>OY756244.1:2400000-3600000 GCA_963576875.1 Acrobasis repandana
GTTTGCGATGTCTTTGTCGCACCACGCTAGTGTTGTGACAGTGAGCCTTAATTTTGAGACTCGCGAGTCTGCGTGGAGTTCTGTAGTCTAACTGCCCTGTGTCAAAGTTAATATTATTATCCTTGTGGATCACGGGTCTTTTTACCCCGGTTATTTGGAAGGCTTGCATTAGGCCCTTTGGACAAGTTGATGAAATGTGTACTCCGGCCAAAAACCATCCGTGGATGTACAAATTCACTAATGGGTTATGGGTGAAAATTGGATCATGAATCAAGATCACTAACTATTTTTGTGACAGGTACTGGCTTATTATTTATAGCCCCGATTTTTATTTATCCCTTTTAATAATACTTTTGGGCTAGCTCATTTCAGCCGCATAAGGTCCACTGCTGGACATTGGCCTCTCTTAAGGATTTCCAAAATGACCGATCTAGAGCGGCCTGCGTCCAGCGCTTTCCAGTGACCTTAGTCAGATCGTCTGACCACCTTGTGGGTGGGTGTCCAACGCTTCGCTTGTCAGTACGTGGTCGCCATTCGAGAACCTTTCTGCCCCATCGGCCATCGGTTCGTCGCGCTATGTGTCCCGCCCACTGCCACTTCAACGAGCTAATCCGCTAAACACTGACTGAGCTAGCCCCAAAGTAAGTTTAAGCTTGCATTACGGGATACTATATAATTCAACAATAAACACTCATGACCCAGGATAGTCTTATCTTATCAGCGAACGGTCTTATAGCGAAAAGTCTTTCCTCTTATGCTAGGTACCTGGGTCAAGGGCCAGATCTAGAAAGCAGTACTCTTGGACACAGCACGCATTGTCAGGAGGTTTGTCTCTATGCGTCGCTAGCTTGGGCACTGCTTCGTTGCCAACAGACAATTAGGAAAAATTTTATAATGTGTTTATATTTTGTAGTATATGTGTTATATTTTTCTTTGTATAAATGTTTTTCATAGAACTATTATTATACTGAAACTAGCTGTGCCCGCGACTTTGTTCGCGTGGTTGTCGGAACGTAATGTTATATAGCCTAAAGCCTTCCTCTATAAATGGACTACCCAACAAAAAAAGATTTTTCAAATCGGACCATTAGTTCCTGAGATTAGCGCGTTTAAACAAACAAACAAACTCTTCCGCTTTATAATATTAGTATAGATTGAATACAGAGAATATATTTAATATTAATAAAAGTCTCGTTATTAAGACTTTTGTCTTACGTGTACAACACTAAAGAATCTCTTCTTTGACAAGTACAACACTTAATATGTTTAACCAAGAGGTAAAATTGTACGCGAATGACCCACATTTCTTTTGTGTCAAAGTCCGGTATTGACCACTTAACTGGCCACTATAATACTAATTAATAACCGACAACGCATTTGAATGTGAATTATTACACTTAAGAGTCCCCTTACTTAAGAATAAGAATTTTCCATACAAACTAGCTCTCCTCTCCGAAGCAGCACAGCTGAATGCATCGGGAATGCGCTTAGACAAAGAAGAAGTAGCTAGCTTTTATTTTGAAACGACATGTACATTACAGCATGTTTTTTTAATTCCAAAGAAATTGCATGTAACTGGTTTTCCATCGAAATATGAACTTAAAAGAGAACCTAGTGTAGCGTATCATATTTGACCATCAGCATGGTAAACTTCTACACCCCTATATTTGTTTTCAAATTCATATTTGACTGTCAAAAACTAGTTATATGCCTAGATATATGCAATTTCTTTGAAATTACAAAATACTGCCTAAATCTGACATGTCGTTTCAAAATAAAAGCTACACTCGTTTGTATGTATCAAAAAGTCTAGGGTAAGGGGACTCTTAACTTGTTAGTTGGAGACATTTTGTCGAAGAAAATCCTCTTTATGAAACTCTTGAAGTAGGTTTAAGGTTCTAATATAATAAGTAAGTACTGTACGGAACAACTTTGTAGTGTTGTTCTGAAAATGTCTTACAAAATATTCAAATTAACGGTAAATAATATAATATATACATACTTAAACGATGACCTCCGTGGCGTAAAGGGTTACCATGCTAGTCCGCCACTCCGAAGTTTCTGGGTTCGATCCCCAGCCAGGGCAAGAATATTTCGTAGCTACTATTTTACTGTCTGTTTAATTTAAAGTTGCCAAGAAATATGAAAAGTAACTAAAAAAATTGCTTACGTACCTAACTGAAGACCAGACCCACCAACCCCTATGTCATCAAAAATAAGCAAATAAAAGACCCCCATCCCCCTTTAGTGCTTACGTAATACTTCAGCAGCCCCTAATAACATGATTGACAATCTTGCCCATTCCCTCGATCGGCTTTTACGATCTGCGCCGGAAAATATCACCAAAAAATTAGAACGTACCATTCTATTTTTTTATTTAGTCCCTAACCAGCATTTTCCCCAATTCACCTTAGACCGCTTAGTCTCCACTGCAGGAGCACGACCCTTTCTGTACTACCAGAGCCATATCTTAGGCAGAGCAGTCAGAGGATTTGTCAAGTCTCCAAACTGGCCAACGGTTGGAGAGGTCACTCTGATGTTTAGTCAGTCGGCAGTCCTTAAGAGGAAACACCAAGGGCGAGAAGAAAGAGAGATAAAAAATAGGTATTTGTAAAATCTATTGCTGTCGCGCTGTGCCCGAACTACAACCGAGCAAGTGCGATAGAGATACTGCAGCTTGGACTGAAAACAGAAATCATCGATTCGTAGTCCCCTGATTTCTTCTCCAAAAGTTACCCAATATAAGTACTTTTTTCATTACGGATTAACAAAGACTTGAGCGGTGTTTCTATGTTTTAAATGAAAACATAGGGACATGCTAATAGTGGCTATAGATATTCCGGGAAAAAATATAACTCTACCCGCATTATCCAGAGAGGAAACAGGGAACTACGTTTGTATGGAAAAACGGCCCTTGTGTTTCGTCTTAAATAATCTAAGCCAATCCACGTACGGGTCCCTAAAAAGGGAATTTTGGCGTCGATCTCCGATAACCCACGTCAAGCAGCGCACATTAGCGTCCGAGAAAAAAAAGAGCGTATGAATGATACAGACGGTTTCGGGGTAGCGATAGCATGGCACAGACTGACAGACATCTAAAAAATTTAATTTTTTACAAAAAAAAAAGACTTCTTTTTTTTTGTAGTTTCTTTCATATCTCCAAACTTCTTTATCATATCTTCATCAAATTAAAATGGGTCCAAACTGGTAGTAAAGGCTTTTAAAAAATTAAAAATAATCACCAAAATCTGTTGTTAATTGGCGAAGTTATTTTATTTATCTTATTTTATTTTATTCGGAAAACATAGTCACTATAATTTGTTAAAAAAAAACTATTTATATACTAAAGACCATTTACATGTTCAGTTACATTACATATCGCGTAACAAACATACATAAATAAAAATAAAAAAAGCATACACTCGAATGGATAACTTCCTCCTTTTTTGAAATAGGTTAAAAAGTGTGTAAAATAAGCGACCTCAACACGAACCCCGATTGTACATGTATTACATCTCACTACATAGTCACTGCTTAAGATATTAGGTGCAACATGAACCCCGATTGTACGTGTATTACATTTCACTATAGTCACTGCTTAAGATATTAGGTACAACATGAACCCCGATTGTACGTACGTACATGTATTACATCTCACTACATAGGAGGTACAACATGAACCCGGATTGTACATGTGTTACTTTCACTACACAGTCAATGTTTAAGAAATTAAGTACAACATGAACCCCGTTAGGGCGTGTAAAACCCAATCTTTATTCCAAAAAAGTACTAAAATATCACCAAAACATTAACAAAGTCATGTAGTTTAACCTTTTTTCCTATCCGTCCTCGCATCTTAAACATTTTCGGAATGCCCGATGGTATCGGATCCCAAACCGGTTGGCCACAGACTAGACAACTCTATTATTCTGTATACTATATGTTTGTTCGTAATTAGTATTGTCTAAATACTAATATATGCGCCACCGCCCGACTCCGCCCGTGTCGTATAATTTGTATAGAAATTAGTTAAATGGTTGAAAAGAAATTGGTGGTTCATAATTTGATTTTTTTTTAATGTAAGTACTCGTATATGTATGTGTGTAAATTTTTTTCTTTAATTTTAGTTTCAGAGGTGTCGTAAGATTCGTCTTGCTTGTGATATGTCTTCAATATTTTCTATTCAAAGCCTACAGGGTACCTATCTGAAGAAATTTTATACAGGGTCAAAAATTATATAAATAACGTCTAACACAATTTAACTTTGTTAAAGTAAAACTATGTTAAAGTTAAATTCAGTCCATGATTCTGAACAACTTTCCCTAAGGAACATATATTATAATATGAAAAATAGTTTTTGACCTCGCATACAAATTGACCGAGCAACTGATCCGTTTGTTTGTATGTAAAACAAAAAAATATTTTTCATATTTCGATTTTCTTGGGGAAAGTTGTTCAGTTTTGTGGACTGAATTTACCCTTAATATAGATTCAGTATATTTTGTTAGACAATATACATCGTGTTAATGAAAGAACGTAAAACCTCTTAGATGGTAACTCAGCCCATGAAACTGAAGAACTTTTGTTCAACAACTTTGATTTTGATTTATTTGATTTATTTACAGTCACAAAATCCACAGCTCTTAAATAATTTACTATATTAACCTTAGTAAGTACAGCACTGACAGCCAATAACGGATTTACATTTTTTTGATTTTTTCTTAAATACAAAAAACAACATTGTTATTAAATAATATCTTACTTCACAGAGCGAAAAGTTTACTTTTTATTTACAGTTTAGTTTATTTACGAAACTTTCACCAAATTTTAAAAAAAAAACGGGTTTTCATACAAATTGACTCGTTCAGCTGATCAGTTTGTATGAAAATTAAATTTTTTCGTTAGTTTATAACCCCACATGTCGGCAAGCCTTTAATTAATTTGGGTCGAGTTCAAACTGAACATTGTCTAACTAAATTTATAAAATTCTGTTAAGTGTGCAAAGATCTCCGACTGAATAATAAAATAAGAAATGGTGCATAAAAATAAAAGACACACACACGTTCGCGTAGTATTTATTCACCGTTTCTTATTTAATTATTTCTTTAAAACTTTATTTACTAAAACAAAATGGTACAAAAGGCGGACTTAAGGCCGTACCTGAATTTTCCGGGGTCCAGTGCTGCCCCCATTTAAAATAAATCATTTAAAGAAAACGGAGACAGTATTTAAAATTTTGCTACTATCAAATCCTAGATAACCCTTCAAAGTATTTTATGAACTATTGTTTACAGTTTATAATGAGAAATGAAACCGTTAAGAAATTATTTATTTAAAATGGGGGCAGCACTGGACCCCGGAAAATTTAGGTACGGCCTTAATGGTAAAGCATGCTCTACTAGTCAACCTCCGGGATAAATAGACAAAAAAAATCTCTCGTGTATTTAGTCGGCAGTTCATACATACATACTATCACGTCTTCATCCGTAACGGGGCAGACAGGGCATTTTGGGTCTTGCGGCTCTAAGCAGACAGAGCCCAGGGTCGCAATGGTAGACAGAGCCTAGGAATGCTCCTCTCCTTCTCTTATCCCCCAATCTCACGTGATATTTTACGTGATCAAAATGTGTGTTTCTAGTGATTTGCTTAATTTAATACTATTGTTTCGCAATTTTGCTGTTTCTTGCGGAAAAAATCTTATCAAATCTCACGACATCTCACCAAGGGGGGAAAGGCGGTCAAAAATATTCCAAAAGCGCCTCACGTAATTAACGGTCGCCCCCTAGTCAGATTTCTCAAGCTGCTACAGGAGCTTGCCTTTAGAAGCATCCAATAAGACATACCGAGTGCCTTCTAATGATGACTGGGGACGAACGGAAAATTCGCGATTCCTTTACAATAACTCTTTAAAAAATCCCAAGAATCCAAGCACTGCAAACAACGTCTATGAACCAAATTAAATATCATAGAACTGCATAAATTTTAATTGTTGTTACGTAAAAAAATAACTGCCCCTCCACACAACCGACTAATTGCTTCGGCGAACACATGCCAAGACACAATCACACAAAGACATTCTTTGGCCGGTAATCGGCTGGTTGTTTTTGCGGACGAGAATTCGACGTCCAATTTTTTGATTCGCGCAAATGTTGGTCGCGTATGGGGGCCTTATTGTTGATGTGAACAAGCGAAATCATTGTTAAAAGCATGTTTTAATTGCAACAATAGGGAAGGGATGAAAAATTTGAAAACGCTTGAATATTTTTCTGTGGTTAGGAATAACATTCCTATTTACCATAAAAAAAAATCAGATTTTTCTGTCCAGTCAATTAATTATAAAAAATAAAAACATTTTTAATCCCAATTTTAAACCCATAGTTTGACTCTTATGTATTCTGTGCCCATAGTCAGCTTTACTTCGCCATTTCTCTTGCCCAGACTGTCTGACGTATTAAAAAACATAATGTCATATGACACTTGACAATATTTTGACAACTATGAGAGTTGAATGACAGTAAACAGATAGTTAACTGTCATCTGTCATATGACAGTATCTTATTTTACCACGGTCAATAAGTTTAAGTAGTTTAAGTAGTCAAATGTCATATGACATTATTTTTTTTAATACGTCAGACGGTTCGAACAAAAGAAATGACGGCGTAAGGCTGACTATGGGAATATTAAAATTGGGATTAAAAATATTTTTATTTTTATAATTAATTGACTTGACAGAAAAATCTGATGTTTTTTTAAGGTAACGAGGAATGTTATTCCTAACCACAGAAAAATATTCAAGCGTTTTCAAAATTTTCATCCTTTCCCTATTGTTGATGTGAACATGCAGAAATTATAGTTAAAATCATGTTTGAATTGCAGCAATTGTTGATGTGAACAAGCAGAAAATATAGTTAAAATCATGTTTGAATTGCAGCAATTGTTGATGTGAACAAGCAGAAAATATAGTTAAAAGCATGTTTGATTAAAAAAGCCAAATCATTGTTCTTAAGGTGAAGGTATAGGCAAATGGCCTTGAAGTGGCGCCCTCATTTGAAATAAATTATTAACTCGTAAATATGAAGATAATTTCCATATTGCTCTTCGTCATGGACTAGATAGCCCTTTAAATTATTTTATGAATCACCGTTAAAAGTATTTACATTATTCCGTCTAGCTTTAAAACTTGCCTCCGCCAAAAGTGGCCACGGCAAGTTTTAAAGCTAGATGGATCACCAATAATAGTTTCAACGGCAGTTCAAAATAATTTAAAGGGGTATCTAGTGCATGACGAAGAGCAATATGGAAATTATCACCATATTTACGAGTTAACAATTTATTTCACACTTCAAGGCCATTTGCCTATATCTTCACCTTAACACAATCTTGATATTATTAATGTGAACAAGCAGAATCATAGTTAAAATCATGTTTGAATTGTTGTTTTGGGGATGTGGGGTTGCTGACGTGACAAACTATACAACGTGGAAGGGACATACCCGTAATAAATCAAACCATGGTCTGTACTAGACCATTAAATGTTTAAAAAAATTAAAATAACAGCAAACAAACAAAAATATTTTTTGACATTTCCATAGAAAAGTGTGCGGCCGCCCGGACGATTTGTATGGGAATGTCGAATTTTTGTTTTGTTTTTACAGTTATTTTAATTTAATTATATTTCAGTGATCTAGTATAGCCCATGGTTCGATTTATTACGGGTATATCCCTTCCACTTTGTATACTACACCTATATTGTTAACATAATGTTCTTATTGTTGATGTGAACAAGCCAAATCATGTTTGAATTCTTGTTATTGTTGATGTGAACAAATAGAATCATAGTTAAAATCATTAAAGGCCTGTCCCAACAAAGGGAGAATTTCCCCATAATCACCACGCAAGGCAGACAGGTTAGTAACCGCAGTAAATGGTACAATATATAACGTCTAACAAAATATACTGAAACTATTTTACGGGTGGATTCAGTCCATGATACTGAACAACTTTCCCCAAGGAACATAGGTTAAAATATGAAAAATAATTTTTGGCTTTCCCTACACACTCGGATCAGCTGATCGGTCAACTTGTATGGGAGATCAAAAATTATTTTTCATATTTCGACCTATGTTCCTTGGGGAAAGTTGTTCAGTATCATGGACTGAATCCACCCTTAAAATAGTTTCAGTATATTTTGTTAGACCCTGTATAGTTTTAAAAATTAAAACCGGACTACGGAAAATATCATACTGAAAAGTTCATTTATTCAGTAATTGCAAGCACAGCACGGAACACGAATGAAGAACCTCCTACCCTTTTGAAGTCGGTTAAAAAAGACCGAATCTTTATGCATGAACAAAGTTTATTTGAGTACAACTATTCTGAAAACACGTTAAAATCTTTGTAGCAAAATGAGAATTTAGAAAATCGCAAATGTCGCCAGATATATTGCAAAATACGACCCTAGGCTTTATTATCAGCAATCTTTATGGCAGCCGAGTGTGCAATAAATAACTATTTTACTGAGCTGATATTGATAACGCTCGTACTTTGAGATAGATTCTAGTGGGACAATTGTCATTATTTGCTTCCTGGTTGGTAGGATATGTTGGGAGTTTTTGTTTGTTTGTGAAAACAGTCGCAAGATGACCTGTTCTTTAAATGCCTCATCTCCAAAATGGTGCATTCTGAAAATGACTCACAAAATTCACGCTTTATTTTTTGCTCCTGCCAATGGACACTTTGCCTAAGGTTTCTCGAAATAAAACTAGTTTAAAATTTATTGTTTATTAAACAATCCGCTAGTTCACAACAAGTTAAATCAGAATTTTTCTTAACGTCAAAGCAAACATTTTCTATGATATTTGTATGAAATACCAAATCGTGATGTTTCTTGGAATCAAGCTCTTAATATAAGTTTTTCTGCATTAAATCTGAAATCACGTTAAAAAAAATTACATTATTTTGTGATGTTTTATTATTTTTACTCTTTGTAGATATATTATTTAACTTAACTTAAGAATTAAAATAAATAAAGAGAATAATAATAATATTAATTTATTCAGATAACTGCAACTTTTATCAGTACCAAATAATTGATTTTTAACCCAAGATATGATACTACTCTACTTGAAGGGCTATTAAAATTTTAATACTCTTGGTTAGCAGAATTTCAATTATCGCCTTTATTACGATTAACGAAATTATTTCAAATGAGGGCACAACTGGACCCTTTCTTCTTTAACGTCTATATCAGTCCACTGCTGACCGAAAGGCTTCTTCCAGTAAAGAAAGGATTTATCAATAATCAATCACCACGCTTTGCAGGCGGGTTGGTGACCGCAGTAGATATTATACCTTTGCACAGATAACGCTGATATCCGTTCTCTGTTACCTATTTCTCCTTTAGTTTAATTAGGTGACTAAGGGAGGAATAGAATGGGTAGCAGTTTTTCTTCCCACCTGACACACACATTACAGACGCACTTCATCGCCACAATCACAATCACACACACTTCTATACATACACATGCCTCATAAATAAAAATATTATTATTTATCTGAATTTGTTCACTTCTTAAATAAAACCTTCCTCCTTAAAAATACGGTCAAACACTACACTCCAAAATACAGGCGCCAGCCTAGTTTAGAAATCAGGGTATAAAAACTAACTTTAATTACCCATAACATCCTTTTTGGTTAATAATTAACTTGTAAAATTATTGTTATTAAAATATTAAATTTAGTTAGTTAGTATTAAAATATTATTGTTATTATTAATTATTAGGTAAAAGAGAACGGACATCAGACGGCATACGAGGAATCTGCACCTAATGAAATCAATATGTAAAAAAGACTTAAAAAAAAAGAACCTTTTGCGAATGGGTCATTCTACGACTGTATTTCGTTATAGTTTGATAGATATCGTTGAATACGGTATTAAAACGACGTGTAGGTTATTCTGTCAAAGGAATAGCTACTATTAAATAGCACCTTAATGAGAAATCATAAAATTTATAAGATATAATTGAATGAGCGAGCCAAGCGTCTCAATTTCGAGATTCGCTAAAAATGGTTAGCAGGTCGCATATTTCAACCGATTTTGACGAAAATTGGCAGACAAGTCCCTTGATTTATTAAAAAAATTTAGTCGATCGCGATTTCATAAAATATTCTATTCTAGTATAATAGTTCTCACTTTAAACTGTAAACAGTAGTTCATAAAATACTTTGAAGGGTTATCTAGGACTTGATAGTTGCAAAATTTTAAATGATGTCTCCGTTTTTTTTAAATGATTTATTTTAAATGGGGGCAGCACTGGACCCCGGAAAATTTAGGTACGGCATGTTGGTGATAATCAAAAGATCTTCAATATAGTGGCGCCACCAGTTTCAGACATTGCAAACTATATGTTAACTATCATCATGTCTTTTTTTGTCTCCACTGCAGGAGCACGACCCTCTCTGTACTGCCAGAGCCATATATTAGCCAGAGCAGTCAGAGGATTTGGCCTACACTCTCCACGCTGGCCAGACGGGTTGGAAAGGTCTCGCACTGATATTTACAAGCTTTGTTCAGCTTGTGTTTCCTAAGTCGCCTTCGTACGACATCCACGGGAAGACTTGGAGTGGTCCTATTTTACTTTGCCGGGAAATACACGGCTTATTTTACTAAACCAATAGGTAGTTTTAATAAAACATACTAAAATTAAAGATGAAAAATGACCGAGTCAAAACATTAATGGATTTTTACAGATAACACGTCAAAAGAATTTAATTTTCACACGAATTCTTTATTTATTGTCGATTCGCGTTTTTTTTCTTTTAAAAGCATGTTTTTTGCATATTATATACCTATTGCAAGGAAATGGTTCAGATAGTGGCTTGAAGTTTAATTTATGGGACGACTTAGACCTGTTTGCGTGTAAAATAAAAATGTTACAAAACTACATTGCATGAGAAATATTTAGCGGGTTAGGCTTACTCTACACAGGATTGGCAGCGACGCGACGTGCAGTTTAATAACAAGTCATTATAGACTTTATGTACAATGTCATAAAATACGCGGCGCGACGCGGCGGTGTATGATAGTCACGAAAAAATATGGGTGCAAACACGGAAGGTAATCAAAGAGATCACGCAGCCGCTGTCATCAACCACTGCTTTCGGCAAATTCTTGGCATTGTCTAGTTGGAGAAGATCTCCAACAAACGCCTGTGGGAGGCGTGCCGGGAAATGCCAGTTGACAAGCAGATCTTGCTACTCTAATAGACATGGATAGGCCATACTCTCAGGAGAGGGCCCACACACACATACCAAGGCAAGCCATGGACTCCCCAGGGCAGGCGAAAAATAGGCCGTCCCAAGCAGACCTGGCGGCGCTCTATGGCAACAGAGATGAAGATAATCGGGCCATCCTGGCCCAAAGTAAAGCGCGTAGCCCAAGGCCGATCGCGATGGCGGAGGATTGTAGAAGCAAGGCTTTCGCCTTAGGACCTTAAGTGAAGTAAGTCAAGACACAAAAAAAAAACTGGAAGAGATTGACGCAGTCGTAGAATCCGACACCCGTTCGCAAAATACACTCGATCGATAGCCTATATTAAATAAGTAAATAAATATATACAGGCAAATACATAGATTGAGCGAGCCCCAAAGGAAGTTCGAGACTTGTGTTATGGGCAGTGGTCGGATAATCTGGCGCTTATTTACCTAAACTTCCGCTGATACCTATCACAGCGTTGATACAACCACTAACATATAATAAAAATTATTGTATTACACAGATTCATCTTTGCGGTTTATGGTTTACATATAGGTAGTATATTTATTTAAACTTTATTGAGCCAAAAGCTGCAATAGGTAGACTTAATGCTAAAGCATTCTCTCCCTGTCAACCTTTAGGAAAAGAGAAACAGATAGTATAGTTGGCGTAGTATAGTTGTATAGCCACGTATTAGCCTTGCACAGTATTATAGAGAGGGTAACTTATAACGTTCTTTAAAATACTGTGCAAGACTAATACGTGGCAATGCAATTATACTAAGTATATGTAAACCATAAATCGCTAAATGAATCTGTGAAATACAATTTATTATATGTTAGTGGTTGTATCAACGCTGTTTTAGGTACCAGCGGAAGTTTAGGAAGCGCCCGATTATCCGACCACTGCTTAGGTATGGGATACCAACTCAACGATACTATATTTACAACAAATACATATATAAATAAACATCCAAGACCCAGGTCAATCTGAAAAAGATCATTTTCCATCTTGACCTGACCGGGGATCGAACCCGGGACCTCCGGTGTGACAGCTTGGCATGATGACCACTAGGCCAGGGAGGTCGTCAAAATAGATAAAAGAATAATTCACGTAGAGTTATTCGTAGACAGTTGTTCTTATGTTGCCTCGCTATTTGATAGTCTGGGTTCTTTTTAGAACTTCTAACACTTTATGCTAGATTTTACATTTTTTATTCGTCACTTATGAGTGTTTTTAGCATTTTATTAATTCGCATATTTGGCAGACGACAATATGTGTTTAAGATAGTCACCGTATTTTTAGGCGACTTCAAAAAACGAGGACTAGGTATCTAATTTTCCCATAAGTTCTCCGTTTATGAACCGATTTAGAAAATTCTTTTTTTGTTTGAAAGGGTAACATGGAAGGGACATACCCGTAATAATCGAACCACGGTCTACATTTTTTTTGGTTTTTCGACTGGTATTTTAACTCTTCACCCCCAAAAACTTCCCCCCCCCCCTCCAATAGCTTTTAGGGTTCCGTACCCAAAGGGTGCAAACGGGACCCTATTACTGAGACTCCGCTGTCTGTCCGTCTGTCACAGGGCTCTATCTCTTGAACCGTAATAGCTAGATACTTGAAATTTTCACCGATTATGTATTACCGTGGCCGCTATAACAACAAATACTAAAAATAAAAAAAGTCAAAAATGAAAGGGGTCATCATACAAAAAACGTGTTTTTTTAGCGTTTTAAAACATTGTACGGAGGTTGTTTGCCTGACAAATAAACTTGTTAACATACATACATACTATCACGTCTGTTTCCCACAGGAGTAGGCAGAGACTATGGACCTCCACTTGCTACGATCCTGACAAACCTCTTTTGCTTCATCTACACTCATCAACCTGTACGGGTACTTCTTACCTCTTCCTTTTTCAGAAACTTGTTAACATATCTATCTAATTTGCAAAACGACCGTGACCAAATTGATATATAAATTAATTATTAATTAGTATACAATACTTTTCCACCAGCTACCTGCCTAATAAATTTTATAGCTCAAACAAATATACAAATTGGTTAATAATATATAATTTATCGTATACTGGTCCGGTTTTATCGTTATATTTATGACGTTACGAACAGCGATATAGAATCCTCAAGATGCCGCGTTACTTAATTCCTTATACCTACTTTATTTGTTCTATTTATATACATTATTATTCCATGCAGGTCTGGGAGAAAAGAAAAAACTTAGAATGTACCAGCTGTTTCTCTTCCAGCGCAGATCGTAAAAGCCGATATAGGCACAGAATAGGATACTAGTACTCCGTACAGAAGTCTCACTCAGCTAAGAAATTCAAAAGAAATATCTACTCAATGTGGAGTGAAGAACTCAGCACCTTTTCGTTTAGATACCTAGACGTCCATTGCAGACCAATTTTATTCTTATTACTCTGGACAAACGATTCGTATAACTGAATTTACCACTCCGAGGGGCCGGCGCGCTCTTAATAATAATGTAGGTATATTTTCGATACTTAAACGGGGAGTGACACAGGCCTGATATAGGGAATAGGCAAAAATGCGAATCATGTGCAAAGGCGACGACCCATAACTATTTTGATTCCTTTTTCCACCTTTTCGCCCACGTTCACTCAAAAAGTGACCTTGGGTTTTGGGTTTTGTGGCTTTAAGCAGAGAAAGCCCAGGGACGCAAGACACAGGCCATTTTAAGATGATACAAGGAGTCCAGTGCTGCCCCCATTTAAAATAAATTATTCGTAAGGAAACAGAGATATCATTTAAAATTTTGAGCTAGTAAAACCTAGATAACCCTTCAAACTATTTTATGAACCACTGTTTACAGTTTAAAGTGAGAGCGTTAAGCTATAGTTTGCATTTTTGCCAAAAGTGGCCGTTTTACGGAAAAATGCAAACTACAGCTTAACGTTCTCACTTTAACAAAACAGTGGTTCATAAAATAGTTTGAAGGGTTCTCTAGCGTCATGGTAGGTGAGGTAGGAGGTAGTAAAAGGAATCGAAATAGTAACGGGTTGCTAGGCGCATCGCCTATTGTGTGGGCGAAAATACGAATGTTAATAGGCGATGCGTCTAGCAACCCATTACTATTTAAATTCCTTTTCAACCTTCTCGCTCACCATCACGTTAAAAGTGATGGGTATTGCGGCCCTGGGCTCGGTCTGCCTCATTAGAGATAAAGACGTGTTTATTGTGTGCGCGTGTATGTATTTGGTTTGGCTGGAAAGCGCTGGATGCAGGCCGCTCTAGATCGGTCATTTTGGAAAACCTTGGGAGTGGCCTATGTCCAGCAGTGTACGTTATGCGGCTGAAATGATGATGATGTATTTGGTTGTTTAAAGTCTACTCAGCATTGATCCGTTACGATCTTGTTCACTCATCATCATCCGAGCGTATGTCCGGTTGCATCCTCAGCGGTAACGCTTCAAAGCACGGGATCCGCTACCTAACCTAGGTGATTTGACGAGGTTACTGGTTTTTATACAGAGCGACTACCGTCTGACCTCCGCAACCCAAACCAATACCAATCCTAGGTTACGATCTTGTGCAGTGTCTAGAAATTACTATATCGGTGTCCACAAACTTGTTTTTTTATAGTATGACACTATGTTGGCCGATAATACCGAGTGTGCAAAGACTGTTATTTAAAGCGTAAACTAGCTATAGGTGTTGGAGATAGCTAGAAATAACTATTTCATCTCATCTCTTCGATGATGATATTATCCCTAAATAGAGACTGTAAAAACTGATTTTAATAACATGGGATTAAAACAATTTTTTAAATCGAACCAAGTGGATTTTAATGTCTGATAATGCCTGCGATGATAATGTTTGAAGTTACTTTTGTATTGTATGAAGTTCGTTGTATTAATACATAATACAGTATGGTTGCATTAGTATCCTATAGAGTAGAGGTATATGTATTTAACAAGTTTAAAACGTACTTTGGGTCAGTTCAGTCTGTGTGGATTGTCCCAATATAGCCTAACATTTAGTACAGTTCTTACCAATTTCTTTCTTAGAAACCAAATCGGACAAAATTGAAAGTCATAACTATAGTTTTGGTCATAGACACCAGATCAAAGATAAACAATGACCTAGGGCTGTCACATGTAAGTTGAACACAAACCTTGAAAAAAAAAGAAATATATTCGAGTTCAGAATGATGGTGATTTTTTATGGTTATCAAATCTATCAATAATTAATTTTCAAAGAGCAAAAAAATTATGGAATTATAAAGTAAGTAATAGGCAAATTATATTTAGTTAATTTAGCACATCACGTACTAAACGGACGTGTAGATCTAATGTTAAGACTGTAAATATTTATACAAATAAATTATCTATTACCCCGTCGCCACTCCTGGCCTATAGACGGTGATGGATCAACCAGATCCATTGGGTTTTGATAGCTCACCACTTAGTAGAACAGAGTGTGAGCTGTGTCCGACAGAGTAGAATAGTACCACTCCAAGTCTTCCCGTGGATGACGTAAAAGGCGACTTAGGAAACAAAAGCTATACAAAGCTTAAAAACATCAGTGAGACCTCTCCAACCCATCTGGCCAGCGAGGAGAGTGTAGGCCAAATCCTCTGGCTGCTCTGGCCAAATTTGGCTGTGATAGTACAGAGAGAGGCGTGCTTCTGCAGTGGGGACTAAAAAAGAGAAAATAATGATGATGATATAGTGGTGCACATCACATTTTTTTTTTTACGATTTTTTTTTTCTGCATCTTTATAATAAAACTATAATGAAAGTAGATGGCACAAATTAGTCTAAGATTGTGAGAGACTGGTGTGTCTGAACTAAGCAGAGCCTGTATCTTAGTACACCAGCCTCTCTATATTACACACATATTAGGGTATGTCAGCCACATCAGGGCACATGAACGACGTCAACAATGAATTTTTGTTTGTTATTGAACGAAGACAGTCAACATAGCCGAAAACGGCCAGGGAAGATATATGTGACGTTACACGGGTAAAGGTACCTTGTGGACGGTGGCACTTACGATATTGTGTTTATTCAAGCTAAGTTAATTGTACGAATTGTTTTTCTAAACGTCCTAAGCGCCACCGTCCATAAGGTACCTTTACACGTGGACCGTCACATATATATACACCAGCCTCTAATAGTGGTCGCTATAAAGTACATTTAAAGTTTGTTTGCGGCAGCCCTGCCCATTATCTAAAAGCAGGCATCTCTCTTTGTTGCGAAATCACGAATCTATAGTTTTATTATCTGTGGCCGTCATCGCCCGGAACAGGTTCGTTACGAGGTCGGACGGGTCACACGTAATACAGGGGTTTGCTAGACCGCTTATACGAATCTGTGTTTGAGACATTACCTATTATTGTTATTGTTAGTCTCTAAAACGAGTTGGGGGCGAAAACACATTGTATGTATGTTCGTACCACGATAACTGCCGAACCAATATTGGTCCGATTTTGATGAAATTCGGTAGGCAAGTAGGAAATATGAATATAATTTTCAAGTTCGTTGGGCATCAAAATCAGTTTAGTGGCTTTGAGAAAGAAATTTAAGTCGATTGTTTTTTTTTTTTTGTAAAAAAAAAAAAAAAATTCTATGGGATTTGAAAGAAATACAAAACCGTGACGTCATAGATTTTTTTAGTCAAATAGCGCTCTTAATATCAGTTTTTCTGCATTAATAAGTCTAAAATCGTGTTGAAAATGGATATGAACATGACAAGTGACACTTTTTTGGTGACGTTTTATTCTGTTATCTGATTACAGTACCAAATATTTTATTTTTGACCCAGTCATTCATATGTACCCATTATGCTTGCCGCATCACCTCTTTCAATTGCTATGGACAGCTTTTGGACCAGGTACCTACCATCCGGAGCGGTGGTCATATCCACGGGACTTTAATCGCCGTCCTATCTTGTACTTCGCTTCTGAACACCATGGTCCAACTGTCTCTACGGCTACCGGAACGAATTCATACCGGTTAGACAAAAAACATGGTACATTAAAAATAAAAAATGTACATATATTATTTGTGTGCCTAGTTAAGGTAGATTTTAAGGTACTAAGTTGTTACAATGTAAGATCTGTGACGTAGACGTACGACGAGTGTAGGCCAAATCCTCTGACTGCTCTGGCTAAAATATTGCTCTGGTAGTAAGTCCGCCTATTGTGCTATACAAATTGTATTTTGTACAATAAAGTAAATAAAGGGTCGTGCTCCTGCAGTGGAGACTTAAGAGCCCGTATGGCCCTAATAGAACTTAGAGCGATCATAAATATTATCAATAGTAACGAAATACTAACTTTGAAATAAAAACACAGCAAAGTTCAGGACTAACCATATACATTGTATATGTTTCGAAAACGCAATTGCTTAAAATTTTCTCGAAAGAAAAACATTGCGAAGTTGCCTCCAAATCACCCCAGAGTTATGCTAAAACGAAAAGTATTCAAGAAATACAATAAATTAGCACTTGTAATTTTGGATTATAATTGTATTAAACATTTGGCAGTCATCTTCAGCATGTCTAACTTTTTAAATAAATATTAAATATTGTTTGTAAAACGAAAAAAACCTAAAAACCAAAACCATCCTCATTGACCAACCGCGGTCTTTTCACCTCGCGTGGCTCGCTGTCTCGCTTCGACTAGAGTAAATTTGTGAGCGTGGCAGCGGGAGCAAAACATTGATTATCCACATCAGGCCCAGCCTTATGATAATGGAGTTGCATTTTTAAGGTCTTAAAACTACTAATACACATTCCCACAGTTCATTAACTTAATTAAATTAAAAATTGTTTAATTAATCTCTGCCATTCCTCATCTCAAACAGACCGTGTCAAGGGTCATAGACAAAAAAAAATGAACGAACTCTTTGTACCGAAGGAGGTTATGCGTATTGAGGCAGCATTGAGGTCTATTGTCGATGATATTGTCGTGACCCGAAATTAAAGGGTTGGGGTCAAAAGTCACGACATTTCTTCGACGCTATGTGACACTCTCACGACTGGAAAAAGAAATGTCGTGACATCTTTTCGTGGTTTCGGAAAAAAATGCTGGGTTGAGGAAATAGGGTATTTTACTGTGTTTGTTTTTAGACAATATTATATACGAAACCACAAATAATAATAAAAATAAATCTTTATGAAAACAGCATGAAAATTGGTTATTTAAGGTGAAGTTATAAACAAATGACTTTGAAGTGGCGCCCTCATTTAAAATTGTTAACTCGTAAATGTGGTGAAAATTTTCATATTTCTCAATGTTAGGCACTAGATAGCCCTTTAAATAATTTTATGAACTGCCGTTAAAACTATTATTGGTGATCCGTCTAGCTTTAAAACTTGCCTCTGCCAAAAGTGCACTTTTGGCAAAAATAGTTTCAACGGCAGTTCATAAAATAATTTAAAGGGCTATCTAGTGCCTAACATTGAGAAATATTGATATTTTCACCACATTAACGAGTTGTTTTCAAACAGTTGATTTCAAATAAGGGCGCCACTTCTTCTTGGTATTCACCTTAATAAAGCAATTAGCATTTAAATATTAGTGTGAAGAAAAGTGGGAGCGTGGTCGGAACATCTCACTCTTTTGTACGCGCGATACCTAATGGCAGTGACGTCTCAAGCGCAGTATGTTCATCCTTTTTCTCTTAGTTGACAGTTTCTCTTTCCACCAGATTTAAAAGGCTAATAACTGAATTTAAAAAAATATGAGCTGATTAATATAATTATTTTTGTTCGAATTATGTAACTTTTTGCAATGATTAATTTAAAAAAATTAAGTAAAATACCATATTGTTGAAAAGAACCAAGGAGCGAGAAAAAGTTCTTATAATATATGTAATCTATATATTAGTTAATAAAATAACTATAAGTCCATTACTGGACACAAATGCAATTACAAATACAACAATTGAAGTGATTAATGATCTAATAAAGTATAGTGTAGGGTGGCCACGCTGGTTCATTTTGGAGAACTTCTTTTTTAATTTTTTACGTAATTAGAACTTCAACATGAAGTATACATATAATGTCGAAGCGTACATGATATATTTTTTCCATAAGTTTTTATCCTACGGGCAATGGAAGAGACGAGAGAGTCTCCTATGTATGCGGGCACACTCGAGCACTATTATATTTTCTTTTTAAGGGGTTCCCTACAAAAAATGAAAAAACGGACCCCTTATAGGATAGGATCACTCGTGCGTCTGTCTGTCCGTCCGTCTGTCACAGCCAATTTGCTCCGTATCTACTGGACCGAATCAGGTGAAATTTGGTAGGATGGTGTAATCCTATGACCCAAGCACATACGAGTATGTGCAAGGGATAAATAAGGGAATTGAAAATAAAAGTTTTGCAAACATTACTTGTGTATAATGAAAGGGCTCGTTATGAGGATCTCAAATATATTTTTGTTATAATTATAAAATAAATAGTTTTGATTTTATTCATCTAATAAGACGAAAATTGACCATCCCCCCCCCCCCCCCCCTGATCTCCGAAACTAGACATAGACATAGACAGATTTTTATTTCCAGAAAAACACAACACATACAATACACTAAAGGTAACACATAGAAGAAGACAACATAGGATTTTGAATAGAATTATTTAAATTAAAACAAGAATAAAACCTAGCCAATTTTATCTGAGAAAGTAGATATAAAATAAATTTAAAATGACTAGGTACATTTACTATGGCATAGAACTGGTACCCATCTCAGTGTGTCCACGGTAGTAAGTGTTGTGAGATCCTAGGAAAAAAGGTTCCACTCAGCATATGTCATCAAACTCGTTTCCGAGAAGACGACGCTGGTTTTCAGTGGAGCCTTGTGTGAACTACTGAGCCTAAAATTTTGAAAAAAATACGGAATATAATTAATTGCTTGTAGATTACAGGAAAACCTATAAGAATTCAATCAATTGTACGGAACCCACTCCACGCGAGTTTAACTCGCACTTGGTCGGTTTTATTTTTCAAATGTTTCAGTATATATTGTTACACCCTGTATAGTTGTTTGACTACCACCACTCATTTTGGGTAAAGGAAAACGTGAGGAAACCTAGCAGACTAGTTCACTAGCACAGGCCGGAATCTCCTAAGGTACGCGCAATATGCGTCACCCAGGCGTCACCATTCCCCGTCCCCGCACCTCTCCCCCGTTTTCGCCTCGATGACTCACGTTGGCCGTCAAGAACCGGGGGAGAGGTGCGGGTGCGGGAAACGGGGACGCATATTGCGCGTACCTTAGGAGATTCCCTTCTGTTTACTCTTACTGTATTCTGTGTCACTAGTGTCACAGAAGACAGTAAGAGTATACAGAACGGAATCTCCTAAGGTCTCGAGCAATAGGCGTCCCCGTCCCCCGTCCCCGTATCTCTCCCCCGTTTTCGCCATGTCGGGGGGCGAGAGCGGGCGAACACACACTGCATGGCGCACAAGAACGGGGGAGAGGTGCGGGAACGGGGAACGGGGACGCATATTTCGCGTACCTTAGGAGATTCCGTTCTGTATACTCTTACTGTATTCTGTGCAAGTGTAGTAATGACTGTTGTCACTAAATGTCAAACTATGACTCAGATGCCAAAGCAGTTTGAAAAAATCGGACACTAGTTTTAGCCATTAAAATACTAGATAAGAAGAAGAAGATGCAGTACGTGAAGACATAAGTGCGGCTCAGGACGTCTTCGTGTACGTGTCGCGAGTCACATTCGTCCTGAGGAAGGCCTCCGAATGAGGTCGCAACATGTCAGCCACGCGAGTTACCCGGTTATCACATCATCATTTAGGTCTTTTTTAGTCTCCAGTGCAGGAGCACGACCCTCTCTGTACTACCAGAGCAATACTTAGCCAGAGCAGCCAGAGGATTTGGCCTACACTCTCCACGCTGGCCAGACGGGTTGGAGAGGTCTCATTGATGTGTTTAAGCTTTGTTTAGCTTATATTTCCTAAGTCGCCTTCTACGACATCCACGGGAAGACTTGGAGTGGTCCTATTCTACTCTGCCGGGTACCACACGGCAAAAAAGTTTATCACATATTTGTATGTCTCTCAACTTATTTAACCATAACATTATATTATTAGTTTGCTATATAACAAATTTTAAGTAATACTATATACTCGTACTATATAACTAATTTTAAGTTTTTAGTTTGTTAGTTGACGTCTTTGGAGAAAACGTGCAGTGCAGTTTGTTGCCGCTTCTTCTGCACTTACGCCTAGGAAGCGGCGTAAACTTAGCTGTAAGTAACGATTTCACGTCAACATTTGTGCAAAATAAAACAAAGTGACTACCTATTTACGAGACAATATAAATATATATAAATATAAATATATATACGGACAAATCACACAGATTAAGCTAGCCCCAATCCTATGATAATAAAGATATTTTTAATTTTGAATTTTTTTGCTTACCGTACCACCACGCCATAAGGCCAATGTCAAACCGAGCCTCAAGGAACGCTACCTTCCTACCCCGCGGGAGATAATAATTTATAGATGCGCAAGCGACCATTCCACAGCCGAGTATGTTACTCGCATCCTTATGCCGCGGTAATACGGGCGAAATTACAACGATTTTTATTTAGATGTTTTGACCGTATTGATAGAGAATTATTTACATTTTTAAATGCCACAAGTATTTTGTAAACTTGATAGTTTGGACCGATTGTGGAAGACAGGTGGTTTGACGGTTAAAAGCTCGGTTGAAGGTTATTTTGTTGGGTAGAGATGTATGTAAAAGCTACTTGAAGCACAGGCCGGACACTCCTAAGGTACGCGCAATATGCGTCACCCAGGCGTCCCCGTTCCCCGTCCCCGCACCTCTCCCCCGTTTTCGCCTCGATTTCTCACGTTGGCCGTCAAGAACCGGGGGAGAGGTGCGGGTGCGGGGACCGGGGACGTATATTGCGCGTACCTTAGAAGAGTCCCTTCTGTTAACTCTTACTGTATTCTGTGCTTGAAGCTTTCAGGTACAGGCTTCGGTTTAGTTAGGTGTCTCCAGTCTCACAAGCTCTTTTAAGGCAGAATACGAAGAGAACTGTCGAAACTTCATGTATTTCTGTTCACTAGAACTTTGACCTGAAGTGATTCTAACATTTTTTGTAGGTTTTTTAGGATAGATCACGAGGAGCCTGCCTACTTAAAATTTAAAAATAAATCAATATACCATTTTAAAAAAATATTAAGAAATGATATCTAAAAAATATTTTTCTTACAAAACTCTAAGAATATACCTACATTACGGAAAAAAAAATTTACTCAAAAATATTAGTATTGCGATTTCGAAGAAGGCCGCCTTCTTCATTTTCGATACAAAAAATTAGTTATTAAAACAATTCATAAAAACCAATAAAATCTACATTGTCATTCCGCGTTCGTTCCCCGCCTCCCGCTTCAGTTACAGTCAAACGAAATATGTAAAAGCATGCGGGGTGCTTTGGGGATTGCCCCGCACCTCATCCCCTAAGAATCTCTTCGTATTCCGCCATGTAATCGTAATGTATTTAAATTGTACCTGCTTAATTGTTATACCTAACTCGTGGAGTGGAATAAAAACTTTGATTTTTTCATATTGTAGCTTTGGCTATCAAAAGCTGATCACATTAGGGTTGCTACACACTTCCATCATCATTTGAGCGTATTCCCGTTGTATTCTAAGCGCCAACGCTTCAGAGCCCAGGGTCCGCTAACTTGCCTAGGTGATTAGTAAAAAAAAAATTTGTTGCCTAGGTGTTTTTACACAGAGCGACTGCCGTCTGACCTCCGCAACCCAAAGCGGAGACCAGATCCAATCCTAGAAAAGGAAACAAACACTAGATGGCGTTTGGGACCCACAGCTTTACGTGCCTTCTGAAGCACTAAATCATCTTTATTTTCGAATAATCAGGTGATTCAAGCCTGTAATTTCCAAACCAGACTGGAAACAACTTTTTACAAAGTATGCTTTCAAGTGTGATTTGAACCCGAGACCTCCGGATATACGGCAAACGCCTTCACCACTGGGCCACAGAGGCAATCTCTACATTATCATCTTTAAATCCATTATTGTCTAATACAGAGTACCTAATAATACTAAAAGTATAGAGCTTGTATACTTTTCTATGTACCCCACTGTACATCCAACAATAACCCCAATAAATAACAATAACAATAAACAAATAACATTATCCGAACTCCCACCATACATTTCGTTACCCTACTTAGACCATTGCGAAAGAAAATGATAAATTGTCTATGGGTAGTCTGTTCTATGACTAAGTTGGGATTGCTACACGGCGCCCCCGGTTTTGCTCCAAATATTTCTGTTGCATCAGTTTGATATTATGAAAATGTAATTTGTAATGCATATTACCTATATTTGGAGAAAAAAAAGCGGGAAAGCGTACCCCGGGCTCCGAATCAGCACAGTGACGATGCAACCTGGAACGTGCTAGGATGAAAAAGTAAGTTCATTTTGATGATTCGACGAAAAATGTTACTCTCGACGAGACAATTCTCAGTCCACATATCCAATTTTATTATGTTTAATTGTAAGTTGACGTATTTAAACAAAATGCTACAGTGCAGTTTGTTGCCGCTTCTTCTGCACTCGCTTAAGATGCGGCACTAAACTTAGCTGTAAGTAAATGAACTGACGTCAACAACTCATGAAATCTAAAGGAAAAAAATGTAATTTAAGAATCCCCTTACCCTAGACTTTCCCATACAAACGTTGTCTACATTTTATTTTGAAACAACATGCCAGATTTCAGTAAAAATTTGTAACTTTAAAGAAATTGCATATATCTAGGGTTATAATTGTTTTTCACAGTCAAAATATGAACTTGAAATTCAATTCAATTCAATTCAAAATATCTTTATTATCATAGGATATTTATAATATCTCTTAATAATAGTCACTTTGTTTTGTTTTGCACAAATGTTGACGTCAAATCGTTACTTACAGCTAAGTTTACGCCGCTTCCTAGGCGCAAGTGCAGAAGAAGCGGCAACAAACTGCACTGCACGTTTTCTCCAAAGACGTCAACTAACGAACTAAAAACTTAAAATAAGTTATATGGATGGACTGAGATTACATTGTTTGTTATGTCATAATTAAATTGAATTATAAGAATTACGAAATTTAAAATAATGTCAATTTGTAAATTTAGTATGTACCAATGTACCTAAATTATGACATGTATAAGTATACAAACCTTTAAGCCTCAAGCCAGACCTTTTTGTCTTTAAGATAGTCATCGGTCCTATAATAAGCCTTCTCACAAAGTACTTTCTTTACATAAACTTTGAATTTTCTGTCTGGCATATCAAGGACCGATTCTGGCAATTTATTATAAAAAAGTGAAAAAAAAAAAGACTGAAAAACAATTATAACCCTAGATATATACAATTTCTTCAAAGTTACAAATTTTTACCGAAATATGACATGTCGTTTCAAAATAAAACGTAGACTACGTTCGTATGGGAAACTCTGATTCTGTCTAGAGTAAGGGGACACTTAAGTGAAACCAACTTTCAAAGATAAATAAATGTTTTTGACTGTATGGTACAGAGTTAGATCAAATAATGTGCAAAATCAGGCATCAAAATATAGCCAACATTACAAGACGATAAATGGTGGCGCCTGTCTGGTAAGAAGGCGGTGACACAATCGAATATAGTTATAGACAGACCACAGACGAGTATTTTAACCCTTTAAACTAAAGGAAAAGATATATAAGACAGTAATAAGACCTCATGGGGGGAGCATTTGATGGGCTACAAAGCAGAAGAAAGAAGAAAATAGTTACATGCAGACGTATGTATGACGAAGATGGATAAGATCAGAAATTAATATATAAGAGGGAGTTTAAAGGTAGCACCAATTGTAGAGAATTGAAAAAGCCATTGTACGAGTATAACATGGTACGGTCAAGAGGCAGGATGGACATATGGCTAATAAAATGGTTAACTAGAAGGTGGATGGCCACAGAAATAGAGGATGACCTACAAAGACGTGGGGGGGAATGTGTAGAGGGGGTTGGTACAGATATGGTAAATGATAGAAAACGATGGAGGGAGTTGACATTCAGAGCCGACCCCGAATAGGGAGAAGGCGGGGAAGATGGTGATGACGACAATAAGATACCTTTTATTGCACAAAAGAAAAATATAGGACACAATTATCTTAAAAACTAGTGAATGCGCAAAAGGCGGCCATATCGCTAAGCGATTTCTTCCAGGCAACCTCGCTCAATTAGAATAAACGGGCAAGTGCGAGTCGGACTCCTACATGAGGGTTCCGTACCACCGTACAATGTTTTAAAATGCTGAAGAAACACGTTTCTTGTATGACGGCCCCCTTTAATTATTAACTTTATCTTATTTTTAGTATTTGTTGTTATAGTGGTCATAGTAATACATAATCGATGAAAATTTCAGGTGTCTAGCTGTTACGGTTCAAGAGATAGAGCCCTGTGACAGATCGAGTTAAAAACGCTAAAAAAACACGTTTTTTGTATGACGACCCCTTTTAATTTTCAACTTTTTTTTATTTTTACTATTTGTTGTTATAGCGGCCAAAGTAATACATAATCGGTGAAAACTTCAGGTGTCTAGCTATTACGGTCCAAGAGATAGAGCCCTGAGACAGACGGACAGACAGCGGAGTCTCAGTAATAGGATCCCGTTTGCACCCTTCGGGTACGGAACCCTTATTTATATTAAAAACAATGAACTTTTTGCTCGGGTAATACAACTACACACCGTGGCAACACTCCCACCAACTGATGACATATTCTTGGGCCAATCACGTGACCCAGCTGTCACGGGGAAAGAATACCAGGTGAAGTATATTATTATACCATGTTTGAATTAGGATTGGTCAACTGGCATATCCATCAAATATAGCCACGATTACAAGACAATAAATAAATGGGTGGCGACTGGCGCCTAGATACAGAGGCGGTGACACAACAGACAGACAGACCTCGCAGGCCACACACTTTGTAATATTAGCGACCATTTACCAAAGCCTAAAGGCTACAGCAGACTACACATCTACACTAAATAACAATATTATGCTTCTTAAGAAAAAATATTTTTTTAAGGCGAGATGGGTTCAAATTTGCAATACTGCGCGTGTTTTTGAAAAATCACTGTTTTTAAACTACTATAGTTTATTCCTCAAAAATTTTACATACGAATCTTAAGGCTTTTTTACAGACACCCACAATAGCCAAAACAAGATTAAGCATTTTTGGCCTCATAGAAAAAAATCACAAACATACCTCTAAATTTGCCTAAATTTACCTTTATAAGACATATTATGTTTTGGCTAAAAAAAAATATAATACAAAAGAAATAATAAATGAAACACAGTGAAATATTCGTCGAGACCGAAGAAAGGCCCGAAACCGTGTTATAGTCGACTATATTTCGCAGTGTTTTATTTATTTGAGGAATTGTAGTAGTTTAATTACAGTGATTTTTTAAAACACAGTTTTCTTGGCTCTGAACTGGCGGGGCCTTAAGAGGCATAATAATATTTGATTTTGTGAGCGAGACAGTCAAGCCAACCAAGAGTAAAATGCCTTTTAAATAAACACTTCTCTCTCTGGTAGGCCTGCCATCACCCAAACTACGGACTCCAAACAAAAATTTACACTATTTAAGAACCTCGCCCGGACGCTTCCCGGACACCTACAAACTAGGACAAATCTGGGGAAACCCGGATGGATGGCAAGCCTACTCTTTGGTCTTACAACCAAGGATGCTCAAGGCCGTGCGAAGTGGAGAAGAAAAAGCTGGAAATCGGACCCCGGGCTCCGCAGCATTACTAGATGCAACTGGGAAGACGCTGAGATGAGAGGGAGAATGAGATTCACTTCTCTCTCTACCCAAAGGTTAGAGATTGCTAAGCGATGAGTCCGCGCGTTTGTGTCATTTTTCTGTTTTTTTCTCCGTTTTTTGTTATTCCTTTTGTTTATGGTGCAATGAAGTGCTTTTGTCTGAGATAATGTATTGTTTAGTTTTTTCGTGTTTTTAAAGTGACAATCACTGATGTCAGAATTTTTTCTAAATAATTATGTCACATGACCGTTGACAACTTGTCATTTAACTGTAATAGTAGTCAAAATTATGTCAGTTTAGTGTGACAGTTGAAAACTTAACTATTCTAAGAGCAAGAAAGGATGTACCTTATCCAATAACTCTGTAACTATTATAATTAAATTTTTAACAAAAAATACAACCGACTTCAATTTTTTTAAGGAGTTTCTTCCATATCTCCATAGTTCTTCATCATATCTTCACCAAATTAAAATGGGACCAACTTGGTAGTAAAGCCTTTCAAATAAAAAAGAATCATCATAATATTTGAGCTGCAGTTGTCTGGTGAGGAATTTCGGTCTCCAAGATCCAAGAGCTCCAAGATCTTTTCTTCGATCTTAAAAAAAATTACATGGGACCAATGCATTCTTTACAACGAAACATATATTTTTTTTTAATCGGTTCATATTTGACGGAGTTATGAGGTAACATACACAAAAAAAAATACATACACGTCGAATTGATAACCTCCTCCTTTTTTTGAAGTCGGTTGAAAATATGGCAGTTATGTGATCAACTGCCATATGATATTATTCTTTTAATACGTCAGATGGTCAGAGCAAAAGAAATGGCGATGGAGGCTTTAGTGAAGTCGCTAATAATAAAAATAAGTCGCTGTAGGTATGCTTTAGCCCTAAAGTCTAAACAGGATCTAAAACAAGTCTAGAATTCCGCAATATGAATTAGTAAGCTTTTTGCTAACGATATCCAGTGGTTTACTAGAGTACCTAAAGCAAGGGCAGACAGAGCATTTTGAGTCTTGCGGCTCTAAGCAGACAGAGCCCGGAGCCCGCAAGACCGAAAGGCCACTTCAATTGGACTTGTTTACACGTTACGTTTCCTAAAAGTTCCAATTTAAAATACCCATTCAAGTTATCGTCATACATATATGCAGACATCAGATTGTCCACTTATCAGATTTTACGACGTCGACCCTCGACAAAAATGAAGGGTGTTATTAGTTTGACATGTCTGTCTGTGTCATTGAAACTCCTAAACGAATAGACCGATTTACCGACCGAAGCCTAGTCTATCTGTCGAGATGGTGCGTTCTTGGGAATAAACGCTTGAAAGTCGCGGATTTTCTAATGTGTTTGGCAAAACAAAAACTTGTATCTATAATTGTTTATTTATTGTTTTATTTAACGTTATTACAAACCTAATAGGCAGACTTAAAGCTATACCGTCTTATTATAAAAACAGGACTAACTTTGTTACTAGGTTTAAACTATTATCCGCCCAAATCAAGTTGACATTGACAGGTGAGATAGTGTGATATTACTAGATGTCAACTTGATATGGGCGGGTAATGGTTTAAACCTGGTTACAAAGTTAGTCCTGTTTTTATAATAAGACGGATAGGCTTTATCTACCAATCAATCCACTAGTGATGCCGCTAAAAAAGAAAAATTGCCGTGTGGTTCCCGGAGTAGAGAGTACAATAGGACCACAGCAAGTCTTCCCGTGGTTGTCGTAAAAGGCGACTTAGGAAACACAAGCTGAACAAAGCTTCATCAGAAACATCGGTGAGTCCTCTCAAACCCGTCTGGATAGCGTGGGGAGTGTAGACCAAATCCTCTGACTACTCTGGCTGAGTATGCCTTTAGTAGAACAGAGAGAGTCGTGCTCCAGCAGTGGAGACTAAAAAAGACCTGGATGATGATGATGAGAAGAAAGCTTTTCTTGTTACTATAAAGAAATCATCCAAATAGACTCAACGACTTCACTCACTCATTCGATAAACAAACAGATAAAAAGATTCAAGTCAAATGAAATGAAATTAAAGCTCGTGTAATCCGGAAAATCGTTAATAAAATTACCGGAATACTAATTAAGTGGCCCACAACATACGTAATTACAGGCGTAATTAGAACGGCTACGAGATTTTTATCGCAACATCTTGTTCAACATGGCGTTCAGGTTATTTTATTCGTTTGCCTTTAGTTTTTGTTTACTTTTTTCTGGGAGCTTTTTACACGAACTTCTAAATATACAGGATCTAAAACGTTGTGTAACGTTTAAAAAATATGCTGAAACTATTTAAAAGGTCTGACAGTTATAATGAACAAGACCGTGATACTGAACACCTTTCCCAAAGGAACATATATGGAAATACCTATGAAAAAATATTTTTTGCTTATATATTATAAATTCGGATCAGCTGATCAGTCAAAATCCTATAGCCACCTTCCGGCTCCATCATCAGATCAGCTTCTTGTATACAAAATATAATCTCAATCGGAAACCAGAAAATATAATTTAAATCACTTTATTTTACACTAGCTGTGCCCGCGACTTCGTTCGCGTGGTTGTCGGAACGTAATGTTATATAGCCTAAAGCCTTCCTCTATAAATGGACTACCCAACAAAAAAAGAATTTTTCAAATCGGACCATTAGATTCCGAGATTAGCGCGTACAAACAAACAAACAAACTCTTCCGCTTTATAATATTAGTATAGATATTTTAGTGGGAGTACGAATTTGTATTTTTTTTAGTTTTAATTCTTACATTGTTAGTTTTTACTATCTAATTTCAATTTAATTAATTAATTGAACGAATAAATGAACACACCGTGGACTTAAATTATATTCTATTTTATCTTGTGATGCTTTTACTTAAATTTTATCTATACTAATATTATAAAGCGGAAGAGTTTGTTTGTTTGTTTTTTTGTTTGTTTGTTTAAACGCGCTAATCTCAGGAACTAATGGTCCGATTTGAAAAATTCTTTTTTTGTTGGGTAGTCCATTTATAGAGGAAGGCTTTAGGCTATATAACATTCCGACAACCACGCGAACGAAGTCGCGGGCACAGCTAGTATCTTATATAATAGTTAATGTAAAAAGTATTACACTAAAATCAACATTATCTCGTCGTCTCGTATTTTTAACCCCCGACAAAAATAAGGGTTATAAAATTCACGTGTACCTGTGTCTGTCTTGTATTTATTATAAAATATAGTATCGTTAAGTTAGTATCCCATAACACAAGTTTAGAACTTACTTTGGGGCTAGTTTCATCAGTGTGCTTTGTCCCTATATATTTATTTATTATTATTTATTTATTCTCTGAAAAGTTTTTAATTTTGACCCATTCATCTATGCAAATATTTGGGCACGATTGCTTATGTAGATATTAGAACTGCATTAGGTTTTCCAAGTAAATTACCTGTTCTAATAGTTTTAAATATTTTAAGACGACCTCCGTGGCGTAATGGTTAACACGCTAGACCGCTAATCCGGAGGTTCTGGGTTCGATCCCTAGCCAGGACAAGTTAGAAAAAGCCTATTTCAAATTTTCCTGGGTCTTGGGTGTTTATCTATATATGTATTTATCATAAAATATAGTATCGTTGAGTTAGTATCCCTTAACACAAGTTTAAAACTTACTTTGGGGCTAGCTTAATCAGTGTGATTTGTCCAAAAAAAAAATTGTAGATTGGTCCTAGTTGTGCAAATGTTTTGGTGCAATCTAGTGTCATAATAGTTACCATTTATTGGATTTGCCTTATTTTTGTCTGTGCTAGGGTTGATGTAATGTTGATATAAATAATTTTGTTTTTTCTTTTTCAACCTTACACTGTCCATAAATTAAAAAAAAATATTCGATCCCTTATATTATATATATATATTATATATAAAAATAATCGATTCCTTAATTCAATCGTTCATAGGATTCCTAACGATTGAAAACCTACAGAATAGAAACTACCACATTAAAAACATTGATATTTTGACTAGATATCTCTTTTCTATCAGTATTCCAGTAACTGTCAACTATGTTCCATTAATCAGAAGAAAGAATTCTAAAAGACCCTTTCAAAACCTCTTGTCAAAACAGATAATCTGGAGAGTCCATTTCTAAGAACCTTTTGGGAACCTTTGAAGATACATATAGGTACCTATCTCTAATCTAAATACTAACTCATTTGGATTTTTTTTTCATGAAGTTTCTATTAATAATAAACAAGCCTAAAAGTTTCAAATAGAAAGAATTTCATTAAAAAAGTAATAGGCTTTTGGATATAAATAAAAAAAAAATTTTTTTTCCTTTACAAAAATATTTTTCTTTTTTTTTCCTTTACAAATACTACCTAGTATTACCTAAAGAATCTCAAAAATCAATATTCAAAGTAGGCAGTAACTTTTAAAACATTTCTCTATACATATTTAGCCAGTTATAATATTTAAGATAAATAACATAAGTTTCTATCCAAATTAAAATAATGAAGTCGCACCTACCGAATGCTTATTTTTGAAATATTTAAAATACGAATAAAGCCATTCCGTCGCCTATCCATGACAATAAAATGTATGAGAGACATTAAAAAATGACATATCATAAAAAAAACAATAAGAACCGACCTGATATTAAATTCCAAACATAATTTATTGTTAGTCTCGATATTCCACCTTTTAAATTCACATACACTGCACAAAATGTTTTTTATTACGATACACAAGCCTGGATGTCTTTTTTGGTTATAAAAACGGGATCACAACTCGTAAAAATAATTAGAAAAAATCCAAGAAACGTCCACTCCGCTTGAACGCTACGGCAAGACTGCTATTTCAAAGGGAAACAACTTGAATAAGAGATGTTCCTATCTCTCTCGCGCGCGCTCGAAACTACGCGTTAGAAGGAGACAGATATAATGGCATGCATTATGGTATCGTGTCTTTTTTTCCAGGATCTATATAGTGATGTATAGATCATTATAGTCCGTGAGTTATGCCGCCCGTCCATGTCTGATTCATTGATGGTCTATCGGAAAAGCAATAAAAATTTAGTATTTGAATTTCTAAATATTATTGAATTTATTTTGAATATTATAGGCGTGAAACGGTTACCGTTTGGCTTTTAGTGTTAAATCAGACATGTTATGGATTATTTGTTAAACAAATAGGGCGTATTGTAAATTAGCTAGATGACTGGGTCAAAATATATTATTTGGTACTGTTAAGAGAATAAAACGTCACAAAATAGTGTCACTTGTCATTGATCATATCCATTTTCAACATGATTTTAGACTTATTAATACAGGAAACTATGAAGTCACGGTTTTGTATTTCAAATAAATCCCATAGAAAATGTTTGTTTTGACGTTTAGAAAAAAGTGTCTCATTTGACTTGTCATCTAGCGGCTTATAAAAAGTTTATGTAGTTTTTTGTTCTTATTAATTCAATAAGGCATACATTATGATTTGTATTGTACCTATTCTTCCAGGCTGGTCTGGGAGAAAAGAAAAAACTTAGAATGTACCAGCTTACCAACTGCTTCTCTTCCCGTGCAGATCGTAAAAGCCGATCGAGGGAATGGGCCAAGGTCCAAATAATTTTAATAGCCGATGTAGCTAGCATCCCATCACTATTTTGATTTCCTTTTTGCACCGTGGCCTATAAGTTTTACGGGTCTAGACTCTGTCTGCCCCGTTAGGGTGAAGACGTGATGTCATGACGTGTGTCTTTAGATACATTTTGAGAGCCCCAACTTTGGTGAAGCTTAGTCAAGGTTTCTTCACTATACTCCTTCGACAAAAGCAAGCCCTGGATTCAATTCAATTTTGTAAATAAAAACATCTAATTAAACAAATATAAGTATAGAAAGCCGTGAGGTTCCCGGCAGAGTAGAATAGGACCACTCCAAGTCTTCCCGTGGATGTCGTAGAAGGCGACTTAGGAAACACAAGCTGAACAAAGCTTATAAACATCAGTGAGATCTCTCCAACCCGTCTGGCCAGCGTGGAGAGTGTATGCCAAATCCTCTGGCTGCTCTGGTAGTTCAGAGAGGGTCGAGCTCCTGCAGTGGAGACTAAAAAAGACCTGATGATTAAGTATAGAAAGTAAGTTTATTTTTATTATTTTATAAAAGTTCATAATTTATGTACATATTTAGAAAATTAGTCATATAAAGTGTGCAAAACTAAAAATTAAAGTACCTCGATAATATTTAAAATATTTTTATTGTTTTCATAAAGACATACAGATTTATCTTATTGTACACAACATAAAGTTAAAGCTAAAATTCAACTAAGCTATAAAAAATAAGACGGAACGCTGCAGCACGGCCCGGCCGGTGCTGAAGCGTTCCGTCGCTCTCTCTCGCTATAGCAAATGACGCTTCTGAGCGACAGAAAAGGATAGCAGCATAGGAAAGTGATGTTCCGTGCCGATAGATGAGGTCCAACCCTTAGAAATCATGCGTAAGCGCTGCTAATCAACCGCTGTGCCATCAAGCTCCTGACGTCGTACAGGGTGGCAAAGTACAATTAGCTCAAAAGCCTGGCGTCAGCTGTTTATTTTAAGAAATATTTTCCTTAGCCTTCTCAAGTGCTAACCTACGGAGTACAGTCTCATGGAAAAGTGAATTTATTATTTATTATATAATAAACTGCTATTCAATTTTATTCCTAAAAGCTTTTAGCTTGCCCTGTTTAGTGTTTTTAGGTCAAATCTTGCAAGTTAATTTGAGAACAGACAGAAAATTCAAAGCTTATGTAAAGAAAGTACTTTGTGAGAAGGCTTATTATAGGACCGATGACTATCTTAAAGACAAAAAGGTCCGGCTTGAGCTTGGCGCGGGTCCCTCTCAAAGGTTTGTATACTTAGACATGTCATAATTTAGGTACATTGGTACATACTAAATTTACAAATTGACATTATTTTAAATTTCGTAATTCTTATAATTCAATTTAATTATGACATAACAAACAATGTAATCTCTGTCCATCTATATAACTAATTTTAAGTTTTTAGTTTGTTAGTTGACGTCTTTGGAGAAAACGTGCAGTGCAGTTTGTTGCCGCTTCTTCTGCACTTGCGCCTAGGAAGCGGCGTAAACTTAGCTGTAAGTAACGATTTGACGTCAACATTTGTGCAAAACAAAACAAAGTGACTATTATTAAGAGATTAAGAGATTATAAATATCCTATGATAATAAAGATATTTTGAATTGAATTGAATTGAGCCATTTCCCGGTTTCTGATTGAGATGAAAGTTTTTATGCTAATGTAAGAGAGATCATCATCATCCGAGCGTATTCTCGGTTGCATCCTCAGCGGTAACGCTTCTGATTGTTTTGATTGTTAAATGAGGTTACTGGTTTTTTTAGGTTATAGGGCGGCAAACGAACAAGCGGGTCACCTGATGGTAAGTGATCACCGCTGCCCATGGACAACTGCGACACCAGGGGTGTAACAAGAGCGTTACCGGCCTTTCAGAAAGATATAGACTCGTTTTTGAAGGTTTCAATGTCGTATCGGTTCGGGAACACCGCTGCAGGAAGTTGATTCCACAGTTCGGTCGTACGTGACAGAAAGTTCCTTTTAAAACGTACGGTGGTTGATTGCCAACTATCTAAGTGGTGTGGATGAAATTTTAATTTCAGGCGGGTGGTGTAGTGGTGAAATTTTGCAGCAGGTATTAGGTTGAACAATTCTTCAGAGCATTCCCCAAGATAGATGCGATAATGCACAAGGATGCAACATCCCTACGGAGAGCCAGAGGATCGAGACGGCCGGCGAGAGTCTCATCGTCGATTATACGAGTTGCGCGATTTTGGATACGGTCAAAAGGAAGAAGTTAGTATTTACTCGCAGGCTTTTGTTACACCCCTGGTGTTGCACTTGTCCGTGGGCAGCGGTGATCACTTACCATCAGGTGACCCGCTTGTTCGTTTGCCGTCCTATCACATAAAAAAAAAGAAAAAAAAACGATCTGCGTGGAAAGAGAAGCAGCTGGCACATTCTAAGTTTTTTCTTTTCTTCCAAACTAGCATCAAAGTTTCGCATTTTTATGCGTAGAAATTCACTAAATGCGCTGAATTTCACGCGTTTGAAGTCGCGGGGATCAACTAGTATGGATGCAAGACGTTTTATAAGCATTTTTATAAAAAAAGTTTAAGTTACATTAATGCAATCTCCCGAATGAACCTGACCTCATCAACAATATGCCAAAATGCAAAATTAAAAGTTAATTTGAAAATTAATGAACATAATCCAGCGTATACTTTCATTAAACCGTAAACATGGGGGGAACATTGTACTGAGCACAATGACTTTTTATTTTTATTTATATACCAAATCTAATTATATCAATGTATTGAGAATTCTGCATAATGATTGATGACTAAAGGAGCGGGCACACTTGCGGTTCTCAAAGTAATAATAAGCTGGTATAAAACGTGTTCATGAACTAATGCCAAAAATAAAATTCAGATTTTCATAGAAATTAACCTGATTAGTTTTATGAAAATTCATATATATTTTTTTTGGGTTTCGTGAAAGTTGTAGAACAAACGTTGTTCAGTTTCATGGGCTGAGGTACCATCTGAGAGGTTTTGCGTTAATTCATTAACACGTGGTATAATTGTTTATAACATTAAAAAGAAAAAAATAATATAACCTTCCATGATTGTCTGGGGGAATAGAAAAAACATAGAATATACCAGCTGCTTCTCTTCCCGCGAGGTCGAGGGTATGGGCGAGATTCTAAATCATATCAATACCACCTTCATGCCAGCCATCACGCTAAAAGTGGCCTAATGGAGAAAGTCGAGAAATAAATCAGTGCCAAAAAACATGAATATGGTGTAAAAAATACATATTAAAAATAGCAAGTAGATTATAGCAACTAAAACACGCCATTTTAAAATATGACGTCAAAGTCTGCAATATCCGCTAGAGACAGAAGCTGCCAACGCATGTTTTTCTTTTTGGGTACTTTCGATATTATCAGCCAGTGATGTTTGTTAAACCTCTATATAAAAGTACATAAATTTTAAATGTCATCGATAGTCAAACTACATGGACGGACGTCCTACCGAACGCACCCGAACTTGTCATTTCCCTTTTGTGAACTTTGTCGTCATTTCCTTTTTGTTTGTCAAAAGTTCCCGCGCAATATTTGCATATTTTCAATAATTTATTTCTAATCCAAATAGGAGTCAGTAAGAAAAATGATTAACTAGGCGTGGTAACGTATTAATAGAAATTATAAAATAAAAATATGAGCCGGATTGGTATTACATGCATATTCCTAATTGGGAAGATGTTAGGACAACTGCGGTGGTTCCTAAAGAAATGCAGGACAAATATTTTTCGGTCAAAATATTTTTTTTGTAACTAGAATACGGTATTTGACATATTTTGAAAATACATTTCAAATAATTCTTTATTACCTTATAAGCACAGTATTGTAATATTTCCGAGATATCTTGTACCTACTCGTAATATCAATGTTGTTGTTGTTTATCGTGTGTGTAAGTAGCCAACACTGGTGTCAGATTTTTCAAGCTGCCTAAAGGCATCTGACATAGCTTGACGACTGCCATACAATGATGACAGTCGGGACCAACGGCTTATACTCGTACGTGCCTATATCAATAAAAATCAATGTTGAACTTTCACAACTGCGCCAAAAACGCTAATTTCTGTCATCATGATCATGATCAGGTCTTTTTTAGTCTCCACTGCAGGAGCACGACCCTCTCTGTACTGCCAGAACCATATATTAGCCAGAGTACTCAGAAGATGTGGCCTATACTCTCCACGCTGGCCAGACGGGTTGGAGAGGTCTCATTGATGTTTATAAGCTTTGTTCAGCTTGTGTTTCCTACGTCGCCAGCTACGACATCCACGGGAACACTTGGAGTGGTCCTATTCTACTCTGCCGGGAACCATACGGCTTCTGTGATGATTTCCTAATTTCTGTCACGGCGGCGGTTATTTGTCAGATGACGTCACACATAGGTGACACAGGTAATACGCGCATACAAATAGTCCGGAAAATACCACGTTTACCAAAGACGCCATTCACAGGGCGTTTACGGCATAAATAAAAAATAAAAAAAATTTAATTTAAATCGTATATTTCGCATAAACCATGTATTATTTATATAATAATTAAGTGAAATATGTTTCTATACGCCCTTATCTGATAGGATGACAACAAATTATGGTTTATTTTAAATGTTGTCTAACACCCTATTGTGTTTTTTTTTATTTCATTTTCAATGTATGCTGATAGTTGCGTGAAGCTGTAATTTTTTTTTTATATGACGGTACTTGTCGCTATATATTTATTTATTTACTTATAGAGAGTTACTTTTTTTAAATTAGGCAACGATTTTGGAGCAAGTTCAGTCCGTAATACTGGACTATCCAATCAATTATCAAAAATCGATGAAAAAATCTTCCTCCCATACAAAATCCATTTGGCTGAGTGCCGATTTGTATAGGAGGCCGAAATGTTTTTTTCGTTCATTGTTTTTATGGTACTTCAGTAGCATTTAAACTTGCAACATAAATTATGCCATGGCTTTAAAAGTAACGCTGTATAAAATTTAGAAATGTGTCGAAAATGTACACTCACCTTAACCGTGCCCAGGTGCGAAATCCATCATGGTCCAAAAATTTTAATTTGACACCACGCGGGCCCGGGGACGCAAACTTGATACATCAATCAATGTTGTCGCCTTGTATGTATGTTTGTAATCACGCTACTACTGAATTGCTGGTGGCATAATATGTTTTTAGGGTACCCAAAGGCTGCCATCGGGATCCTATTACTGAGACTCCGCTGTCTGTCCGTCCGTTGTCACAGGGCTCTATCTCTTCAACCGTAATAGCGTGACAATTGAAATTTTCACCGATTATGTATTACTCTGGCCGCTACAACAAAAAATACTAAAAATAAGATAAATTGTGATACAAGAAACGTGCTTTTTTGCGTTTTTAACTCGATCTTTATAATGGCATTAACTAGATACTTGAAATTTTTACCGATTGTGGCTGGAAGTCTGGTTGGTCATACAAGAAACCTGTTTTTTCATCGTATTAAAACATTGAACAGAGGTACGGAACCCTCAATGTACTACTCCGACTCGCACTTGACCGGTTTATTTTATGTACAGATAAGTTTTTAAATATAATAACGACTCCCCTAATAAATTCATCCATCAACAGACTAAGACTACAAAATAAATTTAAACTTGAATTAGGTATGGGACACTTTTATAACAAACTAGCAGTCCACCCCGGCTTCGCCCGTGGTACACACATAGCCTATGTCACTCGGGGATAGTGTAGCTTTCCAATGGTGAAAGAATTTTTTAAATCGGCCCAGTACTTTTTGAGCCTATTCATTACAAACATACAAACATACAAAAATAGTTACAAATCTTTCCTCTTTATAATATTAGTATAGAAGTATAGATATAGATTGATATAGATAATATCATCATCATCAGTTTACAAAAACCCACTTCTGGGCATAAGCCTCTCTTTTTTTGCGCCATCCCGTTCTGTCCCTGGCCACTGTGATCCAGGAGAGCTATTTTAGAAAACGGGAGTCACATTACGAATGGTTTGCGCAAGCGTTTCCAAAAGCCGCATTTTTTAATCGGTTGTTTTTTTATATTATAGGGCGGCAAACGAACAAGCGGGTCACCTGATGGTAAGTGATCACCACTGCCCATGGACAACTGCAACATAGGGGTGTAACAAGAGCGTCACCGGCCTTTCAGGAAGAAATATAGACTCGATTTTTGAAGGTTTCAATGACGTATCGGTTCGGGAACACCGCTGCAGGCAGTTGATTCCACAGTTCGGTCGTACGTGGCAGAAAGTTCATTTTAAAACATACGGTGGTTAATTGCCAACTATCCAGGTGGTGTAGAGGAAATTTTAATTTCAGGCGGGTGGTGTGGTGGTGAAGTTTTGCAGCAGGTATAAGTTTGAACAATTTATTCTTCAGAGCATTCCCCATGATGAATATTTGTATATTATGTTCTCATTATAGTTGGTGCAATAAATAAGTTTTATCTTATCTTTTTTATTTATGTTGAAATGTTTAAAAAACCATTGACATAATAATACATTTTCTGCGTAAAATAATATTACATATCGCCGACACGACGGTTTCAAAAATACGATGCAATGCGGCGGAACGCGAACGGTGAGTTGGAAAACTACAGCTACAGGTTTCCTGTTTCGCTGACTCCCCTGTTGAAAAATATCACTCCAGTTCTTTCCAGTGACTTGCTTTATATCGTCGACCCACCTAGCCACCGGACGTCCCACACTGCACTTACCATTTCTGGGATACCATTTCATACCAAACATATAAGTAAGTATATGAATAAACATTAAAGATCCCAAGATTCAGAATAAATTGAAAAAGGTATTTTGCGACTTGCCCTGGATTTACAATATTTTTATATGGCTTTTTTTAGGCATTCAAGATGCAGTACTAAAGTACTCAAATTAAATATTGAAATAAGAAATGGTGAAAAAATACCACATGAGCAGGACTTGAACCCGCGACCTTAGTCTCAATACGACTATGCTCTACATGCATTAATTACATTTACTTTGACAATTTTCTTCTAGATCGTAAAAAGCAATAACTACTCTTAACACAACTAATACTTGGGTGTTTATATCTATCATCATCATCCGAGCGTATTCCCGGTTGCATCCTCAGCGGTAACGCTTCAAAGCCCGGGGTCCGCTACCTTACCTAGGCGATTTGACGAGGTTACTGTGGTTTTTACACAGAGCGACTGCCGTCTGTCCCCCGCAACCCAAAAGGTAGACCAGAGAACCAATCCTAGGATAGGTACAAACGCTAGATGGCGTTTGGGACCAACAGCTTTACGTGCCTTCCGAAGCACGGAATCATCTTTCTTTTCGGATAATCAGGCAATATCCTAACCAGACTGGAAATAACTTTTTCACAAAGTATGCTTCCTAGTGGGATTTGAACCCATGATCTCCGGATCACAAAGCAATCGCCTTGACCACTGGACCGCGGAGGCAATCAATATACCTAAGTATTTATTATAATGTATCCTACATAGTATAAAACAAAGTCGCTTCCCGCTGTCTGTTAGATCTAAATACGCAACGGATTTTGATGCGGTTTTTTTTAATGAATACGGTGATTTATGAGGAAGGTTTACATGTATAATACATACCCATGCTAAGCATGCTCCCAAGGATTTCCAAAATGACCGATCTAAAGCGGCCTGCGTCCAGACCTTAGTCAGATCGTCCGACCACCTTGTGGGTGGGTATCCAACGCTTCGCTTGCCAGTACGTGGTCGCCATTCGAGAACCTTTCTGCCCTATCGGTCATCGGTTCGTCGCGCTATGTGTCCCGCCCACTGCCACTTCAACGAGCTAATCCGCTGGGCTATATCAGTGGCTTTTGTTCTCCTACGAATTTCCTCATTTCTGATTCGATCACGTAGAGAAACACCGAGCATAGCCCTCTCCATAGCGCGTATTATATGTATAAATATAATTGCATATTGAATATCTATGTATTTAAATATGTATATATATGGGTAATGACGTCAGGCAAGTTGCTGGGAAAAACTTGATTGCGATGCCCAATGACAGAGCAAGATGGCGCAGACAAAAGGAGGCTCCGGCTCTCCCACTCACCGAACGAAGCATAGAAGCGGTGGAGCTACTACTCAGACGTCGATTTTCTGTGAGAGTGTGGTTCTTCCCCGGACGAGCCGGCCCATTCATGCTACTAGCAAAACTGAGTTTTGCCGGTAGCGTGGCTCTACCACAGCAAAAATTATAACATAAAATTAGCTTCATTACAATTACTGTTATTATATTAAAATTTAGATTTTACATTAAAAAGTAGCCGTGCGGTTCCCGGCAGAGAACAATAGGACAACTCCAAGTCTTCCCGCGGATGTCGTAGAAGGCGACTTAGGAAACCAGCTAAACAAAGCTTATAAACATCAGTGAGACCTCTCCAACCCGTCTGGCCAGCGTGGAGAGTGTATGCCAAATCCTCTGACTACTCTGGCCATGTATGGCTCTGGTACAGAGAGGGTCGTTCTCCTGCAGTGGAGACTGAATAATTAAATTTTTAACAAAAAAAACAACCGACTTCAATTTTTTTTAGGAGTTCCTTCCATATCTCCAAAGTTCTTCATGATATCTTCACCAAATTAAAATGGGACCAACTTGGTAGTAAAGGCTTTCAAATAAAAAAAGAATCATCAAAATCGGTTCACAATTGGCGAAGATATCGCGTAACAAACATACATAAATCAAAAAAAGACATACAGTTGAATTGATAACCTCCTTTTTGGAAAGTGGGTTAAAAAGACCTGTTGATCACGATAATGAAGTCATTAAAGTTTATTACACATCACTAATTTATTAATTTTTTATTAAATTACTACTATCTATCATTGCCTTAAAACTAGTAACGTTTCAGATTCTACATACATAATATCACATCTTTATCCCTAACGGGGCAGACAGAGCATGTTGGGTCTTGTGGCTCTAAGCAGACAGAGCCCAGGGCCGTAAGACTCAAAGGCCACGTTTAGCGTGATGGTGGGCGGGAAGGTGAAATAAACGGGCAAGTGCGAGTCGGACTCGTACATGAAGGGTTCCGTACCTCCTTACAATGTTTTAAAACGCTAAGAAAACACGTTTTTTTGTATGACGACCCCCTTTAATTTATTACTTTTTTTATTTTTAGTATTTGTTGTTATAGCAGCTATAGTAATACATAATCGGTGAACATTTTAAGTGCCTAGCTATTACGGTTCAAGAGATAGAGCCCTGTGACAGACGGACAGACAGACAGCGGAGTCTCAGTAATAGGGTCCCGTTTGCACCTTTTGGGTACGGAACCCTAAAAATGAATCAAAATAGGTTATTAATAGGCAAAATAAGTTGACGCATCATTCATTGAGCTAAAGTAAGTTTAAACTTGTATTTTTTGATACCAACTTAAAGATACTATATTTTATAATAAATACATATACAGGGTGACTTTTTATACACCAGCCAAATTTTTGGAACAAGTTCAGTCCATAATACTGAACTACTTTTTATAAAAAAAGTTATTAAAAATCGATTAAAAATGTTTGTCCTCCCATACAAAATCCATTTGGCTGACCGCTGATTTGTATGGGAACTTTTTTTATAGAAAGTAGTTCAGTATCATGGACTGAACTTGCTCCAAAAATTTGGCTGGTGGTTAAAAAGTCAGCCTGTTTAGATAAACACCCAAGACCCAGGACAATTTAAAAAAGGCACTTTTCCAACTTGGTTAGCCCCAAAGTAAGTTATGGTTATGGGATATTAACTCAACGATACTATACTTTATAAGTTATAACATATATATAATAATGTATCTAGATAAACACCCAAGACCCAGGATCATTTGAAAAAGGCCATTTTCCAAACTTACACTGGCTGAGGATCGAACCCAGAATCTCCAGATTGGCGGACTAGCGTGTTGACCATCACCACTGGTAGGACTCTCCATTGATTCAGAGTAACATATATACCTACTACTACTACAAACGAAACAATTTATCTGTACACACGTCGATGTGTGAGTTTTATACTTAGGGTCGCACCGCAGAATTAATTTAATACTTACCTACTAACGAGTTCGACATATTTACGATTATATTTTTCCATACCTGAAGATTTGCGAACACTATGACGTAAAAAATATTCTGTTTTATATGTATCAAATGTTACAGAAAAGTCGGAAACAGCTACATAATATCACTTCACAAATATTTTTCATTATGTCCATTGTCCATTTCACCATTAGTTCACTTTACTGATTATTATTGAGTCATTTATAATGTAACGCACTAATTCACTATTGTAATATAGTAATTTGCATATTCGGCGCAAAACTATACGGTAATTATATGAATAAATTCAATAAAAATAAACAAATGTTTATCACATTTTCACGCACAGCATGTCAAGTTGTCATTGTCAACAATGGTATTTACACTATAACCCGCGGAAATCTATTTGGCATTTGCGTGTATGTGATTACCTGTGAGCGAGGAGCCAATGTAACATTACCGGATTGCTAATACCCCTCTCGCTCTTGTGTATCTCCCGCCAATGCGAGAGAGCGAGAAGGGTATATATATCAAAATGGTTGCTGGGTAATAACGTGAAATTATATTGTTGCTTTGCTTACCTGTTTTCATCATTTGGAAATGTATGAAATATACGTTCTTTAGAGTATTGGGTGGATAAACAATTATTATACGCGCACCTTCTCACCATGATGATTACTATTGGTTTACAGTTCTCAAGACAACACACGTCGCGTATTGCGTGCGGCTAGTAATTAAACCCTGGTTTGGAGCCGTCAAAGCTCACAAAGTGCGGGGGAGAGGTGCGGGGACGCCAATTTGCGGGAGACGCTGTGAGAGACCATTCTGTTTGACTCTTATGTATTCTGTGCCATCACAACACGGAGGTCGTCAACCCATTCCCTTGATCGACTTTAACAATCTCCGCGAGAAGTGCAGTTAGCTATATTATAAGTGTTTTCTTTTCTCCCAGACCAGCTGGGAAGAAATCATTCTTAAAATAGTTTCTGTATACTTTGTTGGAACTTCGTTGTATACTTATACTTGTGGCAGTGACTGTACACTATTTATCTTTATTATTTCGTCCCAGTCGATAACACTTGGAGTGGCCGTACTTACTGGCTATTACTTGACAACTGCAAACTGAGCGCTTGGCTTTAATACATGACTTCGTACGTACAGTCCATAGACCATATAAGTCCCCTTTGTACCTACTCTGTTTCTAATTCGCTTTTAATTATTTTTATACTCAGTTGGTGCAATAAAGAAAGTTTTATCTTATCTTATCATACGCCATACGTGACACTTTTAGGTAAAATTATCTTGATACAGAGACAATATCACGTATTTAGTTCTAACGGAGTAAATAGAGAAAGAAGTAAGACGAAAAGGCCACGTTTAGCGTCATAGTGGGCGTGAAAATGAAAAAAGATAATCAAAATAATGATGGATTGCAAGCCGCATCGCCTATTGACATGATTCCGATTCTCGCCCATTCTCTCGATCGGGTTTTACCATCTGTGCGGGAAGAGAACAGCTGGTACATTTTAAGTTTTTCTTTTCCATTTGTTTTCAAAAATCAGTTAATCAGCTGATCGCACATTTTTCTTTCTTGTACTTTAAAATTGAAAACTTGGCGCCATAGCTATGTTTTTTTTTTTATTTGTTTGTTTCGCTAACTGGCTGAACAACACACCAATTTAAGTATATACAAATTAGAGCATATAAGTTGCCAACCTACTTGAAGCGAACACAGCATGTTTTTCTAATTTTCTAATGAAATGAAATCTATCAGTATGTGGCGATTCCTTTGTCCATCTTCTCGCCAAACATCGCGCTAAAAGTGACCTTTGGGTCTTGCAGCCCTGGGCTCTGTCTGCTTAGAGCCGCAAGACCCAAACTGCTCTGTCTGCTTCACTAGGAATAAAGACGTGATAGTGTATATTAAATAAAATAGCGAATGAAGAGCGCATTGGATATTCCTAGCTCTATGGTGATAACTGTCAAGTTGTCGACTTATACAATACATTGAGTTGAGTGAGAGAAATCACAACATAAATAAAGTCAACAGTCTTGATTTTTATTATTGATGTGTCATCTCGAGTGGATGCGAAAAAAAAACAGTTTAATGTACGCTCTGTAATTTTTATAATTTTTTTTTTCAGTAGGTTTTAATTTAAAATTGCTTATGCATTACCCGTAAAACAGTGCCTCATATGGCGAAGCCAAAATGAGGCACTGTTTTACGCCCTTTGTATGTGTCGCAGTTGAATGGTATAATCCGCTAATTCACTAAACCTCTAGCTTTTTGGCATTACAGCTCGGTTTCGTAAAACAGCGTTAATTAAATAACTGAACCCTTATACGCAAAACGGCATGAACGATTTGTATTCATCAATGCTGCGGCGCAAGACATTGTAGATTTTAGTTCGGAATTCTTCACAGCGTTCCGAGAGTAAGCTGTTTTCATCGAGAGATATCGGAGACATCATTAATGATTTTGGACTGCAAATGGTTAAGAATAATAAAGCAGATCTTTAGCTTGGTTCCCATTTAGTTATTTCAACGTTCGCCTTCCGGCAAGATGGAGAATTTACGTGAACCAAATGAAGGCCAAGAGAAACCGCTACGCCATTGAGATTATATACACTATACTACATATGTCACGTTACAAACTTTTCTGTATCCACTTGCAACGAACTTTGTATCATTCCTTATTGGTGGGTAAACTTAATACATTTCCGATCGCTATTACATTACATACATTGCCGGCTGCGCATTCGGTATAGTATAGAATGCCTAGGCAAAGTATAAAATAAATAATATTTCATACATTGCCTACACGTTTTACGCATTCTACACATTGCCTAGGTGTTGTATAGAATGCCGGATTATCAATCAATCAATCAATCCATTTTATTTCAGACAATAAAAGTTTATACAGATTGCCGGTAACAAATAGACATGGGTAATCTCGACTCCGAGGAGTGTTTCATTTCACTGAATCTTACTCCGCATACGGTACCGACTCATCTTAATGATTCCTACTCCCTTATCGGCTTCAGCTCCGAGGTCTGCTAAGTTTCGCTATTGAATCTATAGAATAAAGATGTCCTTTCTGGTACCGGTTTCAATACAGAATAATATTAACTCCCGACTCCCGATTCCTCCCGAGACGCGGTGGAGCTGAAACGCGGCTCGCGGCTCGCGACCAAACAGACGCCGACTCACTGCGGGACTAAAGACTCAGTACGGGTATCGGCTCCTGTTGATGAATCGGCTCATTTAAATATTCGAATCCGGAGTTACCCATGTCTATAACATATATAAAAAGAAACCCCAAAATCAAACAGTTATATAAAACTTAAATAAAACCACAAAACATATCATAACAGCATTCCGAAAGTTATTACTGATAAGCCGGAGTGTCCAATCCAATGGCATTGGACGCGTATGCATTGTGACGTAGTTGGGATCCCCGGGGGTGTGCACACCAGTTATTTAAATTAGAAAATTAAATATTAATATAAGATTAATTAATGTGAATTATTTATTTATTATGAAATATTTTATTAAGAATTATTTGTATGAACGCACTCATTACTAACACTAGACTGTAAGCTTTGTTACTAACAATAATATGGTTGTATGTTAGACATTGGTAACTCCGGAATCGAATATTTAAATGAGCCGATTCATCAACAGGAGCCGATACCCGTACTGAATCCCGGTAATCGTTATCGGCTCCCATGAGTTATTGAGTCCGCACCGATCTTAGTCCCGCAGTGAGTCGGCGTCTGTCGGGTCGCGAGCCGCGAGCTGCGTTTCAGCTCCACCGCGTCTCGGGAGGAATCGGGACTCAGGAGTTAATGTTATTCTGTATTGAAACCGGTACCAGAAAAGACATCTTTATTCTATAGATTCAATAGCGAAACTTAGCGGACCTCGGAGCTGAAGCCGATAAGGGAGTAGGAACCATTAAGATGAGTCAGTACCGGATGCGGAGTAAGATTCAGTGAGCTGAAAGACTCCTCGGAGTCGAGATTACCCATGTCTAATGTATGTGTGACCAAAATGAACAAATATTATTATTATTATATCATGGAAGAAACTAGGGAACTGATGAACTTACATACATAGCAGCGAAACACATAAGTCATAAATACTCGTAGTCATAACTCTCTTTTTGCCTTCGCCGTAGTCGGGTAAACTCTTCAGCGGTTTTATAATCATCATCATCATCCAGGTCTTTTTTAGTCTCTACTGCAGGAGCACGACCCACTCTGTACTACAGAGCCATACTTAGCCAGAGTAGCCAGAGGATTTGGCCTACACTCCCACGCTGGCCAGACGGGTTGAACAGGTCATTGATGTTTATAAGCTTTGTTCAGCTTGTCGCCTTCTACGACATCCACGGGAAGACTTGGTGTGGACCTATTCTACTCTGCCGGGAACCACACGGCTTCACCGTTTTGTAATGATAACAAAACTCTCAAAATGTACTGAGAAACTATTTAGGAATTTAAACCAAATAATTACAAATATTTACAATAATATTAATGAAAGAACCGCGCGAACGGTAAGAACAATAAATCAATGAGATACCAACTCGGAGCGGGGCGAACAATGGTTGGAGCGGTTGTTAAGGGCAAGACGTACACTGAGGTGTCTTTATTAAGTCAACCACATGATTTAAGACTAATGAATGACTGCCTCCGTGGTCCAGTGGTCAAGGCGTTATGAATTGAATACCTAATATAAATTTATTCAAACGAAATAAAACTTAAATTTAACTAAAACCTAAACTGAAACTAAAGTTCAAAAAACAATTTTAGAATGTAATTATTTTATCATACATAATACCAGATTTTTATTCCTTATTTGAATACCTAAGAAATATTTTTAGTTGAATTAGATTAAAAAAAGTAATAAAAAATCTATAAATTTATTAACACAAATACCGAAAAAAGGAGGTATAGTATCCCCTTAACCGGCTATGTTAAGACATTCCTATACAAGGAATGCCTGCGCCCGCGCGCTAATGATCTGTTTGTATTTCGACGTAACCCCTGTATTAGATAATGCAGGTGAAGCAACTACCAGGCTGTCCGGCTTATGATGGGTTGGCGGTTTATTGTAGTTTAATGTGTCAATTGAAATAAAAATTATTTTTTAGCTTTATATACAAACTCGGATCAGCTGATCGGTCAACTTGTATGGGAGGACAAAAAATATTTTTTTATATTTTGATATATGTTACTTGAGGAAAGTTGTTCAGTACCGTGGAATGTATTCAGCCGTAAAATAGTTTCAGTTTATTTGATTTGACCCTTTATACTAACCATGTCTTGAGGATAGACATACTATGGGTAATAAAAATCTATTTTCAGCACAGTACGATTTTTTTTTTTTTTTAAACAAGCATCCGACTTCTTTTTTTGGGGAATATCTTCTATATCTTCGAAGTTCTTCATTATTTTTTCACCAAATCTATATGGGACCAACTTGGTAGTAAAGGCTTTCAAATAAAAAAAGAATCATCAAAATCGGGTCACAATTGGCGAAGATATCACATAACATAAAAAAACATACCTCTATAAACTCCTCTTTTTTTAAAGTCGGTTAAAAAGGTAATCAATATAGTAACAGGTTGCTAGCCTTTATCTGATAAAGTATCACCCATTCCCCTAGATCGAGAGCCGGGACCAATTTTTGGGTAGGTATGTGTTTTGTTTATGGGTAGGTAGGGGTATGTGACAATTTTACAACTTGCCTCAAATACCTACCCAAAAATTCGTGCCAGCTCTCGGACCACCTTGATTGACTATGACGATCTGCGCGGGATAATAATCAGCTACTTACATTCTTTTTTTTTCCCTGACGTTAAGTAGACTCAGGCCTGTGTCACTCCCCGTTTAGGTATCGAAAATGTACCTACATTATTACTATGCGCGCAGGCGGCGGCCCCTCCGGGTGGTAAATTCAGGTATACGAATCGTTTGTCCAGAGTAATAAGAATGAAATTGGCTAGCAATGGATGTCTAGGTAACTTTACGAGGAGGTGCTGAGTTCTGACGTGAGCTAAATTAAACCATATCGCTAGCCACATTGAGTAGATATTTCTTTGAATTTCTTTGCTAAGTGAGACTTCTGTACGTTAGTATTATTTATTCTGTGGTAGACTCTACATATGGCGCAAATATTTTATAACATTTTTAAAAGGAACTTCCTGCCACGAACGACCGAACTGTGGAATCAACTTCCTGCAGCGGTGTTCCCGAACCGATACGACATTGAAACCTTCAAAAAACAAGTCTATATCTTCCTGAAAGGCCGGTAACGCTCTTGTTACACCCCTGGTGTTGCAGTTGTCCATGGACAGTGGTGATCACTTACCATCAGGTGACCCGCTTGTTCGTTTGCCGCCCTATAACATAAAAAAAAAAAACATCGATATCGATATTTTACGATCGAAGATTTTTATCGGACATTAGAAATATGGGTTTAGTCTGACAGTAAACCTGTCAAAATTGTGCTCTTCGTGCATATTTCCGTAAGTCATCATCATCATACTCCGAATTCCCGGTTGCATCCTCAGCGGTAACGCTCCAGAGCCCGGGGTCCACTACCTAACCTAGGGGATTTGACGAAGTTACTGGTTTTACACAGAGCGACTGCCGTCTCACCTCCGCAACCCAAAGAGCAGACCAGAACCTTTCCTAGGATAGGTTTAAATATACGCTAGATGGCTTTCGGGACCCACAGCTTTACATGCCTTCCGAAGCACGAAATCATCTTTCTTTTCGGATAATCAGGTGATTCAAGCCTGCAATATTATAACCGAACTGGAAACTGACTGAACCGACTGGAAACAACTTTTTTTGTGTATATTTCGTTGAGTATCATGACTATACCATCTTATTTATTTAATTTCATTGAGCCAAAAGCTACAATAGGTAGACTTAATGCTAAAGCATTCTCTCCCTGTCAACCTTTAGGAGAAGAGAAACAGATAGAATAGTTGGCGTCTAAAATAGATAGAAACAATCCAGAAATAATAAGTACTTTTAAATGATCATACATAAATATCGTATAAAATAAATATACTATATTTATACATACAACATACTATATAGATACATATACATACATATATATATTTGAAGATCAGAAAGAAACGATGAATTCTCCTAATTGTTGAAAGATTCAAAAAGTAAATCATGCACTTTTTTCTTGTATAAATGTCTACTAGATATTTGTCTGATGTCCTCGGGCAATGCATTCCAAAGCCGTATAGCTTGAGAAGTAAAGGAATTGGACATGAAGCTAGATCGATAAAAGGGAATTTGAAGCTTGAGCGTGTTACTGGAGCGAAGTTGCCGATCATGCATGTCCGCAAGATATTGAAACTTACATTTCAAGTATTGCGGAGAAAAGGGATTTTTAAGAATAGAGAAAAGAGAACATAGAAGTCTCTGTTGCCTGCGCAGTCGGATGGGAAGCCAATGGAGTTTGGAACGGAAAGCAGAAATGTGATCATACTTACGCAAGCAGAAAATAAAACGGATGCAGTTGTTAAGAAGGCGGTCCAGCTTATTGAGAAGATCCACATTAAGATCTGGATAACACACATCAGCATAGTCAATAATGGGAAAAATCAACGTTTGGATCAATGTGATCTTAGTTTTAATAGGAAGAAAATTTCTGAAGCGGTTAAGATATTGAAGAGAATAAGTAACGGTCTTATGGAGTAGGTACAGTCATTAAGACGAAATTTTAAGCTACTAAAACCTAGAGAACCCTTCAAACTATTTTATAAACCACTGTTTACAGTTTAAAGTGAAAAAGTTAAGCTTTAGTTTGCATTTTTGCGAAAAACGGCCACTTTTGGCAAAAACGCAAACTAAAGCTTAATGTAAAAAATGATATCTCCGTTTCCTTACAAATAATTTATTTCACATGGGGGGCAGCACTGGACACCGTGTATCGTCTTAATTCGTTCTTGACTAAAACGTCTCAAATTATTTTATAATATAAATAAAATAAATGAATGGATAGGAACAAATTACACTAATGGAGCTAGCCCCAAAGTAAGTTTTTTAATCTTGTATTATGTGTTACTACTTGCACTGCAGGATTTTCTCCAAATACCTCAACTTCGCATGTTTAACTTCATTACAACTCTAAACTTTACCTTACAAAGCGCACGAACCGCTAAGCCGTCGCGCTTTCCACAAATTCACCATAAAAACACTCTACCTGAATGTCCAGCGAGTTTTTGTCTGTGTTAGTCATAATAGGTAGTTATCAGGAAGCCGGGGGTGTGATTCAGCACTTAGGGTTCCTTCTAAAAATACAAATACATTGTTTTGTTTTCTCACAAAATTTTACTTTGCTCAAATTAAAGATACGATTCTTCTTCGTCTATGCGCGATCCCGGTTGCATCCTCAGCTGTGCTGCTTCGGAGCCCGGGGTGCGCTTTCCCGCTTTTTCTTCTCCAAATATAACATGCATGTCAATGGTCACCCAAGGATGCCAAAGACCTTGCGTTGGAGAAGAAACAGCCGGAAGAGTTTAAATGATTTGGCTATAGTTTTACGACCGGCCGCCTGCCTGACGTCAACCCTTCTCGGGAATGCAATAGTAGCACGAGGTGTTTGTGCTTAATCCTTTTCCCGTTTATTAGAGAGAACACGGCGTCTATTGCAAAGAGTTCAGAACGCATGCTGTAGGTTTTCGTTCAATGTTCCTCCGCGTAGCCACATCTCGCCGTATCTCAATAATGCCTCTATGTTAAATATGGACTCGCGTAGACAACTGCATTTAGCAACGTTATTGTTCGGGGTTATCAAACGCAAAATACCAGAGTATATACACTCAAAACTAATATTTGATCGAGTGAATGCCAGATTATGCCGTCCCCCACTACTTATGCACCGACACAGAACAGCTGCTTTCAGGGGCAGCTTCAGATACCAGGCGACTAAATGTTGGAACAACATACCACCTCCAATAAGACTTTCTGTATCAATTTCAACTTTCAAAAAATTGTTGCGCGCCTATTTGTTAGATAAACAGAAAATAAACAATCCAACAAGTCGCCGGTAACTGTTGCTGCCACTGACTGATAGAAACTCGTATCCTTGTTTGTAGCCCTGTATTTTGCTGTGTATCTATGAAATATGTATACATAGTGTTTGTAGTATAATATGACACTGATCCTTATAGGTATTATGTTTGGGTTTATATTATGAATAAGGTCTCTTCATAAATTTCTATTAATTTAACATTAAAAAATTTCGAGCTCCTTTACCTTTGTGGCAGGGATTTTTGGATGCGCACTCGCACTTGACAGGCCGTAGCTGAAAATCAGTGAGCTGCTCTCTGAGCAGCACTAAGCACTAAATTATGACCTTTTTGGGTTACTGTAGCACACAGATACGAATGTATAGTTATATGTTTCCGTCTTTCTTGTGTTTTTTATTATGTTCTTATGTTGTATATTTTCTGTATGTGTGTGACTAAAGCTACAAATAAACATCTTATCTATCTATCTATCTATCCTTTAGTCGCCTCTTACGACACCATGTCAGCTGGCGCGGAGCCGGAAGCGGCAAGGCTATACGTTTGTTTCCGACTTTAAAACGTGATTAAATCATAACAATATTCATAGTTACAAATCTCCTTTCACGCAACTCGCTCTTGACCATTTTTTTCTCTCCTAACAATGTACTCAAGATAACTACGGGGTGGGTCGGCTAACTATTTAATTTGTTGTTTTTTTTTTGATGACGTAATCGGTTAAGAATTAAAAAAGGTGTTTGTGGGTGTTCCCGTTTACGTGAAATGACAAAAGTTGTGGTGCTTTACAAGCTTTTATATAGCTTTCCCTGTTTGCTGTTGTTTATTTATTTTAAGCCATTTCTCGGTTTCCGAATAAGATGAAATTTTGTGTGCTAATGTAAATCAGATGACAATGCAATATTATTATGATAAGGAGCTGATCTGATGTGATGATGGGGCCGGAAGGTGGCTATAGAAACCATGTGATAAAGCAACGCAACTCCGTCTAGTTTGGACTTATTACAATAGGCATAATGACTGAAAAATTATTATTGGCCCATCGGTTAGATTATTAAAAAATATTGTACACGTATTTTTTCTTTTCTCTGAGAAACAATAAATAACGAAGATACAGCGCATTTAAATTTCGCATGACGTCACGCTTTCGTACGATTTTTACACATCGGTGACGTCACAAGCCCCCACTCTGGAACTTAGATACTCTGTATCTTTGTGAATTTTTACTTTTTTGATAAACTGAAAATATGAGTAAATTATTTTTGGATAATCTAACTAACGGCGACTAATTAGAATAATACTTTTCTGACCCAATCATCATCCGTTGACATCCACACTATTATTAGTGATCCGTCTAGCTTTAAAACTTGCCGTGGCCACTTTTGGCGGAGGCAAGTTTAAAGCTAGACGGACTAATGTAAATACTTTCAACGGTGGTTCATAAAATAATTTAAAGGGCTATCTAGTGCATGACGTAGAGCAATATGGAAATTATCTCCATATTTACGAGTTAACAATTTATTTCAAATGAGGGCGCCACTTCAAAACCCATTTGCCTATACCTTCACCTTAAAGAAACAATGTTTTCATTTATATAAACTTTAAGACTATTTTATTATTGTTTATGTGTTATCTTTGCTCATTATATTTTGAAATGTAATGACAACACAGGTTGATATTATTATTACTTGTGAATGGTTTTCTAAAATATGATAAGATAACACTTCTTTATTTTTTTATTTGCACCAACTAATTGATTAATTTAAAACGGTTGACTTTTCTTTTTTATGTCATAGGACGGCAAACGAACAAGCGGGTCACCTGATGGTAAGTGATCACCGCTGCCCATGGACAACTGCAACACCAGGGGTGTAACAAATGCGTAACCTACCTTTAAAGGGGGGGGGGGGGGAGGGGCTCCGGCTCTCTCACTCACCGAACGAAGCATAGAAGTGGAGAAGCTACTACTCAGACGTCGATTTTCTATGAGAGTGTGGTACTTCCCCGGACGAGCCAGCCCATTCATGCTATTTGCCGGTAGCGTGGCTCTACCACAACTAAACTAACTGAGTCACGTGATAACTATAACATATTATACTAAGACAATGAACCAACTAAGTATAAAAATAATTAAAAGTAAATTAGAAATAGAGTAGGTAGGTACTAAAGCGGGCTATCACTAAAGCGATTTCTTCCAGCCAACCTTTAAACAACACAAAACCAACATGGCAGACAGACAAACCCAGAACAAAAGAGGTAAGAGACAGCATCATTCAGTGCTAGATGGAAGGTAATTCTTCTTCTTTAATTTAAGAGCTCTTGTCGGTGGAGTTAAGTGGAGATGCCTCCATGAAAGGTAATTAGAGGTCTCTAAATCTTTAAATTATCCAGTCTTCGGGTATCCTTGGGTGACCATTGACAGCTATCCCTAACTGTTCAAGCAATTTGTGACTCACATCTAACAATATACGTGCAATATTGCCAAATATTTATGATAATTGAGGGAAATCATAAACAAAGATATACAAACACTTTCGAATTGATTAAGGATGGCCATAACCATTCGAAATAACTGTATTATTGTTTCGAACAGTATTCCTATAAATATTTATTTTTATTGTCATGGACTTATTGTGTTCTTTTGAAAGTACCATTGTTCAGTTTTTGAGGAATGGGCGGGAGGTCGGAAATAGGAATAGGCGGTCGTAGATTTTATTTAGGAGTCCCTTTAACCTAGACAGAATCAGAATTTTCCATACGACGTAGTGAAGCTTTTAATGACATGTCGGATTTTGACAGTATTTTGTTATTTCAAAGAAATACAATACAATACAAAAATCTTTATTGCACCAAATAAGAAACATCAAAAATACAAAGTTTAGGTACAAGAGGCGGCCTTATCGCCGAAGCAATCTCTTACAGGCAACCATAAAGAAATAAAATTGCATATAATTAGGCATATAGCTGTAGGTTGTAGTTTTCAGTACTGTCACTGTAATTTTCTGTAGTCACTGGACTCCGTGTATCGTCTTAAGTAATGATGTAGTGCTCCCTCATTATATTTTTTACAAAGTCGCTTCCCACTGTCTGTCCCTATGTATGCTTAGATCTTTAAAACTACGCAACGGATTTTGATGCGGTTTTTTTTAATAGATAAAGTGATTCATGAGAAAGATTTATATGTATAATACATACCCGTGCGAAGCCGGGGCGGGCCGCTAGTTTTTTATACAACAACATAGTCATTTACAATAAATTTAATCAAACAGTCGCCACTTGATCGCTCGCGGTCAGCTGTAACCGATTTGACGTCAACATTTATGCAAAACAAAACAAAGTGATTATTATTAAGAGATATTATAAATATCCAATGATAATAAAGATCCTTTGAATTGAACTGAATCCCAAAACTACCTGTATATTTAAAATTCAATTACTGACACCATATTGTTTTTCTCAAGCCCTTGTAAGACCGTACTTTTAGCGAAGGGTTTTATGGTCATATTTACCGTTCCTTTTTATTGGTGCAGTAAAAGATGTCGCACTTTTGTCTTAAATTTTGAGAAGTGATAACAAAGGGACATTTTGCTTTACGGTTTCTCCAGAATATTAAGTAACGGCGTCTGATATAATGTTAAACATGATTAATTTTTTTGCCAAAAAATCAACCGACAATATTTTTTTGGAGGATTTTCTTGCATATCTCCAAAGTCCTTCATCATGTTTTCACCAAATTAATATAGGACCAACTTGGTAGAATAGGCTTTCAAATAAAAAAAGAATCATCAAAATCTGTTCACAATTGGCAAAGATATCGCTTTACATAAGTACATACAAAAAAATCTTAATCCTCCTTTTTTGAAGTCCTTTAAAAATTATGTGAAATATTATAGGTATTTGTACTTAATAATGAGTCAATTCGACCTTCAACCTCAATGTAAATTCCTTTGGTGTCAATCTTATAGTAAGAGGTTGAGCAAAATATTATTTTTTTTAGATTTTTTTTAAATAGAATAGAATAGAAAAATTCTTCATTGTACATCAAAAGAAAAAACAATATAAACAAATAACTTAAAATAACATTAATACAATGGGCGGTCTTATCGCTTAAAGCGATCTCTTCCAGACAACCAGTGGATGGAGAGGACTATGAGAAAGACAATAGACTTGGTGTAACTAAACAAGAAGGGAAAAGAGGAAAAAAAAAGCTGTAGTAAAGTTAGAATTAAAAATTTAGCATAAACTTACACATTTCTACACATACTTATACACATTTTACAAACTTTTATAAAATACATAAAACATAAACTATACTTACATACAAATAATATACTTACTTATATATATAGTTTTTATATATACATACATAAATACATAAAATTAATAAACTTACTGATACCTATAAAAATCTCAATTTCTATGGACAATTTTAAATAACTTTTGAAAGGTAGAAATCTACTACCATTTTCTTAAAAATAGAGAGACTCTTCACGCCGTATTGAGACCGGCAATTCATTCCACAGACGCACAGCTTGAACCGTGAAGGACTTATTATAAAAGTTGGTTCGATGCAAAGGCATATCAAAAACCAGATTTTCTGATGACCTTAAATTATGCATATTATTAGAATGCAGAAATTTAAAACGTTCCTTAAGATAACAGGGGGATGGGAGGAAATATAGAATGTTACACAATAAAGAAAGGATATGAGTATTCCGGCGAAAACGAATAGGAAGCCGCTTGAGCTGAGTGCGAAATTGTGAGACATGATCGTATTTGCGTAAACCAAATATAAATCTTATGCAGAAGTTTTGAAGTCGCTCAAGCTTATTAAGCTGGTCCACCTTGAGATCGAGATAGCAGACATCCGCGTAGACTAAAACTGGAAGCAAGAGGGTTTGAGCAAGCACCAATTTAGTAGCAGTAGGTAGAAAATTACGCAGTCTCCTGAGAGAAGCTGTAGTTTTCATCTGAAGAACCCAAGATAAATTTTCATCAATGGTTAATCCTAAATTTTTAACGGTTTTTGACTAGGGTATTTCACACCATTTAATTGTACATAAGGTATCGTCGAACTGTCTATTTTTGCTAACATGCGTGTACTGCCAATAATGATTACCTGAGTTTTTGATGGATTAACTAGCAGTCCATTTTCACGACTCCACTCAGTTATGTGCCTTAAGTTATTGTTTATATCTTGGATAGCATTGGCAATATCACTGGCAAAATCTGCTGGTTCTTGGAGTTTTTATCTAACGCTATAAACATAGCCCGAAAGAACTATTTTAAAAGTGAACTTTGCTGATATGCCGTCGACAGGCCCTGTATATCCCGTAATAAATGAAAGATTTGTACTACTTTACAAACACTTAAATCTGCAAAACAGAAATATCATAAACTCATGAGATATCTTAGCAAAGACCTTCCTACATTTTTTTGTTCATTTTGCATTCTGGTGCTCGACTTTTAATCCACACAACTTGTGGATTTTAACAAACGGTTGAAAATATTTCGAGTGAGCATCAATGGCGCAAATCAATAACCTCACAAATGAAATAAAAATTTATTGCAATATACCGTATTTTCAGCAAATAAAAATATTTTATCTTATCTTAAATATAATTTATGTAGAAAAGGTTTAGCGGAACGGGCAATAATGTGAATCAGATGCGGCTAGCAACTTTTCTTTTTGATTTCTTTTTCCACCTTCTTTTTCCACATTACGTTTTAAATGGCCTTTGGGTCTTCCAATCCTGAGTTCTGTCTGCATAGAGCGGCAAAACCCAAAATGCTCTATCTGCCCCGTTAGGGATAAATACTTGATAGTGTTTTAATTAAACTGTCCAAATAAACCAAGGTAAACAAACTATGGTTAAAATCCATCAATGAAAAAATGGCAATTGATTGTTTTTCCGGAGGACTAAATAATTTTAAATTACAGGTTATATTATAATTATACTTTTATCTCTCAATTAAAATGGTTAAAATTATTCTTGCGTCCATGATTTTCAAAAATGGGGCTCTAGTCGTTTTTTGATCAAACCTTTTAGGTCTCGGCATTTTGGTCTCAAAGCTTGCGGCCCTTTGTCAAAACCGAGGCATCCATTTAGCATTTAGTCGAGTTAGAAACAAAACAAGCATTTCTATATCTTTTTTAATGACATTTATGAGAACTTGTTTGTACATGATTCCTGGAGTGCTATTTGTGAAATTGGAAGTTGCATAACGAATAATTTGCAAGTGTCTTTCCAAACGGGCGCATTTTTTTATTGATCATTTAAGTACGAAGGATTTGCACGAGTGGTACAGATTTATACTACACTTTAAACAATAATGGACAAAAATATCCTAATTGGCCCTCCAATAAAATGAGAAGTGGCAAACAGATACATAAAAACGACATTTACTGCATAATCGTTAAATTTGACAAAAAAATGTAACTGAATTACGAACACCTCATTAGTCAATCTCAAATGGTTATTTATTTTATTTATTTACACTTTATTGTACACACATACAAATGTAACTGGTACAACAAACAGACTTAATGCTAAAAGCATTTTCTAACAATCAAACCTTTGGGTTGATTGGAAAGCTGCAGCAGCCACACATATTTTCTGCTTGGTCTTATGGTTGACCGGTAGAGAATGCTATATGGCATTAGGTCCACCATTTGTACAACATTTTTGTGCAATAAAATTTTTAAATAAATAAAAGCTGATGTGGGTGTAAAACGTAATAAAAACAAAAACATTTGTACTTACATACAAACGAACAATAAATACGTATTAATGTTATGGGCGAATTGACAACCAATTAACAAGATTTATTTTTATTTACTTCCGGATTAAACCTAATTGGTTCATCATTATCATTAGGTCTTTTTAGTCTCCACTGCAGGAGCACGACCCTCTCTGTACTACCAGAGCCATATATTAGCCAGAGCAGTCACAGATTTAGCCTACGCTCTCCACTCTGGCCAGACGTCAGGCCCTGAAAGGCCGGTTACGCTTTTGTTACACCCCTGGTGTTGCAGTTGTCCATTGGCAGCGGTGATAGATAGATAGATAAATCGTTTATTTGTGAAAACTGCACATACACACTCACACACAAAAAATAAATTAATAATATTACGTTATTTACATACAGGTTTTATAGCGATGCGATGTGTTTATGTATGCTGCAGCAGCACAAAAAGGTCGTAGGCTCAGCGAAAATATTGCTCAAAGAGCAATGCGCTGATTTTCAGCTATAACCTTAGGTAGGTGCAAGTGCGATCATTTGAGAAAATTGTAAGGTATACGTGTTAAATACAATAAAAGAAAACAACTACTGGACATTTAGACACACAATAGGTACATATAACTACTTAATACAAAATAAAGGAATTATAAATGTGCCGCTGACAGATTCGTGTCCGGGTAAGTTTTTAAATTATTAAATAGAAACATTATAATGTTTATAATGTTGGCAGCACCCGCTACCGGCGACTTCTTGGATTCATGAGTTTTTGTTTATCTAGTAGGTGAGTGCGTATTTGTTTTTTAAACGAATAATAAGTTTGTAGTTTGATTGGCGGTGGTATGTTGTTCCAACACTTAGTCGCCTGGTATCGGAAGCTGCCTTCGAATGCAGCAGTTTTGTGTCTATAAACAAGCAGTTGGGGTCTACACGATCGTGCATTCAAGTTGTTGTAGAATTTAAGTTTACAGAAAAGGTATTTCGGTTTTTTGCTTTTAATTACTCCAAACAGCAAGGTAGCCAGATGTAATTGTCTACGCGAGTCCATATTTAGCAAAGATGCGTTGTTAAGGTATGGAGTGATGTGGCTTCGTGGAGGGACATTAAAAATGAACCTGCAACATGCATTCTGCACTCGCTGCACTAGGCGACGGGTCCTGTCCAATAGACGTGGTCCATAAACCACATCTCCATAGCTAAGGCGTGATAAAATTAACGACTCGCAAAGCCTAACGCGTACCTCTTCAGATAAAATGTTACGCACCTTGTACAAGACTTTCAGACGGAAAAAGCAATTCCTGACCACCTCCAACACATGACTCTCAAATCTAAGCTTGCTATCCATTAGAACGCCCAGATTTCTGACCTCATCTACCCTATCAATGGGTTCATTATTTATAGTTATAATGAAGTCTATGTCATTAATTTTAGCTACCTGCGCCTTCGACCCGAGAATCATGGTTTTTGATTTCGAAGGATTAAGAACTAGGGAATTTCTGCCCGACCAGTCAGCAATGCTCTTTAAGTCTTCGTTCATCCTTTGCGCCACAGTTAATATCTCCTGAGGGGAGCCAGATAAATATAATTGAACATCATCCGCATAACAATGATATCTACAGTGCCTTATTACCTTGGCAAGATCAGCACTATAAATGACGAACAGAAGAGGCCCAAGGATAGATCCCTGTGGGATTCCACGATTCACAGACTGGGCTTGAGAAACGACACAGGAACCATCATCCTTCAACAGTTTAACACGCTGCGTGCGACCGCTCAAGTAGCTATTAAACCATCGGACAGAATGGTGGTCCAATCCATAATAAGTCAGCTTGGAGAGCAAAAGAGGAACATCAATGCTATCGAAGGCCCGAGAAAAGTCCAATAGTGTCAAAATAGTACCATAACCCCTATCTTGCTCAGCCAGGACGTTGTCCGTTACATCCAACAAAGCTGTAACAGTACTATGAGTTTTGCGGAAACCAGATTGAAACACTGGCAATATTTGATTTTCCTCAATGTAACTTACAAGCTGTACTTGGGCAGCCCTTTCCAAGACTTTAGAAAGAAATGGTAATAAGCTTATTGCTCTAAGATCAGAGAAAGTACTAGGGTTATTTGTCTTGGGTATAGGGGTGACTAGGGCTTCCTTCCACTGTTGAGGAAATTTGCCTGATAACAGCGATAAGTTGACAATTTTAGTAATTACTCCCAAAGTAGTTGGCAAAGTCAAAAGAATCATGTCTTTGCTTATTCCGTCAATACCGGCTGCGTTAGATTTTATAGTCATTATATACTTTGCTACTTCAGTCTCAGATACAGGTCGAAATTCAAACTTGGAGTCACTAAAACGATTATATTCGAAATACGTCAAATGAGATAGATTATTACTCGTATTAGAACCGGGAACATTAAGAAAATGATTGTTGATGGCATCAGGATTGTCAAATATATTTGGTAATGTGTCATTTTTACTAGGATCTGTGAGGATTTTCTCTTTCAAGTTTTTCCAAAAAGTCTTGCTATTGTTTATCTGAGAATTTATATGAAAATTAAAGTATGCAGCCTTCTCATTTGCAATACTTGTTTGAACCAGATTTTTTAATTCTTTATAATAAATTTTATCAGCATCTAATCTAGTATTGCGATGCTTGTCCCGGGCTTGGTCTCGAAGATCTATCATGAGCCTGCAGGTGTCGGTAACCCAGGGTAATGAGTGGGAGTAACTTTTTTTAATTTTCTTAACAGGGGCGTGTTTATCAAAGATCTCGAGCACAAGGTTATAGGTGATCACTTACCATCAGCTGACCCGCTTGTTCGTTTGCCGTCATGACATAAAAAAAAGTCTTTATGATGTTTACAGCTTTGTTTAGCCTTGTGTTTAACCTAATTGGGTAACAAATAAAAAGATATTACCACCTACATATTTAACAACATCAATAAATAAATTTAACAATGTATTTACGCGATTTGAACCCGGAACCAATACGTACGGCCTACCCGCTAAACCGCAAGGATGGGTAATGGTTATAAACCATAAGGGACCCGTATTCGATTTATGGCACCGGATCAGGAGACTTGTTATAGTAGTTTATGCACGGTAGTGTGGTGGTGAAGTGTTGGTGGCCAAAAGTTTTATGCAACGTGTGTCTTCTTCTTCGTCTAAGCGAATTCCCGGTTGCATCCTCAGCTGTACAATTCGGAGCCCGGGGTGATATAATAAATAAATAAATAAATATATAGGGACAAATCACACTGATTAAGCTAATAATATGCATGTCAATGGTTAATTTGGACTGTCGTCTGACCTCCGCAACTCAAAGGGTAGACCAGAACCAATCCTAGGATAGGTACAAACGCTAGATGGCGTTTGGGACCAACAGCTTTACATGCCTTCCGAAGCAAGCAATCATCTTTATTTTCGGATAATCAGGTGATTCAAGCCTGCAATATCCTAACCAGACTGGAAATAAGTTTTCACAAAGTATGCTTCCCAGTGGGATTTGAACCCACGACCACCGGATCACAAGGCAAACGCCTTGACCACTGGACCATGGAGGCAGTCCTTGCAAACTAGTGACTATTCACCAATAATCACTAGTTTGCGGGTTTTCTGCGCTAGTAAATAGGCATTGCTCTGTCACTAGGCACCAGTGGTGACAGTTGTTGTTGTTGTTGTTGTTGTTTTTGTTTGTGTTGTTTTACAACAACCATATGAGACCAAATAATTGTACAATGGCGGACTTATCCCATAAAGGGATCTCTTCCAGTCAACAGTGTTGGTAGAAGGCCGAAGATGCAAGGTCTGGAAGGGTTTCTGTCAAACCCAAGCACTAGTACAGAAAGCAAAACCCTACTTTAAAAATGGATTAAATAAATATTAATGTTACAAACAAAAACTAACTTCAATACCAGAAAAGCTAAATATTTTCGTTTAAAAAAACAAATTTTATTAAAATTTCTATGGGACCACCTGGAAAGTACACCTTTTGAAACAAAAAAAGAATTTTCCAAATCGGTCCAGGCGTCTTCAAATAATCGGGAAACATACTCAAAAGAAATTCCGACGAAATGATTCCTCCAATCTTTTTTTAAGTCGGTTAAAAATGGAGAAAGTTAAAAGAAGGACTATAAGGTCTTACCAGGACATTAAAAAGATGACGGAGAGAAGAGAGGAATGGAGGCATCTCCACTTAACTCCAGCGAGAAGAGCAAGCTCTTAAGACGATACACAGAGTCCAGTGCAGTGCACAAATAATTTATTTCAAATGGGGGCACCCATTTGAAATAAATGATTTGTAAGGAAACGAAGATATCATTTAAAATTTAAAGCTAGTAACGCTTTAGTTTGCATTTTTGCCAAAAGTGGCCGTTTTTCGCAAAAATGCAAACTAAAGCCTAACGTTCTCACTTTAAACTGTAAATAGTGGTTCATAAAATAGTTTGAAGGGTTATCTAGGTTTTGCTAGCTTAAAATATTAAATGATATCTCCGTTTCCTTACAAATAATTTATTTCAATGGGGGGCAGCACTGGACTCCTTGTATCGTCTTAAGAGGAAATACCAAGGGCTATGGAAATGAAAAATAAGTAATTGTAAAATCTATTGCTGTCGCGAACAACCGAACAACAACCGAGCAAGTGCGATAGAGACATACTGCAGCTTGGACTGAAAATACCTATTAAAAGAACAGAAAATCAACGATTCGTAGTCCCCTGATTTCTTCTCCAAAACTTAACCAATATAAGTACTTTTTTCATTACGAATTAACAAAGACTTGAGCGGTGTTCCTATGTTTTAATTTTTTTATATAATCTAGTCAAATTTGTTTTCTGGATGTTTGAACACAGCGGAAAATCTGGCCATTTTTTTAGGTTTTTGTACGTTCATATTTCTTTTAATAAGTAATTAATTTATTTAAAAAAAGAAAACATAGGGACATGCTAATATTTCTAAATGGTGCTAATAATAATGCTGATAGATTATTTCATCCTGTGTGTCACAAAGACATATACAGAAATAATGTTTTTAATATGTGTATGTATATATATATTCAATAATAGTACCGTTTGAAATATGTTACCTGAAAACATTATTCTTCTTCTTATCGAGTCGAAATGGTTACACTTTAGCTTCAATTTCAAATCACCTGTGATCAGTATGTGGCCACGGCGATCCCTCTGTCGTTAGCTTTATTAAGGTCCTCTGTGGTACATGACGTAGGGCAGCTCGGACATGACAGAAGGTGGTCCATCGACTGGATGGCACCGCAGTCGCAAAGGTCGTTATCAGCGTGACGCCACCTAACTCGGTTTTCCCGACACCAGCCTGGAGTCTATTGAAAGACTTCCAGACTCACCACTGACCAGGGGAGTCTCTACCCGGTAAGAGTTTTTCAACAGGTGGAAGATTTGACTCGTAAGGTGGATACTTGTTTATCCACCTTACAACTTTTGCATTAGGAAATTAAATTAAATTACTTTAAATTACTAAAATGCAAAGCGTTTAAGACGACACTGACTAATGGATCACATAACTGGTTAATGGATCAATGTTTTTACTCCATTAATGAATTTTTTAATTATTTAAGTCAAAAAGAAAGATTTATATATGATTCACAAAGACTTCTGCAGTCCCTACTAACTACTACGAGTTTAAATTCATTTTAAAGAACAAATGTTTGCATACCTGTCTGTAAGTTAATACAATGTACATACTAATATTCACTAACATCTTTAATATATATTGTATACATAACTGATTCTTGATTCTTCTGAGGTCCCGCGCAATATGCGTCTCCGTTTCCCGTCCCCGCACCTCTCTCCCGTTCTCGCCTTGTCTCAGGGCGAGAGCATTTTTTTTTATTAAATAATTTTACGGCTCTGGATACAAGTCCTTTAGAGCCTATCTTTAGGCTTGTTTGTTCTTTATTCCTAATCCTAACCTAACCTAATCCTAACAAGACAATCAAAGGGTGGTGTAGGCCTTTGACTGCTCTAAGGGAGTTTCTGGCGATAAATCTATACGAGTCCACTGGTTTACATAGACGATTGAGTGGCGGATGACGCCCAAAGACGCCCACATAGTCCGCCAAATAAATATCATTACAGCCTTACTACGACTGTCCACTTTAACTATTTCACACATTGTTCATGTCATGAGCATTTATAACACCAAACAACACCAATTTCATATTATAAAGTCCACTAAAACCCCTTGACTTCCCGGCAAAAACTCCCTCAGGGCGAGAGCGGGCGAGCGAACACACACTGCACGGCGCACGCGGCCGCACAAGGCGGGGACGGGGAACGGGGACGCATATTGCGTGTACCTTAGGAGATTCCGTTCTGTATACTCTTACTTTCTTCTGTGCCTCTAGTCCAGCAGTGGACTGACATATAGGCCGTAAAGAAGAATGTCTTTTAACCGTCATTCATGTCTAACGTTCCCGTACCGAGCGATACCGTCTTACAAAATAAAAGTAACTTAATTTTACATCATTTTATGTTTCTCAATAAAATAAAGTTCGTAAGAGTCGTCCAATTTGTATTTTAGGACAATATTGTTATTATACTGATTTTATACTGATGTGGAGGGTCGTAAAACGCGGGGTATTACTCAGGTAACACAGTTCTGTTTCGAAGCGTTGACGTTTTATACCTCTTAAAAAAAATGTAGTAGGGGCCTGGGCGGTGTTTCGCATTCGATTTTCGCATTCCTTTGATCGTCTTTTATGATCTGCGTGGAAAGAGAAGATAACATATTAAAAATAAGTAATATACAAGTAAACTTAAAATATAAGTAGATACAAAGGCGGGCTTATCACTAAAGCGATTTCTTCCAGCCAACCTTTGGGTAAATGGTGATTTGAGTAAATAATGGAGTTGGCGTAGTACTACTCGTATGTCTTATATGTAAATATATAAATAAATATATGTATGTATGTATAAGGACAATATAATATTATTTATAATACTCTTACTGTCTTCTGTAGCAGTACCTATAAGTTAATATCAAATACTAGCTAAAGAAGCAGCGTGTAGTTAAATTATTTTCTCCCAGACGAAGAGAACCTATTTGTAGAAGCTATTTTATTATAAACTTTTATTTGGCTTGCCCAGTTTCTTTTTTATTTGCTTGGGTCAAATCTTGCAAGTTTTTGAGCCACTTCTGTTCCGATTGAGGAGAAACTTTGTATGCTAATGTAAATCAGATGACAATGCAATATAATTATAACAAGAAGCTGATCTGATGACGGTGTTGAAGGGTGGCTATAGGAACCCTTCAATAAAACGCCACAACTCCATCGAGTTTGGGCTTATTATATTTGTCTTGATTAGTACTTAGGCCGCACAATAAAAGATTGTACGAAAACATATTTAATTTCTAAAAACTTATTTGTAACAAACGTATTTGTATTTTCGATATCGTACGAATTTCGTTTCGTTGCTGGCATCAAAACCAAAAGTAATACCCTGTCTCATTTCAAATCTCATTGATACCCTTAAGATGCATTCTTGACGCCTTGACACATACATGGTGTTGCAAATTACACCGAATCGATGTCGTATCCTCTTGTTTATGTTTTTGGGTCATTTTTGAATGACATGCTTTCGATTTAGTGACCAAAAGGGTCAAAAATGTGTGAGAATCTGACCATTTAGTAAGGTTAAGAACTTGAGGTTTGTTTTTTGAATGTCCACCATCATCCAAGCGTATTACCGGTTGCATCCTCAGCGGTAACGCTTCAAAGCCCGTCCGCTACCTAACCTAGGTGATGTTTTTACACAGAGCAACTGCCGTCTAACCTCCACAACCCAGAACAGTAGACCAGAACAAATCCTAGGATAGTTTTAAACAAACACTACATGGCGTTTGGGACCCACAGCTTTACATGCCTTCTGAAGCACGAAAACATCTTTGTTTTTCGGATAATCAGGTGATTCAAGCTTGTAATATTCTAACCAGACTGGAAACAACTTTTCACAAAGTATGCTTCCCAATGGGATTTGAACCCACTACCTCCGGGTCATAAGGCAAACGCCTTGCTCACTGGACTACGGAGGCAGTTTGTTTTTTGAATGTATAGTATGTATCATTCTTGACATGAGGTTTTGGATTCGATCCCCACTCCCCAGGCAAGGCAAGATGGAAATGGTTTTTTTTTAAACTGACCTGTGGCTTAGGTGTTCATCTTTATATGTATCTATTTGTTTATTGACTGAGTGAGCGAATTTAAGTGCATGTTTCAAGATAGGCCATAATGCTCTTGTCCGTCAGTTTGTCGGTTTGTTCCCGCCTACACATTTATCAACCTATTCTCGTGAAATTTTATAAGCAGGTTTTTGTTGATTCAATTTTTGGAAATTTTTCAAAATGGGGGGAACTTTAAGAAGATCATATTTCATCTATTTAGAAATTTTTTAAAATATGTCAAAACTTTTTTGTTACCCTTATTAAGACGCAACTTTTTTGTCTGAACAACTTTTTTATCCGATAAACTTCAACGGGTTGGGGGAGAATCGCGAGGTTTACAGCTTACAGAATTACTACTTATAATATAAACTGTATACCGAGTACTCGAAATATCAATAAACTTGCGAGAGGCCGAGAAAGTGCATATTGGAGGTGGGTGATGTTCCCAAAATCCTCTCCATAAACCTGCCACGCGTGGCGTACTTTAAAATAATGTCCGATTCACACGGCTAATTGAAATGGCTTCCTTGGATGTGCTGCGTAAATTGTGTTATACACAGTGACTTTATACTGTCGCATACCATCATTACTCATCATCATCATCAGGTCTGTTTTAGTCTCCACTGCAGGAGCACGACTCTCTCTCTCTGTACTACCAGAGCCATATATTAGCCAGAGATGTCAGAGGATTTGGCCTACTCTGTCAACGCTGGCCAGACGGGTTGGAGAGATTTCACTGATGTTTATAAGCTTTCAAGCGCGGGAATGCAACCTGTGCTCTTGGCACCATGCAACATGAACAACATTAGGATTTAAGATTTTTAATTCAGTTTTTTAATTTCCTTTTAAGCCGTATGGTTCCCGGCAGAGTAGATTAGGACCACTCCAAGTCTTCCCGAGGATCTCGTAGAATGCGACTTTAGGAAACACAAGCTGAACAAAGCTTATAAACATCAGTGAGACCTTCCCAACCCGTCTGGCCAGGGTAGAGAGTTGAGGCCAAATCCTCTGATGCACTGGGAGCCAAATAATGGCTCTGATAGTATAGAAGGAGACTGAAAAAAAGATCTAATTATGGAGATGATGATGATTACTTATGGCCTATGATTTGTTCGTTTGTTTATATACTTTATTTTACTATGAAAACACATAATAGATAAAACTACAATTGACAACGGCGAACATATCCCATAATAGAATCTTTTTAACCGGAGGTGGTTATTCGACTGTATGTATACTTTTTTATTATTTTTTATGTATGTTTGTAACGCGATATGTTCGTCAATTGTGAACCGATTTTGATGATTCTTTTTTTATTTGAAACACTTTACTATCATGTTGGTCCCATTTTAGTTTGGTGAAGATATGGTGAAGAACTTTGGAGATATGGAAGAAACTCCTAAAATAAACCGGCCAAGTGCGAGTTAAACTCGCGTGGAGAGGATTCCATACAATTGATTGAATTCATATAGGTTTTCCTGTAATCTACAAGCAATGAGCTATATTTTGTATCTTTTCAAAATTTTAGGCTCAGTAGTTTCGGAGATCAGGGGGGGGGGGGAATAGTCAATTTTCGTCTTCTTTCATTAATAAAATCAAAACTATTCATTTCACAATAATAACAAAAAATATATTTGAGATCCTCATAACGAGCCTTTTCATGATATATAACACAGTCAAGTTTGCAAAACTTTTTTTTAAATTTCCTAATTTGTCCCCCGAGAATGACCCTTATTTTAAAAAAGTATTTATTTACTTTGCACATATGTGTTTGGGTCATAGGATTACAACATTCTACCGAATTTCACCTGATTTGGTCCAGTAGATTCGGAGCAAATTAGCTGTGACAGACGGACGGACAGACAGACGCACGAGTGATCCCATAAGGGTTCCGTTTTTTCATTTTTTGTACGGAACCCTAAAAATGCAGTCGATTGTTTGTTTTGTTAAAAATTTAATTATCTAGTCATTGTATGATTAGTATGGATGTTTTATTTTTAATCCAGTCAACGTACACATGAATTGTCCTCCATAATTCTCACATTCCTTTAAACATTGAAAAACAAATACCAAAAAAAAACAAATTAAACAAATAAATCAGACATTATTATGATGGGCCTGGTAACCTTGAAGAATTTATTGAAAAAAAAACGTCTTGTAATATATTTTTCCATTTTATTTGAATAAGTTTTGAGCATTTTGTATTTGTGCGAAATCCATGTCGGCGGCGGGGGGTCCCTTATGACCTGGGGCTCAAAGGCCGGGGCTCACCAAGCTCGTGCAACAGCGACAGAAACATATAGGTATAATAGCTTGCGAAACCGACAGACTGTAAATGTGTATGTATAATGTATTTGCATGCTTTACTGAACAATTAATAATGTCAGAAAACGTGATAAAAAATTATGTTAGAAATATCAATAAACGTAGAGAAAAGATTACTGACAGAATAAATCGACGACCTCCGTGGCGTAATGGTTAACACGCTAGACCGCTAATCCGGAGGTTCTGGGTTTGATCCCCAGCCAGGGAAAATTGGAAAATGGCCTTTTTCAAATTGTCCTGGGTCTCGGGTGTTTATATATATATGTATTTATCATAAAATATAGTATCGTTGAGTTAGTATCCTATAAACACAAGTTTAAAACTTACTTTGGGGCTAGCTTAATCAGTGTGATGTGTCAGAAAAAAATATTATTAAAATTATGAATAAAAAATAAATATTTCAATAATAATATTTGTTTTGTATGTAAGAGAGACTAAAAAGTTTGTTTGTTAGTTAAAATCAGTTTTTGGCTGTGGAATTTGTGACAATAAATAAATCAAATCAGAATCACTTAGAATAGAAGTGAATTTTAATAGTGTAGTTAAGAAATTATTAATTCACCTTATCGTGTAAATGACAATTATTGTTGTCTAAAATTTATTGGTTAAAATAGCATCACAATGCTTCCGAGCAATCAAAAAAAAAAGAAAACGGAGACATCATTTAAAATTTTGCTACTACCAAGTCCTAGATAACCCTTCAAAGTATTATATGAACTACTGTTTGCAGTTTAAAGTGAGAACGTTTAGCTTTAGTTTGCGTTTTTGCCAAAAGTGGCCGTTTTTCTTAACGTTCTCGCTTTAAACTGTAAACATTGGTTCATAAAATAGTTTGAAGGGTTATCTAGGTTTTAGTAGCTTAAAATTTTAAATGATATCTCCGTTTCCTTACAAATAATTTATTTCAAATGGGGGCAGCACTGAACTCCTTGTATCGTTTTAAGCTTTACTACGCACATTTGCGAAAAACGGCCACTTTTGGCGAATGTGCGTAGTAAAGCTTAACGTTCTCATTACAAACTGTAAATAGTAATTCATAAGGGTTATCTAGGACTTGGTAGTAGCAAAATTTTAAATGATGTATCCGTTTTCTTTGAAATGATTTATTTTAAATGGGGGCAGCACTGGACCCCGGAAAATTTAGGCACGGCCTTAATTGAGATACGAATAAATCAATTAGCATTTTTGAACTCGCAACCATAATCCCAGTGTACCACCACCTCAAATGCATTAAAAAATGCAAAATGAAACTTATGACGCCCGCGCTCAACATTTTTATGAATTTAATGATATCATTTAGATATAGTATATGTTTGAATTATGGACACACCTGTCAATGTTCTTCAATTAAATATTACTTTTGACAATGGGGCGCCATGGTTGGGGTCACGGCGCCTTATTTACTGTTTACATTTGGAATAAAGATATCTTTATCTAGAATCACATCTTTATTCCAAACGGGGAAAACAGAGTTTAGGGCTAGACCCAAAGCACAGGCCGGAATCTCCTTAGGTACGCGCAATATGCGTCACCCAGGCGTCATCGTTCCCTGTCCCCGCACCTCTCCCCCGTTTTCGCCTCGATGACTCACGTTGGCCGTCAAGAACCGGGGGAGAGGAGCGGGTGCGGAGAACGGGGACGCATATTGCGCGTACCTTAGGAGATTCCGTTCTGCTTACTCTTACTGTATTCTGTGCCCAAAGCCGTGATAGTGGATAGCGTGATACAATACAATACAATACCCTTTATTGCACAAAAGAAAAAAACAGAACATAATTATCTTAAAAATTAGGATAAAAATAGTGATGTTGGACGCGAAGATTGAAAAATTGCATCAATAGGTAGACCTTTACGGAAATTAAACAGACAGGAATGTTAATTTTATGCCAGTTGTGGAGTTTTGGCGGGAAATCAAGGGTTCGGTTGGGGTTTGCTTTAAATTATCTTGCAAATTGATTTTACTGGACTTTAGAATCAGAAATTCGTGCTGTTTGGTGTTATAAATGCTAATGAACAATATGTGAAATAGTTAAAGTGGACAGTCATAGTACGGCTGTAGTGATATTTGTTTTGCGGACTGTGTGGCGTCTTCAGGCGTCGTCCGCCACTCAATCTATGGTTTTCCAGTAGACTCGTATAGATTTGTCGCCAGAAGTAAGTAAGTAAGTAAGTAAATGCTTTATTTGTACCAACAAAGACACACAATACAATCAAAAACAATAAATAAAAACAACGAAATTAACACATACATGCCAGTCCGGCTGTTATTATAGATAGATACTTGTAGATAGAAAAAAATCTTTATTCACTAAAAGCACATAATACAATAAAGAGTTTTAAATAAATAAATAAATAAACTCAGCACCTTTTCGTAAAGATACCTAGACATCCATTGCAAGCCAATTTAATTCTAATTACTCTGGATAAACGATTCGTATAACTGAATTTACCGCCCGGAGGGGCCGCCTGCGCGCATAGTAATAATGTAGGTACATTCTCAATACCTAAACGGGGAGTGACACAGGCCTGCTAAAAGGCCACAGGTACATGAATAAGTCACAAAATGATTTATCAAAGATCTAGTATAGGAGTAATAGTATGTAGTAATGCAATGTGTGGCAAAAATAAGAATGAAATTGGCTTGCAATGGATGTCTAGGTATCTATACGAAAAGGTGCTGAGTTCTGACGTGAGCTAAATTAAACCATATAGCTAGCTACATTGAGTAGATATTTCTTTGAATTTCTTTGCTGAGTGAGACTTCTGTACGTTAGTATTATTTATTCTGTGATATCACACTACAAGAGCAAGGCACTGATTTTCAACTGAAGATAGATTGATATATAAATAGCTTATTTGAACCATCAAAGAGACATAATACAATATATACAATAATTTATACAATGGTGACTCCCGCTCAGGCTCATTGCATCAGATGCATAGGTTGGCCATTGCCATTCAGAGCGGTAACGCAGCTAGTATATTGGGCACCTTTGCAGCAGAAATGTCAAGAGGCGGGTTAGAAATATAGTATACGAGTAGATTGTATTTTTTTTTTTATTATATAAAGTTAAAATGTAATTTAGATATAGTTCCGAGAATTGTAATGTTGTATTTATACAACAATACAATTTTTATTTCGATTTATAAATCAAAAATTAAATAAAACACTAAAATTTATGGTTAAAAAAAATAAAAATAGAAAAAACAATGCAGGCAAAATGAATTGTGCAATGAGTCGCAGTGGTATCAAATAGGCAGTAACTCGGAGCATTGCACTGGTTTTCAGTTACTGCCTGAGGGCAGTCTGAAGCTCTCTTGAAGCAATCAAAGGCCTACACCACCCTTTGATTGTAGTTTGTTAGAATCAGACCATTAAAACACTTCCCACAAAGAAATTTCTAAAAGCGTTAAAAGAGTGGCTGTCGGAGAACTGTTTTTACTTAATCACTGAATTTTTACGGACAAATAAAAATAAAAGATGCATTTTGAGTAACTTTAATGATTTAAAATTATTGACCGTATGTATTGTTTTTTTTTATTTACTTGACTGATATAACGTATTGAGATATTATTTAAGATTAACTGTATTAATTTAACGTTAAATTGTTGACTTATATGTGTTATTACAAGTGATTCAAAAATTTCATAGGACATGTCAAAAATTATTATAAAAAGATAAATATGATACAATTAAATTAAATATTCACACGCTGAGTTGTCGGAAAAAAATGATATTAGTATTTAAGACCATTGTATACAATCATATTTATGGTGAATAAATGACTGATTACGGATTAGGTTAGGTAGGTACGTAGGAATAAAGAAGCAACAAAAGAAAGAAAGAAGGCTCTAAAGGACTTGTATCCAGAGCAGTAATTTTTTTTTTTTTTTAAATATGCCAGTTGTGGTCATCAATCCAAGTGTGGAGTTTTTGGCGGGAAGTCAAAGTGTTTGGTTGGAGTTTTCTTTAAATTATTTTGCAAATTGATTTTAGTGGACCTTATAATATGAAATTGGTGTTGTTTGGTGTTATAAATGCTCATGCTCATGAACAATATGTGAAATAGTTAAAGTGGACAGTCATAGTACGGCTGTAGTGATATTTGTTTTGCGGACTGTGTGGGCGTCTTCGGGCGTCGTCCGCCATTCAATCGGCTATGAAAACCAGTGGACTCGTATAGCTTTGTCGCCAGAAGCTCTCTTAAAGCAATCAAAGGCCTACACCAACCTTTGATTGTAACTTGTTAGGAAAAAAGAATTTCCCATGTTTTATTAACTTGTTCCTGGCTAAATACGCAGTAGCGTCAAGCCATAAATTAAAAAAAAAAGATCCAAGTGTGGGCCACGCCGAGTTTGAAGAATAACCGCTGGGGATGCAACCCGGATTTGAACCCACCACCACTGGTGCCTCCCCATGTCCACCAAGATCACCAATATGTGGAAACCATGGCGGTGAAAAATGAAAAATGATTTTTTTGCCGTCGAAACCTCCTCGTTCTGGGGTACCTATACCCCCTTCCTTCGCGTCCCGCAGGCTTCTTAGACATATGCCCAAAAAACATCAAATACCAAAATCAATTGTATGAGTGTTGTATGAAACCCGACACCGTACCCACGCGCCCGAACATCTAAATACAAGCTCAGAACGAATGGCGCACATTTGTCTCACCGCGTGTGACGCCGCTTTTATTTATTTAAAAAAGAAATACATTTTTAAATTTTTAAAATAAAAAAGTCGGCACGGTTGATAGAGGTTCAGTGGGTTGGGTTCCGTAGGTTTTTTTGGTTTGATGCTGTCACTGCTGTAACAATTTTTAGTTTTCTGTCAGGATCGTAGCAAGTGGAGGTCCACAGCCTCTTCCTACCCCTGTGGGAAACAGGCGCGATAATATGTATTATTTTTCTTGCTTACAAAGCTACAAGTAGAGAGTACTGCTGATGCGTTTCCTTTTATTTTATAAACATACTAGCAGTTTCCCGAGGTGTCACTCTCGTGGTCAATTGTTATTTGAGCATCCCTGGAAACCTTAATTTTTTTCGAAATGTAATATTATTTCAAGACCATTTTTAACGTCTAGACGTTTGGTTTAAGTCTTGACTTTCACATGTATAATGCTAGAAAGAAAAGATTACATAGGCATGGGTGGTGATGGTAGTCGGATATTTGTGGGATGAGGTTCTTGCAAGAAGTAATACAATATTTAAAATTATATGTAAACAAAAAAGACTGACTTTAATAGACAAAATAAAGGTATTGCTATATAACTCCAATGAACCCTAAAAAAGTACGCGCTCAACCGTTTTGTTTCTCCTGCGGTTGCCTGCACATCGAAGATAAAACCGAACGATACGGCCACGCTCTTCTAACACTCCCAGTCAGAAAGGGACAGCGATATCCGATTGTTTTTTTTCTCCCAATAGCCAGTTATGAGGGGCTGTCTTTGGTGGATCATAAAGAATTTAAAAATGATATTACCCAAGTCGAAGCTGCATATTTAAAATGTTTACTTTGATACGTTTTTTTTTTTTCTCATAGAAGCCGAATTCCCTTTGATTTGACATCCGGGTCTATGATAAAATCTATTATTGGATAAAAAACGGCTGATCGTATCGTTCCATGTTTAAAATGAAGAATGGCAGGATACATCCATGAATGTTTTTAAGAAAAAAATTGTCTTTGGTATTTTATTATTAATTCGTCCCACGGTCGTTTAGTGTGACATTATTTTTTATGTCTATCAATATTTATAATTTTATTAGTTATATGATTATATTATAATGTTTTCTTGTCAAGATGGCTGTATGTTGACTATTTCATTAGTGGACAAATAAATTGATAATTCTAATAGTTGCTGGTTAGCTTTTGCGATAATAAACTATCATATTAATTATATTAATTAGTTCCTAGTTATATTTTTAGATTTCAATATGAATGAATGTCTTATTTGAATAGTTTTTTTTTTAATTAATGGCTTGACGCTAATACGTATTTAGCCAGGAACAAGATAATAAAACGTGGGATTTTTTTTTTCCTAACAAATTACAATCAAAGGTTGGTGTAGGTCTTTGATTGCTTTAAGGGAGCTTCTGGCACAGAATTCAGTAAGAGTAAGTAGAACGGAATCTCCTAAGGTACGCGCAATATGCGTCCCCGTTCCCCGCACCCGCTCCTCTCCCCCGGTTCTTGACGGCCAACGTGAGTCATCGAGGCGAAAACGGGGGAGAGGTGTGGGGACGGGGAACGGGAAAGCATATTGCGCGTACCTTAGGAGATTCCGGCCTGTGCTTCTGGCGACAAATCTATACGAATTCGCTGGTTTTCATAGCCGATTGAGTGGCGGACGACGCCCGAAGATGCCCACACAGTCCGCGAAACAAATATCAGTACAGCCGTACTATGACTGTCCACTTTAACTATTTCACATATTGTTCATGAGCATGAGCATTTATAACACCAAACAAAACCAATTTCATATTATAAAGTCCACTAAAATCAATTTGCAAAATAATTTAAAGAAAACCCCAACCGAACCCCTTGACTTCGCCAAAAACTCTTGAGTAACACAACAGTAATAACACAACAGATTTTTTTCAGAGTAAGGGATGTGCCGTTCATATTTTTTATCACTGTTATTATATTTTATTAACGTAAATGCATCAATTGTTATGCTTATAATACAAATACTTCTTAAATAATGAAATAATAAAAGGTGAAAAAATTCCACCTAAGCAGGCCTTGAACCCGCGACCTTGGTGTCAATACGACCATGCTCTAACCTACTGTACCATCACTGATGCATCTTGAATGCCTAAAAACTTTATAAAACAAATACTTCTTCTTCTTATATTTAAGAGCTGGGCTCTTGTCGGTGGAGTGCTTCCCATGTATCTCTTTCTTCCGCCAATTTCACGTTTAATTTTTTCTTTATTTGTTTGAAAATTTTTTTTCTGGGTTTTCCTACTCTTCTTTTTCCAAATACAAATATGTACATAATTATATCCAATATTCTGTAACATTCCCTAGAAATACGGGAACGATCCCAAATTCCCTATTTCCGGGAACTTTCCCCGGGAACGGCACATCACTCAGTAAATTAGCAAATTCCTGCCAAGCTGGTCTGGGAGAAAAGGAAAAACATAGAATGTACCAGCTGCTTCTCTTCCTATGCATATTGTAAAAGCCGATCGAGGGAATGGGCGAGACTCTGAATCATGTTAATAGGCGACGCAGCTAGCAACCCATCACTATTTCGATTCCTTTTTCTACCTTCTCGCCTACCATTACACTAAATGTGGTTTTCGGGTTGTGCGGTTCCGGGCTCTGTCTGCTTAGAGCCGCAAGACCAAGGCCCCATTAGGAATTAGGACTTGATGGTGTGTTTGAGAGTGTGAAAATTAGCAAATTCAGTCTATGATACTGATTATGTCGTCATCTCAAAAGGCTATACAGAGTCTAACAAAATATACTGAAACTATTTTAAGGGTGAATTCAGTCCATGATACTGAACAACTTTCCCCAAGGAACATATATCGAAATATGGAAAATAATTTTTGGCCTCTTTGGATTTTGTATGGAAAGTCAAAAATTATTTTTCATATTTCGATATACGATCCTTGGGGAAAGTTGTTCAGTATCATGGACTGAATTTACCCTTAAAATAGTTTCAGTATATTATGTTTGACGTAATATATACATATTATCCCGCCTGTTTCCCACAAGGGGAAAGAATAAATCGGGCAAGTACGAGTTGGACTCGTACATGAAGGGTTCCGTACCTCCATACAATGTTTTAAAACGCTTAAAAGCAACAACAGCTGTATGACATTTCTTGTATGAGGACCCCCTTTAATTTCAAATTTTATCTTATTTTTAGTATTTACTGTTACAGCGGCCATTGTTATCATAACCGGTAAAAATTTTAAGTGTATAGCTATAACGGTTCAAGAGATAGAGCTCTGTGACATACAGACAGACAGACAGCGAAGTCTCTGTAATAGGGTCCCATTGGCACCCTATGGGCACGGAACCCTAAAAAGTACCCGTAACCGGCGGGCATGCATGAAGACAGTGAGTGTAGATGAAGCGAGAGAGGTCTGTCAGGATCGTAGCAAGTGGAGGTATTCAGCGTCCAACAAAATTACTGAAATTATTTTAAGGGTGAAACAAAATTAACACTGCACCTTAAGGCCCTACTTACATTTTCCGGGGTCCAGTGCTGCCCCCATTTTAAATAAATCATTTCAAAGAAAACGGAGACTTCATTTAAAATTTTGCAACTACCAAGTTCTAGATAACCCTTCAAAGTATTTTATGAACTACTGTTTACAGTTTAAAGTGAGAACGTTAAGCTTTACTACGCACATTTGCGAAAAACGGCCACTTTTAGCAAATGTGCGTAGTAAAGCTTAACGTTCTAATTATAAACTGTAAACAGTAGTTCATAAAATACTTTGAAGGGTTATCTAGGGCTTGGTAGTTGCAAAATTTTAAATAATGTCTCCGTTTTCTTTGAAATGATTTATTTTAAATGGGGGCAGCACTGGACCCCGGAAAATTCAGGTACGGCCTTAACGAAGAAAGTATAATTTCCAGTTCTTTTTTTATGCTGGTAATTATTTTATTTTAGGTTAAAACTTTTAATACCTTGACTTTAAGGACCTGTTTTTGTCTCTTGGGTCACAATGAGTTAATAACACAACACAACGTTCTGAGTATTTATTTAATTTGAAGAAACTTTATTTGTGTCCTTCATACAAAAGACATAAACGCGCACGTTCTAAAAAATCCATCCTGATTAAGTGTCTGAAAAACAAAAAAAATAATTCTTTTTATTTTTGAAGGAAACAAAAATCACTCTAATTGTTGTTCTCTAGTTCTTTTGAATTTCCTAACGATCACTAGAACTGAAATTGAGCTCATGTTTGTTTTTTTAGTTCCCACTGCAGGAGCACGACCCTTTACTTGTTTTGAAATTCATAACAGTTCTAGATTGTAAAAAAATATATTAATATACCGTTTTAGAATCACACAAACTAAAACTGAACTGAGGAAAACGCCAAAAAAATTCATTGAGACAGTATAATTATTGTTCAAATATCACAAAAAATGCCCTTTAAAGAATGCCCTGCCATACCGTAGTATCAGTGACTCCACATCAATCGTAACATTCCAGAACGCAGGACATGCCTATTTATGTAAAACAACCGCCGCCGACTCTCATCAATAATGTGGGCCCTTGAATATGTTTATACCAGCCGACATCCTTTCGACACGATCTTGATACAATTTTTAAAAAAATGTACAAAATATTTATTTGAAGTTAATTGATTCCTGATTTCCGTTATCGTTTTAGCTCACATTTTTATCATTTACGAGGTAGACAAAGTCAGTTTTAAACTCAGTGGGGTTGCGTCGTTTTATTTACAGGGCTCCTATAGTCACCCTTTCAGGGATTTTGTTAATACGGCTGTTTTGCTGCCTGCGCACTCGCGACTGCCCTCAGGCAGTAACTGAAAATCAGTGCATTTCTCTCTGAGTAATATACGCAATGAGTTACTGCCTATTTGATACCACTGCGACACATTGCACAATTTATTTTGCATGCATCGTTTTTATGTTGTTTTTTAGGGTTCCGTACAAAAAATTAAAAAACGGAACCCTTAAGGGATCACTCGTGCGTCTGTCTGTCCGTCCGTCTGTCACAGCCAATTTGCTCCGAATCTACTGGACCGAATCAGGTGAAATTTGGTAGGATTGTGTAATCCTATGACCCAAACACATATGTGAAAAGTACATAATTTTTTTTTTCTAAATAAGGGTCATTTTCGGGGGATAAATTAGGAAATTGAAAAAAAAAGTTTTGCAAACCTTACTATGTCATTTCTGAGCCTAAAATTTTGAAAAAAAAAACGAAACATAGTTCATTGCTTGTAGATTACAGGAAAACCTATCAGAATTCAATCAATTGTACGGAACCCTCTCCACGCGAGTTTAACTCGCACTTGGCCGGTTTTTCTATTTGTATAAAATATAATATGTCTTAATTTTTTAATCGCACTTGACAGGCCGTAGCTGAAAATCAGTGAGCTGCTCTCTGAGCATCACTAAGCACTGAGCTACGACCTTTTTGGGTTGCTGTAGCACACCGATACGAATATATTGGTATATGCTTCCGTCTTTCTTGTGTTTTTTATTATGTTCTTATGTTGTATATTTTCTGTATGTGTGTGACTAAAGCTACAAATAAACACCTTATCTATCTATCTATATGTGTCTTTGATGGTTCAATTAAACTATTTATCTACCTATCACCTTCCGGCTCCATCATCAAATAAGCTTTTGATGTTATAATATTGCATTGTCATCTGATTTACATTAGGACAAAAAAATTCATCACAATCAGTAAACGAGAAGTGGCTCAAATTTAACTTGCAATACTTGACCCAAAAAACAACAAACAAGGCTTTAAATAAAAGATTGTTAATATGGGGACGGAAACACGGGACCTGCTTAGTTTAGATACTAAGCAGTACCGTGTGTAGCCAAAATGTGTGAGGTTGTCTCGTAAACTTTATTTTGTTTTGTTTTTAAATTGATGTATGTATAGCTGCGACAAAACTCTAAATGTACACTTAGGCCCAATCACAGTTATGACTAGCTGGGCCTAAGTATAACCTCATTTTAATTTGAGTAGCCATGCGTCGATGGTGTAATGTGGGTATGCTCGATTCTTAAAAATGTACCGCGCTCTTTTCATCAACCGACCGGTTGTGCATTACCCGAGATACAGACCAACGTCTAGTTCGGGGATGGACTTCCGGACGGGGCATGGACTGGGCGCCTTTAGTACCTACCTACTAGGATTTATTTTTGTAACCTCTTTAAAAATATGTAAGTGTTAGTTACCTACATTGCAACACTGTAATACTTTTTGTTGTTAAACGTTTTTGGCAAATAAAGAAAGATTGTTGTTGTTGTTGTAACTTATCACTATTTTTCCTTCTCATCTTATGCATCCTTAGTGTGCTGCTTCGGAGCCTAGGGCACGCACCGGCTTTCTCTTCTCCCAATAATGAATATGCATGGTTACACAAGTGCAAAGTGGAAAAGAAAGAGCCACCGCCTTTAATACGATTTTTCTTCGACCGTGGGAATTTTTGATTGAACACCCGAATCTATATTTTCTATCTACACTTACGCATTGCGCTGTATTGTACATGCACCCTGGAGATGAATTCAGAAGCGCAGCGCGCGATCTGCCTTATTAGCGTTTGCGTTCCCATATTTATTTGAGAATTTCGGAGAACTTTAAACTTTTCAATCTTTTCAAAACACAAATTATTATTTTTTATTTATTGTACGTGTTTAAGCATGAATCAGTTTTCTTATATGTATATTTTTTATTTTTTAACTCAGTCGTATGCGCAAGAAATCCGACGACGTATTTTCTTATATTTTCTTCAAAGTTTAACCTTTTGAACTAAGTTTTTCTTTGAATTGAAATAAAGTACTAAATACTCCTCGTTCACTTTTGAGGATTTTCCTTTGTCTTAATTTTTCTGAAATTATACACAACTTCATGTTTTAAATTCCATGTACACAACAAAGACATATACATCGCGCACCACAAAAAATTTAAACACGTCTTAGGTTATTTGGAATTGAACAAACCATTACAATGAAAATCAATAAATTGCCTCGGCCACTTTTTTAACACTTAAATAAACTTCAATTTAACATATCTTAACATATTGTTACTAATTTAGTTTGGCTCCAATCAGCTCCAAAAAAGAAGTCGAAATCACTAAAAATAAGGACCGGCCCTTATATAGCTAATCATTTCTTTTGTTCGTTTATCACTTTTATGTTACAATTCAGAACATGGCCTTTTTCAAATTTTCCTGGGCCTGGGTTGTTTATCTTTATTATAGTATTTACTATAAAATGTAGGCAGTATCCTATAACACAAGTTTAAACTTTCTTTGGGGCTAGCTCAATAAGTGTGATTTGTCCTTATCTATCTATCTATAATCACTTCCAAAAATTGGAAGTGGAAAAAAGGAAGCCAATTTAATTTTTTTTATTAATAATTAATAATAATTAAAAAAAATTAATTAAAAAAATATTTTTGTAATGTTTTGACTCTTATGTATTCTGTGGTAATGTTAAAATCGTAGGGTGTAAAGGTATCGTCCTTTTTAATGTCAAAAATGGTTAATACGGCCGGTGACTTATGATCGCCGGTAGTGTGCGAGCTTACAAAAAGGTCAACCCGCGTTTTTTTTATTCTGTCTCAGACTCTTGTCGACCACCATTTATTATTATTTTTATTTTCTATAATCACATATGCGTGATTTGGAACACACATATTGATTTTTTGGTTAAAAGTTACGTGAGTTAAGCGAAGTTATTAATACGCAATAAACGCGTTTGCCGTGTGGTCCCCGGCAGAGTAGAATAGGACCACTCCAAGTCTTCCCGTGGATGTCGCAGACAAAAGGCGACTTAGGAAACACAAGCTGAACAAAGCTTATAAACATCAATGAGACCTCTCCAACCCTGGCAAGCGTGGAGAAGAGAGAGAGAGAGCGTCAACTCGTGAACGGGTGCCACCAGTAGGTACTGGTCAGCTCGGCTCCGTTTTTTAAGACTCAGTGTAACTTATTTCTGTAAATCGGATTTGGCACTCGTTCGCAAGCTTTACATATTATGTTGTGATAACATTGTATTAGGCATAATATCTTTGTAAACTGACAAAGCCCTTCTGGCGCGTAGGCGGACAATACTGTGTAAATGAGTTTCTTTCGGCATTTCTTCTCAGCAGTGGTCGTTGCAAAACGCTAGTATCGGTAGCTTTGGAACAAAAAAATAATAATTTAAATATAAATAAACATTACACGTAATTTAATGAATACTATAATTTATTGACGTGTAAAAGTGCCTGCAAAGGCTTATAACTGAATAAATATTTGATTTTGATTTGATTTTGATTTTGATTTGATGATAGTTTAGGCCAAATTCTCTGACTGCCTTATCCAAGTGTGGCTCTGATAGTTCAGAAAGGGTCGTGCTCCAGTGGAGACTAAAAAGAACCTGTGCGTCGCCAGTCACATTCGCCCCGAGGAAGACCTCCAGATGAGGTCGAAACATGTTCGCCAGTAGCTGACTTTTAAGAAAGATACCTGTGTCGCATATTAATAACACATGTTGATATTTATGTGGCCTATTTTAAAAATAAAATCTTCTTTTTATCGTTTCAATTCATTGAGCTTAATTCTGAAGGCACGTTAAGCTGTTGGTCCCGGCTGTCATCAATCATCATTGTATAGCAGTTGTCAAGCTATGTCAGATGCCTTTAGGCAGCTTGAAAAATCTAACACCAGTGTTGGCCACTTACACACATGAAAAACATACATTGAGCTTAATGACATGTAAGCGCAATGTTTCAATTGCAAAAATTTAAACGATCTCCGTGGCGTAATGGTTAACACGCTACTCCTTCTTCTGAGGTTCTGGGTTCGATCCCCAGCCAGGGCAAAAAAATGGCCTTATTCAAATTGTCCTGGGTCTTGGATGTTTATCTATATATGTATTTATTATACAATATTTTATCGTTATTTATTCGTCGAATTTCATGTCATACTGTATTAGTTAGGTATTATATCGTTGAGTATCTCATCATAACGCAAGTTTAAACTTACTTTGGGGCTAGCTAGCTAGCAGCAACCTGTGTGATTTGTAGACATAACCTTTTTTTTAAGATACAGTTAGATATTTAAATCTCTAATAAAATCATTACACATGAAACACTACTTCTTTATTAATAAAATAACAAAAACAAAACGCCGACAGCGTGATCAAACGATAAAATCGGCCATTTTGTTTTTTTTAACGACACCACATGTGAGCTGCAGAGCGTGCCAAAGAAATATACATACAAACATACACACGAAAAACATAACCCTCCTTCTGGCGCAGTCTGGTAAAAAAGGACAAACAAATAACTCTTGAAATGTAACGTCCTCTTAAGTCATAATTACAGCCAACCCGGTCATTTGTATCCGTCGGCCACGGGGCGGTGTGTCACCCACTTTTCATCAATAATATAAGACATACCATACGTAAGTACATACAACGCGGCTACCAAAAATTGGAAGACCAATCAGATGAATTATCCCCACAGAAAGCTGGCAAGTCTAACAGTGCCGCTCCTGGAGACCTACTTTTGATCGCGGAAGTCAGTGAAACGCAAAACGTGTATTTTTCTAAGTCACCGTGTTCGCAATACAAGTCACGAAATACCATTACATTACCATTACATGTATTTGTGAAACCGTCGCGTCAGAAAATAGTAGATAGTACAACAAGAGCATAAAACGAGCAATAGAGAGTATGCATGATTTTTTTTTATATTTTTAATCGATAGTCCTCGTCGAGAAATAGCCGCAAAAAATAAATCAGTGCCGAAAATCATATATATGGTGTATAAAATAAATATTAAAAATAGCAAGTAGATTATAACAACTAAAACACGCCATTTTAAAATATGACGTCAACGTCTGCAATATCCGCTAGAGACAGAAGCTGTCAACGCATGTTTTTCTTTTTTGGGTACTTTCGATGTTATCAGCCAGTGATGTTTGTCAAACTTCTATATAAAAGTACATACATTTCGAATGTCATTGATAGTCAAACTACATGGACGGACAGTTCTACCGAACGCACCCAAACTTGTCATTTCCTTTTTATGAACTTTGTCGTCATTTCCCTTTTGTTTGTCAAAAGTTCCCGCGCAATATTTGCATATTTTCAATAATTTATTTCTAATCCAAATAAGAGTCAGTAAGAAAAATAATTAACTAGGCGTGGTAACGTATTAAAAGAAATTGTAAAATAAAAATATGAGCCGGATTGGTATTACATGCATATTCCTTATTTTACCCGAGTCTTGAATTTTACCTGAGCCGGTACGGCGAGGGTGGATAGTTACGTTGCGGGTTTTATATTTTAAAAGTAATGTAGGTAGTAATAAATGTTACGCCAGTTAATTCTTTTTTAGAAGCTTTTGCTTTCGCTTTTACGTTTCTTCTTGGCCCATAACAAAGTCTAAAAGTGGAATACTACTGAAGTCAAAAACGAAATAAGTTTGTTTGTTTGTTTGTAATAACTTTATTGTACCAAAAAAAAAGTATAAAAAACAACATAATACAAAAGAGCAAATATACAAAGGCGGACTTATCCCATGTAGGTTATGGACGAAATAGTGAAAACAGAAATTAATTTTTTTATATTTTGGAAACGAAGAATGATATCAAAAATTTGAGAAAAAATATTGTGGACAATTTAGTCAGCTGAAATTTGAACCTAAAATAATTAAATTTAAAAAAAAAAAAACAACCGACAAAAATTTTTTTAGGAGTTTCTTCCATATCTTCAAAGTTCTTCATCATATCTTCACCAAATTAAAATGGGACCAACTTGGTAGTGAAGGCTTTCAAATAAAAAAAAGATCATCAAAATCGGTTCACAATTGGCGAAGATATCGCGTAACAAACATATATAAAAATTAAAAAAAAACATACATTCGAATTGATAACCTCCTCCTTTTTTGAAGTCGGTTAACAAAGACGATCGGGTTAATGGTTTGCCCTGAAGCCTAACCTATTTTTAATAATTAAATTTTTAACAAAGAAAAACAACCGACTTAAATTTTTTTCAGTAGTTTCTTCCATATCTCCAAAGTTCTTCATCATATCTTCACCAAATTAAAATGGGCCCAACTTGGTAGTAAAGGCTTTCAAACAAAAAAAGAATTATCAAAATCGGTTCACAATTGGCGAAGATATCGCGTAACAAACATACATAGAAAAAACATATATAGTCGAATTGATAACCTCCTCCTTTTTTGAAGTCGGTTAAAAAGTACATTCATTACCAATGTGCTCGATAGTCGTGTCAGGCATAGTATCTTTGATTTTTTTTAAATTTAGCGTTCTCTCATTTAACATATTTTAGACATTAGACTAAAGTTAATATAAAGTTATGTCAATGCTAAAAAGGGTGACACTTTTATTTAGCTTGCTCTGTCTGTTTGTTGTTTTCTTTTTGGGTCAAAACTTGCAAGTTAAACCTTTCGGTCTCCGATTAATATGAAATTTGTATACTAATGTAAATCATGACAATGACAACATGACAAGCAATATTATAACAAGAACCTGATCATAGAGCCAGAAGGTGGCTATAGGAACCCTGTAATAAAACGACGTAACCCCATCGAGTTTGGGCTTATTACATTTGTCTTATCGAAATAATACATACATGTTTTATCATAATACATAAATAAATTAATCTACAACAGAAAATACTAGACTATAGACAAATTGTTTTTTTTGTTTGTGTTTAGCCGTGTGGTTCCCGGCAGAGTAGAATAGGACCACTCCAAGTCTTCCCGTGGATGTCGTAGAAGGCGACTTAGGAAACACAAGCTGAACAAAGCTTATTACATCAATGAGACCTCTCCAACCCTCTGGCCAGCGTGGAGAGTGTAGGCCAAATCCTCTGACTGCTCTAGCTTATATATGGCTCTGGCAGTACAGAGAGGGTCGTTATTTTTTTCGAAAACCTATTTAGGCTGTACATGAATTTTCCGGGGTCCAGTGCTGCCCCATTTAAAATTAATCATTTTTTAAGAAAACGGAGGCATTATTTAAACTTTTGCTACTACCAAGTGCTAGATAACCTTTTAAACTATTTTGTTAATTACTGTTTGGCCGTTTTTCGCTAATGTGCGTAGTAATGCTTAACTTAACTAATACATTATAAACTGTAAACAGTAGTTCACAAAATAGTTTGAAGGGTTATCTAGGACTAGCTGTGCCCGCGACTTCGTTCGCGTGGTAGTCGGAACGTAATGTTATATATGGCCTAAAGCCTTCCTCTATAAATGGACTACCCAACAAAAAAAGAATTTTTCAAATCGGACCATTAGTTCCTGAGATTAGCGCGTTTAAACAAACAAACAAACAAACAAACAAACTCTTTCGCTTTATTATATTAGTATAGATTTAGTAGTAGCAACATTTTAAACGATGTCTCCGTTTTCTTTCAAATGATTTATTTTAAATGGGGGCAGCACTAGACCCCGGAAATTTCAGGTACGGCCTAACTATGAACTTGAAACCAAACAATTGCCTATTTGCAAATGTCAAATCAAAATTACCTTTCTCCATCGCGGGTCTCAATAAATCTCGTTTTGGAGCCCGACCGACAGCGATGTCCTAAAGACCGGCGAAAAACTCACTTCTTGTTCGACGCGAAAAAGTTTTGGCGAAAAATTCAGTTGACCGTTAAACACACTGTAACCGTTTCACTGGGCTACGAAAGGTGGAGTGCGCTTTTGAGTTAAATAATTGTAAGTAATTTATTTTTATAGGGTAAAGAACTACCCGGCCTTTTTTATTTGTAAATATTAGGTAGTGTAGTGAAGAAGAAGAAGGTAGTGTAGACTGCCTCCGTGGTCTAGTGGTCAAGGCGTTCGCCTTGTGACCCGAAGATCGTGGGTTCAAATCTTATTGGGAAGCATACTTTGTGAAAAGTTGTTTCCAGTCTGGTTAGGATATTGCAGGCTTGGGTAAGAATAACTTTATTTCTCATAAGAATTACATGAAATAATTCACTTACTGAGAAAACATAATATTTACATAGGTAATAGTACAATGAAGGCTTGAATCACCTGATTATCCGAAAAGAAAGATGATTCCGTGCTTCGAAAGGCACGTAAAACTGTAAAACCCGAACGCCATCTAGCGTTTTTATAAACCTATCCTAGGATTGGGGCTGATCTACCCATTGAATTGCGGAGGTCCGACGGCAGTCGCTCTTTGTAAAAACCAGTAACCTCGTCAAATCACCTAGGTCAGGTAGCGGACCCCGGGCTCTAAAGCATAACCGCTGAGGATGCAACCGGGAATACGCTCGGATAATGATAATTAGTTAGGTAGTTTAGTGAGGTTTTATCTTTATTTTAGTTTTTAAGAAATTTTCTATGCATATTTTTATTTTAATTTCTCGTTGCTGTAAATAAACACGCGTTATGTAATCTTAATTAATACCTAAATTTATTTTTATTATTTGTTGTATTAACTTTTATTTTAATTTTAGTTTAGTTTTGTTTTTTTTTTATAAATCTGAATCATGTTAATAGGCGATGCCATCTTGGCGCTTTCTTTACGTCTATCATCACGCTAAACGTGGCACTCGGGTCTGATTGCCCCAGGCTCTGTCTGCCTGGAAGGGATAAAGACGTGATAGTGTATCAAATTTTACAGTAATATTATATTTTTCTTCTTTTGTTAGGTCTTATTCTTCGTCTGTATGTATACATACGTACCATGTACAGACAATGCATGGAAGGAATCAAAAAATAAATAAAAACAAACAAACAATAAAAAATAATTCGTCCAAAAGCCACCTCCACACTTCCCCGTCCGTCCAAATATCTTTAACAAGCAAAAGAAACAAACTGCGCACAGTTATCCAAAGAAAAAACACTAAATACCGAGATGCACTACGAAATGAGTATAATTATTGCTACAATTGCTACCAGAACGTATTTCGGGCGGCCATTGTATCTTGCGACTCGCCAAAAACACGCACACGAAAAGCAACCTTATTCTCTTCAACTGACAGCTGTCAAACTTTAAGGTTATATGAAAATTTGGTCGAGACGTTTGTGCTCAGTTGTGGCTCCACCCTGAAATGGTTTTTTGTACGAAATATCTCTTGAAAGGTGGAGTTTTTGGGGCTACGCCTTTATAATAATATGTTGCAAAATGTCTGTTATGGGGAAATGTTGTTTTTTCGTGGAAAGTTGTCGAATGCTTGTCGTACAGCGCTTTGAGATAATTACTGGTAATTATGATTAAGTAAGGGGAATTTTATAACGATATTGGCCGGGAATGTTGTAATTTTGGGTGGATTGGGTGACTGATAAGTTCCACTTACATTGTTACACACATGTTCGATAAATACGGTTTCATCTTCATCTTACTTAGCAGTCAGAGCCTAGGCTGTCAAGTTCTTAAATGCTTCAAATGATGGAAGGTCATTGATCAAATGCATCAAAAGTCTTTCTTTATAGATACTTTATATTGTCAATCTTTCGTCGTCTTCTATCGTCAAGGTTTCTTAGTTATTATTATTTTTTTATTTTTTTTTTATTAGAAATTTGAGTGCGTTTGACCTCTATCTAGCCTGATGGGAAGCTAAGATGAGGTCTAAGGTGTATCACGCAGACTCAAAAAATGCCTGTTCACTCTTGCCTTGAAAATCCCTAAATTATATGTAAAATAATTTAACTTACAGCCAAGTAGGTAAGTTTTATAAAACTTAGCTGTTAAGAATTCCTTTTCTTTACATACGTAGTCTAATTTAATTATCTATATACTAATCTGTTTTGTAATTTCAAAGAAATCGCATATAACTAGTTTTCACATTCAAAATATTAACTTGCTTATCCTTATAATATCCACAGGAAAGGATGGAGTGGCCCTATTCTAACCCGGACTCACACAGGGTGGAAGGTGAAGAATATCCTCGTATCTAAACCCAAGAAAGCAGTTTTAAAAAAAATTAGTACATTTAGTTTTTTTTTGTTACTATATAGTGACATAGATTAAAAATTAGCAGTTATACTTATTTATTGATTCATGTTTGATTGATTGTTTATTTGCTTGCATGTATTAATATTCTCTGTAGTGTCGTGTACAGTCTTTTGTAGGATTTCAAAGACGGAGAAAAGCATGCACTAATTCCTAACAAGGTATAATCAAAGGTTGGTTTAGTCCTTTGATTGCTGCAAGGGAGCTTCTGGCGAAAAATCTATACGAGTCCACTGGTTATCATAGCCGATTGAGCGGTGGATGACAGATTTTTCGAGCTGTCTATATCAAAGCCTGTCATCTAACGACAACTACTTTTTGAATTACTGCATTAAAAAAAATCTAAAATTCAAAATACCTTCTATCATAGGATATTTATAATATCTCTTAATAATAGTCACTTTGTTTTGTTTTGCACAAATGTTGGAGTCAAATCGTTACTTACAGCTATGTTTATGCCGCTTTCTAGTCCTAGGCGCAAGTGCAGAAGAAGAATTAGAAAAAGGTTTCCTCACTATTTTTTCCTTCACCGGGATCATGGGTCGTTTAAGCTGTAAAATATCATCATCAAGTCTTTTTTAGGTCTCCACTGAAGGAGCAAGACCCTCTCTGTACTGCAAGAGCCATATATTAGCCAAAGCAGTCAGAGGATTTAGCCTACACTCTCCGCGCTGGCCAGACGGGTTGGAGAGGTCTCATTGATGTTTATAAGCTTTGTTTAGCTTGTGTCCTAAGTCCCCTTCTACGACACCCACGGGAAGACTTGGAGTGGCCCTATTTTACTCTGCCGGGAACCACACGGATATAAAATAAGCTAATAATAAGAAGCTTTAAAATAAAGCAATAAAAATATATCTGTAACTCTTGACAGTAGATCAAATAGTTGCATAATATTGCGTTAGACCTTATACCTATATAGATAGATATTAAGAGTTCTAATTGGTTAAAATCACGTGATATGAAAATGTACCTGGCCTACTGGACTCGGCAAGCTATTATGATTTTATACCCTGGCCCATAATAGCAATAAATTATCGTCATCAGGTCTTTTTTAGTCTCCACTGCAGGAGCACGACCCTCTCTGTACCTTATCAGAGCCTTACTTGGCCAGAGCAGCCAGAGGATTTGGCCTACACTCTCGACGCTGGCCTGACAGGTTGGAGAGGTCTCACTGATGTTTATAAGCTTTATTTAGCTTGTGTTTCCTAAGTCGCCTTCTACGACATTCACGGGAAGACTTGGAATGGTCCTATTCTACTCTGCCGGGAACTACACGGCTTATAATTCAATTCAATTCAAAATATCTTTATTATCTTAGGATATTTATAATATCTCTTAATAATAGTCACTTTGTTTTGTTTTGCACAAATGTTGACGTCAAATCATTACTTACACTTCCTAGGCGCAAGTGCAGAAGAAGCGGCAACAAACTGCACTGCACGTTTTCTCCAAAGACGTCAACTAACAAACTAAAAACTTAAAATTAGTTATATGGATGGCCTGAGATTACATTGTTTGTTATGTCATAATTAAATTGAATTATAAGAATTACGAAATTTAAAATAATGTCAATTTGTAAATTTAGCATGTACCAATGTACCTAAATTATGACATGTCTAAGTATACAAACCTTTAAGAGGGACCCGCGCCAAGCTCAAGCCAGACCTTTTTGTCTTTAAGATAGTCATCGGTCCTATAATAAGCCTTCTCACAAAGTACTTTCTTTTACATAAGCTTTGAATTTTCTGTCTGGCATATCAAGGACCGATTCTGGCAATTTATTATAAAAAAGTATACACTTCCCCATAAAAGACTTAATGACTGTATTCAGCCAGTATATATTGTAATACGGGCTAACTAAGTCATTCTTATTACGTAAATTTCTATCTGTAAAATCACTTACTTTATTGAACATGGAAATATTTTTCCTTACATACATTATATTTTCAAATATGAATTGTGATGCAAAAGTAAGTATACCTATTTCCTTGAATAATTATCTCAGTGAGTCTCTCGATCCTAAACCGTAAATGGCACGAATTGCTCTTTTTTGTAAAAGAAAAATAGTCTGAATGTCGGCTGCACTCCCTACATAGAAGTATACCGTAAGACATTAGACTGTGAAAGTAACTAAAGTACACTTGTCTAGCAGTTGCTAGCAGTTTATAGTAATCATTGATGTTTATAAGCTTTGTTTAGCTTGTGTTTCCTAAGTCGCCTTCTACGACATCCACGGGAAGACTTGGAGTGGTCCTATTCTACTCTGCCGGGAACCACACGGTAGTAAATAAATAAATAAATAAGGACACATCACACAGATTGACCTAGCCACAAAATAAAATAAAGCTTGTGTAATGGGATACTAGGTCAAAGATACTAGATTTTATAATAAATACATATATAGATCCATCCAAATCCAAAACCCATGACAATTTGAAAAACCGGTCAAGTTCTTGTACGGGTCTTACTCGCACTCGTATAGGTATAAAGGGTTCCGTGCGTTCGTGCAATGTTTTAAAACGCTTAAAAAAACAGTTTTCTTTGATGAAAATCCCCTTTAATTTATATTATTTTTAGGCCAAATCCTCTGGCTGCTCTGGCCAAACTTGGCTCTTGGTACAGAGAGGGTCGTGCTCTTGCAGTGGAGACTTAAAAAGACCTGTTGATGATGATGATCTAATGATGACATAATCGGTGACAAATTCAAGTGTCTAGCTATTACGGTTCAAGAGATAAAGCCCTGTGACAGACGGACAGACAGCGGAGTCTCAGTAATAGAGTCCTGCTCGTCAAAGCAATGCGTCGTGAACAGTTAGTAACAAATAACAATTACCATAGAATAAACGGTATTCAAATAATTACCAAAACGCATAAAAGCTTATACTCAAGAACATCTTACTGAAATCGTGTCAATTATAAATTGTTACGATACTATACACTCACGTCTTTATCCCTAACGGGGCAGACAGCATGTTGGGTCTTGCGGCTCTAAGCAGACAGAGCCCGGGGCCGCAAGACCCAAAGCACAGAATAAATAATACTAACGTACAGAAGTCTCACTCATCCTAAGAAATATCTACTCAATGTGGCTAGCGATTTGGTTTAATTTAGCTCACCTCAGAACTCAGCACCTTTTCGTATAGATACCTAGACATCCATTGCAAGCCAATTTCATTTTATTACTCTGGACAAACGATTCGTATAACTGAATTTACCATCCGGAGGGGCCGCCTGCGCGAAAAGTAATAATGTAGGTACATTTTCGATACCTAAACGGGGAGTGACACAGGCCTGCCCAAGGCCACTTTTAACGTGGTAGTGGGCGGGAAGATGGAAAAAATAATCAAAATAGTGATGGGTTGCTAGCCGCATCGAATATTGATATGATTCGCATTTTCGCTCATTCCCTCAATCGGCTTCTACGATAAATTGTTAGGTTTATATTATTAAAACTGTTATATATTCGTATTACATATATAAAATATATTGAAAAGATATAGTTCCATAGTAACGGGACATGTTTCCAGGCCACATTACACAAAACTAATTCCATTGCATAATTAGAAGTAAAAATAAATGCTCATTTTAATAAATAAATAAATGATAAATAATTAAAAAATAACATTACATACTCGTAAGTTATGACGTCAATCCACCCGCGGCGGGTTGCGTGCACTCTTCAGAAATAAACGACAGGAATTTGACTATGAACAGTGATATTGTATTTTCTCAAGATGTCGCATGATCGCGTCACATATTTAAAGATAAACTCTTTCTTTCGTCTTTTTTGTCTCCACTGCAGGAGCACGACCCTCTCTGTACTACGAGAGCCATATATTAACCAGAGCAGTCAGAGGACACACCTACCACTACCCACGCTGGGCGACGGTTGGAAAGGTCTCCTCGATGTTTATTAGGTTTGTTCAGCTTGTGTTTCCTAAGTCGCCTTCTACGACATCCACTGAAAGACTTGGAGTGGTCCTATTCTACTCTGCCGGGAACCACACGGCTCAACGGGTATCAAAGTATATTTCATTATAAATTATTTATAACGAAATATATTTTGATACAAAAATGAATGAAAATAATGAATGAATGAATGAAGGCGTGACTTTAAAGTGCAATACCAAATTAAGATGGTGTGCTTGCTTCATGTTTTATAAACTGCTACATCTTTAGATTTCTTTATACTGTATATATAGACTGTAAAAATATAGACTGGAATTTAGTTTTATACTTAATAGATCGGCCATATTTTGCAGGCTATATGTGCTCCTTCATACATCTTCGCGCTGATGTACGTTCAGCTTCTGTATAGAAATTGGTTTGTTATTATTATTTAATGCTAGTCTGAGAATATAGGAATAGGGATGATGACTGGGTCAGAAAAGTATTATTCCAATTAGTCCGTTAGTTAGATTATCCAAAAATAATTTACCCATATTTTTCAGTTTATCAAAAAAGTAAAAATTCACAAAGATACAGAGTATCTAAGTTCTAGAGTGGGGGCTTGTGACGTCACCGATGTGTAAAATTCGTACGAATCCGTAACGTCGTGCAAAATTTAAATGCGCTGTATCTTTGTCATTTACTGTTTCTCAGAGAAAAGAGGAAATACGTGTACAATATTTTTTAATAATCTAACCGATGGGCCAAAAATATTTTTTCAGTCATCATGCCTATTGCAGGATAGAGTCGTAGGACTCGTAGAATAGTCAACCAAGGGTTCTATAGAGCTATATTAAGGTGAAGATATAGGCAAATGGCCTTGAAGTGTGAAATAAATTGTTAACTCGTAAATATGGTGATAATTTCCATATTGCTCTTCGTCATGCACTAGATATCCTTTTAAATTATTTTATGAAGTGCCGGTGAAACTATTATTGGTGATCCGTCTATCTTTAAAACTTGCCGTGGCCACTTTTGGCGGAGGCAAGTTTCAAAGCTAGACGGACTAATGTAAATACTTTCAACGGTGGTTCATAAAATAATTTAAAGGGCTATCTAGTGCATGACGAAGAGCAATATGGAAATTATCTCCATATTTACGAGTTAACAATTTATTTCAAATGAGGGCGCCACTTCAAGGTCATTTGCCTAACCCTCCACCTTAAGCGATGGGCTGCAAATCTGTTTGTGTATTAATTAAAACTTTAATTGTAACAAGCTTTAATTTAGTATCACCTGTCCCGTTGTCTGTGTCCGTAATCAAATCTTGCAAGCTAAATTAGACCCACTCCTCCATTCCCATTATTCGATCGAGTTGAATCTTCACCATGCTTATGTAAATTGGGAGACAATGCTACCAATGTCCTGATCTCATGATGAATCCGGAAGGTGACCACGGCATCTCTGTGATTATAGGTTGATAGGCTCAATTGTTTTGCTTAAACAAACTGACATCAGTGTTATCAGACAGAGTATTTTGGGTAAGCATAGAATACAATAATATACACTGTTAAAAATTATTTAATATTACATGCAAAAAAATTACATAAACCTGTAAAATTGCCGAAAAATCTGGGTTTACGGACAAATATAAAATTTTACATAATTTTTGTAATTTTCACATACTTTTCCGTAAATTTTCCAGGTTTTTCGGGAATTTTACAGGTTTATGTAATTTTTTGCATGTAAAATTTTATATTTTTTTTGTATAATACAAAATTTTTAACAGTGTAGAATAGAATCTACCCGTGTGGTTCCGTAGTAGAATAGGACCACTCCATCTCTTCCTGTGGATGTCGTAAGAGGCGACTCCTTTAGTCGCCTCTTACGACAATACGTCGCTAAGCACAATCATCTCGTGCTACAATTGCATTCCTAAAGAGGGTTGACGTCAGGCAGGCGGTCGGTTGTAAAACTATAGCCAAATCGTTTAAACTGTTCCGGCTATTTCTTCTCCATTTTGCAAGGTTTTTGGCATCCTTGGGTGACCATTGACATGCATGTTATATTTAGAGAATATTCGGGCTCCGAAGCAGCACAGCTAAGGATGCAACCGGAAATGCGCTTACACGATGAAGAAGAATATGGAATAGAATCATTTATTAGCGGCTCTAAGCAGACAGAACCCAAGGCCGCAAGACCCAAAGGCCACAAGACCCAAAGGCCACAAGACCCAAAGGCCACAAGACCCAAAGGCCACAAGACCCAAAGGCCACTTTTAGCATGGGCGAGAAGGTGGAAGGTAAAAAAGGAATCGAAGTAGCCGCATGGCCTATTAACATGATACGCATTTCCGCCCATTCGAAGGGCTTTAACAATCTGCACGGGAAGAGAAGCAGCTTTTTATTTTCCCAGAGCATGAAAGAGCTTTTCATGATTAAAAATAAACAAAGTAAATCTCGTTCTATTTTTAACTACAGATTAAAACACTCTGTATACAGTCGCCGAGCATCCTGTATAAGCTAAAGGCCGTCACAACGCGATATGTCTATTAAGAGTAAGCTGCTTAGTGTAGGTTCGATCCCGGTCTAAAATAAAACTATTGTGTGCAGTGAGAGTGGAGCTAAGACATAGGTGGAAGCGATTTACAATCCTACTATATATATATATATATATATATATATAAATACATCTGTATATATTTGCAAATTTTGATGTTTGTTACTGAATCACTCAAAGGGACACATTATTGATTTATACAGCATTACAATGCTCGAACCAATAATATCTAAATTTAAAATACCTTTGTGATGAAAAATTTCGCCACGAGTGCGAGAGCCATCAGTTTTTGGAAATTTTTCAAAATGGCGGAGCCGTACATAGCCACTATAGTTTATTGACCGAGCGACAGAAGCGTCTCAGTTTCGAGATTTGTCAAAAAAGGTTTTTTGTCCGTCTGTCTGTTCTCGCCTACAGGTAGCATTTTTCAACTGATTTTCACGAAAATTGGTACACCAGTTCCTTAATTTATTAAAATTTTTGATTTCGTCGATCGCGATTTTTGTTTGATTGGGGAAGAAATAGGGGGCAACGTTATTTATTGACGGACTTCAATCAAAGTACAAATGTACTTATTTGAGATATTTGTTCTTTGATTAAAATACGGTTTTTTACTAGCGTCTTAATTTAGTAAACAATATTAGTTAGTAATAACAGGCCTGTGTCACTCCCCGTTTAAGTATCGAAAATGTACCTAAATTATTACTATGCGCGCAGGCGGCCCCTCCGGGTGGTAAATTCAGTTATACGAATCGTATGTCCAGAGTAATAAGAATGAAATTGGCTTGCAATGGATGTCTAGGTATTTATACGAAAAGGTGCTGAGTTCTGTCTGACGTGAGCTAAATTAAACCATATCGCTAGCCACATTGAGTAGATATTTCTTTGAATTTCTTTACCGAGTGAGACTTCTGTACGTTAGTATTATTTATTCTGTAGTAATAACACATTTTAATATATCTTTGATTCATGTCTATAATATTTGATAGTGCTTATATAACATTGTGGATAAACATGTAATGCGTTAACGTTTTTGGTTAGCGATCTAGCTAGTCTCATTTATATTATGTCAAAATGTGTTATGTAACTGTATGTGATTGTTAACTGTTGAGTTTGCTAAATAAATATTTTAAAACAAAAAAATTGAGAGGCACTAAGGAGTGCGTCGATGTTTCCCCATACATATGATTTAGGGATTTTCAAGGCAAGAGTGAATAGGCTTTTTTTGAGTCTGCGTGTTACACTTTAGACTTCATCTTAGCTTCCCATCGTGCTAGATAGAGGTCAAACGCACTCAAATCTCCAATTTAAAAAAAAAACTTAATTATAATCAAGATGTTGCAAAAAAGAATTCAAATGGAGGGTGGAAAGGGGGGAAGTTTGCTGTAGCGTTATATATGGAAGGATTTCACTGAAATGGTTTTGCTAAGCCAGGGGTAAGGGGAAGTATCGGTTATTGCATGGTTATATGAGTACGCGAGGCCTACTGTTTTCACAGAAACTCTAGTTTATTTAATGGGTTAAAGAAAAATATGGTTCGGGACGTCGTCGTGCGGCTTCACGTGTCATATTCGCCCTGATGACGACCTCCGGATGAGGGCGAAACTTGTCGGCCGGTAGCTGACTTTTCACGAGAGTGACTCGCGTAACATATAGTAAAGAAAAATAATTGTTTGCTTCCTCTCTTGCCAGAAATTCTGGCGCAAAATGAGCCCAGTAGCAGGTGGTGTGTGGGTGGCAAATTTCCGGTCGGCCCCGGGCGGCGAAAGCCCACGCTACGCCACTGTGTCAATGATCAATGGTTTTTATCTTTGCGCGTAGATTTAATTCTTTTGCGGCTTTACAGATGGCGTTAGTGGTACGTTACAATAATATTTCAGTCTTCATACACAATCGTTCCGAGCCTGTAACTCGCACCACGCCCTGATCTCTTAATAAATCGTTCGTAAGTGCCGCCCGACGTTTAAGCGCCAAATCGTTGTTTTGTAAGGATTCAACAAGGCGTATATAAAATCCGTTTGTCTGTCTGTCTATTTGTCTATATTAACTGCTATGATGCTCGAAGGCTATGATGGATATCGGTCATTGGTTATATCCAAATGAATTTAAATCTCTTAATTTATAAAAATGCTTTGTTTGAAGTTTTAACATAGATAACTACATATCTATCATGCCATTATCCCGTTCTGGTCCGGGAGAAAAGAAAAAAAATAGAATGTAACAGCTGCTTCTCTTCCTGTGCAGATCGTAAAAACCGATCGAAAGAATGGGCGAAAGAAGGTTGTTTTTATCGTCATCATCAAGCTTGATGCTTAATGTGCCTTCCGAAACACGGAGGGGCTCGAGATATTTTAAGTCACTTGTGTTCACCAATTTTAGTGCCGTCGCCCGGGGTTGCTTACCATTCGTAAGAGCTAATAATGCGAATGCCGGGCCACCGTTTACTAGAAAGTGCCTACACACATGTCAATAGCAAAAATAACTTTTACAATATTGTTGATATTATTTTCCTACAGGCGCTAACGTAGACTGCGTTCACGCATGATTACGTCAAATAATATCTTCAATTTAATTCTGTTTTGGAACCACAGATGTATCAAATGCTTATGCTTATCTTCCAGCACATGACTATCATGAAAACCGACCGAAGAAAGAAAGGAATGGACGAAAGTCTCAGGAACCAAGTGTCCAAAGACGTTACGCCTTCGGATTCATCTTTCATCTGTCTATTCGATTCGTTTTACGTGTGTCATCATCATCTTTAGGTCTTTTTTAGTCTCAACTGCAGGAGCACGACCCCCTCTGTACTACCAGAGCCATATATTAGCCAGAGCAGTCAGAGGATTTGACCTACACCCTCCACGCTGGCCAGACGGTTGGAGAGGTCTCACTGATATTTATAAGCTTTGTTTAGCTTGTGTTTCTAAAGTCGCCTTCTACGTCATCCACGGAAAGACGTCTGAGTTGGAGTAGTCCTATTCTACGCTACCGGGAACCACACGACCATGTTACCCTACTTCTACGACCCTTTCTGTTGTACCAGAGATATATATTAGCCAAAGTAGTCAGAGGATTTTGCCTATACTCTCCACGCTGGCCAGACGGGTTGGAGAGGTCTCATTGATGTTTATAAGCCTTGTTTAGCTTGTGTGCATGACATAAAATCACACAAGTAAATTTATCAAAGGCTTAAGAGTCCCCTTACCCTAGACTTTTCCATAGAAACGTAGTCCAGCTTTAATTTTGAAATGTCATGTCAGATTTGAATGAATGAATGAATATCCAAATTGAAAATATGTGATGAAAAAATCACATATTTTGAATAATTGAATGAATGAATAGTTTATTTTTCAAGTAACATGACTCATTGTGTTAGTAATGCTTATAGACTATGGATTAGTAACAGGTGGGTATCATATTTAAAAAAAAAAATTATAGAGGCCACTCCTGCCTGCACCACTCCCCCCGACATGGCGCAGCAGTGGTTAACATACCGGCAGTCCAGCCTACTTGCAATCATTTTCATGGATGCTTTTCATTTTGGATGCTGTTGTCGCTGGCTCGCACCCTGCGCACTAGGGACGCGCATCTTTTGCGCATTATAGTGTAAAAGCACTGTGTTCGCGCCTCAGCGAACATCCCTGATGCACTACAGAAGCGAGGCAGCCTCAACAGCATCCTGAACGCATTATTATATTGGACAATGAGAGCCCTGTAAGCTTTTTGAGTTTATCTAGTCCACAGGCCACACGTATAGAACGATGTGCAGAAAGCTCTAAATAAAGTAATTTTTACTTCCTGCGAACAACGAGCAAACCTGCGGGCCAGCATGTTCGCTCTCACTGACAACGCTCTCCGTTCCTTCTCAATATCGGCATCACCTTTGAGGTCGGGAGTCAACTCATGGCCAAGATATTTTAACTTCTATACTCTCTGTAACATGTTATTATTAAGAATAACCAGTGGTATGTTATCATTCATTTCGGCAGAATTTTGTAATTTCAAAGAAATTGCATATACGAGTATCTAGGCTTATAATTAGTTTTCTACAGTCAAAATATGAACTTGAAGGAGAATATAGTGTATGTCGTTTCAAAATAAAACCTAGACTACGTTTTTATGGAAAAGTCTGACTCTGTCTAGAATAAGGGCTATTAAAAAAAAGAAAAAAAAAAGATAAAAGAAAAAAGAAAAGAAAAATAGAAAAAAAAGGAATAAAGAAAAAAAATAGAAACTGTATCTAAACTATTTATTACAAGTCTTCAGTCCAGGTCGACATTGGACAAGTCTTCCGTGATCTTCTTCACTTCTTCTGCCGTCCTCTGGCTCTGCTTGTTGCTCTCCCCCAGCTGGATAGCCTCCTGCTTTTTCTGACCGTACAACCTGAAATCAACGTTTTATGCATGTAAAGAAAGCTTGATAAAGCTCAAAAACGTGTAGCGAGAATTATACAGATACAATATCACGTCTCGACCCCTTAAGGGATAGACAGAGCTCAGGGTCACAAGACTCAAAGGTTTAGTGTTTGTTGTTAAGGCGGCCAAAAGTAATACAGTCATGTCTGTCTGTCACAGGGCTCTATCTCTTGAACCGTAATAGCAAGACACTTGAAATTTTTATCGATTATGTATTACTGTGGCCGTTTATATATATTAAAACACACAACAACATATATTAAAAATAAGATAAAGTTAAAAATTAAGGGGGTCGTTATACACGAAACGTGTTTTTTTTTCAGCGTTTTAGAACATTGTACTAAGGTACAGTACTTTTCATGTACGATTCCAACTCGCACTTGACCGGTTTTTGGCCTAGAATTTGGTCTAAAACCTACCTCTTCAAGTCATCTAGAACGTTCTGTGGTAGATGCCCAGGCTTGGGCTGGTGGATCTCGTATTCTCCTTTAGAGTTCTTTACCAGCTCGACGACAGAATCCTCTAGGTTGGGAACCTCGCCCGGCCGCGGTTTGGTGGTTTTAGGGGGGTGCTTCATCTTCTGAGCCCAGCTTTGGAGGTACTTGCCGGCGTCAGTTTGAAGGTACTAGAAAATAAAATAAATGAATTTAATTTTATAAATACTACTTTTTAGGGTTCCGTACCCGAAGGATGCAAACGGGACCCTATTACTGAGACTCCGCTGTCTGTCCGTCTGTCCGTTTGTCACAGGGCTCTATCTCTTGAACCGTAATAGCTAGACACTTAAAATTTTCACAGATTATGTATTACTGTGGCCGATATAACAGCAAATACTGAAAATAAAAAAAAGTTAAAAATTAAAGGGGGTCGCCATACATAGAACGTGTTTTTTCAGCGTTTTTAACTAGATCTTTATAATGGCATTAACTAGATACTTGAAATTTTCACAGATTATGTATTACTATGGCCGCTATAATAACAAATACTAAAAATAAAAAAAGTTGAAAATTAAAGGGGATCGTCATACAACAAACGTGTTTTTTTGCGTTTTAAAACATTGTACGGAGGTACGAAACGGAACCCTTCATGTACGAGTCCGACTCGCACATGCCCGTTTATTTTTAAATCTTAGGTTACAAAGGACACTTACTATTAAATTTAATACATAATATGTAATTGAATGGTGATGGAATATCGTTCCATCACAATCAAATAATTATCAGGTATGATAGAATTTTCATAGAATGGTAATGACTACAGAATCGCAATGGAAACAACGGAATTCGGGGGCGAGGGCGACAATAGTGATGTTCTCTATTTTTACATAATAAACACTTACAAATAAACACTTGCATCCAAAACGCATGAAGATGTAGCACGGCAATACACAAGGTTTTAGCGTTCAGGCACAGGCCGGAATCTCCTAAGGTACGCGCAATATGCGGCCCCGTTCCCCGTCCCCGCACCTCTCCCCCGTTTTCGCCTCGATGAATCACGTTGGCCGTCAAGAACCGGGGGAGAGGTGCGGGTGCGGGGAACGGGGACGCATATTGCGCGTACCTTAGGAGATTCCTTTCTGTTTACCCTTACTGTATTCCGTGGTTCAGGCTTCTTATTAGAAATTAAAAAATAAATTTATAATAACCACTCACTCATCACAAAATCTCGAAAACTACTTAGCCAATAAAGATGAAATTTGGCAGGAAGGTAGAATTGTGACTAGGAGACGTCCGCTAATAAAGGATTTTTGGAAATTCTATCCCTAAGGGGAATACAGTCTTGCGCGTGAAATAATGGTTGGCAGTTTGTATGAAACTTCGTAATTTTGAAAGTTTTTTTTTAGTATGGCTTTCCTCATCGAAATAAAATTCTCTAGAAATCTAATGCTCCTACATTCACCGCTTCGATTCTGATTCCATTTACGCAAACAATCGAACAGTAATTACAACGAAACACTCGAACGCACACATAGACAAAGATGCATGCGATTGGTCGCGACAAGGTCACGCGTCGTCGTTGGTCAGGTGGGGTACTCAACGCAACGAGCGGTAAGGTACAACGGGCGGATGGTACCTATTATGCAGTAAGCTACGATAAAATAAATAACCTTGTTTACGTGTTACTTTTTTTTTAATAACTAATTTTCATGCCTGTATGGCTTCTACACCACTTCACGGCACATGACGGCATTTTTAATGAATCGATTATCGCAAAAACACAGCAATATTCTCAAAGGAAACTTCTTGCAACGCAACTGCACGACTCTAGTGTCACGGCGAACTGTCGCGCCGCGCTGTTCATATTTTAAGCCCCGCCCGCCGCGGTACATATCGCGTGGAATGATTTTTCGGGATTAGTTACGATTCTAGAGAATTATTGTTCGTAGGCTTTCCTACACTCTAATTGATTTTCAACTTCATTCTAACATGGGTTAAATCAGATACTTGTAATAGTGGGTAGTAATGTTAGGTGACGCAAGCCCAATGCGTGTAGGAATATCAGATGGTGGCGAGAATCTGCGTGCGGGGTTGAACACGTGATGGCTCAGTTGGTAAGAGCATAGTCGTATTGAGACTAAGGTCGCGGGTTCAAGTCCTGCTCACGTGGAATGTTTTCACCATTTCTTATTTCATTATTTAATTTGAGTACTTTAGTACTGCATCTTAAATGCCTAAAAAACCCTATAAAAATATTCTTAGTAGAAGTATAAAACTTAAAATATATAAAACAGTCATAAGTATAAGACCCATACTGACATATGGCTGCGAGGCCTGGACGCTAACACTAAAGGAGGAAAACCAGCTCTTGGTAGCAGAGCGCAAAATATTTCGCAAAATCCTCGGACCGGGTAAAAATGCTAACGGAAGCTGGAGAGTCCGAAAAAATGTAGAGATAAAGAAGCTGATAAAAGAGCTGAATAAAATCGGTGTTACTAAAGCGAACCGCTTGCAATGACTTGGGCATCTGGAAAGAATGAAGGATCGTGGCGTCAAAGCAGCATATATGGGAAAGATATCAGGCCGAAGAAGCGTGGGTCGACCCAGATATCGCTGGAGCAATACGGCACAAGCTGATCTGGGAGATGGAAAATGGCAGCTTAAAATATTGAATCATCAATCAATTATGAATTGACTGAAAAATATAACATTTTTTTTTTTGTATTAAATTACGAGTTAGCCAAGTGGGCCAGATTTAAGTTTCCCTTTGAAACACTGTAAACCAATATGACGTTAACTGACAAAGTTGACTTCGCGCTATTCTGAGTAGTAATACATGAACTGCTTGATACGATGTAAAATTTCCTGTAAATTGGTAAATATCTTTTGTTTACAGCACTTTTTTATGACATTGCATGTTACGCCCGTTACGAAAATAAGGGAAAAGTTTAATCTGTAGCTTACTTATTGCATTTACATCTTGACGGCTTTGGGAAAGCCTTAGTTGCCTAATGCCTTAGATTTTATACTGAGCTTTGTAAATTATGATAATTTCGCTAATCAAATTTCGTTACGCCCGTTACGTAACGGGTGCAACAACATTTTGGAGAGGCTTTGTGGTGGATTTAAGTAATGTTCAGAGGATACTGGGTTTTTTTAAAAGGCATAATGTTAGTAAACCTGGTTTTAGTAACATTTCTCCGCACTTTGGATTTTGTTTTTAATTTTACACAGATATCAGATACCGCTCAGAATAGAAATTATGGCTCTCTCTCATCTCGGAGGCCACGATCCACTTCGGGTCGCTGAGCCTGAGTAAGTAAGTATTTAAGTAAATGTATAGACTAGATATTTACCTTCTCTCTACTTTTATTGAGTTTCGAAGGCAGGGCAGGGGCCTGACGTTTCGCGTTGCTCGTTCCGAAGCCAGCACCAGCTGTAAATACAATGTATTAAAGGTATGTAATCTATTATATATAGTAGTCTATATAATATCTAGTATATATAAAAGTGAAAATCACACGCTCATCACGGAATCTCGAAAACTACATAACCAATGACAATGAAATTTGGCAGAAAGGTAGACTGTGACTAGGAGACGTCCGCTAAGAAATGATTTTTGGAAATTCCATCTCTAAGGGGCTGAAATAGGGGATGAAATTAGCAGTTTGTATAAACCTTCGTAATTTTTAAAGTGAGACACATGAACTTTTTAATGTATTTTAGTAGTTAGTAGAAAATAATAATGCATTTATTAGATTTAGAAAATCACATCCCTATAGGGGTGAAATAGGGGTTGCAAGGATGCAGGCCGCTTCCGATCGGTCGTTTTGGAAATCCTTGGGGGAGGCCTATGTCCAGCAGTGGACTTCCTGTGGCTGATATGATAGAGGTTGCAAGTTTGTATGAATCTTCGTCATTTTTGAAGCGAGACACATGACATCTTTGAATTAGTGGTTAGTAAAAAATTATAATCCATTAATTGGATTTTAATAAATTGCAACGCCTGTTTAAAAAAAACAATCTTATTTGTGTAGTCTACGCGGGTGAAACCGCGGGCAAAAGCTAGTAATTTAATAAAGGTCGAAATACATTATTCTAGTGTAGAATTACAAAAATCTAGGTCTATTCTAATAACTTACTCAAGTTCTGTGTATTCGTCTGTGGCCCAAGCTCTAACATGACCTGAAAGTCAGCATGGTTGCCGAACGCGTAGCCAAAGCCGATACGGGAATCCGTACCTGGAATTTAAAAAGGATTTTTAAATAAGTAAGTTATTAATACCCCCATTTGAAATAAATCATTTCAAATCAATCATTCAAATCATTTCAATTTCCTCTTAAGAGATATTATAAATATCCTATGATAATAAAGATATTTTGAATTGAAAGGAAACGGAGACATCATTTTTTATTTATTTTATTAAATAATTTTACGGCTCTGGATACAAGTCCTTTAGAGCCTATCTTTAATTTTGTTCTTTATTCCTAATCCTAACCTAACCTAATCCTAACAAGACAATCAAAGGGTGGTGTATGTAGGCCTTCGACTGCTGCAAAGGAGCTTCTGGCGACAAATCTATACGAGTCCACTGGTTTACATAGACGATTGAGTGGCGGACGACGCCCGAAGACGCCCACACATTCCGCAAAATAAATATCACTGCAGCCGTACTATGTCTGTCCACTTTAACTATTTCACACATTGTTCATGTCATGAGCATTTATAACACCAAACAAATTCAAATTAATTTCATATTATGAAGTCTACTAAAATCAATTTGTAAAATAATTTAAAGTAAACCCCAACCGAACCCCTTGACTTCCTGCCAAAAACTCGGAGACATCATTTAAAATTTTATTCTAATCCTTGAAACTATTCTATGAACTAACCACTGTTTACAGTTCAAAGTAAGAACGTGAAGCTTTTCTTCGCACATTTGCGAAAAACGGCCAGTTTTGGCAAATGTGCAAAGAATAGCTTCACGTTCTTACTTTGAACTGTAAACTGTTCATAAAATAGTTTGAAGGGTTATCTAGGGCTTCACAAAGACAACATTTCAATGATATCTCTGTTTCCTTTGAAATAATTTATTTCAAATGGGGACAGCACTGGACTTCATGTATCCCCTTAATTTAGGCTTTGACGACCTCCTTGACGTGTTGGTTAACACGCCCATCGTCTACTCTAAAAGTTCTAGGTTCCAAGCTACTAACTAGATTCGCTTTCATAGTTATGCCCGAAAAATCGGAGAAACCTTTCTTGACATGGAACTGAAGTATGGAACCAAAAGTTAAAAGAAATCCACTAGATGCCAATAAGTTTAATCAGACACTTTTTCTAAATGTCAAAAAAAAACATCTTCTTTGGGATTTGTATGAAATACAAAACCGTGACGTCATAGATATTTGGAGTCAAATAGCGCTCTTAATATCAGTTTTTCTGCATTAATAAATGTAAAATCATGTTGAAAATGGATATGATCAATGAAAAGTGACACTATTTTGTGACGTTTTATTCTCTTAAGACTGCAGTCTTCGAACGTGGGAATTTTTGATTGAACACCCGAATCTATAGTTTCTATCTACACGTACGCATTGCGCTGTATTGTACATGCACCATGGAGACGAATTTAGACGAATTCAGAAGCGCAGCGAGCGGGTCTGCCTTATCAGCGTTTTCGTCCCCATATTTATTTGATAATTTCGGAGAACTTTAAATTTTTCTCTTATTACAAAAGACATCTTTTTAGAAAAGACAAATTGTTTTTATTAATTTATTGTACGTGTTTAAGCATTAATCAATCTTCATATATGTGTATTTTTAATTTTTTAACTCAGTCGTATGCGCAAGAAATCCGACGACGTATTCGCTTATATTTTCTTTAAAGTTTAACCTTTTTAACTAAGTTTTTGAATTAATTAAAAATATAAAATTACTAAAGTCTTCTCATTCACTTTTTAGGCTTTTCCTTTGTCTTTATTTCTCTGTAATTTATACACAACTTAATGTTTTAAATTCCGTATAAACAACAAAGACAAGAGCTTCGCGCACCGCAAAAAATTGAAACACGTCTCAGGTTATTTGGAATTAAACTATAACACTGAAAATCAATAAATTGTCTCATTCACTTTTTTAATACTTAAATGAACTTTAATTTAACATATCTTACCATATTGTTACTAATTTAGTTTGGCTCCAATCAGCTCCGAAAAAGCAGTCAAAATCACTAAAAATGAGGACCGGGCCCTTAACAGACCAAATAATTTATTTTTGACCCAGTCATGTATCTACCCAATAAAGGAAGTGAAAAAAATTACCTTTTTTAATAGGCGGTATATTGGAGTATGCGACGGAGAGCAACGATGGCAGCTCTTCAGGTATGATTACCGAGCAGGCGCCTGAAAATGAAATCATACTACGTTTAGTAAAAAAAACCGGTCAAGTGCGAGTCGGACTCGTAAATGAAGGGATCCGTACTTCCGTACAATGTTTTTAAACACTTTATTTTTTTTACTGTATTGCATTTTTAGTATTAGTTGTTAAAGCGGCCACAGTAATACATAATCGGTGAAAATTTCAAGTATCTATTACCATTACTATTACTACTGGTATTTATTCTGTGCTATTACGGTTCAAGAGATAGGGCTCTGTGACAGACAGACAGAGAGCGGAGTCTCAGTCCCGTTGGCACCTTTTGGGTATACGAGTACATCATGACATACATACATATCACGCCTGATTCTCATGGGGGTAGCCAGAGACTATAGATCTCCACTTGCTACGGTCCTTGCAAACCGCTTTCTTTTCGTCAACACTCATTATTCTTGTTTTTTACCTTTGATGTCCATTGTTCCCGTGTGCCGCGTGGTTCCCGGCAGAGTAGAATAGGACCACTCATAGTCTTCCCGTGGATGTCATAGAAGGCGACTTAGGAAACACAAGCTAAGCAAGACACCAGTCTTGCCAGCGTGGAGAGTACAGGCCAAATCCGCTGACTGCTCTGGCTAATATTTGGCTCTGGTAGTACAGAGAGGGTCGTGCTCCTGCAGTGGAGACTAAAAAAGACCTAATGATGATGACCATTGTTGGGCAAAGGTCTTTCCCATCTTCTTCCAGTTGTCTCTTTCCCGTATAAATCTCGAGCATCCTTTTTGAAATGCGTCGAAATCGTCTCGCCAGCGCTTTTAAGGCCGTACCTGAATTTTCCGGGGTCCAGTGCTGCCCCCATTTAAAATAAATCATTTCAAAGAAAACGGAGACACCATTAAACAATTTGCTACTACCAATTCCTAGATAACCGTTCAAAGTATTTAAGCTTTACTACACACATTTGCCAAAAGTGGCCGTTTTTCTTAGTAAAGCTTAACGTTCGCACTTTAAACTGTAAACAGTTGTTCATAAAATACTTTGAAGGGTTATCTAGGAATTGGTAGTAGCAAAATTTTTAATGGTGTCTCCGTTTTCTTTGAAATGGTTTATTTTAAATGGGGGCAGCACTGGACCCCGGAAAATTCAGTTACGGCCTTAAGGCCTGCCCGGACGAGACGGTACCCTACTGTTCTAACAGGCAGTCGGGTATTTTTTTTTTAATATATTGTTGTTATATTTTTTTAATACTTGTTGATATATTTGCCCGCTGACATTAAAAAAATTTCAACTAAATATTCCTTCAAGAGAAGAATACACTCTCATCTCCTTAAGTAGTTGTTCTTTTTCTCTAATATAGGTTCTTTCTCCATCATCATCTTTGTATATAAGTGTATGTATGTTTAGGGTATTATATTTTTTCTTAAGTATATATTAGACTAGCAGTCCACCCCGGCTTCGCCCGTGGTACACACATAGCCTATGTCACTCGGGAATAGTGTAGCTTTCCAACGGTGAAAGAATTTTTTAAATCGGCCCAGTACTTTTTGAGCCTATTCATTACAAACATACAAAAATAGGTACAAATCTTTCCTCTTTATAATATTAGTATAGAAGTATAGACAGTATAGATAAAGATGTAGATATGTAGTGATTGTAGGTATATTATTTATGTTATATCGTATAAGTATATTCATAAATTAACTGTAATATTTTATAATATTTGTTTTTGCGCCGCAACTGATTTTATCTGTTTATCCCTATGGTGGACTGGGAGAGAACGCTATAAGCTTTAAGTCCGCCAATTGTAAACAATTATTATTGTGGATCAATAAAGTTTTAATAAGTAAATATACTTATTAAATGTATAGACACGCATTTTTACTCTTTTATTAAATGTTATGTCAACGCATGAAATCACACTTACAAATAAAATACAACAAAAACCTCAAGTAGGTGTAAGGATACGAGTATGTCACACAGTTTACGAAAACGCCGTGAACCGGCGACCCCAATTGCGGCAAGCGGATACGCGGGCCGCATGTTGAGCAATTATCTTGAGACGACGACATATATTTTGTTTTTATATACCTATATATTTTTATTGATTTTCAAGGGGAGCCAACACTTTTTACAATACAAAACAAAAATTTGAATGGATATTTTTTTTTCTTGTCGGTGGAGTTAAGAGGAGATGCCTCCATTCCTCTTTAATGTCTTGGTAGGACTTTACTCCTAACCCCTTCAATCCGGAGGTTCTGGGTTGGATCCCCAGCCAGGGCAAGCTGGAAAATAACCTTTTTCATATAATCTTGGGTCTTGGGTGTTTATCTATATTTGTATTGATTTATAAGAAATTATGTATATAATATAATATAATATTATATTATGTATGTATTTAATTTAAAAGTATCGTTGTCGTTTTGTTAGTATATTATCTCATGACACAGTTTAAACTTACTTTGGGGCTAGTTCAATCAGTGTGATTTAACCTTATCTATTTATAAAACAGTTTAAGGTGAATATAGAAGCAAATAGCCTAGGAGTGGCGCCCTCATTTGAAATAAATTGTTAACTCGTAAATATGGAGATAATTTCCATATTGCTAATCGTCATGCACTAGATAGCCCTTTAAATTATTTTATGAACCACCGTTGAAAGTATTTACATTAGTCCGTCTAGCTTTAAAACTTGCCTTACTGTATAATTATTGACGTATAAAAGTGCCTGTAAAGGCCTAATTACTGAATAAAAATTTGATTTTGATTTGATTTTGCCTCCGCTAAAAGTGGCCACGGCAAGTTTTAAAGCTAGACGGATCACCAATAATAGTTTCAACGGCAGTTCATAAAATACTTGATTTAAAATGCTATCTAGTGCCTGACGATTAGCAATATGAAAATTATCACCATATTTACGAGATAACAATTTATTTCACACTTCAAGGCCATTTGCTTCTATATTCACCTTAAACCATTGAGATATTATGTACATATCGATGGTTTAAACTTACTTTGAGGCTAGTTTAATCAGTGTGATTTCACCTTATCTATTTATTTATACTCGCTATTTTAATTCCTTTGACCACCTTTTCGCCCAGTAAAGTACACAGATGTTAGATTTCTAAGTTACAGTAAGGTACTTATAGGTAAATGTAAGGTATTTTATTTGGAAGACCAACAACTATGTAAGTATATAATTAGGTATAGAGACTGCGCCCACCTTGTTCCATACTATTAATTTTTCCACTACCCAAAGGTTGACTGGAAGAGATCGCATCTAGCGATAAGTCCACCTTTGTACCCATATTTTCTTTGTTTTTGTTATTTTTATTTTATGAATTATTATGGTGCAATAAGGATAATTTGTATTGTATTGTATTGAAATTCCATTACAAGTCCTCACTGATAGAAAAAATTGTATTTAAAAAAAAGCATTAAGTATTATTTATTAAAAAATCTAAATTAACTAAAAAAAAACAACGGTTTTCACCAATTACAGTATATAGAAAGAACTTATAGCTAAATGTAATTAAAATATTTTAGTATTGGTACATGGTTGGTACGACGGGTGTCATTACTAATAATGTACAGTAAAAACTTATTATAATATACAAGTTGACTCACTTTCGTCATATTAATAGGTTCCTTACAACCATATTCGCTATGATCTCTAGTATGATCTCTAGTATGATCTCTAGTATGATCTCTAAACAAAAACATTAACATGCACATATTCAGTAGGTACTTGAAATGTAACTAATATCTAATAGTTAATGATAAAACTTGTAAGTAAATATTAAATTAACACATTGCTAGACTCTAAACCAGACAATAGATATTAGGTCCTTACATATGAAATTGCCGTTCAGTATCAAAAAAGTGAAACAAGTTTTTTTTCATGAAATTATTATTTAATCAATCGAAGTATGCGCCGTTGTTATCGATACACTTCCGCCATTTTATAGGCAGATCATTGATACCTTCGGAAAAAAAATCCTGGGAGCGAGAGTCTATGAACTGTTTGAAGGCGGTTTTGACTGCCTCATCAGATTTGAAATTTTTTCCTTGTAAAAAGTTATCCAAATTTTGAAAAAAGTGGTAATCGGTTGGGACAAGATCTGGAGAGTATGGTGGGTGACGCAGAGGTTCCAGTCGCAGCTCCTCTAACTTGGCGATCGTTTGATGTGCAGTGTGTGGTCTAGCGTTATCCTGAAGGAGCAGTGGGCTAGAGCAATTCATCAGTCTCGGTTGTTTAATGGCGAGCTTTTCCGTCATTGTTTGCAATTGATGGCAATACAAGTCTGCAGTAATCGTCTGGTCTGATCTCAAGAAGCTGTAGTGGATAACACCAGCACTGGTCCACCAAACACTAACCAGAATCTTCTTTTTGGTCAGTTTTCGCTTAGGGCAAGGTTTTGCCGGTTCTCCAGGGTCAAGCCATTGTGATGATCGCTTCCGATTGTCGTACAGGATCCATTTCTCATCACAAGTCACGATACGGTTCAAAATCCCCTCATTATTGTGGCGATTAAGGCGAAGATATAGGCAAATGGCCTTGAAGTGTGAAATAAATTGTTAACTCGTAAATATGGTAATAATTTCCATATTGCTCTTCGTCATGCACTAGATAGCCCTTTAAATTATTTTATGAACTACCGTTGAAACTATTATTGGTGATCCGTCTAGCTTTAAAACTTGCCGTGGCCACTTTTGGCGGAAGCAAGTTTTAAAGCTAGACGGACTAATGTAAATACTTTCAACGGTGGTTCATAAAATAATTTAAAGGACTATCTAGTGCATGACGAAGAGCAATATGGAAATTATCTCCATATTTACGAGTTAATAATTTATTTCAAGTGAGGGCGCCACTTCAAGGTCATTTGCCTATACCTCCACCTTAAGCAAAGAAACGCAGCAAGCAACGCGTGTTTGTTGGTTTACTTCAGTCAATTCGTGCGGTACCCACTTTTCGAGTTTTTTAATTTTTCCGATTTGGCGCAAGTGGATAAGTATCGTTTTGTCACTTACGCCGAAGGCTGCTGCTAATTCAGAAGTGGTTTGAGATGGATCGGCTTCCACTATCGCCTTCAATTCTTCGTTATTCACTTGAGTATCAGGTCGTCCACGAGGCTCATTGTGTAAATCTAAATTTCCAGAACGGACACGTTGAAACCAAAAACGCACCGTTCGTTCGTTAGCGGTGCCTGGTCCATACACGTCGTTAATTCTTTGAGTCGTTTCTGCAGCACTGGTGATACGGTGGAACTCGTATTCGTAAATACCGCGAATTTTCAATTTGTCCATAGTTGTTGTTATAGCAATGTTGAAACTCAAACAAATGATGTTAAAACAAATGAAATACGAATTTTAAAACAATATTTTTCTGGCTTTATTTCGAAATAAATTTGAATTTGGAATTCCTAATGAAACGCAAGATATTTGATTTTAAACTTGCCAGTATTGAAAATCGGCAATTTCATATGTAAGGACCTAAATAACAATTGATTAAGGCCGTACCTGAATTTTCCGGGGTCCAGTGCTGCACCCATTTAAAATAAATCATTTCAAAGGAAACGGAGACACCATTACAAATTTTGCTACTATCAATTCCTAGATAACCCTTCAAAGTATTTTATAAACAACTGTTTACAGTTTAAAGTGAGAACGTTAAGCTTTACTACGCACATTTGCGAAAAACGGCCACTTTTGGCGAATGTGCGTAGTAAAGCTTAACGTTCTCACTATAAACTGTAAACAGTAGTTAATAAAATACTTTGAAGGGTTATCTAGGACTTGGTGGTAGCAAAATTTTAAATGATGTCTCTGTTTTCTTTGAAATGATTTATTTAAAATGGGGGCAGCACTGGACCCCGGAAAATTTAGGTACGGCCTTAACGTCTGTAGACGTAGTGTGTCCAACAATGCGTTAAACTGAATCGCATTCAATACGTGATAAGTTTCCGGAATGAATATGAAAAAATACTATTAAAGGTACAAAATTAATTTATTGTTTTTCAAAATAATCTCCCTTGGCGTCTATGCACTTTTTCATTCGATGAAACCAGTTTTGAAAACTTTTGTGCCACTCCTCTGTGGTGACCTCTGAAACGTGTTTTTCATACTCCTCGACAGCCTCTTCTGGTGATGAAAATCGTTGACCGCGTAATTGGTTCTTTATTTTTGGGAACAGAAAAAATCACAAGGTGCCAGGTCGGGACTGTATGCAGGATGACTCATGAGTTCTACATTTTTCGCCTTCAAAAAGTCGTTTGTCTGTCTGGCCGTGTGAGAACTACGAGTAGTATTGTCGTGGTGCAGGATGATACGGCGTTTACGGTTATTTTTACGGAGTTCGTCAATAACTTCCGGCAAACAAATGGTCGTGTACCAGTCACTATTCACTGTACGACGATTCTCTAAAGCAACAGTAGCCATGTGTCCAGTTTTATTAAAAAAAAGAAGCAATCATCCGCTTAGATGCACTTTTCACGCGCGCCACTTTGGTTGGTTTCGGCTCATCTTGAAAGACCCATACGCTCGATTGCTGCTTTGTTTTGGGATCGTAGCAATAAATCCATGTTTCGTCACCTATTACTATGTCCCACACCAAATTTGACGCACCTTCGTTGAAGCTTTCACAGCTTTCTCACACCCAAATGTTTGTGTAGGATTAATTGTATTTGACTCGTGCCTATTTCTAAGGATGCGCGAATTTCATGGTAGGTCACATGCCTGTCTGTTTCAATCATACGGCGCACAGCATTGATGTTTTTGTTGGTCACAGCGGTGGACGGCCGACCATCGCGAGATTCGTCACTATAAACAGTTGTCTTGCATGGTGCGTTATTGCCAAAAGCTGTTTCAAGCCGAGCGATGCTCTGTTGAGCTGTCAAATTACACTTAAAATCGTAGAAAATCATACTACGAAAATTTTCCCGAGTTAAATCCATGTTGATGCAGATACACAATTTTTTAAATGGCGCCACAAGGTAAAAACAAAAGACAGTCAGATGAAACAAACTGCATTCTACAGCCAAAGAGTTCTATTTTTAAATGTTGCAATAAATTTTTAAATATTGTTTATGTAAGTGGCCAGTTCCGGAAACTTACAGTGCGCCCTATGTATTGTCAATCGTCAATTGTGTAAGTTAATTTAAGTTTTGTCTCGATGGAGCTGACATGTCTTAAGATAAAAGCTCCTAAATTAATAAAGATTTTAAAAAAACAAAAAAAAAAACCATTTTGTTCAACCATGTTATTCAATTATGTAGAAACTTATGGTTCAAGTTCTAATGACAGTTCACGGTGAAATATTATGAAATTATTGGTTTGTATGGTAATTTTTACTCAAATATGTTGAAGGTTCTATTGCGAACGTGCCAAGTGCTTTTTAGGGTTTCGTACCCAAAGGGTGCAAACGGGACCCTATTACTGAGACTCCGCTGTCTGTTCGTCTGTCCGTCTGTCACAGGGCTCTATCTCTTGAACCGTAATAGCTAAACACTTTCTACGAAATTTTCACCGATTATGTATTACTGTGGCCGCTATAACAACAAATACTAAAAATAAAAAATAGTTAAAAATTAAAGGGGGTCGTCATACAAGAAACGTGTTTCTTCAGCGTTTTAAAATATTGTACTGTGGTACGGAACCCTTCATGTACGAGTCCGACGAGGAAAAGGCAAAACTTATACCGAGCTTCTTATTTTTTATACTTATAGGTACCTAGTTTTAAAAAATCTAGTTTTTAGGGTTCCGTACCCAAAGGGTGCAAACGGGGCCCTATTACTGAGACTCCGCTGTCTGTCCGTCTGTCACAGGGCTCTATCTCTTGAACCGTAATAGCTTTAACAACAAATACGAAAAATAAGATAAAGTTAAAAATTAAAGGGGGTCGTCATACAAGAAACGTGTTTCTTCAGCGTTTTAAAACATTGTACAGTGGTACGGAACCCTTCATGTACGAGTCCGACTCGCACTTGTCCGTTTATTTTTATGTCAACCTGACGTCAATACTTTGGGAATGTATTTGTACGAAGTTTTACAACCGGCCGCCGTCCGACGTCAATCCTCTTGGGAATGCAGTTGTAGCACGAGATGTTTGTGCTTTAGTAAAATAAAACCACAAGCGGCAAAAAAATATTGAGCCCATCTGTGCTTCGGAAGGCACGTTACCTAAGGCTGTCATCATTGTGTGGTAGTCATCAAGCTACGTCAAGCAGCTTGAAAAAACTGACACCAGTGTTGGCTACTTACACACACGAAAAATAATCCAAGGCAAAAACAGATTAAAATTTCTCATGAAGGCCTGTGTCACTCCCCGTTTAGGTATCGAAAATGTACCTACATTATTACTTTGCGCGCAGGCGGCCCCTCCGGCTGGTAAATTCAGCTATACGAATCGTTTGTCCAGAGTAATAAGAATGAAATTGGCTTGCAATGGATGTGTAGGTATCTATGCGAAAAGGTGCTTAGTTCTGACGTGAGCTAAATTAAACCATATCGAGTAGATATTTCTTTGAATTTCCTTGCCGAGTGATACTTCTGCACGTTAGTATTATTTATTCTGGGGTACTACCCTAAGAGCGATCAAAGCGATATACTAAGAGCGATCTTCAGTAATCAATATTAACGAAATACTTTATTTTAAAATAAAAACACAGTAAAGTTCAGGACTAACTCTAGTCATTATATGTTTCGAAAACAAGATTGTCTTAAATTTTCTCGAAAAAAAAAATTACGAAGTTGCCTCCAAATCACCTCCGAATTATACTAAAATGGCTATATTCAAGAAATACAATACATTAGCCCTTGTAACTTTGAATTGTATTGAACATAAGGCAGTCATTTCATGTCTTATTTTTTTAATAACTCTCAAATATTCTTTGTAACAAAAAAAACAGAAACGCCTAAACCAACCGCATTGACCCGCCGCGTTGCCCCCGTCCCCGCATCCCCCCCGTCTCGCTTTGGCTAGAGTAAATTTGTGTGCCAAGCGGGGGTAAAATTTAGATTCTCAACCTCAGGCTGTCTTAAGTTCGTATACTTGTCAAAATAATTTACCCTTTAATCGGTCCGTATAATTTACTCAAGTAACAGAAGTGAACGGTACATTTGGCATTGTATTTTGTCGTCATAGTTATATATAAAGTCCTTGTATTATATAAATGTACCTATGGAGGTAAGTACAGGGAACTATTGTCACTCGGTCGATATGGATCTTGTAGGAGATAATTGCCGAGTGGTTCCCGGCAGAGTACCTAGAATAGGACCACTCCAAGTGTTTCCGTGGATGTCGTAGAAGGTGACTTGGGAAACACAAGCTGAGCAAAGCTTATAAACATCAATGAGACCTCTCCAACCCGTCTGGCCAGCGTGGAGAGTGTATGCTCTCGCTAATATATGGCTGTGGTAGTACCTGACAGAGAGGGTCGTGCTTCTGCAGTGGAGACTAAAAAAGCCCTGATGATGATAGTGATAGAAATATACATACATACTATATACATATACATATAAATCAATTACAGATAAACCTAAATATAGGTACTTACATGTCTAGGAAATTGAGATAACGATGGGAATATAACATATAACCTATTATCTTTATAACAATACAAGCCTTTCGTTTTCACGCCATGAAAGTGAAAACGGTCTTCCACGAATAATATCTTCATACTTATGAGATATTTACAAATTCATTCATCTGAAAATTTTAAGTTAAACGCTGGTCGTGGTATAAGGTGGCCAGGGAGCTTATAATTACTTCGCACAAAGGATAAGCAATGCCATTCAACGTGGCAGTGCTGCCAGCCTCCTGGGAACTCTTCCGCAGGGGAAGGATTTGTGGAATATTTTTTATTTACAAAATATTTAAAAGTTGTTGATTTTAAGCATAAAAGTTGTATTGAGGTGTAAGTTTTAGTTTTGTAGCATTTTTTTTATAAGAATTACTTACTAGCTGAGCAAATCTTAGTCACCCAGCTAGGGCGACTGAGCTTTGCTCAGTTACTTTTTTTTGTATAACACTTAAGTGCTTAGTTAAAACTCTACACACACTAATATGTACAAAAAATAATTCACACGCCACTAGACTTAGTAGCACGTATCCGCATCGATATCTTAGTTATTTCAATCTTACACAACAAATGATCTAATCCAATAAATCGATCCAATTTGAAATTATAATCAATGAAATCTTACCTAATGAAAACAGGAAGAGAAAAACGCATAACCTTAAATCCATTTTAAATATGGCCACTTATACACATTCACTTTTAAAATTAAAACAAAAAACACTGGCTTATTCCTACGTCCTAGAGTTTTAAAAAGAAAAAGTTTGAAAAACGAACTGTCGTCAACTAATTTTACCGCCAAACTGAACGCAGTAGCAGACAAACCAATGTCGCAATCAGTTATTTCAAATTAAGTAATAACTACAAAACCTAATCAAGTCATTTCAAGTCTTATGATTAATGCGAATTAAGCACAAATTGTTTTTTAATGAATCAGCAGTTGATACATTATGGAATTCCAAATTTGGAGGTCCACGCGTTCGAAACTCAAAATCTTTTGGATGTAACTACAGCATTTTTACTATTCTAAAGTCAACTTTATTTGATTGCAGTTAAAATTGAAATTAACATGATTACAATACACACGTATGAGATATGTATGTGTGAATTTCCCATTCACCAAGAATTTTGCAATACATTCATTTAATATATTAAACTAAATTATCAATTTATTTTGATCTCTATTTCAATGAAACACAAAGTACAGTGTCATTTGATTGTAGATAGTACTTTAAACGTTTTGTAGTAGAAAATATGCCACCACTTTCTTATTTCGTGAAAACGATAGTGAAAGAGTGAGATAGCATGCTCCCTTGCTTAGAAAGTAAGCAGGATGTAAGATTCGAGAACTACCTAGTAAATAAATTGAGACGTAAACATCTTGATCTTGGATAAGGATAACTTCATCATTAGGGAAGTCCACTACTGGACATAGGCCTCCCCCAATGATTACCGACTAAAAGCGGCCTGCACGCAGCGTTTTCCTGCAACCTTGCTAAGGTCTTCGGACCAACGATAAGGTAATTAAAATGAATTAAAACTAAGCCTCATTAGTTTAAATTGGCTTATCATTAAAATGATGAGTAAGGTTATTAGTTTAAAGTCAAAGTCAAAACAAAATTCAATGTAGGATAAATACTTATATCACTTATTGAAGGTCATTATTTTTAATTATTTTTAGTGTAAAAGCTACAAACTACTTGCGTTTCGAAACGACCACTAACCAAATTACGCCGAAAGAAACCCAGTACAGTATAGGTCCCTACCCAGCCTGATAGCCTAGGCTTTATTGCAACACAGATTTACACTTTTTCTTTTTTTCTACTATTCTATTACTTTTATACTAGTATCACTTAACCAATCATAAGTATCTATAAGTAATTAATTTAATTATAATGATTTACTAGGTAATTTAATTTATCTTACCTGATAAATCGCTATATAACGTCTAACAAAATATACTGAAACTATTTTAAGGGTGAATTCAGTCCATGATTCTGAACAACTTTTCCCAAGGAACATATATCGAAATATGAAAAATAATTTTCGGTTTTCAATACAAACTCGGATCAGCTGATCGGTCAACTTGTATGGGAGGTCAAAAATTATTTTTCATATTTCTATATGTGTTCCTTGGGGAAAGTTGTTCAGTACCATGGACTAAATTTACCCTTAAAATAGTTTTAGTATATTATGTTAGACCCTGTATATACATATCAAGTGAATAAGAAGTAAATTGATCTATGCCAATATGTATTGACATAGAATATCAACTATCTCAAACATGGTCCCTGTTCTATTTTTGAATATATGTCGAGGCGTGAATTATATCATACGTATTTAATGTTTAACCGACTTCAAAAAAAGGAAGAGGTTATCAATTTGCCGGAATCTTTTGGTTTTTTTAACCGACTTCAAAAAAAGGAGGAGGTTATCAATTCTTCGGAATCTTTTATGTTTTTTTATGTTTGTTCCCCGATTACTCGAAGACGCCTTAACTGATTTCAAAAATTCTTTTTTTTATTGAAAGTGTATACTTTCCAGGTGGTCCCATAGAATTTTTATTAAAATCGGTTGTGTGGTATGTTTTTTAAACGAAAATAACTAGAAAAAATATGTCGTCAAGTAAACAATTGTATGAAAATTTAGCTTGTCTGGTATTGACGTCGGATTTTAGGTTTGAAAGAATATCAATAATTATTACTTAAACAATGAAATTTGGTTACGTACCAATGGAAAGTTATTTCTTTACACTTCGTTATGTTCTATGAATTATTCTTACAGTTTTAACACAAACCGAGACATTTTCAAGAGGTTTTCGCTTATAAACCGTCGAAACTAGGCGTATAAGAGCTAGTAAGTCTAGTACTTTAGTGCATAATAACTCTTTGGGATAAGTTTAGTACTTTTTCAGACGCCAAAAAAATAAGTATTCGTCTACCCTACTAGCGAAAAAGACGTTATGAGTAATTTCTTCCCATACTCATAAAAATTAGGCAAGAATAAAGACATTGCGTTTTACACAAAACACAGTACAGTCACGTTCAAAAATACATTACCACTGTATTTATAAGAAAAATCGGCTCTCCTTAAATTAGTATATTACAGTACAGAAGTCTCACTCAGCAAAGAAATTTAAAGAAATATCTACTCAATGTGGCTAGCGATATGGTTTAATTCAGCTCACGTCAGAACTCAGCACCTTTTCGTATAGATACCTAGACATCCATTGCAAGCCAATTTCATTCTTATTACTCTGGAAAAACGATTCGTATAACTGAATTTACCACCCGGAGGGGCCGCTGCGCGCATAGTAATAATGTAGGTACATTTTCGAGTGACACAGGCCTGATATTACTGACTATATGCCTGACTTAAGAGTCTCCTTACCCTAGATATTTCCATACAAACGTGATCTACGTTATATTTTGAAACGACATGTCAGATTTCAGTAGTGTTGTAATTTCAAGAAATTGCATATATCTAGCCATATAACTAGTTATCACAGTCAACATATTAACTTGAAAAAAATATATAAAGGTGTAGAAGTTTGTCATACTGCTGGTCAAATATGATATGATACACTCTATTCTCTTTCAAGTTCATATTTTGATTGTTGAAACCAGTTATATGCCTAAATACGCATATATGCAATTTCTTTGAAATTACTTTAAATTCCGAAATCTAAAAAGTCTGATTCTGTCTAGGGTAACGGGTTTCTAAATTGCGCCCTCCTTCCCCCCCCCCTTCTTTCCCCCCCCCCCCCTTCTTTCCCGTAGATACTACTTCAAAAGATTTACGTAAAATATACTTGTATTTTTCCTTAAGGCCGTACCTGAATTTTCCGAGGCCCAGTGCTGCCCCCATTTAAAATAAATCATTTCAAAGAAAACGGAGACATCATTTAAAATTTTGCTACTACCAAGCCCTAGATAAAACCTTTCAAAGTATTTTATGAACTACTGTTTACAGTTTATAATGAGAACGTTAAGCTTTACTACGCACATTTGCCAAAAGTGGCCGTTTTACGTAAATGTGCGTAGTAAAGCTTAACGTTTACATATTTATTTGTAGACTAAAATCGTTTTAGTAAAAGACATCAACGAGTATGAGTGTCGTTGATGTCTTTTCTTGCGAGCGAGCGAGGTAGAGCAAAATAGTTTGGAGGGTTATCTAAGACTTGGTAGTAGCAAAATTTTAAATGATGTCTCCGTTTTCTGGGCGCCGGAAAATTCAGGTATGGCCTTAAGACGGAATACGAAGAAAACTGTCGAAACTTTATGTATTTCTGTCCTTTCGGAATCACAATATTAAAAAACAATATTGCTAGATGTCAATTTGATTTAAGGGGTAATTGTTAAAACCTAGTCCTGTTTTTATAATAAGACGGTTTGAGTCTTGCGGCCCTGGGCTTTGTCTGCAAGACCCAAAATACTCTGTTTGCCCCATTAGGGATAGAAATGTGATATTATGACAAAAGTGGGAAGAATGTACTATCAGTTAGGCCACAGAATAAATATATAAATATACTAGTACAGAAGTTTCACTTAGCAAAGAAATTCAAAGAAATATCCACTCAATGTGGCTAGCAATATGGTTTAATTTAGCTCACGTCAGAATTCAGCACCTTTTCGTATAAATACCTAGACATCCATTGCAAGCCAATTTCATTCTTATTACTCTCGACAAACGATTGAATTTACCACCCGGAGCGGCCGCCTGCGCGCAATAAAATAATGTAGGTACATTTTCGACAACTAAACGGGGAGTGACAAAGGCCCGGTTAGGCGTAAGAATACAGCACATTCCTAACACTGTTGTTGCCATATATCTCGATATTAATCATCGTGGGAACAATCAACCAACAATATCTTTTTTAGCAAACCAAACGGATATTGTCCCCACATTCAATACTCTACCTCCAAACAGTACAGCCTTCGGTTATTCGATTTGAATATTTAATCGAGACGCCATTTTGGAAAATGACAAAAAGCGTGGTTAATTTGTGTTTTTTGGGATTTATTTTGGAATGTAAGTACTCTACTTTATTTTTAACTTGTCGCTGACCAAACTATAAAGTTTCGATAGAATACAGGATTACTTTTTAGGGTTCCGTACCCAAAGGGTGCAAACGGGACCCTATTACTAAGACTCCGCTGTCTGTCCGTCTGTCACAGGGTTCTATCTCTTGAACCGTAATAGCTAGACACTTGAAATTTTCACCAATTATGTTTTACTGTAGCCGCTATAACAACAAATACTAAAAATAAAAAAAGTTAAAAATAAAAGGGGGTCGACATACAAAAAACGTGTTTTTTCAGCGTTTTTAACTAGATCTTTATAATGGCATTAACTAGATACTTGAAATTTTCACAGATTATGTATTACTATGGCAACTATAGCAACAAATACTAAAAATAAGATAAAGTCAAAAAATAAAGGGGGTCGTCATACAAGAAACGTGTTTCTTTAGCCTTTTAAAACATTGTACGGAGGTACGGAGCCCTTCATATACGAGTCCGATCGCACTTGCCCGTTTATTAAACACCGGCAACATTTTTGGAGCAAGCTCAGTCCATGATACTGAACTACTTCCCATAAAAACTGTTATCAAAAATCGATAAAAAAAACGCGTCCTCCCATACAAAATCCATTTGGCTGAGCGCCGATTTGTATGGGAAGCCGAAATATTTTATCGTTTTCTATACTTAATTGTTTTTACGGTAAGTGGTTCAGTCACACACGATAAACAAACAAACAAACATCGCATTTTGTTTCCAGTTTTCCGCGGAGACTGCTTCATACTGGGCATCGTCCCGGAGGATGTGCCGGCTGGGTTCGCGGCCATCTACGGGTTCTCACCGAGATTGAATATAGGTAAGGAGGTGATCCCACTGCACCGCGCACCGTCTGCTGGGCGGCAGATTTTAACATTGTATTCAAGTATCTCAATTTGTACCTATAGAAAACACGCCTAGTGCAACCCATTGAAAACGCGTCAACGTGCGGTGGGTTCACCGCCTTAGGAGGAAAGCTTCAGCCTAGCTCGGTGTGGGCGATGTGGGCCCCCACCCACGACCTCACGGTATATAGGGTCGTGCCTAACATACAAACATACTATCACGTCTTTATCCATAATGAGGCAGACAGAGCACTTTGGGTCTAAGCAGACAATAGCGGGAGCGAGGTAAGATGGTAGAACGCCACAAAGGGAAGATCTTTCCGCTGATGGTGTTGCGGGGAACCGCGGCTCCGACGGTGTATTGTCGGAGATTGTATATATAGTCAGGTGCAATGCAAACAGAACTCTGAGATTGAGATGTAGGATGTGTAGAATCCAAATGAATGGTAATGTCGATGTAAAAATGGTAATGATTGCACGTCCTACGGTAATGACAACAGTCAAATGGTAATGATGTAATATAGGATTATTAATATTAATATCATCACCATTACCTGTTATCATTACCATAGGACGTGCAATCATTACCATTTTCACATCGTCTGATGATTGAGCTGAAAGTAGCCATAAGAACTCCGTAATAAAACGACGCAACCCTATTGAGTTTGGGCTTATTTGTTTTGTGTTGACAAGACCTTTGGTCTCACAATAAAAGCTTGTACAAAAAATTTAATTTATAATAAAAACTTATTTTTTATCTGTTTAGGAAAAGATCACCGCATTGGGTTCGGCTTCAGTTTCGGCAACCACGCTGACTTCCAAGTGCTGTACGAGCTGGGGCCACAACTCACCACCAGGCAGCTGCAGCCACCCAGCAGTAAGTAGAGCTTTTTAGGCTTTGGTCAGGTATTTAGCCTTGGTAAGTGGTTACTGTAGCCAGAACAGTTATTTTAAATATAATGTTAAACCAAAAAAAAACGAATTCAATTTCTAGTCTTTTCTAACAGTTCCACTTCACCAAAACTTACTTTCTGAATACAAATGCTTGATTTACTGACAAAAATATTAAAATCACTATGTGTATGTATAACTAAAAATCACTTTCTTACTTCTGTTTAGTTCCTCATCTCTTTCCCCTATTATTTCTTCCATCTTCCTGCTTAAAATCATCATGTACAGATCTGTTTACATCATTGTGATATTTATTTATTTGTATGTATGTAATAAAATTATTTTTTATTATGCTATGTATATGTATATATATATATATATTTATTCATTTATTTATATACCTTTTTATATACCTTTAAATATTTTGTATAAGTATTTTAATATCTATTGGTTATTTATAATTTATATTTTAATTTTAACTGCGCCACCTGTTATCTTACTCATATACTTCGCACTCCTTCTCTTTATGGTTGCCTGTAAGAGATTGCTTCGGCGATAAGGCCGCCTCTTGAACCTTATTTATTTATAAGTTCCGTAAACTTTGTAATTTTTTATTTGGTGCAATAAAGATTTTTGTATTGTATTGTATGTGTGCATGGAATATTTGAGGAGTTCCCTCGATAATTACATCATCAGGTCTTGACCTGGTTACAATGGGACCACAGAGTAGTTATTTGCGCACATAGAAACCTACATAAAGATGTCGCTTAAAAAAAGTCATGTTTTATTTTGACGACCTTCGTGGCGTAATGATTAAGACGCTAGTCCGCCAATTCGGAGGTTCTGGGTTCGATCCCCAGCCAAGGCAAGTTGGAAAATGGCCTTTTTCAACTTGTCCTGGGACTTGTGTGTTTACGAGTATCTATATAATTACCTATTTATTTTAATAGTATCGTTGAGTTAGTATCCCATAACACAAGTTTGAGACTTACTTTGGGGCTAGCTCAATCGGTATGATTTGTCCCAATATATTTATTATTTATTTATTTATAACTTTCAGAAGTAAGATCAGCCTCGTACCGCCAGCGCGTGGTGAAGAAGCGTCCGTTCCTGCAGTTTTTGGTAAACCTTGGACTCGTGAAGGAAGTTTCATATAACTATGATGACAATGAACTGGATATGGAGCCAAGATAGCTTTCGAGGCTACAAACGATCTACTGCTGAAGATAAACATCGCTTCTTCTAAGCATTTAAGAGCTTTATGGCTCTTGTCGGTAGTGTGCGCCAAACTTCTCGGTCTTCTTGATACGCGTGTAGCTTTTAATTATAATCCCTGTGTTAGAAAAGGACACATGATTACGCATCTATCTTCTTTTAGAAGGTTAAGGAATATTAGAGGTATATTCCCAGAAGTACTACTGAAGGACTATTGGAATTTCCCAGTAGTAGACAAAAAATCCCATAAGACCTACTAGTAGAACAAACTTGGTTATGACTATTGAAACTAGCTTAAAATAATAAATAAATACATAATAGCTCTAACTACTTATACAATCGCAAAGGAATTTTAGATTTGTAGATTGTACAATTTGTGTAACATTATAAGTATCTATAACGTGTAACAAAATATACTGAGAACAAAAAAAAATCTGTGTGGGGAAGGATTGACTGGGGATCTCGGATTAAACGAGATCGCAGATCCCACTTTATATTTATGTTCGTGTTCCTGCCTTGGGTTTGGCTGTCGCCAATGAAAAACTCCAATGAAGATTTCCGTAACTTTTATTCACTTTAACCTCAGATTTTAACAAAGATTCAGTTAAACATCGAAAACTTTTCAAGCGGCCAAAACTCATCTGTCACAGTGGAAAAAACTAGAGTTGCCACTATACAAAAATAAGTGACGTTCGGAAACGAACGCCACATCACCCCCCTGGGGAGAAAAATAGCCCAGCTATTAGAAAAAAAAAACAAATCAAAGGGCTGATAACATGTTCCTAAGTTGACAATTTTTTAAAATTATTTAACATATGAAAGTATAAAAAATATAAGTACTATTTTGTATTAAATTTTACAATCTTTATCTATAGTTACTTATAAATCTAGTGGCTTTTTGAATTTTACACTCCGACCAGAACGTGTTGTGTAAGGTTCTGACGTTACTGGTTCAGCAGGTGCTGGACTTATGGGGGCGGGATCAGGAAGGTTTGGAGTTGGAGCATGAGAATCCAAATCTGGGGCCTTTGAAGTCTCAGATTCGGTGGACTGGGGATCTCGGATTAAACGAGATCGCAGATCCCACTTTATATTTATGTTCGTGTTCCTGCCTTGGGTTTGGCTGTCGCCAATGAAAAACTCCAATGAAGATTTCCGTAACTTTTATTCACTTTAACCTCAGATTTTAACAAAGATTCAGTTAAACATCGAAAACTTTTCAAGCGGCCAAAACTCATCTGTCACAGTGGAAAAAACTAGAGTTGCCACTATACAAAAATAAGTGACGTTCGGAAACGAACGCCACATCTGTATTTTCATACAAGTGTGCAGCCGCTCGGGCAATTTGTATGGGAATGCCAATTTTGTTTTTGTTTTTCGACTGTTATTTTAATTTCATTATACTATAATGATCTTCTAGTATAGCCCGTAGTTTTATTTATTACGGGTATGTCCCTTCCACTTTATATACAGGTCTAACAAATTATACTGAAATTCTTTTAAGGGTGAATTCAGCCCATGATACTGAACAACTTTCCCCAAGGAACATATATGGAATATGAAAAATATTTTTTGGCCTCCCATAAAAGATGAACAAAGCCAAAAATATACATATGATCCTTGGAGAAAGTTGTTCAGTATCATAGGCTGAATTCACCTTTAAAATAGTTTCAGTATATTTTGTTAGACCTGTATATAAAGTGGAAGGGACATACCCGTAATAAATAAAACCACGGGCTATACTAGAAGATCATTATAGTATAATGAAATTAAAATAACAGTCGAAAAACAAAAAAAAAATTGGCATTCCCATACAAATTGCCCGAGCGGCTGCACATTTGTATGAAAATGCAGAATTTTTTTTTTTGTTCTTTGGCTGTTATTTTAATTTCATTATACTATAATGATCTAGTATAGACCGTGGTTCGATTTATTACGGGTAAGTATGTCCCTTCCACGTTGTATATATATATATAGGTTATATTTTTTTTGGTGTACCTACATTAAAGTTAAGTTTGTTTAAGTTTTTTATTCTATTCTTTATCTAGATTCATCAATTCATTTATAGTAATCCATTCTAGTTAATACAATTATCCACACTTTTCTAACAGAAGAGCACGTAACCTGGCCTTGAATAAATTGTGACTTCGTATGGTTCTCAACTCCACGGGCAATCTATTGAATAGCTTAGTTGCCTGATACCTCGCACCATGCTTCACTATCTCTAATGTAGGTTTAAAATTATCAACAGTCTTGTCTCCTGGTGTTCTCCCGTTGTTGTCCTTCTAGATCAGTCAATAAAAGACTTTTTAAAATCAGTACTTAGTTGCGTGTAATTAAATCGTTGAGGTAATTTATCGTTGAGGTAATTTATCGTTGACCAATCGTTGAGATATTTACCTATAGCTTTTCAATAAAATACCTTCACAAGCTAACTTTGATTTGATTCACTTCAGCATTTCACAGAAATAAAACTCGAAATTTGATTTTATCATTTATTTCGTCATAAAAATGGTCTTAAAACTAAACTGTACACTTACTGAGCTAAAATGGTGACATAAATTGGCGGCCATCTAGAAGCTAAGCGCCTATGTCCCAGCCGTCGCAAAGATGCCTGACGTAAAATTAATAGGTATACTTTATTCATGTCTTACGGAAACTTTCAAATTACATGGGATTCTTGGAAAACATCCTTCCTGAGAGCGGGTTTGCCGCGGAACCGGGGCGATGCGGCCGCATTCCCATTGCATTTCTCGCTCTAGCAAATGACGGTTCTGAGCGACAGAAAAAGATAGCAGCATTGGAAAGTGTTGTTCCCTGCGGCCAGATTTAGCCCAATCCTAACCCACTCCAACCAAATGTAGTATAATGTTATTCACAATACGACCCAAAAGCAATTTGCAAAATTTCTCTCAAAATAATGAGTCTGCAAGTGAAGTCTGAAAGAAACAGGAACTAGAGGTAATTTTTTGGATTTAATTAGTTTTTTGAGTCGAAATTGTGCTATGCCCAATACAATGATCAGTGAAACTAGCTATGCCGCCTCCTCAAGGCCCCGGCAATAGTGGTAGACCGAAGAAATGCTGGCTTGACGTCGTCAAGGATGATATGCGTGCCAATGGTTTTACAATCAGGGATGCTCAAGACCATGCGAAGTGGAGGAGAAGCCGGAAAGCGGATCCCGGGCGTCACAGCATTACAGCTAAGGATGCAACTGGGAATACGCTGAGATGAGAGAGAGGGAGTCAAGTGAATAAAGTATAAGTCAACAACTAAGAGACCCCCACACTAGCGTCATCGTCGTGTCAGCGTTTGCGCAGCGTCGACGCGACGCGAGCGCTGGCCGGCTGCCAAACGCTGGGCTTACGCAGCACTGGCGTTGCGTCACCGCGGCGCCAGCGTGAAACGTTTTTTGCGAACAAGTACAATTCGCAACACAATCCACTCGCCTAGAGATAGGCGATTGATAAACACCCAATCTACCCATTTGGGTATTTACCCGGTAGATTGGGTAAATTAAATACCCGATAAATACCCGTATCTACCCATGTTGGGAATTGTACTTCTTCGCACAAAATGTTGCGCTGGCGCCGCGGCGACGCGACGCCAGCGCTGCGTCAGCCCAGCGTTCGGCATCCGGCCAGCGCTGGCGTCGCGTCGCCGCAGCATCGACGTCGCGTCGCCGTGGCGCACATGCTGACACGACGATGACGCTCGAAAGACCTAGCGTCTTGCGTGGAGGGTCTCGAAGATAGTGGAACTGTTATGATGGCGCCACCGAATGTTTCTTTATTTGCAACTAGCTGACCCGGCGAACTTTGTTAGGCAGATATTGGATTTTAGTTTTATTATAAAAAAAAAACAAAAAAAAACCTGTTATTGGCTAAAAAAATGTCATTTATATGTAACTAACCATACTGTTAGTAAAAAGTTATTTAATAAATAAAAAAATTAAGTATTTTAATGATTCTTTATTGGTCATGTATTTTGATGCATGGGTTGCACTCTTGAAATGAAATGAATGAATGAAATCAAATCAATCCGCTATTTGTGCAAATCAGATTTTTCATTTATTTTTCCAAATAAAATAATCTACAAGGATCAGTGATTTCTGGAAATTAGATTTTCATTAAAAACATTGGGCACGGCTGGGACGTGTGAACGGCAAAAACAAAATGGACGATATAGCTTGCTTAAATATAGTGAGCTACAAGCTTTCCAATATTTTATTAATACGGTAAATATTTCTGGCCATACTTGTTGCTCTCTGACCTGTAAGTATTACCCGCACAGGAAGTCGAACCCTGGACGTCTAGATAACGGACGAGCCTGTCAACCAATACGCAGTCCAAAAATATCGACAGGCGCTTGCACGAGCCAGAATTCTGGAGTTCATTAAATGACATATAAAAATAAATTCACTTACAATTCCTGAATAAAGCCATGTTTTTCATAAATCGATGAGGAAAAAATAGGTACTATTATTTTTTATTTTAACGATATTTTTTTCATAGGGACATAAAATTTACAAGCATAATTTACGATTAGGTACGTATATAGAAATCATTGTAATATCATAAAAATAAACGTTTAAAACTCACTTTACGGGACAGATCAAAAAATAATTAAAAAAAAACAAAAATAAGAAGTATAAATTAATTTATTATGAATGTTCAGGTAACCTAATATAAACAGAAAAATTAAAAAAGATAAACAAATACTTGAATAAAATCGTAAATTAATAATTAGTCTTCGCAAATGGCAAAATAATTTTTGAACATTTAACATAATGTATCTACATGACCTATTTTACAGTTAGGTAATTCCTATAAATACAATGCCATACACACTCTTGGCCGAAGTGGTAAATAATTCGTTTGCACGATCGTACACGACGGATGTTTATGACACACTTGTTACACGATAGACACACGTATATTGACATTTTACTGCCTCCGTGGTCCAGTGGTCAAGGCGTTTGCCTTGTGATCCGGAGCTTGTGGTCCGAGAGCTGGCACGAATTTTTGGGTAGTTATTTGCGGCAAGTTGAAAACTTGTGACATACCTCTCCTATTATACCCCAACACGGAACTGCAGACCTGGCTGGTAAGTAGCGGGGCTAAACCATTTTGATTTATTTAGATTGACCTGGCAGGTAGAAAGTCCCATCAAAATGACCTGTCTTTTTGAGAATCTTATTTTTTAGTTATAAGTAATACCCTATTAAAATTTCAAGTTGCCTCAAATACCACCTAAGTTCTCACAATAAAATATTTAGAAAAATTTTTTTTTTTTTAACTTTTATTGTCTGCGTCCAATAACGTGTTAGTCTATATCGTGAATAAACACCCATCGTGTACCATCGTGCAAACTAAAGATTCAAAATTGACGATTACGATTAGTCAAGTCTCTCGGACATTAGAGACATTACGCTTACAGTAACATTACACGTATCATGCACGACCATTCAATGTTATTTACACTTACAACTTTACACACGCATCTACTGTTTGTGACGATAAGAGAAAACACTTAAAACTATAATAACATTGGCTTCCGGACGATTTTACATTAATTCAAATTGTTTTTGTTCCGTTTGTGAATTATTTTTGATAGAAAATGTGAAATTAGTAAAAAAAAAATTACTTTTTTTTTGATGTCTTAAAAAAGTAAATCACACTGAATCACAATGTCAGAGAAGATAAGAGTAAAATAAAAGATAGTTTCCTTAAAATATTGTGAAAAAATAATGATATTAATATAGATCTAAAATATATAAAAATGTCAAGACCAGATATGCTAGGCTCTTATATGAAAAGAAAAAAAACTGCTCAGCAGTTTTTCTCTTTAGAATCGTAAAGTTAATTGAAAAAATTACGTGACCTCATTTTTTCGTACCAACAAAATTTTTTTTTTTCATTTAAAAAATTCTATCAAAGACAATTCACGCACAGAACGACATCCATTCATTTATACAAGTTTCTACGACAATATTCATAAGTATCAATTGGCGAACATTTTTATTAGGACGCAAATTACTTTGAATAGCTTATTTTTAGCTTTATTCCAGCGAAATATAATACTGCAGAAGCATAATCAATCGCAAAAAATGACCCCATTAAAAGAACATTCAAATAAGCGGTACTTACAAACTACATTTATTTTTGATCAATGTTACTGACTTTATTTCACGTCAATTGCTTGGTCAATCAGCGGCTGCTGTATGACGCTGCGTCATAGCGGACGTGGCAACAATAGATACGTTGCGTCTGCGGGTGACTTTTTAACCACCAGCACAGAACTAATCAGAGTATTTCATACAGAACGGAATTTCCTGCGGTGCCTTGCAATATGCGTCCCCGTTCCCCGTACCCGCACCTCTTTCCCGTCCTCCCTTGTCGCGGGGCGAGAGCGGGCGAAGACACACGCATTGACGTGTGTACGGATGTATAGTTTCGTATGTAGTAGTGTAGGCAAAAATGATACTCCGCTTCTATGAAGTGCCATACCTGTGCTACCAGCCAAATTTTTGGAGCAAGTTTAGTCCATGGTATTGAACTACATCGATAAAAAGTTTTTGTCTCATAAAAATCCGTTTAGCTGAGCGCTTATTTGTATGGGAAGGTGAATTTTTTTCTTCGTTTTAAGTAAGTAAAGTAGGTCAGTATCATGAACTGAATTTGCTCCGTAAATTTGGCTGGTGAATAAAACGTCAACTTGAATAACTTTCTTGGGTCCATTTTACGCGATGAAAATGTTTGAAGTTACTCTTGTATAGTATTATAATTCGTTGCTTTATTCCTTAAAATGCCCCGTCTACGTTTATCCACCACTATTGCTATCTCGCTTTACATAGTAACGAGTGAGATGACACTAGTCCACAACACGATTTAAGTGTACAAGACGATACAGTAGCGGGGACAATATTACGCCACCGATAATTTCTCCTTCGGGGCAGAAAATTCGTTCACCGTATCAGTGGTTATTTCTTAACGAACTATACGCGCGCCGAACAGCTCTGCTAGACGTTCGCTTTATTCAAACTTGTGCATTAGTATACAATTCAATTTCGGGCGTCAAATTTTTCTATCTAAAAATTTGACATTAGAAAAACCCTTCATATGGCCCTAAGTTCTTTTACATAAACATTTAAATCCTTTCTTTCTTAAAATACTTACGGTCAAATATTCAAACTCGTTTTTTACAAGCTTTTATTTGTCTTTTTAAATCTTGCAAGTTAAATTTGAGCCAATACTCGGTTTCCGATTGAAAAGGTTTTGTATGCTAATGTAAGTCAGATGACGTCATATTATTATGACAAGAAGCTATTATGATCTGTTGATGAAGCCGGAAGGTGGCTATAGGAACCCTGTAATAACACGACGCAACCCCATCGAGTTTGGGCTTATTACATTTGTCAAAGTTAATTAGTACTTAGGCACAGCCCGGACACTCCTAAGGTACGCGCAATATGCGTCACCCAGGCGTCCCCGTTCCCCGTCCCCGCACCTCTCCCCCGTTTTCGCCTCGATTTCTCACGTTGGCCGTCAAGAACCGGGGGAGAGGTGCGGGTGCGGAGAACGGGGACGTATATTGCGCGCACCTTAGAAGAGTCCCTTCTGTTTACTCTTACTGTATTCTGTGACTTAGGCCTTACAATAAAAGCTTGTACGAAGATTTTAATTGAATTTCAAGATTTAATTATTTAAAATGCGTTTGAATATTTTACCGTTATATTATTTTGTCTTTTTTTGTTGTTACATAGTTTTATCATTGCATTAGGCGTCGTATCTTTTTTTAATACCATATTTCTTGACAAAATTTTTTTGACACAAATTTTTTTGACTAAATTTTTTGAGATTTTGTGTTATGTATATAATTTACTGGCTGTTAGGCCGATAAGAGATATTATTTTCTAACTAAATATACATACTTACCCGTATTCCCAATGCCTTATTTTCGTAAATATTACGTACCACATTTTAACATGATTTTTAAACAAAAAAAAAATCGGTTCGACCCAACATACAGGTTGTAACAAAACATAGAATAAACTATATCAGAAAATGCGAAAACAAATACTCATAATGAAAAAAAAGAGATACCTGTATATATTGCTTTCTATCCATTTTATTGAAACAATAATTCTCTGTAATGTTATAATGTTTCATAATTCTATTTTTTAATAATTATTATTTTTCATCATCAATTTCTTCATAATCAAATTTTCAGTCATCAAAACCAAACAGTTCCCTTAATATACAATACACATATATATAAAATTAATAAAATTGGAATGAAATTTTAAATGCAACAATTTTATGGCAGTCAAAAGTAATATTTTTTTTTTTTTTTTATTATCAAATTATGTTAATAACTCTGATTGTATTCGTAATTTTTTTTTAATGTTAAAATTGGCGTATTTCAAAACGAATATAATTTAAAAATATCATTTAAAATAGGATAAATAATAGAAAATACAACGATGTCAGTAATAGTTTTGATTTTGGGCTGGGTATTAAAAATATATTTTTTTTAATAAAACTTTCTGTTTTAGTTTAAAAATATTTCGTCAGAAATGTTTAGTATTATTATTGCCCCTGTTTAAAATTTTTATATCAATCTTGCCGTGCCCAGTGTAATATTATTAAAAATAACCCTCCAAAAGACAGTCACGTTCACTATTATTTGTTTTAACCTTGTTATACTAGGTGTCAGTTTGCGCGTCAATTGCGGACGTCAACCTTTATTCATAAAAGAAAAGGATAGGGATACCTTTTTATTATATATTAGTTTGTGAATTCACATATCGCTAAGAAACGTAGACAAAAGTAACTAAGATTAATATCAAAAAAGTGTAGCAATGATTCTTTTCGGTTATTTCTTACAAGGGCAAAACGGCAAACGATATTAACTCTAGTTATTACAGTGTATAAGATTAATTCTCGTGAGCAACTGCCTTCAGAAGGAACATTCTCTGACGTCAACGCCATATCTCTTGGAATTTTATCGCGCAGAATAAAATCAGAGTTCACTACGAATCAGCTTGACAACAAAACGAATATGTTTATCATAATTGTTTCATATTCATCTGTTGTATAGTCTAGTTACTAAAGATGGTGAATTTCGTACATTGACTTTAGTGTGTGTATGGGTGTATTTTTTTTTTCTATTTCTTTAGCACGCTCTGCACCCTAAACGGCTTGATAGATTTTAGCTTGAGAACTGTTGTTAGATTCGTCATAATTGTCAGTGACAATAAGTATATCAACAATAAAAAATTAGTATATCAAAAATAAAAAATATAAAAAACAAAATGGCGAATAATCTTTTCAGTTTATTTATAAAAATTTTCACGCAGTCGGGGTTTTTTTTAATAATTGTTAAATATTCTGTACAGTTACAGAAAGCCAAAGGAATCATTTAGACGTCAATATACGAAATTCCATCTCATTAGCGACTGAACTTTAATCACATTCAAAGACTATATATAGAAGAAAATAATGTGATTAATAGATTAAACTTTTGTTACACGTGTATTATAAAAACAATACTGTTACATACTTCATTATTTAGGTTCGAGAGAGTCGTATCATTTGCTGTTGTTTTTAATTATTCCGTGTCGTGTGTGCATTAAAGATCTGTCTGGATCGTAGCAAGTGAAGGTCCACAGTGCCTGTGGGAAACAGGCGTGATAGTATATATGTATGTATGTCTGTGCATTTGAATTACATGGTCGTATTGTCCCCATTCTCTACAATACCCCGTGACATTAAAATTTACAGTTGATTTATTTATATCACCAATTCTACTAAATCTGAAAGCGAACATCTTTGTAAATGTATAATTCTATTGTTTTTCATACATGCTTTCAAATTATCATTAAACGATGTCATACATTTCTCACACTTGAATTTTTACTAATTCTTTAGTTATTCACCGCACGACTTCAAGTTATGCAGTAAGATATGCCAGTGATCAAACAATGACACTGCCGATTTGACACTAAGATATCAGTGATCGAATAACGACATTTCCAAACTGCCATTAGATATCGGTAATCGAACAGTGACACTGCCGGACTGCTGAGATATCGGTTATCGAACATCGACACTGCCAAACTGCTGAGATTTCGGTTATCGAACATCGACACTGCTTTCTTCCAAGGTTTATTTTTGTAATTCTTGCGATTATAACATACTTTTACGTCCATAAGTCACTAATATTCACTAAAACCACATCGTTATCGGTCCTACTAGCTGTGCTGGTCCGGAGTGGGCGGGAGGCTGTGCGTCATCTTGTTTTGCATCATATGCAGTAAGATGTCTGAATATTGGTCGAAGAACGACAACGCTGGACTCGCGGGATTGTTAGCTTCTGTGGACAAGAAAAATATACATGTAAGAATCAGTTGGAATCTAAAGCTACATACAAATAATTTTGTGGTATTTTTTTCTCTTATTCGAAATAAAACAATGCTTTAAAATGTTATTTGCTCTCTTACACTATCTATCTCTATATCTGTGTATCTAACTGTGACACTAAATATTATAGTTACAATACATACATATCATATCTATATCCCTAACGGGACAGACAGAGCATTTTTGGGCTTGTGGCTTTAAGCAGACAGCACCCAGGGCCGCACGACCACTTAAAGCGTAACGGTGGGCGTGAAGGAGGAAAAAGGAATCAAAATAAAATAGTGATGGGTTGCTAGCCGCAACGCTATCGCAAAATTAGAGTCAGTTCACAACGAGACAAGATGCGACGCGACGTAATTCGCACTTTTGAAGTAATACGAGTACAGAACTTTTTTACTACACAAAAGGATACTAATTTCACTCGATACTAATTACACCTCGCAGCGGCTTGTTCACTACACAAAATAGTATATTTTTGTGTAGTAAAAATGGTCTATAATTCTTCAAAAGTGCGCGCCAAGTCACGCGCGTATTGGTGTGAACTGACCATTTGCGAAAGATGGCAAAAGGTCTTTCCACTAAAGGTCCACTATTCTTCCCTTTTTTCACTATCTAGTTCACTATTCACCCTTCCCCTATCCAACGCAAAACAAAGAATAGACAATATAATGACACCCAGGACACAACAAAAACGAAACACAAAACAAAAAAAAAATAAAAAAAAAATCATTAAATTACCTAGGAAGCTACATCTCCTCACCAACCTTTAGAGAGGTGCTCCAACTTCTGCCGCGCTGTGTCCACGTCTCTGAAGTCTCCCTCCGAGGACAGCGAGCTTAGGGCTTCGTTACCATTGCGGGCCACGGCCGAGCGGAGCACCTTTTGCGTTTCTACTATGGCGGCTTCCAGACCTTTGGGGGAAAAAAGATAAAGTTACATCTACGAGTATAAACTCACCGACATCTTTTTATTTTTGAAGTTTTTTTCTGAGATGGGAAAAACCATTGAACTCGCGGCACTGTTACCGACACCACCTTATTCAAGGTTTTCACTTCTGTCGGCAGAAGAAAGAAGTGCCACTGTGTTTTCTGATAGCCTATTGTGTCCCATTGTTGGGCAAAGGCCTCCACTCAAAAAGTTATTATTAAAAAAAATCCACCCACTCTGAATCTGTCATTAACATCATTCGGTTGGTTGACTGGTAAATAAGGCCTTAGGCTTTAAGTCCGCCATTACACTTGTATTTGATTATATAGTTAAATAAATCTCTTAGCGCCGTTCGCCTCTCAATGCCTGACAACCAATGGACTCGTATATATTTGTCGCTAGAAGCTCCATTGAGTCGTAAGAGGCGACTAAAGGATTAAGCACAAACATCTCGTGCTACAATTGCATTCCCAAGGAGGGTTAACGTCGTGCGGCGGCCGGTTGTAAAACCTTTCGCACAAATACATTCCCAAAGAGGGTTGACGTCAGGCAGGCGGCCGGTTGTAAAACTATAGCCAAATCATTTAAAGTGTTCCGGCTATTTCTTCTCCACACAAGGTCTTTGACAATCTTGGGTGACCATTGACATGCATATTATATTTGGAGAAGAAAAAGCGGGAAAGCGCACCCCGGGCTCCGAAGCAGCACAGCTGAGGATGCAACCGGGAATGCGCTTAGACGAAGAAGAGAAGAAGAAACTCCATTGAGGCAATCAAAGGGTACACATAGTAACGCTACATTTACTTACGTACGTAAGTATGTTGCTATAGAATTAATTTAGTTCTGGGAAAAACGTTCAGAGGCCATTGCCGCCTTACCAACCTTTGATTAAAATTTATAAGGAATAAAGAAACGAAAAACCAAGGATCTAAAGGCCTTGTATCAAAAAAAGGCAATCAATGTCACTGGCTGACTTTTTAGGGTTCCGTCCCCGAAGGGTGCAAACGGGACCCTACTACTGAGACTCCGCTGTCTATCCGTCTGTCACAGGGCTCTATCTCTTGAACCGTAATAGCTAGACACTTGAAATTTTTAGCGATTATGTATTACTGTGGCCGCTATAACAACAAATACTAAAAATAAAAAAAAGTTGAAAATTAAAGGGGGTCGTCATACAAGAAACGTGTTTCTTCAGCGTTTTAAAACATTGTACGGTGGTACGGAACCCTTCATGTACGAGTTCGACTCGCACTTGCCGTTTATTTAATAAAGAAACAAAAATCATATCATAAATATATCTATTTTCTATAAAAGAAAAAAAAATATTTTACCGCTTATGTCGGCCGCGGCGCCCGGCTCCCGCTGCAGACTGGCGTACAGCTGAACAACTTTGCACGCTGTCTTAGTTAGTTGTTCAGTCAGCGCCGAACATAGCTGCGATGACGTCACTATGGACAAAAAAATACGTAGAGACGAAGAACAAAAAAGTGTAGTAGAAAAATATTAAAAGTATTAAATTTCGCATGACGTCACGTCAAGTACGGTTTTACATAGCGGTGACTAGACATGGGTAATCTCGACTCCGAGGAGTGTTCCGGCTCACTGAATCTTACTCCGCATCCGGTACCGACTCATCTTAATGATTCCTACTCCCTTATCGGCTCCAGTTCCAAGGTTTGCTTGGCGGGACCAAGATCGCTGCGGACTCAATAACTGGAGGGAGCCGATAGCGATTATCCGGGATTCAGTACGGGTATCGGCTCCTGTTGATGTATCGGCTCATTTAAATATTTGAATCCGGAGTTACCCATGTCTAGCGGTGACGTCACAAGTGTCACTCTGAAACTTCTTTTTTTTTTAATTTATACATTTTTGATAAACTGAAAAATATGGGTCCATTATTTTTGGATAATCTAAAAGACGGGCAATTTTTTTTTATTAGATAATAATAATACGTTTCTGACCCCGATCACCATCCCTATTCCATTTCTATCTCTTCCCTTCGTAAAGAGGGGGTTGTAACTACTCACTGTTGTCTTCTGGAGCCGGCTCGGGTTTCGTCCGATGCCGGGTGTTGGCCGTGAGCCGCGCGGTCACTTCCCGGGCCTTTGCCGACAGGTCGCGCTCGCTGCCGCTGCGGCCTGAGTCAACATTGCATTCCACATGATATGCGTTTAACCCCTCGATCCCGGACGGCACCATGGGCACAGAAGACAGTAAGAACGGAATCGGTCCTTTGCAATATGCGTCCCCGTTTCCCGTCCCCGCACCTCTCCCAGTTCTCCTCTTGTCTCAGGGGAGAGCGGGCGAACACACACGCTTGTGCACGGCGGCACAAGAACGTGGGAGATGTGTTGACGGGGAACGGGGACGCATATTGCGCGTACGTTAGAAGATTCCGTTCTGTATGTACTCTTACTGTCAAATGACACAATTCATGTGTAACTTTAACTTTTTGAGGGACGCTGAGCGGGCGCCGGCAAGTAGGGAATGCAATCTCGTTCTCGCGAAATCTCGGTCTTTTTTAGCGAGATTGATCTCGCACGAAAAAAGGGCGAGATCTCGCGAGTTTTACGAGATTAAAAAGAAAAGCGCGGCAGCGCGTGGACTGACACGCACGGACGGAGCTGCGATTGCCTGCGATCTGTCGGTTTCGGTACGCGGGAGGCGGCGGCCTGAGGTACTCGTAGCGGTCGCGGGACGAGGTCTGACAGACTAGACAGAAAACTAACTACGATTTCTCTGGAAGCATTAATCAAAAAGGAAATGAATTTATACGAATCCGGGGGGTCAAAAGGCGAACTTTTACAGTTCGTGGATGCGTTCGAACTGCCTGAGATCTGTGGTTCCAAATAGCGTTGAATCCGAAAGGGCTTTCTCAGCGGCTGGTTATCTGGCCAACAAAATAAGAAGCCTTTTAGCAGACGATTCTTTGGACATTTTGTGCTTCTTAAGGAGCTACTTTCAAAATAATTCATAATAATGGCTTGTGATTTGAACTGATAAAAATCTTTCATTTGGTATATTTTGTTAATTAATCTGTAGTTTCTAATGGTCTAATTGGTATGTTTTGTTAATTAATCTGTAATTTGTAATTGTAATGGATCTACTAAACTAAAATTATAGACAGATACGTCACAAAATGTTTAATTCATAAAAGTCTATTGAAAAAATTCGTGAAAATAAATGTTTATCATAAAATACTTATGGTTTTTATTATTTTTTTCCTAATTTATTAAAATATTGTGATTATTTGCAAAAAAACACACGAAACTGCCAATCTCGCGAGATCTCGAAATTGGCGAGATCTCGCAGTATTGTTATTCATAAACTCGCGAGATCTCGCTTGAGCCCCAATCTCGCGAGATTTGCATTCCCTACCGGCAAGACGACAACACTCGAAAGACGCTAATGTGGGCCCACAGAAGAATCTCAACCTTATTACATGACATAAAAATATTGGTCCCTTGACAAAAAAAAACCTTGGAAAAGTATGAATTATCCAATTAATCCAAGATCGGCAGCCATTTACGAGAAAAAAGACCTTTCATTCGATATCCTACTCGATATAGAAACAAAAATTTTTTTTTACTCGTATTATTGTCTGTAACATTCGTTATATGCATTTTTTGCAATACAAATTGTAGCCTATGTCACCCGGGAAATAATGACGAATCGATCAACATCTCATTTATGAACATTGGATAAGCGGTTCGGATGCTACGGTGGAACATAGATATCCACATACATACATACATAGACTGCTAAAATCATTACGTATCCTTATGGCTATGCCGTAGTCGGAGGTAAATAAACTTAATTGCATGTGCGTTTCCAAAAAGACGCATTTTTTAATCGGTCGTACGCGAGGGATTTGCACAAGTAGTCTTGACCACTCGTAATTTTGACATCTGTAGCGTACAAATGTCAAAAAAATCACGCTGCTTTTTTATTTATACTGAAACTTTTAGAAAACCATTGCCAATTTTCCAAATTTTCTGCGTAAAACAATGTCAGTTTGTTGAAAGCGTGGCATGCCGTCGGCGCACGCATCCCAACCAATTGAACGAATGGACTCTACTAAACAGAATCGACAAAAAAACAAGAAAATTTCGATTTTTTTTTTTTTCGTTTTTTTGTTTTGGCACAATAAAGTTATTACAAACAATTTTTATGAAAAATTGGTAAGCTAGTATACGTACCTATCCTCCTCTGGTCGACGGAGCCGGCCCTGGGCCTGCCCTTCTCCTGCCCCTCGGCCTCCGAGCTGGACTCCTCGGCCGCGCCCGTCGACAGCGACACTGTCAGTACATTAACTAAGTGCTCGTGAAGTTAAACTAACTACCACTAAACTAACACACATGTTTTATTGGTGGCCTTTTAAATTTTTGTATCATTACGTATAGAGATACATATATAAGAGAATGTGGAAAAGCAAAGGCAGATATTCCAAATCGTAAAAAATAGAAGAGGACAAAATGTTCGGTCATCAACTACGACACGATGCGTTCTTTAAAACAATAATTGAAGGAGAGAAAGGAAAAACAGGAGTAGGAAAACTCAAAAGACTCTTTGATCAAATAATAAAAATATATAAATTCCAAGTATTTTATGAACTACTGTTTACAGTTTATAATGAGAACGTTAAGCCTTACTACGCCCGGCCACGTTTGGCAAATGTGCGTAGTAAAGCTTTACGTTCTCACTTTAAACTATAAACAGTAGTTCATAAAATACTTTGAAGGGTTATCTAGGACTGGGTAGCAGCAAAATTTTAAATGATGTGTCTGATTCCTTTGAAATGATTTATTTTAAATGGGGGCAGCACTGGACCCGGGAAAATTCAGGTACGGCCTTAAGAACTTAGCGGAGGAAAGAGAGACATGGAAAACACTCCACCGACAAGAGCGCGGCTCTTAAATACTAAAAGAAGAAGAGATAAGAGGATGTCGGTTGGAGAATTTAAGAGCAAATATTTTTTTCGTTTATTCATGAATGAATTGTGAATTTTTGGCGATGAATACATAATTCATCACCATCCTCCCGTATTCCCGGTTGCATCGTCAGCGGTTACGCTTCAGAGCCCGGAGTCCGCTACCTACCCTAGGGGATGTGACGAGGTTACTGGTTTTTACACAAAGCGACTGCCGTCTGACCTCCGCAACCCAAAGGGTAGACCAGAACCAATCCTAGGATAGGTACAAACGCTAGATGGCGTTCGGGACCAACGGCTTTACGTGCCTTCCGAAGCACGGAATCATCTTTCTTTTCGGATAATCAGGTGATTCAAGCCTGCAATATCCTAAACAGACTGGAAACAACTTTTCACAAAGTATGCTTCCCAGTGGGATTTGAAAACATGACCTCCGGTTCACAAGGCAAACGCCTTGACCACTGGACCGCGGAGATGAATACATAATTATTATGAAGGAATTGAAAAAAATAATGTTTTAATCTAAATAAAGCATTTACTGTGAATTTTTTTTTATTAACTATAGCAATGATGTGATCCGAGTAGGCGTGTCAGTTAGTTTAGCATCTACATTACATGTTTTATTTTTCTTCTCTTACTTGTCATATCGGAATTGGGAAAAGAGGGGGGGAAAGGGAGAAAAGGGGGGTAGAGAGAGAATGGACGCGAAACGCAAACGAAATAGATACGGAATGGACACGGAAAGATTGCAGATGTCAAAGTATTAATTACTATATTGATTTAAATATACAACGTGCATTTTTATTAAATACAAACATTTCAAGGGGTGATCCAGTCCATCATTTGGAACAACTTCACCCAGTAAATGTGTAAAGAAATACGAAAAAAGTTGTGTCACTTCCCATAGTAACTAGACCACGTGACTATTTCGATATGTATAAAAACCTGAATTTATTTTCGTATTTCGATATCGTTATACATTTACTGGGAAAAGTTGTTCAAAATGGTGGACTGAATCCCCGTTAAAATATTTGTACTTAATTAAAAAGCATCTTGTATCATCATCATATTCTAATGGCTAATTCAGTCCATAATACTAAAAACTTTCACCAAGAAACATATGTATATCGAAATATAAAAAAAAAAATTTTTTTCCTCCCATATGTTAACCGATCAGATCCGAGTTTGTAAAGCCAAAACAAAAATACTTCGACACGTTCCTTGGGAAAAGTTTTTCAGTATCAGGGACTGAATAAACCCTTAAAATAGTTTCAGTATATTTTGTTAGACCCCTGAATACCTCTTGCTACGATCCCGACAGAGCTCTCTCGCTTTAACTACACTCATCACTTCATAGAATCGGAGTATTATTTATGCCTACACTACTACAGACGAAACTAAACATCCGTGCACACGTCAATGCGTGTGTGTTCGCCCGCCCTCGCCCCGCGACAAGGCGAGGACGGGGGAGAGGTGCGGGGATAGGGGACGGGGACGCATATTGCAAGCCGCAAGAGATTCCATTCTGTATGAAATACTTTTATTAATTTCTGTGCCGCCGGAACTCAAATACAAGAAATGAGAACTCCAGTGGTGTGGTGGCAGGCTTGTATCGTCTTCGTAGCGGTTGGTACAGGAGGGGAAAAAATAAGAAAAGAGGGCTCTGACAAAGCCGACATCAGCTTATATAGACGAAGGAAAGCGCCATCTGTTCGCACGTGGTGGAACTGTCAATGACTTATAATAGCAGAGTGTGTATGTGCTCTGTTATTGATTATTATTAATAGTGTCACGAGTAACGAGTAGATGTCGCTTTTTACAATTTTAACAGTGTGCAAACACGAACCTGCGCTGTAAGCGGTGGCTAGACCTCGTCTCCTGGCCGTGTTGGCCGCAGCCTTGTTGAGGGAGCTGATGGTGGGCCGCATCAGACCTTGAGTTCGCGGTTGCTGCCTGGAAGGCTGCGGATCTGACTCTGAATCGCTCTGTGAATTGACAGGTTCGATTAATATGTTATTTGACAAATTAAAACAAAAATCATTTTAAATAATTATTTATTACATAATAAGCATATTAAACCTATAAATATTTCCGGGATATCTATTGTATTATCAATAAAAATCAATGTTGGAGTTTAAATTACAACTGCGCCAAAAACGGTGATTTCTGTCATGGCGGCGGTTATTTATAAGATGACGTCACACATAGGTGACACAGGTAATACTCGCATACAGAAAGTCCGTCAAAACACCCATGTTTACTGTCGTGTGACGTCATCGGAGAAGACGCCATTCACAGGGCGTTTTCATCATAGATAAAAATAAAAAATATTGTTATTTTATGAATAAATTGCGCAAAAACCATGTATTATTTATATAATAATTAAGTGAAATATGTTTCTATACGCCCTTATCTTAACAAATTATGGTTTATTTTAAATGTTGTCCAACACCCTATTAATGCCTTTAGAGTCAAAGTAAAGAGAGCAAGTAGTACTGCATAGGCTTACTGAGGGGACCTGGGGTTAAACCCTCTCCCCACTAAATAAAACGTGGAGTTCTAAAAGTATGAACAGTTATTGCTAAGTGAGCATAAGGTCTCAAAGTACTTAAGGCGAGGCGGGTTCACAGCTCGCAATACTGTGCGTGCCACGTTTTTGAAAAATCAGTGCAATTAAAGTACTAGTTTATTTCTCAAAAATTTTACTTGAGTCTTTTCGTTAAGGCTTTTCTACAGACACCCACAATGTCCAAGACACGATTGAGCATTTTTGGCTCGCTAGAAAAAAATCACAAACATACCTCCAAATTTGCCTAAATTTACCTTTAAAATACATACATGTAATTATTTTATACAATCACCTTTTTATATGAAAATTATACCAAAAAAATTATAATCCAATATACTAGTTGGTTTCGCTACAATAAAATGATAAATATATTACAAAAAAAAAATACAGCGAAATATCGTAGAGCACGGCCGGGCGGCCGTTTGTTCGCTCTCGACGAATATTTCACTGTTTTTTTTATTATACTAAGGCCTTATATGCCACTTGAAGAATGGGTGACGGAAAACATGAACTTACAATACAATACAATACAATACAATACCCTTTATTGCACAAAAATAAAAAAAACAGGACATACTAGGAAATTACTAGGAACTTACCTGGTTATTCAACACTCCGACGCTGGAACTCCTCGTCATGTGGGCCTTGGTGTGCCTGGTCGCCGGCCGGACGAACCCACTCGGCGATTTGTTTGTGTTATTTGGAGGAGACGTCGGCTTTGATGGTGCTAAAATTAAACCAAACATTATAGCTCTTTGCCATCTTAGGGTTAAAGCTATCTCTAACCGTCGGAACGCCGCGGAATCGGCGATGCTGCCGCATTCCGTCGATCCTCTCGCTCTAGCAAATGACGGTTCTGAGCGACAAAAAAGAATAGCAGCATAGGATTCCTTTTCCGTGCTGACAGAGATGTCCCAACCCTTAGCGTGTCCCCGGATGCATTCTAGAGTCAGTTCACACCGAGACGCGACGTGGCCGCACTTTTGAAGAAATATAGAACTTGTTTACTACACAATAAGATTCTAATTTCAGTTGCCGCGCTACGCAGCGTTTTGCAACGCGCTCTCTCTAAAACCATAACGACGTTTAAAAAACGAGTAAAAGATTACCATCTGACTTTATCATCCCGATTATATTTAAAAAGTATTAAGGTGGAGGTATAGGCAAATGACCTTGAAGTGGCGCCCTCACTTGAAATAAATTATTAACTCGTAAATATGGAGATAATTTCCATATTGCTCTTCGTCATGCACTAGATAGCCCTTTAAATTATTTTATGAACCACCGTTGAAAGTATTTACATTACTCCGTCTAGCTTTAAAACTTGCTTCCGCCAAAAGTGGCCACGGCAAGTTTTAAAGCTAGACGGATCACCAATAATAGTTTCAACGGCAGTTCATAAAATAATTTAAAGGGCTATCTAGTGCATGACGAAGAGCAATATGGAAATTATTACCATATTTACGAGTTAACAATTTATTTCACACTTCAAGGCCATTTGCCTATATCTTCGCCTTAACATACTTGTGTATTTATCATATATGTACAACGTCTTAATGAACTAAAGCAAAACCTCCCAGATGGTACCTCAGCACATGAAACTGAACAACTTTTGTTCTACAACATTCCCAAAGTAACAAAAATAAAATTCGGAGTTTCATACAAATTGACTCGAACAGCTGATCAGTTTTTATGAAATATCAAATTTTTTTTTTGGGCTTTGTAAAAGTTGTGGAACAAAAGTTGTTCAGTTTCATGGACTGAGGTACCATCTGAAAGGTTTTGCGTTAGTTCATTAACACCTTGTATATGTTTTATGAATATGTATTTATGTAAGTATATTTAGGTACGCTTATGTGGGGAATGTTTGTTTGTTCGCCTATGTCCAGCAGTGGACGTTATGCGGCTGAAATGAAGTTGATGATGTCGGTATTTATTAAATTACACAGGTATCTTGTGTATTCATTTCGTTTTGTATTGTATTGTACACGCCAATTACTACTTCCTTCTCATTTCCTCTCGCGGGTCTACTGGAAGAAATTTCTTTAGAAATAAGTAGCACCTAAGTACTATGTTTTATTTTTTTTTCGATGTGTTGTTTATATATTTTTAAGTGTACTTCAAGTCTTGAACCAATAAAATTAAATTTAAATTAGAGCGCGCCACGTCGCGTCGCGTCGTGTCTCGGTGTGAACTGACCCTTAGCGGCACTGCTCGTAGCCCGGTTACCAATTTTAGACTCTTTCTTCTCCACTTCGCACAGTATTTGAAATTTTAGGTTGTCAAGACCCAATGGTCCAAAGACACAAGGTATCATTTACATCTTCGAACTAAGTAAGTAAGTAAGTTTAAAAATGTTGTAAAATATAATAAAAAAATTACAGTTGATTTTTATATACTTATTTCATAGTTTTGATGATTTATAACTTCAATAATATTGCAATAGTAAGTAAAAATTACTCCATTTCATTCAATTTTCTTTCTAAATCTATACATTTATACATCAGCTAAAAACGTTTCACCTCGATGCATGGTAGAATGAATATTAAGATTCTATATCAAATATAACACAATGACAAGATGATTTACATATATTATGCTACATACGTCAATATTATTTTAGTTCATGCGAAAAAGCAAGCACAAAGCATGCAGTTTGATTAAAATTACCTTGGGCCTTGATGTGCGGGAAGTACCGCGAATGTAAATAATCATGCAATAGATACTTAATTCATATTATATATACGTATATATATAGATAATATTAATACATCATGTTAATAAAAGAAGGCAGAACCTCTCAGCCCATGTAACTGAACAACTTTTGTTCAACAACTTTCACGAAATCCAAAAAAAATTCGGGTTTCTGATAATGTGAATTAAATGAGCAGCTTGTATACCATACCTATATTGTATATGTAATACAATGTGGATGGGACATACCCGTAATAAATCGAACCACGGTCTATACTAGATCATTATAGTATAATGAAATTGTAATAACAGTCAAAAACAAACAAAAAAATTGGCATTTCCATACAAAAGTGTGCCGCCGCCCGGGCGATATGTATGGGAATGTCGAATTTTGTTTTGTTATTAGGTCCTTACATATGAAATTGCCGATTTTCAATACTGGCAACTTTAAAATCAAATATCTTGCGTTTCATTAGGAATTCCAAATTCAAATTTATTTCGAAATAAAGCCAGAAAAATATTATTTTAAAATTCGTATTTCATTTGTTTTAACATCATTTGTTTGAGTTTGAACATTGCTATAACAACAACTATGGACAAATTGAAAATTCGCGGTATTTACGAATACGAGTTCCACCGTGGCACCAGTGCTGCAGAAACGACTCGAAGAATTAACGACGTGTATGGACCAGGCACCGCTAACGAATGAACGGTGCGTTTTTGGTTTCAACGTTTCCGTTCTGGAAATTTCGATTTACACAATGAGCCTCTTGACGACCTGATACTCAAGTGAATAACGAATAATTGAAGGCGATAGTGGAAGCGGATCCATCTCAAACCACTTCTGAATTAGCAGCAGCCTTCGGCGTAAGTGACAAAACGATACTTATCCACTTGCGCCAAATCGGAAAAATTAAAAAACTCGAAAAGTGGGTACCGCACGAATTGACACAAACACGCGTTGCTTGCTGCGTTTCTTTGCTTAATCGCCACAATAATGAGGGGATTTTGAACCGTATCGTGACTTGTGATGAGAAATGGATCCTGTACGACAATCGGAAGCGATCATCACAATGGCTTGACCCTGGAGAACCGGCAAAACCTTGCCCAAAGCGAAAACTGACCAAAAAGAAGATTCTGGTTAGTGTTTGGTGGACCAGTGCTGGTGTTATCCACTACAGCTTCTTGAGATCAGGCCAGACGATTACTTCAGATTTGTATTGCCAACAATTGCAAACAATGATGGAAAAGCTCGCCATTAAACAACCGAGACTGATGAATTGCTCTAGCCCACTGCTCCTTCAGGATAACGCTAGACCACACACTGCACATCAAACGATCGCCAAGTTTTCTGAGCTGCGGACTGCGACAGAGGAGCTGCGACTGGAACCTCTGCGTCACCCACCATACTCTCCAGATCTTGCCCCAACCGATTACCACTTTTTTCAAAATTTGGATAACTTTTTACAAGGAAAAAATTTCAAATCTGATGAGGCAGTCAAAACCGCCTTCAAACAGTTCATAGACTCTCGGTCCCAGGATTATTTTTCCAAAGGTATCAATGATCTGCCTATAAAATGGCGGAAGTGTAACGATAACAACGGCGCATACTTCGATTGATTAAATAATAATTTCATTAAAAAAAACTTGTTTCACTTTTTTGCTACTGAACGGCAATTTCATATGTAAGGACCTAATATTTCACTGTTATTTTAATTTTATTTTATTATACTATAATGATCTATTATAGACCGTAGTCCGATTTATTACGGGTATGTCACTTCCACTATAACGTGTAACAAAATATACTGAAACTATTTTAAGGATAAATTCAGTCCATGATATTAAACAACTTTCGCCAAGGAACACATATCAAAACATGAAAAAAAAATCTGCTGAGTGTGGAAGGCCTTAAATTATTTTTCATGTTTCGATATACGTGTCTTGTGAAAAATTGTTCAGTATCATGGACTGAATTCAACCTTAAAATAGTTTCAGTATATTTTGTCAGTACGTAGATACATTTGTGTCCCGCATCCAAATACTCGTGAAGGTACATACACATATAATAAATAAATTTATCAAACAATTTCTACCATGTTAATTCAACTACCATTTTGAATACAATCACCGGAAGCCTGCCACCTTGTTTAACACATTGATTGCGAAGCTCAAAATTCCATCTATCTAACAGCATTGGTACTTCAATGTTTTTGAACCGAAAAACAAAACCTATGTTCGTGTACTATACCCGTCAAACTGAAGTGCGGTGGGACAACGGAAGCCCAATTCACCTATTACGTATTCTTTACCCGATGTAAAGAACCACGGTCGTAAAATGCCCCCTTGATAAAGTTAATATCACGCAACGGACTAGTGCCATCTCACCCGTTATTGTTACATAGAGCGAGATAGTATTACCACCTATTCGTGGTTCTTTGCGGTGGTAATACTCATGCGCGAACAAGTTTTATTTACCCGCCATACAGGAACGCGGTAATGAAACGCAGGCGTATTCACGCATTCTATACCCACCGCATAGCTGACCAGATGCAATTTTACGCGCTGTACAGGAACGCAGTAGTAAAACGCAGGCGTATACACGCATTTTATACCCACTGCATAGCTGACTAGATGCAATTTTACGCGTTGTACAGGAACGCGGTAGTAAAACGCGTTTTATACCCACCGCATAGCTGACTAGATGCAATTTTGAGCTGCGTTCAACGTGTTAAAGGTTCTCACCCACCTTGCGGTGTTCTCGGTGCTGGGGACGGCTTTACGGCTAGATCTGAGAGGGATATGGCTCGTCGCATTCCGGATGACTCCTCCTCCGGTTCGGCTGATAGGTGGTTGCGGTTCGCTAAAGGACGACAGTTAGGTAACATGCAGGGTTGCGATCTGAACTTATTTAGTATTTGCCAATGTTTGATTTTTCTGATTATTATAAACTTCTACTTATTTGGAAGGCGAAGTTAGATTTCTTTTTAAAAGAACGAACAAACACAATTGTCTTAAGTCATGTCTGAATCTTTTTTAAACTACTTATTACCTACCCAAAACAAAATTATATTGAAATGGGCGGGATAGCTGGGCTCTGTCTGCTTAGAGCCGCAAAGCCCGAAATGCTGTGTCTGTCCCATTATGGATAAAGACGGTAATAGTATGTATGCACGTATGGGCGGTATACTTTCAACAAGATTTTAATATAAATAAAACCGGCCAATTGCGAGTTAAACTCGCGTGGAGAGAGTTCCGTACCATTGATAGAATTCTTATAGGTTTTCCTGAAATCTACAAGCAATGAACTATATTTCGATTTTTTTTCAAAATTTTAGGCTCAGTAGTTTCGGAGATCAGGGGCGTGGAATGGTCAATTTTCGTCTTCTTTCATGAATAAAATCAAAACTATTTATTTTATAATTATAACAAAACATATTTGAGATCCTCATAACGAGCCCTTTCATTTGATATATGACATAGAAAGGTTTGCAAACCTTTTTTTTTTCAATTTCCTAATTTATCCCCAGAAAATGACCCTTATTTTAAAAAAAATATTTATTTACTTTGCATATATGTGTTTGGGTCATAGGATTACACCATCCTACCAAATTTCACCTGATTTGGTCCAATAGATTCGGAGAAAATTGGCTGTGGGTGACAGACGGACGGACAGACCTATAAGGGTTCCTTTTTTTAATTTTTTGTACGGAGCCCTAAAAAAAAGCCTACCCTCATCTAGATAATTAAATACTAAATACTACTACTGATTCGTTATTAAATAATAATACACCAATTAAATTTTAAGCAAAATTTTAGGAAAACATTACAATTTAAATAAGTACTAGTTCAGATTGCTTCAACGCAAAAGCTATATAAAAACGAGTAACAATGAAAATGAACATGCTTAATCAACTTAACACTAAAGACAAAAACTAAGAATTAAATCTACTCACTATCATGCACAAACAAAGATCATTTTAAAAAAGCTGACTTGTGAATGTTGTGAAGATGCTGCCGGTGTTGTACAAAAATAAAAATGAATGATAGAGGCCACTTCACAAAGATCACAAAAGTTTGTCTAATTTTGGAAAACAATGGGCAAGATTTTTGAAGCATCGATACCAAAAGGACTAAACGTGCTTTAGTGGTGTAGACGTACGTCTATATTGACCCTTTGTAAAATCGACCTGGGAAGCAATTCCCAAACGCATATCCATTTACAGATTATTGAAAATCCTATAGCTTTTTCGAGTACTGACGCTACCAGGTACTAACGCTACCAGATGGATATATGAATTTTTGAGCGAGTAAAAATCGTACCCCAGAGCGTTTTCTTAACATATTGCTTTGTCGTTCTCTAACAAAAATATAAACTAACAGTAACAATCAAGTGAATTCATATAACTTATCTTTGGTACGGTAAGAACGCCACTAAAACACGTGAAATTTAATAAAGTAAAGCGCAAATAAAAAGTACGGTGTCGCCAATCATGCAGTCCCAACCTTGAGTTGGCGAGAACTTCGATGGCAAGACGGGAGTTTGTAACGGCAGCCTCTTAGCCAGGCCCGAACCCCTTACGACATTCCCCAACCAAATCACTGGTCTAATCCGACCCGTAGACGAAAAATTCCTATTCTCCATACACAACCTTGGAGTTGGCACTCTTATCATCTTCCTAAATGGAGTCTTCGCTCGATTAAACCCATATAAAGACAACCTCTTTGGAGAGTTCGTACAGCTTGAGCTAGTCGTTGACGACTCGTAATTCTCACTATCTAAATGAACATCAGTTTTAGGATAAACCATTTCGTTATAAACTCTCTGTTTTAGACTTTTCGGAGGATTGGTTAAATCTGTCTTTACTGTGTTGTTTAGTTTGACTTCTGCATTATCGGTTACGACTTCATTGCCTGCTTCGTTAGGTGTTTCTATTTCTTCTTCAACTAAACTGCCTATTTGGTCTGAGTCTAGGATATCAGGAAGACTAAGATTCCGTTTGATTTCTATATTTTCCGGATTCTGTTCTGTATCAGTGTCTGCTTCTTCTAATGTTAATGATGCAAAATTTGGCACTGTAGTCTGTTTGGTCGCTAGCTTTTCAAATTTTCGCGATAATACTTTGACTACGCCTGTTCCGTCATTAATATTAGCTTTAAGTGGTCTCATCCGCCATTCTTTTATTATCTTCTCTTGTAGTATTTTTCTTTCTTCCATTTCAACCAACTTGTTGATAATTTCCAATTTTCTTTCGATGTATTTATATTTTTTCAACTCGTCACTCATTTCCTTAGGCGCTATGTTTTCTTTCGTATCGCTATGGCTACTATGACACGGTTCAGGCAAATCTTTATCACTTGATATTCTTTTATTAATATGATCTTTAAAACATTTCCCATAAAACTTATTATCTTGTTCCGCGTAGTAATCTAAAGAATCTTTGGCAAAATCACTACTATCTTCTATGACATCCAATGAATCCATGCTCACTTGCTTCATTCTTTCCATTCGTTGCATCGCGTATACTTCTAAACTATCCATTTGAATTTCAGATTTATTCTCATTCACATCTTTTTCTTTAACAAAAACATCAAAAGTCTTTTCAGCGTTGTCAGTAGAATCAACTCTATTAGAATTCTTGTCCTCATGTTTCTTATTATTTAAGTAATTCTTATTTTGTAAACCATCTAATTTGGCTTTGTATTGGGAAGATATAGAAGAACTAAGACTGGCTTTATCTAGTCCAGCTTTCAATCTATTATTTATCTTAACAGACGATGTCCTTTTCATAGGTTTCGGAGGTTTGTGCGGTACAAACTCCATAGTAATTTTAACATTATTATTCTTCGCAGACCCTCTCTCAAGACTCTTTGTAGCATTAAATTTATTTCCATTTGCTTTGTCTTTATTTATCTGATTTTTATTGACTTTATTTTGAACATTTTTACGAATTTGCTCTTCAAATTTTTCTAAATTCTTCTGAACGTGAGAGTTACGTTTTTCCATCAAATTCTTCAAAGGGTTTGGCTTAGAAGCAGGCTCTAGAACCACTTCAAAGCTACAACTCTTTGACTTGATCATAGCGTTCTGTTCACATCCATCCATCTCACTCATGTATTTGTGTTTCTCTGTAAACTTCGGTTGCAAAGATTTACTTGTGTTAGCTCTATAGTCTGCTGAATTTAACCTTGGTATTTCATTTGTCTGTTTTTTATTTTTGGTATACTGCTGTACACTATTTCCGTCGAAATAATACGCAATATTTTTAGCAGGAGGCGGCTGCTTAGAAGAGGAGTCGTACAGACTTCTAGACCTTGTAACAGTCTTATGTCCTGACATGTCATTCGTTGGTACTTCAAATCCGTATACTTTATTGACAGGAGCTTTAGGACTAGTACTCACAGGCGTTGTTTCTTTGTAATTAGGACTTGTAGCTTCAAAGTAGTTATTATACATATAACCGCCGAAATATGGTACATTATTTGGACTAGAGCCGTAACTTTTTGATGCATTATCAAATTCGTAGCAGCTTTTGCTGTTCCTCGGTATGCCTACACCTGTGTTTCTTTGCTGTCTTTTAGGCTTGGTTCCTTCGAATAACATTTCTAAAGGAGCGCTCTTGGTGCATTCAGAATCATCTGACAATACACTTTCAAGAGAATTGCAGTTAGTCCTAGATAATTGATTGTCATTGTCAAGGTACATCTCATCTGAAAGTACTGATTCTTGGCTGCAACTCGATTTCATATACTTCTTTTGATTAAGGAAGAAACTAGCACTACTATGTCTATGATTTTCAAGATATTTTTCATCCGGTTCGTAGATGTTTTCAAAAGAGCAATTCTGAGAATCTACGAGATTGTATCGACTATCAAATTTGGCTTGTTGGAAGGCGACTTCGTTGCCGTATTTTAAGAATATTTCATTAGAAACACTCGAACAATTTGAATGATCACTAAGCATAGATTCGTTCGACCGTGTGACGCACCTTTTAGTCAAAACACTTTGGCACCTGTACATATTGGAATAATTATAATTAATTGAATCCTCATCTATAATATCTTCCAGATTCGATGGCATATTCCGGGGAAGAGTTGAACTTTTCTGGTTTATGTAAGATGGTTTGACCGGTACCGCTGGTTTATCAGTAACGTTGGATATTTCGTAATTAGATACAGCTCTTCTTGGAGCTTTATTCTTATTATGTTTTTTGCAAACCTTTTTAGAATATAACTTATTTTTACAACTAGCATCCTGACTTAGACTGCAATCTTCTAAAGAATCAGAAGAGAAGTTCCCATCGTCTTTTTCTTCGACCTCTTTAGTGGGATGCAGATCTAGATCGCTTTGATTATTAGGTATAAACTCGTCCAAATCTCCGTATTTCTCAGTTATTTCTGCAATCATTTTCTCGGTATCACTCTTTATAGTATCTACGATACTTTTACCGTTATCTTTTATATTTCTACCATCAAAACCTACGAAAAAACTCAAAGAGTTCCTCTTTTTGGGATCTAAGGAACTAGTTTGAGTTTTTTGATCTGTTTGTTCTTTATTTTGGATTTTCTGTGCTTTGTCAGCCCACTTGCATTCTTCGGAAACAGGAGACACAGGGCAAGATTTGTAATTTTTGAAGATACTTCTCGCACTAGGCTTTGGTTTCGTTTGTGGTTTATCATCAGGTTTATTAAGATTTAAAGTGAAATTTCTTGGCGGAATCTTAGGCGGCTCCTTATCTTCTTGTCCTGGGAACAATCTATCGAAAACTTTCGATTGTACTTTCTTCCCCAAGTCTATTGTAAAAGCTAACGGTTTCTGTGGCAACTGTTCTTTGAAAACCATTGGCTTAGTTCCGTATGGAGTAAAATTCATAGTTCTCTTGTCATTTTGAGAAGTCGGTATATTTGCATGTGGTGGTACATACGGAGCTATATTTTCTAAATAATCGGGTATTAGTTTGTTGAGATTTGCGGGGATAGCGTAAGGGTTTTTGTTCCTGTAGTCAACGTTTACGTTAGGGTAGGGGTTGAGGCTGTCGAAATAGTTGGAATTAAGACTGTCCAGGGTTTCCTCTGGGCAGGGGAGGGGGAGTCCTGGTCAGCGTGGCGGGAAATTTCAAATGTTAGTATATAGCAATACATGTTTGGTTCTGACGAGAAAGAAAAAACAATTTTCCCCCGAGTTATCATTCTTAAAATATCAACTCTGTGCCAGTTGTAATACAGCTCATATTACAATACTCTACGTTCATTAAGGGGGGGGTAGGGTTTTAAAAGGCGAAAAAGAAAGCATATTTTTGTGATTTTTTTGCGGCGACATGAGTAATATAATTTAATTGAATTTAATAACATATTATTGTACCACTTTTGAAGTATGTCAGAAAAAATTTTCCATTAAAAATATTGATAACTAAGCCGGTGACTGAAACTCCAGAGGCGCCTTCTGAAAAAACAGTGTTTTTACGGTGCACATTAGAACTCGTTACCGGATCGTCCGACAGAAAAATATTGATATGCATTTAAAAGGTAATGTATTTCTCGAGGTAATCAGGAAGTTTTTTTTATTTTTTTCATTTCTTCCTATTTTTTAATTACAAATTAACCGCGATTTTTGGAGCTAAAATCGCGTTTTTCACTTCCAAGTGCTGCAAAAACTAGAAAAAAAAAAAAAACTCTTCCTGATTACCTCGGGCAATACATCACCTTTAAAATGCATATCACTATTTTTCTTTCGGATGATCCGGTAACGAGTTCTAATGTGCACCGTAAAACTACTTTTTGTCGAGGCGCCTCTGGAGATTCACCGTCACCTGTTTATTTATTATTATTTTTCTTTGAAAATTTTTTCTGACATACTTCAAAAGTTGTATATTAATATGTCATTGAATTTAATAAAATTATATTACTCACTTCGTCACAAAAAAATCGTAAAAATATGCTTTTTTTTCGCCTTTAAAATCCTACCCCTCCCTTAATTGTAAAAACTATTTTGAATTTTAATGTTTTAGCACGGTCATCTAGAGATATCAAAACTCTGAAACGATATTTTGGGCAGTTTATTATATTTATTTCTCGTCAGATTATACTCTTAATGATTTCAAAATTGTTATGATAGATGTTAATGATCGTGTATCACTCAAATCGTTAGCAATGATATTCATTGGCAAGAGCAAGAACATGTTGGCAGTCGTGTCTTGTTTCTGCATCATGACCTTCGATAAGTGATATATTTATCCTGCATTAAATAAAACAAATTTTGACTTTGACTTTTGACTTTATGAAATATTTCCTTTTTGATAATCTTTTTTTTTAAACTTACTGCTCGACACAGATTTTTTCAAGCTTACAGCGAACTGTCAATGTCAAACGGTCTAACATATTGTTTACGATATACACATATTCTGCGTATTTATTTATTAAGACAATATGTAGGAAATCAATTTCAGTATCAAATAACATACTACCCTTCATATTCATGAATTTGTAATGAATATTACTGTAAAGCTTGAAACTACGTCAAGCAAACGCCCGCGACGGATTCAATCCGTCTCTGTCACAAACCCTATGTGCGATAAAGATGGCTGTAACCGTCGCGGGTCATGTGCCTCTGTCGCACAGAGTTTGTGACGAGACGGACTAAACCCAGTCGCGGGTCTCCGCTTAACGCAGTTTCAAGCCAAAGGAGTTTCAACATAGTAACCTTTTTCACGACTACCCACATTTCAACTTCAAACCAAATTAAACCTTGCTGCACTCACCATAGTTCCTGTTATTACTCGGCACCCCCATAGAGATGGGTCGATTTCGTCTCGAACCATCCTTTTCGGGTACGTAAGAAAGGTCGGTGGTCGACTGACTGGATTTGAGGTTAGAACGGAACGCCACCTTTTGAAAAAATAATATGTCAGAGAGTGGAACAACGACCACCATCACGATAATAAAAGTTCCTATGGGTCTTATGGCCCTGGGCTCTGTATTAGGACTTGAGCTCCGGAATTCCGGGTTTAAAATTCCGGAATTCCGACATATTTCACTATCGTTTTTAATACCGGAATTAGTGTAACATAAATAGGAATTTCGTTTTTTTTTTTAAATTGTCTCGGCTTGAGGAACGGCACGTTCGTGTAGCGCGGCACGTCCGCCGACCGATCAACGGCCGCTTAAATTTATGTTAAAGTCTTTAGACAGTAACCAAAACTGTAAAGATCTGGCACAAAGCCTTCACTTACTTTTTTAAAATTTCATTACCAGCCGAAGTCCTAAATGGTAAGACGGTCATTTAGATACCTGTGCCCCCGAGCGCGTTGCGCACTACGTGAGGTGGTACAGGTATCTCATCAGGTGGATACATCAATTTTAAATGAATATCAAAGTTCTGAATAGCTCTTTCAATGGTTTTATATGTTCTACTTACAATACTAGTCCTTCATTTCTTCATATTCATATGGTTGTATACCCTTTAAATAATAAAGGGAGCCTCGAATTCCGGAATTCCGGAACTAAATTGCTTAATATTGAAACTAAATTCCGGAATTTAAAAATGGTCCAATATTCAAGCCCTACTCTGTATGCTTAGAGCCGCAAGACCCAAAATGCTCTTTCTGCTCCATAAAGACATGATATTGTATGTGAGAACGATACCATCTACTATAGGCAAGAACCACGCTTTGTGATGCAAAAGGTTAAGAAATAAATTAGTGGACATCGACTTTTTTTTAATAGCCTATTTCAGTGGCCCACTGTTGGGCACAGACCTATAGTGCCCTGGTATTAAGTGACACTGGGCGTGGTCCGAGTTTGGATGGGTGACCACAATTGGCATAATAATTTCTCAAGCTCCTCCGTGCTTCGGAAGGCTCATTAAGCCATTGGTCCCGGCTGCCATAATTGTATGGCAGTCGTCAACCTATGTAAGATGCCTTTGACAGCTTGAAAAATCTGATAACAGTGTTGGCTACGTACACACGTAAAAAAACAAACAAATTCCATAGTTAATATTTGTTTTGACATTAGGAAAAAGTATCTGATTTGACTTTATTAAAACTTATGACTAAAACTGATGACATTTTGACGTTTAACACGTCATGCCGCCCTGGTACTTCAAATGCTATTTTTTTTTTTTTTTATTAAATAATTTTACGGCTCTGGATACAAGTCCTTTAGAGCCTATCTTTAATTTTGTTCTTTATTCCTAATCCTAACAAGACAATCAAAGGGTGGTGTAGGCCTTTGACTGCTGCAAGGAAGCTTCTGGCGACAAATCTATACGAGTCCACTGGTTTACATAGACGATTGAGTGGCGGACGACGCCCGAAGACGCCCACACAGTCCGCATAATGAATATCACTACAGCCGTACTATGCCTGATAATGCCTGTCCACTTTAACTATTTCACACATTGTTCATGTCATTAGCATTTATAACACCAAACAACACCAATTTCATATTATAAAGCCCACTAAAATCAATTTGACAAATAATTTAAAGCAAACCCCAACCGAACCCCTTAACTTCCCGCCAAAAACACCTCACTTCAAATGCTAGCTACTATTAGACATGGGTAACTCCGGATTCGAATATTTAAATGAGCCGATTCATCAACAGGAGCTGATACCCGTACTGAGTCCCGGTAATCGTTATCGGCTCCCGCGAGATATTGAGTCCTCGCCGATCTTCGTCCCGCGGGGAATCGGCGCCTGTCGGGTCGCGAGCCGCGAGCCGCGTTTCGGCTCCACCGCGTCTCGGGAGGAATCGGGGGTTAATATTATTCTGTATTGAAACCGGTACCAGAAAGGACGTCTTTATTATGTAGATTCAATAGCGAAACTTAGCGGACCTCGGAGCTGGAGCCGATAAGGGAGTAGGAATCATTAAGATGAGTCGGTACCGGTTGCGGAGTAAGATTCAGTGAGCCGAAACACTCCTCGGAGTCGAGATTACCCATGTCTAGCTACTATGTTACTACACGACGACCTCTGTGGCCTAGTGGTCATCATGCCAGGCTGTCACACCGAAGGTCCCGCGTTCGATTCCCGGTCAGGTCAAGATGGAAAATGATCTTTTTCATATTGTCCAGGGTCTTGGATGTTCATCTATATACGAGTATGTATTTGTTATAAAATATAGTATCGTTGAGTTAGTATCCCGTTACACAAGTTTAAAACTTACTTTGGGGCTAGCTCAATCTGTGCGATTTGAGTGTGTAAATATACAATGTATTAATGAACTAATGCAAAACCTCTCAGAAGGTACCTCAGCCCATGTACCTGAACAACTTTTGTTCTACAACTTTCACGAAACCCAAAACAAATTATTTGAATTTTCATACAAACTGATCAACAAGCCGATCGAGTCAATTTGTATGAAGATCCGAATTTTATTTTTGGCATTTCGGGAATGTTGTAGAACAAAAGTTGTTCATTTTACATGGGCTGATCTGAGAGGTTTCGCGTTAGTTCATTTATTTATTTACTATCTCCGACTCACGTTCTCCAACTGCCGCCTGGTCTCCAGTATCCTCCTGGAGAGCTCCTCCCGTCTCCGCGCCGCCTCGGGGTCCACGTGTCGCGGGGCGCGCGGGGCGGGCGCGGGGGGCGGCTGCGGGGCGCGGGCGGGGGGGAGCGGCGCGCGGGACAGGTGCTGCGATGACAGGGACTTGTTGCCTGCAAATATTTATATTTTATTCAACACCCTTGCTCGTAAAGTGGATCTAATTTCACCGGTTTTAGATATATCAAGCAGCTCATAAAACACACGTGAGTAATAAACATAAATTGCGAAGTTATATCCTATAACTGCACTATTTGCTATTTTTTTAATTATTATTAATGGCTTGACGCTACTGCGTATTTAGCCAGGAACAAGTTAAGGCCGCACCTGAATTTTCCGGGGTCCAGGTTAAATGGGGGCACCCATTTAAAATAAATCATTTCAAAGAAAACGGAGACATTATTTAAAATTTTGCAACTACCAAGTCCTAGATAACTCTTTAAAGTATTTTATGAACTACTGTTTACAGTTTAAAGTGAGAACGTTAAGCTTTACTACGCACATTTGCGCACGCAAAAACGGCCACTTTTGGCGAATGGCACTGGACCCCGAAAAATTCAGGTACGGCCTTAATAAAACGTGGGAAATTCTTTTTTCTTAACACATTTTAAGTTTTCTAACAAAGCAATGGTTTGCTGTCAGATAATGCTTTTAGCATTAAAATCGCCTATTGTGCTATACAAATTGTATTTTGTACAATAAAGTTTAAATAAATAAATTACAATCAAAGGTTGGTGTAGGCCTTTGATTGCTTTAAGGGAGCTTCTGCCGACAAATCTATACGAGTCCACTGGTTTTCATAGCCGATTGAGTGGCGGACGACGCCCGAAGACGCCCACACAGTCCGCGAAACAAATATCACTATAGCCGGACTATGACTGTCCACTTTAACTATTTCACATATTGTTCATGAGCATGAGCATTTATAACACCAAACAACACCAATTTCATATTTTATTAAAGTCCACTAAAATCAATTTCCAAATAATTTTAAGCAAAACACCAACCGAACCCCTTGACTTCCCGCCAAAAAACCTATTCACAATTTATATGCTTCAAATTGTTTTGTTCTTTTTTTCAAATTTCGAACTGGCCCGGCGCGCCTCGCCAGCCAGTAGGCTAGGGAGGTGGGGTAATATAAGGACGATGACGATGATGAAAAAGCGAGAAAGCGCACCCCGGCACAGCCCGGACACTCCTAAGGTACGCGCAATATGCGTCACCCAGGCGTCCCCGTTCCCCGTCCCCGCACCTCTCCCCCGTATTCGCCTCGATTCTCACGTTGGCCGTCAAGAACCGGGGGAGAGGTGCGGGTGCGGGGAACGGGGACGTATATTGCGCGTACCTTAGAAGAGTCCCTTCTGTTTACTCTTACTGTATTCTGTGACCCCGGGCTCCTCAGCACAGCTGAGGATACAACAGGGAACACGCTAAGTTGAAGAAGAGGATATCTAAAGAAGAAAATTAGTTTCGAACAATCAGTGAAACCGTATCTCCTTGTGCCCAATCCAACAATAGTCCTCACTGCCGAGTAATAGCAGGCCTGTGTCACTCCCCGTTTAGGTATCGAAAATGTACCTACATTATTACTATGCGCGCAGGCGGCCCCTCCGGGCGATAAATTCAGTTATGCGAATCGTTTCTCCAGAGTAATAAGAATGAAATTGGCTTGCAATGGATGTCTAGGTATCTATACGAAAAGGTGCTGAGTTCTGACGTGAGTTAAATTAAACCATAACGCTAGCCACATTGAGTAGATATTTCTTTGAATTTCTTTGCTGAGTGAGACTTCTGTACGTTAGTATTATTTATACTGTGGTAATATCATGGACGAACAAATACTAGATCACCGTCAACCTTCATACTCTGAAGCGTAATTCGATTTTTAGTTTATATGTTGCAGCTAGATGGAGCTACTAGTTCGAAAGAAGGTAGTTTCGTAGTGGTGCCGCTTAATTTCGGCAAGATGGCGGTATAAGCGTTCATCTTCTACGAACAAACAAGCGCCATCTCTGATTTTTCGTGGATACCATCAACCTAAGCACCCAGCGTCCATTGTATGATTAGCGTGCGAGATAGTAGTGAAGTCTAGAAATAATGAATGAATGAAATAGTTTATTTCAGACTGCACATATATACAGGTCCATATTGTGTTAGTAAAACTTAAAATGTGGGTGTGTGGGTAAAAGTGAGCTTCTCGTACTTATATGTGGTGTATCATCGTCGCTTTCCGCCTCAACCTGGTCGGCCTTTTCCGACTATATCACGCGAGTCAACCGGTTTAAATTAATTGAGAACAGAGATGTTTGGAAGCGTTGTGACGCGCGCGGGCTCCAGCACTCCTCCGCCCCTCTCAGGCGCAGCGGGGGGCCATGCCCATATATAAGGCGCGGCGGCCGGCGCTCGCCCTCTTCGTCTTCGGCAGCATCTGAAGCTAAGTAGTTCTTCTACCTAGAAGGGCTACTCAACTGATCTAGTGCCTATAACTCACGACCCTGACTACCTAATCTGTACCTAGTGTTCTTGTGAATCTTTGTAACTAATGTAATGTAATAGTTGTTCATTATACCTATCTCATTTGCCGATATCTGGTCTTTCTTTTATCTCATCTATCTTCCTAGATCCTAAATCTAGGCTTTACTAACCGAAACGGTACAGCGTAGGGGGAAGCTTTTGCCCAGCAGTAGGACATAGATAGCTAATAAAAATAATAGATACCTCTAGTTCATAATAGTTACTCGTAGACCAGGACACTCCGTGGTCCAGTCGTCAAGGCATTTGCCTTGAGATCAAATCCCACTGGGAAGCATACTTTGTGAAAAGTTGTTACCAGTCTAGTTAGGATATTGCAGGCTTGAATCACCTGATTATCCAAAAAGAAAGATGATTCCGTGCTTCGGAAGGCACGTAAAGCTGTTGGTCCCGAACGCCATCTAGTGTTTGTACTTATCCTAGGATTGGTTCTGGTCTACCTTTTGGGTTGCGGAGGTCAGACGGCAGTCGTGTGAAACCAGTAACCAAGTCATATCACCTAGGGTAGGTAGCGGACTCCGGGCTCTGAAGCGTAACCGCTGACGATGCAACCGGGAATACGGGAGGATGGTGATGAGTTAGATCAGATTGCAGACGTTATAAAACAAGGAGAGGTAAGAAGTGCCCGTAACCGAAGGGCATGTATGAAGAGGTTGATGAGTGCAGATGAAGCGAAAGAGGTCTGTCAGGATCGTAGCAAGTGGAGGTCCATAGTCTCTGCCTACCCCTGTGGGGAACAGGCGTGACAGTGTATGTTACCTCCATTGAGCGCCGTGTCCATCTCAGCTCCGCTCAAGCTGTCAAACGCCGACTTGAGGTACTTCTCCCTCCGCCCCGCCGTGTCCAGCGACTCGCACGACCCGGACAGCGGGTTGCGGTCGCGGTCGTTGTCACCTGATGGGGTTGACACCTGGCGGAATAAGAACTATACTTCTTTATAATGCTTTTTTAATAAGTTGCCACTCGATAAAGCGGCTTCTTGAGCGCGCTTTCTATAATATGGAGGAATTTTCAGGTTAAAATAATTAACAGGTCTTTTTTAGTCTCCACTGCAGGAGCACGACCCTCTCTGTACTGCCAGCCATATATAATATTAGCCAGAGCAGTCAGAAGATTATGCCTACACTCTCCACGCTGGCCAGACGGGTTGGAGAGGTCTCATTGATGTTTATAAGCTTTGTTTAGCTTGTGTTTCCTATGTTACCTACGACATCCACGGGAAGACTTGAAGTGGTCCTATTCTACTGTGCCGGGAACCACACGGCTTATATAAGTAAATTAATAACTCTTACCTCATCATCATCAGAGTCGTGTCCCGACCCGCTAAGAGAGGTTCCGCTCGGTGGGAGTTCAAGTCTTGGAGAGTCCCGAGCGTCAGCCTTCCACCTCTTGGAGCGACGGACCGACTGGCGTAACTCTTCGGCGTCCATTGCGTTTACCATAAACACTCTATAATAAAAAATACCGGTCAAGTGAGAGTCGGACTCGTACACGAAGGGTTCCGTACCTAAGTACAATGTTTTAAAACGCTACAAAAAACACGTTGCTTGTATGACAATGCCCTTTAATTTATAACTTTTTTCTTATTTTCTTTTTGTATTTGTTGTTATAGCGGCCACAGTAATATATAATCGGTGAAAATTTTGTCTAGCTATTGAGGCTATATGGGGCTCCGGCTCTCTTCCTCACCGAACGAAGCATAGAAGCGGTGGAGCTACTACTCAGACGTCGATTTTCTGTGAGAGTGTGGCACTTCCCCGGACGAGCCGGCCCATTCATGCTACTAGCAAAACTAAGTTTTGCCGGTAGCGTGGCTCTACCACAACTAAAACCAGACCTGGTCTCTCAGACCAGCATAGAAGATAAGAGATAGAGATAGAGATGAACTCACCCAGGCGTATCATCGTCATTGTTCCCAGGATAATAAGTGGGCCTGTTCCGACTCTCAGAAGAAGATGTCCTTTCACCATCAGAAATGTCTTCGATATCACCATCGTGCTCCGTAGATTCTTGGTCCTGTGGAGAGAATACGTTGGTTCGATGGGAGGAGACATTTTGTTTTATTCATAGTCGACAACGATGACGTGGCATGAGGCGAACTGTCACTGTCATAGTCTAGCGGCCATTTTTTATCGCTTTCTTTGAGAAATTCTCAAACTTTAGCATGATATAAGGATGGTCATTTGCAGGTTTAGGGTCTATTTACATGTTACATCACAGAGAGAAGAGGTGATGATGTCAAATGTGAAAGTAAGTATGTGTTAACCCATAATATGGCAATGATAGAATGGTAACAATACTAAATTGAACCTTATGCCTTTGACATTAAGTACTTAACCAATAAAAAAAATATACCTGCGATGCCCCTCGGTTAAGGGGCAAAGAAAAAAGCGTTACAAGGAGGAAGGAGGGGTTCGAAAAACAAAATTCTGTGTGACGTTATATGTGGCCGGGTCCCTTATCGTTGTGACAATTCAAGTCAATATCGAGTACATATTTTCGCAAATCAAATAACGATTTGATTTTAGTTTTAGACTTTTGATTCTCTGTCGCATTCCTTTATATAATAATGCAACAAAAAAAAATAAGAAAAATAAAAAAAGGAAAAATAAGCAAACCTCATATTTAAAGCTGCCAAGGGACGAATCGTCCGTGTGGTGTCTCGTACGACCGTCGGATCGAGCGTCCGTTACAATGGTAACCTGGTTTCAAAATAAATTAAAATAACCACAAAATAAAACTGAAAGTGAGTGAAGAGAAAAAAAAAAAAAGAGGGTAAATTCATCATTATAAAACATCGAGTTATATAAGAGCTATTCTTCTTCTTATCGAGTCGAAATGGTTACACTGTAGCTTCAATTTCAAATTATTTACCTTAAATACAGAAATGGTTTGTATTACATTTAAAAAAATACATGATATAAAATGATTTTAAAAGATTTGTAGGTATATCGTTTTAGTCTACCACGTCTGTTTTCCATCTGAGGTAGGCAGAGACTACGAATCTTTACAAGGTAACCTCAGTAAGAAAATTAAATGCTATATGCCTCAATCATTAAAAAAAAATTTACAGAGAATCCTTAAGGGAGCCAAAATAATGTCTAACTTTATATTATAAGGCTTAATAAACTAAAAATGCATATAATACACAATTTTCCACATGCCACATACAAAATAAAGCGAAGCAATGATGAATGAATGATACAAGTATATGTTCAATGATTAATCATTAAAAACGCAGTCCGCATACCGAAAGCAAAATTCTTTGCATGCAAATTAATTAAATTAAATAGAAAAAAAATCATATGTACAGATGGCAGACTGAAAAACTTAACATTTAAATTTCATTTAAGTACAAACGATTATACAAATGCCAAGAACCTATATTAACTTAACCTTATTAACCCATATACTTTTTCATAAGAGCTGTGATGTTGCACAGAAACTAGAAATTATCTAATCGAAATCCCCCATGAGGCTGGCATAGTCACACCAAGTGAACTGAAGCCTCGGAAAAAAAATAGACGAAAAAAAAAAAAAATTTTTTTAAATGTTTAAAAAATATTTTTTTGTCTGCACTAGCTTATCTCTTAGGAATCATCATCATCATCAGGTCTATTTTAGTCTCCACTGTAGGAGCACGACCCTCTCTGTGCTACCAGAGCCATACTTGGCCAGAGTATCCAGAAGATTTGGCCTACACTCTCCACGCTGACCAAACGACTTAGAGAGGTATCACTGATGTTTACAAGCTTTGTTCAGCTTGTGTTTCCTATGTCGCCTTCTACGACATCCACGGGAAGACTTGGAGTGGTCATATTCTACTCTGTATTAATCGGATACAACTAACTGTTTACTGAGTAACTATGAGCGAAATAATTATATCAATGTTTGTTTTTTACAAGAGAAGCAGGACCAAAACAATCTAGTAAGTACTCACTAATTTTCGTTAAACATTTCGTTAAAACTTGTCATTTTGTTCTCCAAAATGGCTAACATAATGATGGCACAAACACAAGCATAAACAGGCGAGCGAACGTAAAAAAATACAAAGCAATCCTTCTGCGCTTTCGGTGACAGTATAGAACTGGCGAGTGTCGTAATCTTTGAACAGAGCGACGAGGCCGGGCGGCTGGCTCAGGATGAGGGACTATGATAAGCAACACGATATTCAATGGCGTAAGAAACTAATTATACTACATAAAATACCTGGCACTACACAGTAGTCGTTCTGTACAACTCTGTACCGCTCTTACATTTGGCCGGTTTAACTGTGCGAACTGGTGCCGTGATAAGGATTGAGCTTACCGATCAACGTTTGCTTTTCACACGACAATTAACTAACGTTGCTAAATGCTTTGTGAAAACTTTGGCTGTCTGAAATATCTAGCATGGCTACTTTAAAATGAAGTGGCTGGCAAGATTGGCACAATCACAAATGCTTACAGGGCATTCGTAAAGGAATGAAACTACTACTAATATTCACTACATTTTTTTTCTTAGAGCCTGGCATTATATTTTCCAAAATGGCTGTCGAATATGTCTAACACAAAGAAACAGCTACAATGATGATATGACTTGTACGAATGACACAAACACAAGCGCAAACGGACAGGCAAAAATGAAACAAAAATTTTAAAAAAACCTTCTGTGCTCTCGGCGATAATATAGAATTGGCGAGAGTGTCGAAGTCTTTGAACAGAGCGGCGACCCTGGGCAGCTGGCTCAGGTTGAGGGACTTCGGCCGCTGACGTGTTATAGTTTTAAATGCAGGGTTGGTGATTTCAGATATATTTTGCTTATAGTCTTTCTTTAACAAGGCTTTCCTCCATAAAGGTGTCAATAGATGGCGTTGTAAAACAATTGTTTTTATACTACTGTAGGCGAAATGTAACTTAAACCTATCGATGCCTGCAATGCGTGGCATTTTTTAAGTTTAACAGCATTACAATCACCTGTTATTGTCAGTTTCTTATTTCTATAGCCACAAATTACTAAAGTAATTAGTTGATTTTAGATGAGCGCCATCTATTGGTGCTTAGCTCAAACTACAGCAAAATTTTGTAAAAATAAAAAAGTAAAAAGAAATAAGCAAAATATATTTCATACCAATAGCATACTCGTAGAGGGAAAAATACAAAAAAAATATCTGACCAACAAAACAAAATTAAAAAATCAAATATGAGAAACTAAAAACTGTTGTTCAGACCCAAGCTTTAGGAAAAAGCTTTTCATCAATTATTATTTTTAATAATATTTACAATAAATATACATTATTTATACATCACACCTTCACCGAAAAGGAGACCAAAACCGTGTGAGTGATTTATTAGACGGCACGTTAAAAACTAAATACTGAAAATAGTTGGAAAGTCGAGGCGGACTTGCTTCTTCTACTATTAATAGGCACTGATTTAAAGAGGCAGTTGTAAATAGCAGTTTTGGTAAGTTAAAAATTATAAATGGCATGTTTAATAACTAGTTCAGCAGTTAAAACTAAGCAGTAAAGTAAACAAAAATGAGTAATAAAAAATAATGAACTGGATCAGTGAATATATAATTGAGCAGGAATATAATTAAAAGGGCGGTAAAAAAAATTGAACGAGCGGTTCAATAGGTTTTCCCTAACCTAGTAATGGAGAAAACCGACCTAGCACTCGCCGGCCGCTACCGCGGCACGCTCGCTCGCTCGGCTCGTGCGTGTGTTGGTCGCAGTTCTAACCTAACCTAACCTATAGGTTTTCCCTAACCTAGTAAAATGAATAGAATGAAAACAGAAGTAATATGATAAAATAACCGACTAATTGATTTTTTATTACTGTTCATGTTTTATTGTCGCAATAATTAATTAACCGCCATTAAATTAAATAACTACTCAATATGTTTTCCAACTGATCATAATAACATCTCGAACATTTAAATAACAGCTCAAAAAATTTGTTCCCATATTAATATCTAGGCTTTTGTCAAGGCCATTGCATGAAAAGAGACGCACACAGTAACGATAATGGGAATAGGACATATTACGCAAACCTCCACGCAGATAGCGGCACTAGCACACACAGTAAATAATCTGTCGCCATATTTTTTTGACAAAAAAATAAAATAAAAGTATTTAATTTTATTACATTAATAGTTTTATTATTATTCACCATCGAAATAGAATCTCTAGAAATCTAACGCTCCTACATTCACCGCTTCGATTCTGATTCTATTAACGCAAACAAACTAACAGTAATTACAACGAAACACTCAAACACACACATAGACAAAGATGCATGCGATTGGTCGCGACAAGGTCACGCACTCGTCATCGCCCCATGGGTAAAGCAGACGGCTCCCCTAAGTCGGCTACCCGACCGACACGGTCGGGCTCAGGGGCCGATTATTATAATGTTTATTTACTTACATATGAAAGGCGAGTCCTGTCTTTTTCATGTGTGTATGGCTTCTACACCACTTCACGGCAAATGACGGCATTTTAAATGAATCGATTATGGCAAAAACACAGCAATATTCTCAAAGGAAACTTTTTGCGACGCAACCGCACAACTCGACTGTCACGGCGAACTGTCGCGCCGCGCGGTTTATATTTTAAGCCCCGCCCGCCGCGGTACATATCGCGTGGAATGATTTTTCGGGATTATTTACGCTTCTAGGGTTTATTATTCGTAGTTATTCACTCATTCAAAACCTGTGCTCCGTTGTATGGCTTCCTACGGCCATTAAAATATCTATACCTGTATAATTTTATCAAATTTATTGCGACTTTGAAGTAATTGTCATTGTCAAACATGTGTTAACGGTCTGCGCTAATGCTGCACTCTGGCGGCAGAACATTGCAGTAATATCTCCTATTAGTTACCTTATTTTTTTTTATTGATATTTTACAGTAGGTATGTTTATTATGTTACATTTGTACAATGTTAGACACAATCACACAACACAACTTTACTTTTTATCTATATAAATAAAAATGAATTGTTGTTCGTTAGTCTGCTTAAAACTCGAGAACGGCTGAACGGATTTGGCTAATTTTGGTCTTGAAATATTCATGAAAGTCCAGGGAAGGTTTAAACGGTGAGAAATTATGGAAAAGGGAACGGGAAAGGGCGAAACGAAGTTCGCCGGGTCAGCTAGTTTACAATAAATTGACGTCCAAAAACAACTTTTGCAGTTTAATTCTGGTATGTTAGTACATATAGTTGTAAAATATAAAAGACAACACTTCCTCTGTGGCCTAATTGCCTGCTACTTAGGAAGACCATGACTATGTTTGATCTCCAGCCAGGCCAAGTTGGAATATAGCCTTTTTCAAATTGCCCTAATTCTTTGGCGTTTATCTACACTTACTAATACATGTATTTGTAACGAAAATTTTTTTTTTAGAATTTTTCAGTTAGATCCCATAGCACCCAAGTAGTACTACACGATTTAAAAAAATCTTTGGAAATGATCTTCACGATAAAATCTCCTTCGAAAAAACAAGTTCGCCATCGACTTTCCAACACGACACCATGCCCCATCTCTTTTAACAAATACACACTTGTACATACCTGCTTGGTGACTTGGTCTCTTCTCTTCTCAATGTAGCGGGTGTCGGTGCCGCTGTCCAGCGAACTGTCTTTGGAGCCGTCGGAGTCGCGTTTTTCTGTAATAAAAGTGTTGTTATTTTTAAAACTTAACTGTCTGGCCGCTCGAACACAGACGATTCTCAAGCTTATTACATTGACAAAAAATATTGGTTGCTTGATAAAAAAATGACCTTGAATAGAGGGGTTAAAGCCCATCTGTCTTATTTTAAAACGCGAATAAACTTTAGCACTTAGTCAAAACCATTAACCGTCAAAACAAACCTTTTTTGTCACTGTCAACTTAATTTGGGTGAATAATGGTTTAAACCAAGTACTTGAGTTAGTCTGCGTTTTCCTAATAATAAGATGGATAGTTTGTCATAACGACATCGCAAAGATTTTGTCATGTCATCTCCGTCAATAAATTAAAAACAAAAGTGGGCTAAGAAAACTGCCTTGTAGTACACCTTTTGCATATACAAGGCTTTTCATAATACATCTATTCCCCATGGAATTGAAAAGAATTAATTGTTGCCCATTTACCAAGTAGGAATCAAACCAACTCGCTAGCTACACCACAAGTACTAAATCGTTCTAATTGTTGAAATAGTGTCGTGTTTTACGAAGTCAAAAGCCTGTGGCATGTCTACAAATTAGCCGGTACACCTTTTATTACGTATTTTTATGGGAGTATTTACTTTTTGTGAAAAATCTGGCTTAAGTACATCTTTTTTATTATTAAATGTCAGGAAATTCCGTTCACTACAAAAAATTAGACCTTTTTTTTCGTTTTCTATTACAATTTGAATTAGACCAATAAAAAAATAAATACTTTGTTTTTTTCAATAATAAAAAATCTATTTTTAATAGGTGAGTGGCGACCTCTACGCAAATACGAGGAACTAAGTACAACCACAACAACGAATCCACAACATAGTTCACAGATGGCGCCAGCCGTGTCCTACATCGCGATCTCAGAGTTCTGGTTGCAACTAACCATATAAACAATCTCCGAAAATACACCTGCGGAACCGAGATTCCCCGCAACACCATCCCTGGCGGGAAGATCTTCCCTTTGTGGCGGTCAAGCATATCACCTCGCTCCTGATACAGGTGATTTATCCGCCACTAAAGGCCACTAAAGGCTCCGCCACCGATGCCGGGACACCCTGTAGACGGAATGTAGCTATCAGCCCACTGACCTGCCGGCTGCACGCGGGCGGCCCACTTGCCGCGCGCGGGCGGCTGCGGGCTGGGCGCCGCGGGCGCCGGGACGGAGTCCCCGAGACTCTTCTTGGCCCACGTCGGTAGTTTGCCTATCCGCAAACTGGAAATAAAGATCACAATCTTAATATCACCAGTAGGTTGACTGGTATATGTGTAAAGCCTAACGTTAGGAGCCCCCTTACCCTAGACTTTTCCATACAAACGTAGTTTTTATTTTTAAATGACATGTCAAATTCAGGCAGTATTTTGTAATTTCAAAGAAATTGCATATATCTAGGCATATAACTTGTTTTCACAGTCAAAATATTGTTACGAAACTGGGGTTCGAATTTGGAGAAAAACGCCAAACTTCGTATGAGGGATTTATTCACTACGGAACCCTAGGTTGACACGTGAAGATGGTCTTCCAAACGGTCCAAGTCGCGTAGCAGCTGAGGTCCAGGTATCTCGCCAAGGTAGTCGCAGGTACTTCCACTTATCGCGCTTAAGTAGGTTACCTTCGCTTCGAAGTGATCGCTTTTTCAAATTTTATAATTATTTAATTTTTTATAGATGTCCAAACAGGAGAAGAATAAATATTACAGCTCACTTCATTTCACATTTTTCTTTTTAAACTTCTATTATAATATTCTGGCTTGGAAGTATCATAAATTGCTGGTCTGTTTTGTACTTCTTGTTGACCGAGGAGCGAAGCGAACGAGGTCTCTAAATCGAGTTGGGGGCGAAAACACATTGTATGTATGTATGTATGTTTGTACCGCAATAACTTCCGAACCGATAGTCCGATTTTGATGAAATTTGGTAGGCATGTAGGAAATATCAATAGAATTTTAAAGTTCGTAGGAAATCAAAAACGGTTCAGTAGTTTTTGAAATATTAATAAAAAAGCCCGCGATTATGTAGCAAACGAAACCATAGCGCGTTCTAACTTTGGATAGCGCCATCTAGGTGTTACTTAGGAAACTTTAATTGCGAGGTCTAAGTTCACGGCGAACTACTAGTATTAACATCGATACATCGATTTCTAGCGCCATGGTATAATACTGAGTACGTTATGTCCCACCACTACCGAGTGCAGGTTGCAGACTAAAGTGCGCGCCGTCTGCGTTAGCGCGGATTGAAGCAAACGTTGTGTTTTTTCCGCCCACTTTTGGTGCGGCGCGATCTGCCAGAACTACACGGATTTTTTGTGCGCCAGACTTTTTGCGCATCGTGTGCGTTACTGCATATGATTGCATATGTTCTATTTCCACAGACTAAAAAGTGCGTCACAGATATTCTGTCGTTTGTTTGCGTTGAGCCTATGTTCTATTTTCACAGGCTAAAAAGTGCGTCACGGATAGTCTGTCGTTTGCTTGCGTTGGGCCTTGCGTTGGGCCTATGTTCTATTTTCACAGACTAAAAAGTGCGTCACGGATAGTCTGTCGTCTGCGTTGGGCCTAATAATGTTAAATAAATAACAATAAAAAAATATGCCAGAAATCACATAGGTACACATGGTACAATTAAATGGAGCTCGATGGCTCAGCGGGCGTACGTAATTTTGCATAGACATTTAAATCGACAATTCATTATATGATTGTCCAAAAGCTGGCGAGATAATGAATCAGTACCAGATATTCAGAGAAAAAAAATTGGTAATGTTATAGATCATACAGCAAATCTGGCATAGTTATATTCTTCTTCTTTAAGTGCCGCTTCATTCCTTAAGATTGGCAGTCAGCTCTTTAAATCTCGATTTGTCCATGGCAAGCCTGAACAGTTGTTCTACTGTTTTGATACCAGTCCATTGTCTAATTCTTCAGCCAAGACATTTTGCGACCCCCCACCATAGTCATATACTCACGTGTAGTCCGGCACGACTGGTGTGGCGAACTGCGCCGAGTCCGGTATTTCTCTGGGCGGGGAGCCCAGCTGAGATTCACTCTCGCTCTCCATGGATATGCCGTTGCTGGGACCCGATACTTTTCTGGAAATAAGATTGAACTAGTCACGTGGAGAACAGACACTGTAACAATCCGAGGATTGGTTCTGGTCTCCCCTTTGAGTTGCGGAGGTCAGACGGCAGTTGCTTTGTGTAAAACCAGTAACCTCGTCACATCCCCTAGGTAAGGTAGCGGACCCCGGGCTCTAAAGAATTACCGCTGAGGATGCAACCGGGAATACGGGAGGATGATGATGTGGTGTACAGACACTGGGCACTGTCTACACCGTAAATAATAAAGACATTATTATAAAGGATGTATACGATAAATCGAAAGTATTACGTAAGCAGATTTTTAATATTCCTACACTTGGGAGTGTAGAAGACGTACTTTATCGAGAAGATAGACTGACAAAGTGTCAGTAAAGTAAGGGTTGGATCTCATCTATCAGCACGGCCGGTGCTGAAGGGTTCCGTCGCTCTCTCTCTCGCTCTAGCAAATTACTGTTGCGAGCGACAGAAAAGAATAGCAGCATAGGAAAGTGCTATTCCGTGATGATAGATGAGATCCAACCCTAAGCAATCTTTTCCTATGTCAGTAAGCAGAAGAATACTTCTTCTTCTTCATAACCATTTCTCTATCGCGAGTCATACTTATGCTAAGCAGTAGACGTAGTATTTTATTACTCTGTGGCAGTAGTATACAAGGTTCGCTTTTATTTGAAGCGAAAATTCAGTCCATCTTTTTGAAAAACTTTTTCCATTGAGTGTATATCAAATCCAATCGGATTGTAGCTATATCACGAAGCTACTTCCGATTTGTATAATAAAATTTAAAAAAAAACATATTTCGATATAATGTACACTCATTGAGAAAAGTTGATCACAATGATGGACGGAATCACCCATTAAAATACGTGCGAAATAAATAAATAAGTGCGAGTCGGAATCGTGTACATAAAGGGTTCCGTACCTCCGTTTGTAAAATCATGGTGTTTTCAAACGCTGAAAAAACACGTTTCTTGTATGAAAACCCCCCTTTAATTTTTAACTTTATCTTATTTTTAGTTTTTGTTGTTATAGTGGCCACAGTAATACATAATCAGTGAAAATTTCAAGCATCTAGTTAATGCCATTATAAAGATCTAGTTAAAAACGCTGAAAAAACACGTTTTTTTGTATGACGACCCCCTTTAATTTTTAACTTTTTTTATTTTTAGTATTTGTTGTTATAGCGGCCACAGTAATACATAATCAGTGAAAATTTCAAGGGTCTTGCTATTACGGTTCAAGAGATAGAGCCCTGTGACAGACGGACAGACAGCGGAGTCTCAGTAATAGGGTTCCGTTTGTACCCTTTGGGTACGGAACCCTAAAAAAGTTTAAAAAAGTATAGATATTCCACTCACTTCCCTTGCCGTATCGCCTGCTGAGCCAGCCTCGCCCGCATCGTGACCACCATGTCGTGAGGGACTCTCCACACGAAGATGCACCCGTCGCCTGACGCCGACACTAGGTGTTGACAGTCCGGGGTGAACCTGGAAAAAAAATATTTTTATCAAGTTTTTTATAATGGCAACACCAATATTTGCCAGTCGCTGGCACTGGTCAAAGTCAAAGTAATTTTTTTTATGCAATGTAGGATTAATGTGTCCCTTATTTTGAGGGTCATTTTTTATTTTTTTTATTTTATTTATTTATTTATAAAATTTTAGGAAGACTTACAGCTATAAATACAAATTACATACAATCATAGGAAATAGAGAGCCATTAAGAAGTCTCCACAAGTAGAAGTAAAGTAGAAACGAGAAGATCAAGGAAATAGTAATAAGCAAGAACACAGTTGCCAGTGATATACAAAATTAACAAGTATAAATAAATAGAAGAAAGAAAGACTAAATACTTACCTACATACATAACTAAAATATATACTGCAAACATAGTTACAATTTAATACATATATAGTAGAAAAACTTTATGTATAAAAATCTAAAGAAATAAGAAGAATAGAAGAAGTCTCATAAGGATAATATGCATCTACCTTCAATTCTGCTAGTCAAAAAAAACATTACTGATTCGACGCCGTGCTGCAGGGATATTTATATTATTTTTAGTGCAAAAGCTTCAAACTACTAGTTTATTTACATAGTAGTATAGGGAGAAAATGTTCTTAGCATTAAATCTGACATTTGTCGTAGTATCATTAATAAATATCAAGAGCTCCCACTTTCCTATCTCATCTCTCAAAAGCTTAACAATAACCCCTTTATTCATAAAATTTTATTCATAAAATCCTAGTATCAGTTCAGTTACAGGAGCTGTCCGAAATATGTACCTTAGACCGGTGACGATCTCTGAGTGTCCATACATGGTGGCCATACACTCCCCGGAGTAGTAGTCGTACACGCTGAGGATCTTGTCAGTGCTGGACGTGGCCAGGTAGATGCCACTGCTGTCTAACGCCACCTGAAAAATAATATATCAAAATTATTTCATATTGATGTAAGTCAATGTCACTCCCTGTTTAGATATCGAAAATGTACCTACATTATTACTATGCGCGCAGGCGGCCCCTCCGGGTGGTAAATTCAGTTATACGAATCGTTTGTCTAGATGAATAAGAATGAAATTGGCTTGCAATGGATGTCTAGGTATCTATACGAAAAGGTGCTGAGTTCTAACGTAAGCTAAATTAAACCATATCGATAGCCACATTGAGTAGATATTTCTTTGAATTTCTTTGCTGAGTGAGACTTCTGTACGTTAGTATTATTTATTCTGTGGTATTACCAACTATGGACGAACAAAAACTATAAAACTATCGCATTGCATCATTACCAGAGATATAAACAACTCTACCTAATTCCGACCTTTCATTATTACCATAGACGAATAAATACTATAGAACTGCCAACCCCATACAAAACATATGTAATCTGCTAGAAAGCCGAAATCCCAAATTATTTCTAGATGTCGCTACTATCTCGCCCGCTAGCCATACAAAGGATGCTGGTACTTAGGTATCCGGTATCCACGAAAAATTAAAGATGGCGCTTGTTTGTTCGTAGATAATGAACGCTTATACCGCCATCTTGCCGAAATTAAGCGGCACCACTACGAAACTACCTTCTTTCGAACTAGTTGCTCCATCTAGTTGCAACATTTAATTAAACTAAAAATCGAATTACGCTTCAAAGTATGAAGATTGTCACAGTCCTCTAGTATATTCTGTATAAGTTGATCATGATTATTACTAAACGTACGGTAAACCAATTGGTCCAATGGTTAACTGGCAGAGAACGCCAGAAGGCGTTAAGTCCGCCATTTGTACACTTTTTTTCTGTGCAATAAAGTTTAAATAAATAAACCAAATACCTAAAATTGTTACTGTGTAAAATAGTAAACGCGGCATACATCAGCAAAAAAAAATGTTGTATTCCTTATTCTTAGTACAAACAAGTACGTAAGAGGGAGTTTTAAAGCTGCCCCTATACCAGAGAAACTTGTTGAAAATCGCCTCAGATGGTATGGACACGTGCAGAGACGTCCAGACGACCATATAGTTAAGCTTGCCCTAAATTTACCAACGATGAAGCGGGGACTTGGAAGACCACCTTCCACCTGGATGACGACGGTCGAAAATTACCTGCAACAAGCTCAGTTGGATGCCGGCACAGCTCAAGACCGTGCAAAGTGGAAAAGAAGGACAAGGAAGGCCGACCTCAATTAGATGGGATAAGGTCTAGAGAAAGAAGAAGTATTCCTTATTCTTAGATATTTCTCAATAAAGAAATTATGAGATAGCCTTAGATTTATGATACTTATAGATGGCGCCTTACAGTTGTTCATGGTTTTTTTTTTTATTAGGTTTACAAAACTGACAATACAAGGTAACAAGTATATGTAGGGTATAGAGTATTCAGTAACATGTGAAAGGTTAAGTTACCTTTATAAGCGTGCCGTCTTCAGCCGTGGTTCCCCTGAAAGTCTTCGTGTGCCGCCCTTGCGCCGCGCTGTACACTCTCACGTTGCGATCCTGAGACAAAGTAAAGAGAAACGTTTTAAATTACGGTTAACGAACGTTAACCTGTTTCTATTCTGTACAGAAAAAACATTTACCGTCTTTATTATAAATCGCCTTTCTTATATGCCCTGTGGTTCCCGGCAGAGTAGAATAGGACCACTCCAAGTAGATGTCGTAGAAGGCGACTTAGGAAACACAAGCTGAACAAAGCTTATAAACATAAATGAGACCTCTCCAACCCGTCTGACCAGCGTGGAGAGTGAAGGCCAAATCCTCTAGCTGCTCTGGCTAATATATGGCTCTGGTAGTACAGACCTGATGATGATGATGATGACAATTTGCATGGGCGTTCTCTATAATTTAAGAACTACGTTCTTGTCGGTGGAGTAGTTTCCAAGTCTCCCATCTGCTGAGCCTATGGGTGTTAACCTGTTTTTTTAATACAAAAATAAACATTTAGAGTGCCCTGCTAAGGTTTGTAAGTTGCATAGCTAAGGTTTTACAGATGAACGACAGTCAGCGACAGTCGGCGACCTGCTAGATATTTTTTTAATCATAGCTAAGGTTTTACAGATGAACGACAGTCAGCGACAATCAGCGACAGTCGGCGACAATCAGCGACAATCAGCGACAATCAGCGACAATCAGCGACAGTCGGCGACAATCAGCGACAGTCGGCGACAATCCGCGACAGTTGGCAACAGTCAGTGATACTGGTCGCCGACCAGGGTCGCACACTGTCACTCGTCTGTCTAAACCCTGAGATAACTCCCCATCAAAGCCCAGCCAAACTATTAGCCGAAAAAAGAAGCTGTTTACCTGACAAGCCGTAAGTATATGTCTACCGCCTGCGTCTACCTCCATGTCGTACAGCGTCGTCCGGCCGGACACGTTCTGACCCCGAGCGAACTGGTATCTGCCGTCAGATGTCTGGGGGAAAAAAAATGTACATTAGTATTATTTATTTGACCGCCCAGGATAAGATAGTATAACTCCTCAGATAGTAGGAATTTACCTCACGAGCCGAGAATTAGTGGCTGTAAATAGGCGAACAGAGACTTTCTGTATCACCACCCCAGGTGTGCAATATTTCATCTTGGCGCCTCCTCTATGTCCAGTTATTTCTAGCGACAGGTGGGGGGGGGGGGGGGTTGGCCCCCCTAAACCCTCCCCCCCCCGTCGCCAGAAAGAGGAATGTTTGATAGCGGAGGTGAGCTGCAAATATTTAACTTTGCTGCCCTGGGCGTTGGACCCGGCATGTACCTCCTAGATCCTGGACTGGTAGGTACCTCAGCAAGGTTACAGGAAAACGCTGGATTCAATTTTAATCGGTCATTTTGGAAATATTTGGGGTAAGGCAGTCTTGCCCACCGTATCTGCCTGAAGAGCACAGTTCTATCAGTGACCCGGGTCACTGGTACCTCTTGCATTTTCATGACACCCTAATACCTCAACGCTCTTATCTTGTCACGTTTATACTAATCGTCTACTTCGAGGGAATTCGATGGCTCAGCCAACCAAAGTTGGTCACTAACACACTAATCACTTGCTTTACCGTTACCCGTGTGGATCCGGATTAGATTAGGACCACTCCATCTCTTCCTGTGGATGTCGTAAGAGGCGACTAAAGGACTAAGCACAAACTTCTCGTGCTACAGTTGCATTATTAAATTAATGCATACGGGAATTAACGCGAAACGTACCTTTTTTTATTTATTTTGCTGACGTTTCGTTCGGGTTTCACCGAACGTGGTCCCAGCTTGACCACGTTCGGTGAGGTAAGTTTCGCGTTAATTCCCGTATGCATTAATTTAATAATAATGCAACGCGATAGTTTAAAAGTATTTACAGTTGCATTCCTAAGAAACCCGTTAAATTCGGGCGGCGGCCGGTTGTAAAACTTTTCGCACAAATTACATGCATGTTATATTTGGAGAAGAAAAAGCGGGAAAGCGCACCCCGGGCTCCGAAGCAGCACAGCTGAGGGTGCAACCAATATGTAGAAACCAGGTATGTCTTACCGTTCGTATCTGCCTGAAGAGTATAGTTTTATCAGCGCCACACGACACCATCTGTAGTTGAGAGCCGGAGTTCAGAAACCGTACTGCCGTGATGGATGAAGAATGCTCGTCCAACGTCTGAAGTAGTTTGTAACCCTGGAAAAGAGGAGAATGCGTTAGTCATGAAGAACTTATCAAAGATGTACGCACTTGGAGCAAACGAAAGCTGAGGTCCGAACCCATCTCTGTTTTGACCATACTGGTATTACCAGGCCTGTGTCACTCCCCGTTTAGGTATCGAAAATGTACCTATATTATTAATATGCGCGCAGCGGCTTCCCGGGTGGTAAATTCAGTTATACGAATCGTTTGCCCAGAGTAATAAGGATGAAATTGGCTTGCAATAGATGTCTAGGTATGTAAACGAAAAGGTGCTGAGTTTTGACGTTAGCTAAATTAAACCATATCGCTAATAACATTGAGTAGACATTTCTTTGAATTTCTTTGCTGAGTGAGACTTTTGTACCGGTTCTTATTCTGTGGTATTACCTTATCTCTGGCACCAACTCTACGTGCGACAGAGAAAGCAGAATACGTCGCGTGATGCCGTGTCTCATTCGCACGTAAAGTTTATGACAGAGATAGAACGGACGTGTTCTATCACAGCGCGAGCCCTAAATGTACAGTACCTCTGCATCATTGGCTTGTAGAGCATGCAGTGCATAATGAACCTAAGTGTTCGAAATCAAACCTGTTCTGTACGAGTATTTATGACAGCCTAGTACTTTACTTTAGACGTCTCAGTGATTCTACAGAAGCTAAAACCTCCTAAACTGTCACCCATCCTTGTTAAAACCATTACCAGCTGCTTGACATTAGGTTAGGACTCTCTGGTATCCAATAAGGTAACTCCCATCCATCTCAGAGCAAGACATTTCAAATGTTGCTTAACCTTCTCTTAGCTTGCCTTTCTTTGAGCAATCTAAATTACAACTGGCAATTTATAATCGCCTGGTACTTAAGTAGCAGATTACTTCAAATAAACAATTCCAAAACGGTCACCAATCCGTGGTGAAACTTCACCAAGTTGCTTGACATGAGAAATTTCACTAATATCTGTGCTAATATTGACTCGCACACCCACCCCAAACGTGACCATGCCAATCGTTGCTTACCTTATCAACTAAAAAGATGTGCCTGTCTCTCATGGCTGCTGGCCGCGTGAGCGACACAACATCGTGAGCTTCTAGTGTATGCAGTGCTAAGTAAACCCACGTATAAATCTAACCTCTTGCATTTATGACAGCCTAGTACTTTGGACCTTTGTTACAATTTATTTCCCGTGGCACAAAACGGTTACCCATCTTTCTTTAAACAACGGTCAGTTGCTTAACATAAGATTAAAACAGTATCAAAGTGCCCACTTATCTCAGAAATGGACATTTCAAAAATTCCTTAACATCCAAGGAATCTCTGAGTGCTCTTATTACTACTGCGTTAAACCTTTTCTAAGAAGCTTTCTTTGCGCAATGTTACTACTGCAAGTCTATGAGCGCCTAGTACTACAGGAGCAGTTTACTTCGGAGAAGTCCCTAAACGATCACCCGTCCGTGGACAATATTTGTCAAGTTGCTTGACATGAGATTATCTTGCTACACTGACTCGCCCACCCATCCCATACATATCCATGTCAACTTTGCTCACCTTATCAACTGAAAAGACGTGTATGAGCCTGTCCCTCGAGGCGGACGCCAGCAGCCTGGGCTCCGCGCTGTACTCCAGACACAGCACCTCTGCGTCGTGAGCTTCCAGCGTGTGCAGAGCTGGCCCGGCACCGGAAGTGGAATGTACCCACACATTGCCCGCCCGGTCGCCGGAAGCTATGTGACGACCGTCTGGCGACACTCGGACGCATCTGAAGACAAAATTCAATTTTCATTGGCAATTTATCTTGAATTAAATCGTTAGATAGCATTTTAAGCTATGTTAGATAGACGCTCTTAAGGTGAATATAGAAGCAAATGACCTTGAAGTGGCGGCCTTATTTGAAATAAATTGTTAACTCGTAAATATAGAGATAATTTCCATATTGCTAATCGTCAGGCACTAGATAGCCCTTTAAATTATTTTATGAACCACCTTTGAAAGTATTTAGAAATTATCACCATATTTACGAGTTAACAATTTATTTCACACTTCAAGGCCATTTGCTTTTATATTCACCTTAAAATCTTGAATAGTCAGAGATAAGTGAGGACAGAACAGTAAGGGCGTCCGCTACGTTAGGTGAGCGCACGCCACGAGTTCAGTCTATTCTGTCACAAACTATACGTGCGAAAGAGAGTCTTGTCTTTACCGCACGTAGTTTATGACAGAGATAGAATGTTAAACGTAGCGAACGCCCTAAGGCCCTCAATTCACATCAGGCGGGCTAATGCTCGCTTTTTTTATATTGTTATTAAATATCAACCTTATTCCATTCAGACAAAGTCGAAAATAGTACTCATCCATTTTTCCACTTACCTGACACCAGTTTTATCGTCGTAGGATTTCGATTTGTCCTTGTCGCTCGTGGCCGTTAGGTCGACGTCCTTCAAAAACTTCAGTTCCGGGTCTATGTATATCACTTTGGTCAGTTCCTGTTCAAAAAACATAACGTATTTTAACGCTGTAGTAAATTAGAAGAAAACAAAAACTATAGCACTCCGGGAGTGCCGATTGAAGTGAAAACTTGAGAGGTGTCGGTTACGGTAACAGTGTCGCAGGTCAATGGTTTTTTCCCATCTTAAAAAATGCCCAACACGTCAAAATAAGTTTTTACTTCAAAAAACCTGCAAACGTGGTACAGGACATCGCACTGTATACGTTAATGACACGCACTGCGTAGCATATGCAAGTACGTAGTATAAAAAAAACACGTTCCTTGTATTAGACCCCCTTAAATTTATAAATTTATTTTATTGTAAATATTTGTTGTTATAGCTTGCAGTGTGGTTCCCGGCAGAGTAGAATAGGACCACTCCAAGCCTTCCCGTGGATGTCGTAGAAGGCGACTTAGGAAACACAAGCTGGACAAAGCTTGTAAACATCAATGAGACCTCTCCAACTCGTCTGGCAAGCGTGGAGAGTGTAGGCCAAATCCTCTGACTGCTCTGGCCAAGAATAGCTCTGGTAGTACAGAGAAGGTCGTGCTCCTGCAGTGGAGACTAATAAGCACCTGTTGATGTTGTTATAGCGGCCACAATAATACATAATCTGTAAAAATTTCAAGTGTCTAGTTATTACGGTTCAAGAGATAGAGCCTTGTGACAGACGGATAGACAGCGGAGTCTCAGTAATAGGGTCCCGTTGACACCCTTTGGACCCTTAAAAATGTAGTAGGTACATAGGTACTCACGTTGCTATATATATTCTGCGGTTGCGGCTGTATCTGCCAGGCTCGCACGGTGTCATCGCTGGAACATGTCAGGAACGTCCCGTGGGGAATCTCTCCCACTCCGGGGGCTACATCCATGCCCCATATGCACGCTGAGTGGTACAGCGCCGAGTGGGATTTGCCCACCTGTGGGGAGAAACATATTTAAGAGAGACAATCTAATCAGAAAAGGAAATGGGTGATAATCTAAAAAGCCCATCACTATTTTGATTCCCTTTCACGCCCACCATTACGCTAAATGTGGCCTTGGGGTCTTACGGCCCTGGGCTCTGTCTACCCCGTTATGGATAAAGACGTGATCTGTAGTATAACCAGGCCTGTGTCACTCCCCGTTTAGGTAGCGAAAATGTACCTTCTTTATTACTATGCGCGCAGGCGGCCCCTTCGGGTGGTAAATTCAGTTATACGAATCGTTTGTCCAGAGTAATAAGAATGAAATTGGCTTGCAATGTATGTTTAGGTATCTATACGAAAAGGTGCTGAGTTCTGACGTGAGCTAAATTAAACCATATCCCTAGCCACATTGAGTTGATATTTCTTTGAATTTCTTTGCTGAGTGAGACTTCTGTACGTTAGTATTATTTGTTCTGTGGTATAACTGACAAAAAAGTATTCTAGCCTGCCTTTATTGCGAATACTGCTTGAAATTTATATACTCCTGGTACTACAAGAGTAGAATGAGCTGTGTGGTTTCCTGTTTAGATTGAAGCTGGTCTTATGAATGTCGTAAGAGGCGACTAATAGGACCAAGCACAAACATCTCGTACACAAGGAGGCCTCCACCTGACGTCAACCCTCCTTGAACCCCTCCTCGGGAATAACTCTCTAACGACATCCGAGGAGATGGAGCGGTCCTATCCTAGGCCAGCTGGTCTACCGCCTAACATAATTGCTTTCGCTACTCTCTCTCTCTCAACTCAGCATATTCCCAGTTGCATCCACAGCTGTAATGCTGTGAAGCCTGGGGTCCGCTTTCCGGCTTTTCCTTCTTCACTTCGCACGGTCTTGAGGATTCTTCATTGTAAGACCATTGGTTTCGACCACGATTGCTTTCGCTACGTCTATGGTTTATGACGTCATCGCGCCATTTCGAACCGCCTAGCAAAGCGATATTGCTGTTACATGTACTGTATAGACGCAGACTGGTCTATAGCACAGAAGAAAGTAAGAGTATTACATACAGAACGGAATCTAGTAAGGTACGCGCAATATGCGTCCCCGTCCCCCGTCCCCGCACCTCTCCCCCGTCCTTGTGCCGCCGTGCACACGTCAATGCGTGTGCGTTCGCCCGCTCTCCCCTGAGGGAGAGGTGCGGGGACGGGGGACGGGGACGCATATTGCAAGTGACCGCAGGGGATTCCCTTCTGTATGTAATACTCTTACTGTCTTCTGTGCCTATAGACGTTCTGAAAAAGGGAGAGGTAAGAAGTGCCCGTAACCGAAGGGCATGTATGAAGAGGTTGATGAGTGCAGATGAAGCGAAAGAGGTCTGTCAGGATCGTAGCAAGTGGAGGTCCATAGTCTCTGCCTACCCCTGTGGGGAACAGGCTTATAGTATGTATGTATGTATGTATGTATGTATGTATGTATGTATGTATGTATGTATGTATGTATGTATGTATGTATGTATGTGTCTATAGAGTACATGTGGAAGCGGGAGGCGCACGGCTCTGTTCACACTCACCCGCTTGATGTCCCGGACGTCCCACACGTACAGGCTGTGGTCGTTGTACACGCACGTCAGCTTGTGGTTCCGCTCGTCGTACGTGAGCGCGACCGCGTCCGGGTACCGCGCGTTGGGCGGCTGCGTGAACATGTGGCTGGGGACGACAGGGGATGATGACACACGGAAACAAATTTATGTAAACAGGAGAAAATTAATGTTTTTGACTAACGATACTACGGCACATTAACAAAAGCGCGCGGAACGCGCGGAGAAAGACATCTTTTGTTCCCACGCAGACAAGAACGCGCGGAGAAAGACATCTTTTGTTCCAACGCAGACAAGAACGCGCGGAGAAAGACATCTGTTGATGCCATGCAGACAAAAACGCGCGAAGAAAGATCTGATGACGCCATGCAGACAAGAACGCGCGGAGGAAGACATCTGTTGATGCCATGCAAATAAAATCGCGCGGAGAAAGACATCTGTTGAAGCCATGCAGACAAGAACGCGCGGAGAAAGACATATGTTGATGCCATGCAGACAAGAACGCGCGGACAAAGACATATGTTGATGCCATGCAGACAAGAAGGCGCGGAGAAAGACATATGTTGATGCCATGCAGACAAGAACGCGCGGAGAAAGACATATGTTGATGCCATGCAGACAAGAACGCGCGGAGAAAGACATATGTTGATGCCATGCAGACAAGAACGCGCGGAGAAAGACATATGTTGATGCCATGCAGACAAGAACGCGCGGAGAAAGACATATGTTGATGCCATGCAGACAAGAAGGCGCGGAGAAAGACATCTGTTGACGCTATGCAGACTAGAACGCGCGGAGAAAGACACCTGTTGATGCCATGCAGACAAGAACGCGCGGAGAAAGACATCTGTTGACGCCATGCAGACAAGAACGCGCGGAGAAAGACACCTGTTGATGCCATGCAGACAAGAACGCGCGGAGAAAGACATCTGTTGACGCCATGCAGACAAGAACGCGCGGAGAAAGACATCTGTTGACGCCATGCAGACAAGAACGCGCGGAGAAAGACATCTGTTGACGCCATGCAGACAAGAACGCGCGGAGAAAGACACCTGTTGAAGCCATGCAGACAAGAACGCGCGGAGAAAGACACCTGTTGATGCCATGCAGACAAGAGCGCACGGAACGCGCGGACGTCACATGACATATACACATATTCGATATAAAAGCATTTCAATTTACTTAATATTCGTCCCCTGCTGCACATCCACCCCCAGATAGTGTGTCCTGGGCAGCGTGGTGACGTACTGCAGGGAGGCCGGCGCAAAGCACCGCACGATGCCCTCCGCGCAGCCCACGAAGATGTACTGTGACCCGATGGCCATGCAGTTTGCTGACGTCGTCTGAGGAAAAAACAATTGAAACGTTAGTTAAAAACCGAGGGCAGTGATCTGTGACACTCTTGAAGATTTCTATTCGCCTAGTACTCTCGACACATCCGCAATTTGAACTTTATGATTTACTACTAACTTATGACTTAAACTTACGACTTATTAACTTAAGACTTACTAACTTAAGACTTACTAACTTAAGACTTACTAACTTGAGACCTATTAACAGAATCATTTTCACTCATCCTCAACTCCACCTACTTGTCCAATAATTTTCTACTGTTGAACATAGAAGACCTTTGGTAATCGCGTACGTCACGAATTCCCCCAGATCTTTGAACCTTATTTCTATAGACGTAAGTAAAAATCTAAATCTAAATCTTGCCGATTTCTGCTCGCCTAGTACTCTCCACGCATTTCGTACAATCTCTTAGAACAATTTGGACCTTATACTACTAACATAAGAGTCATTTCCACTCTCCCTCAGCTCCACCAGCTTGTCCAGCAATCTTCTACTGTTGAACTCGCATAGAAGCCCTCTTCTAGCGATCGCGTTCACGTACTATCCGCCGCGTTTCCTTAACCGCAGACTACGTCGCGAACTCCCCTAGACTTCTGCTCGCCTAGTACACTCATTTCCTATCTTAGCGTTTCCTTAACTGCAGACTACGTCGCGAACTCCCCTAGACTTCTGCTCGCCTAGTACACTCATTTCCTATCTTAGCTAACTTTGATCCTTTAGATGTAAGTAAAACTCGCCAATTTCTGTTCGCACTCTCGACCCATCTCGTACTGTGTCTACGTACAAACTATTTTCACTCACCCTACGCTCCACACACTTGTTCAACAATCTTCTCCTGTTGAACTCGCATAAAAGATCTCTTTTGATCGAGTACGTACGTACTAAGGCCGCGTCCTTCATCTCCTAATGCTTACCGATATCTGCTCGCCTAGTACTCTTCACGCATCTCGTACAATCTCACAATTTGGACCATATACCACTAAGATAGGAGTCATTTCCACTTACCCTCAGCTCCACCCACTTGTCCAACAATCTTCTATTGTTGAACTCGCAAAGAAGACCTCCTCTGGTGATCGCGTACGTACTATCCGCCGCGTCTCCTTTACCACAGACTACATCACAGAATTCATTGTCTTTCTGATCTCCTAGTATTGCGGATCTGCCCATCAGTGGCACTGGTTCTTTGAACTGAAAAAAATATATAATAAACATAAATTAATTTAATTAGTCCGTTAGTTAGATTATCCAAAAATAATGTACCCATATTTTTCAGTTTATCAAAAAAGTAAAAATTCGCAAAGGTACAGAGTATCTACTTGTAAGTTCCAAAGTGGGGGGTTCTGACGTCTACGCTGTGTGAAAATCGTACGAATCCGTGACGTCATGCGAAATTTAAATGCGCTATATCTTCGTCCTGTATTGTTTCTCAGAGAAAAGAAATAAACGGGCAAGTACGAGTCGGACTTGTACATGAAGGGTTCCGTACCTCCATACAATGTTAAAATGTTTTAAAACGCTGAAGAAACACGTTTCTTGTATGACGACCGCCTTTTGATTTTTAACATTATCTTATTTTTAGTATTTGTTATTATAGCGGCCATAGTAATACATAATCTGTATTAATTTTAAGTATCTAGTTAATACCATTATAAAGATCTAGTTAAAAACGCTGAAAAACAAGTTTTTTGTATGACGACCCCCTTTAATTTTTAACTTATTTTTATGTTTTAATATTTGTTGTTATAGCGGCCACAATAAAACATAATAGGTAAGTATTTTAAGTGTCTAGCTATTACAGTTCAAGAGATAGAGCCCTGTGACAGATGGACAGACAGCGGAGTCTCAGTAATAGGGTCTTGTTTGCACCCTTTGAGTACGGAACCCTAAAAATGTGTGTAAAATATTTTTTAATAATGTAACCGATGGGCCAAAAAAATTATTTTTCAGTTGTCTCACTGACGATCCTTATGAAGGGGCCTTCGGCTCCAAAGCCGATGAAATATCACCGTGTAGAATAACATAAAACGTACCTTAGCATTCCTCGAGTATTCCAAGTACCAAAACTTGACATGCCTAAATCCGACCGTGACGAAGTAATTCCCGCTCTCCGAGAAACACACCGCCTTCACCCTAGACGACACCTGGCAAACAGACAAAGAGTACTATGTTTATCTTCTCGTGCAGATAAGCCGATATCGAGGGAATGTAGAAGAATCTGAATCACGTCAAAATCAGATGAGATCAGATAAGAGAGAAAGAGAGATCTTCTTCTTCTTTCCTCTTCTTCTTTCGTTCTCTATTTTGCGTCGGCTCTGTATGTCAATTTCATCTTTTTATTAACGAATGTGTGGCCATACTGACAATACAATACAATACAAATAAACTTTATTGCACCATAATAACACATAAAAAAAAACAAAGAAAAAGAAAATATGGGTACAAAGGCGAACTTATCGCTAAATGCGATCTCTTTCTGTCAACCTTTGGGTAGAGGAAAAATTAGTAGTACGGAACAAGGTGGTAAATCGTCTATCATTAGCCGAGTTTAGGTCATCTATTGTACCAGGGATTGGGCAGTTGTGAAATGACAGTAGGTTGGCCATGGTTCCTCTTATCAATTTCCTCTTAACCGGTCACCTCCGAAGCGACCAGATCTGGCCGCTCGAACACAGACAAGTCTCAACCTTATTACATTGACATAAAAATATTAATTTCTCGACAAAAAGAATGGCCTTGGAACTTAATTGTGTTGTAAATGCACATAACGAATACATTGGAGTATTTACCTTATTGCTAGCTAGTTTAAGGTTATTCCGCCAATCCCACACGTTCACGATCATGTCGTGCTGGGAGCCGACGCTGACTAGATATTTGGAGGACGTTGAGAAGGCCTGGAACACACAACAATACGGCATTTAACGCATTTTTATTTTATTTCATCAAGAAGTAATACATTCCAAACCAGAGAACAGAAAATAATTATTTTAATCTATTCATAAATAATATAATTAGTCGCCGAGCAAGCGGTCTGCGCCGCAGCCGGCGGCATCTTGTGAAAAGTTCAGAGAACATTCATCATCATTACTCACGTATTCCTGGTTGCATCGTCAGTGGTTACGGTTCTGAGCCCGGGGTCCGCTACCTTACCTAGGTGATTTGACGAGGTTACTGGTTTCACACTACTGCCGTCTGACCTCCGCACCCAAAGGGAGACCAGAACCAATCCTAGAGTAGGTACAAACGCTAGATGGCGTTCGGGACCAACAGCTTTACGTGCCTTCCGAAGCACGGAGTCATCTTTCTTTTCGGATAATCAGATGATTCAAGCCAGCAATGTTTGACGACCTCCGTGGTGTAATGGTCAACACGCTAGTCCGCCAATCCAGAGGTTCTGGGTTCGATCCCCAGCCAGGGCAAGTTGGCAAATAGCCTTTTTCAAATTGTCCTGGGTCTTGGGTGTTTATCTATGTATGTATTTATTATAAAATATAGTATCGTTGAGTAAGTATCCCATAACACAAGTTTAAAACTTACTTTGGGGCTAGCCCAATCAGTGTGATTTGTATTTATTTGAATATCCTTACCAGACTGGAAACAACTTTTCACAAAGTATGCTTCCCAGTGAAATTGTCAGAACATATGTACCGTTTCGGTTAGTAAAGCCTAGATTTAGGATCTAGGAAGATAGATGAGATAAAAGAAAGACCAGATATCGGCAAATGAGATAGGTATAATGAACAACTATTACATTACATTAGTTACAAAGATTCACAAGAACACTAGGTACAGATTAGGTAGTCAGGGTCGTGAGTTATAGGCACTAGATCAGTTGAGTAGCCCTTCTAGGTAGAAGAACTACTTAGCTTCAGATGCTGCCGAAGACGAAGAGGACGAGCGCCGGCCGCCGCGCCTTATATATGGGCATGGGCCCCCCCGCTGCGCCTGAGAGATCTTCTTCTTCTTTCCTCGGAGGAGGAAGGAGGAGTGCTGGAGCCCGCGCAATGTCACACATACTCGTATGCAAACAAAATCCAATGCAATTATCTAAAATCCCCTAAAAATACTTGCTGTGCAAGCCCATTAGACCTTGCCACCTTGGCCCTGCCTAACCCTACCCACATTAATAAGAGTATTTCATACAGAATGGAATCTCCTGCGGTCCCTTGCAATATGCGTCCCCGTTTCCCGTCCCCGCACCTCTCCCCCGTCCCCCCTTGTCGAGAGCGGGCGGACACACACGCATTGACGGTGCAGGATGTATAGTTTCGTTTGTAGTAATTGTCGTGTACTTATTAACGCTACATAGTGTAGGCAAAAATGATACTCCGCTTCTATAAAGTTTCATACCGTGCCCTAACGGTATAAGGACTTATAAGACTATAAAAACCTACCACACAGCTAACTCCATGCGTGTGACCGGGAAACTCTGCGATTTGAACCGCCCCCGACGCCGTTGGGTCCTGGAACATGTGAATCATCCGTCAATAACAAATAACAAGTCTATTTGCCAGGCAAATTAAAAGACTCGAGCGTTCATCCCTTATTACTAATAAATGGCTGAACCGGTTTAAAGAATATCCTTGAGGCAATCTGTATTTTTTAAGTTTGGGTAAGTTTTCAATTGATATTCTATTGTAACGTGTCAAAATTACAGACTCAAAAATATTCTTTGTAAAAAAAATTGTATTTGAAAATTTGTGGGTAGATTTAGTAGCCCCGCTACTTTTCAGCCAGGTCTGCAGTTCTCAGTCACGTAGTTTCGAGAGTTCTAAGACGTACCTATAGTTTTCAGCTTGCCTCAAATCTCTACCAAAAAATCCCGGAACCATAGGTTGTTTGTGTCAAGACTTTAAAAAAAAAAAATTGGTTGCCTGTAAAGTCGGTATACGGGCGAAAGTTTTACGTGACAAGTCTTTTTATGTCTGTCTCTCTCGCTCTTAGGCGGGCTAACCATGCCCGAGTGGAAGGGACGCGTGCCTCTCACTCGCTCTCATTGTGAGCGCATAACGTGAGCGGAGCGTAACGCAGTTTCTTGAAGTGTCACCCGGCTAACCAATTTATAAGACGTTGTCACGTCAAAAGTGACAATTCTATAACTAAAATTGTTGCTAGGCTATACACTAAACTTGGTTTAAACGCCTTGTACTCTGGTACATAAAAATAAATCTCATAAGCTTCATGTTTTGGCTACTCGCCACTAGATGGCGCTCGTGGTAAATAAGAGAATGTGAGCTAAACGAAAAAAAATCACCGCAATTCGCCAGAAACCTTCCACCCATGAAAAAAGGTATACATGTCTCACTATTTCTGGACGCTTGTACGTACAACCGACTATACTCGTAAACTCTACATCGTTGCTAGTAAGTCCTAAACTCGCATGGCGATTGCGTGCTCATGCGCACATACTCCCGTCGCCAAGAATCTCCCATCAGGGAAGAAAGCCACGCAGGTAACAATCTTTCTAGGCGTTTTTAAACAAAAGCTACTATAATATAGTATTACTAGCCTAACAAGGTGTCCCACTGGTGGGAAACCTTGGGGTGGTGGGTGGTAGGTACTAAAACTGACCATTTCCCTGATCGTTTTTTTTTTCGCAACAATGAAGCCTCTTGTAAGTGCTATAACTCGAAGTTGCAACCACTGAGAGCAGACAGACCGACATCATTCACATTAGGGGACTACACTACATCCCATAAAAGTAAATCCAACCGTATCCGTGATCGTTTTCAAAAATCGCGTCACCTCTTAGACTAAAAGGCCCAAAGGGAAAGTATTTATAATATAAAGTAGTGTAAGGAGCGACGTTGTGAGGTAAATGAAACGAATGACTGCTCGAATAATACTGACTATATTAGACTGAATAACAAATTATATAAGTGGTACAAAGAGTATATATACTTAATCTAACCCTACAGTAGTTTATTTAGAAATTAAATAAATTATATAAGGTGGAAGGGACATATCCGTAATAAATCGAACCACGGCCTCTCCTAGATCATTATAGTATAATGAAAATAAAATAACAGCCAAAATTAAAAAAAAAATCGGCATTTCCATACAAAAATGTGCAGCCGCCCGGGCGATTTGTATGGGAATGTCGACAACTTTTTTGGTTTTTTGACTGTTATTTTAATACATTATACTTCAATGCTCTATATAGCTCGTGGTTCGATTTATTACGGGTATGTCTCTTCCACGTTGTATAATATGTAAATTCTTATCAATATCCCTTTTGTACCCACTTTAAGTTTTCTAACAACCCAAAGGTTGCCTGTCAGACAATGCTTTTAGCATTAAGTCCGCCTAGTGTGCTATACAAATTATATTTTATACAATTAGTTTAAATAAATAAAAATAATCCTTATTTCCTTACGTGTAAGTCCCAAACTCGCACGGCGGGCGCATGCCCACACTCTCCCGTCGCCAGGAATCTCCCATCGGGAGAGAAGGCAACACACGTGACACTCTTCCTGGAAGCGTTGAGGACGTGCGACTGACGGTTCTTCCGAACATTGTACAAGACCACCGTGCATCTGAAATTCAAAGAAAAAAAATACAATTCAGTGAAGGTTTTAAACTATTTTCAGCACTAAGTAAATAACATCATTTTATGACAGACAAATTTTTAAAAAAACCCGGCTCTATTTTTAATCGGCTGAGCCGATTTTCATCAATCATAGCTAAGAACCATTTTGACAGACAAGGATTTCGATTTAAAAAAACCGCATCTAATTTTGACTATTCATTTAGGAGCTACGATGATACAAACAGGCACAAAGACACACAACCAGACCCGTCAAACTTATATACCTCTACATATTCTTTTCAAGTGTGCATGAATCAATAAAATTAAAATTAAATATACATATTTATTCAACAAAGATTCAGGCAGGACAATATGAAAAAAGCCATTTTCTATCTTGCCAGGGCAGGCCCAGCCAGGGCTGGGGATCGAACCTAGAACCTCCGGAGTGGCGGACTAGTGTGTTAACCATTACGCCAAGTAGGTCGTCAAATTGTCGATCATAAACAATTACAAATCAATCTTGACTGACAACATAGTAAACAAACCCTACCGTGCTTTGTTCCCAAACGTGAAAATAATGTGAACTAAGAAAGTGGCCGTTTTTTGCAAAAATGCAAAAAAAAAACAATCGACCTAGGCCCATGACCCACAGAATAGACTCCCATATGCCTCCTACAGTAGCGTATGTAAATAAAAAGCCGTGATAAAAATTCTGTAAGCGTCATGTGGGCAGCATGACTATGTTAGGACGAGGGCTCAGATACGAGCGGAGCGGAGCTGACAGGGCCCAGGATCACAAGACATAAAGACTTTTTTGGCTTAATGAAGTTTAAATAAAAAAAGTCTACCTTACCTAAGGAAAGGAAGTAAAAAGGTTTGTTTGTTTGTTAGGTAAACACTAGTATTAAATTTTGCAAGCTTGTCCTACAGGCATCTACAGGCAGCTCGACGACTGCCATACATTAATAACAGCCGGGACCTACGACTTAACGTGCCTTCCAAAGCACCAATAAATCTAAAATCATGTTAAAAATGGTATAGCCATGACAAATGACACTATTTTTTGACGTGTTATTATTCTCTTAAGATGCCTGATGTCAATAATCTAAATTTTGCTCCCGCTTCCACGCACACAAATTTACTCTAGCCGAAGCGAGACAGCGAGCCATGCGGGGCGTCGGGAATCGCGGTGGTTCAATGAGGCTGGTTCTGGTTTTGTTTGAGGTTTTTTTTCGTTTTACAAAGAATATTTAAGAGTTATTTAAAAAGTAAGACATATGATGACTGCCTTATGTTTAATACAATTATAATCCAAAGTTACAAGTGCTACATTATTGTATACTGTTGTGTTTTAGTATAATTCTGAGGTGATTTGGAGGCAACTTCGCAATGTTTTTCTATCGAGAAAATTTTAGGCATTCGTGTTTTCGAAACTTATTATGTTTAGAGTAAGTCCTGAACTTTGCTGTGTTTTTATTTCAAAGTGAGTATTTCGTTAATATTGATAAATATTTAAGATCTTCAGGGTAGTATGGGCTCTTAACATTACCAAATAATTTATTTTGGACCCAGTCATCTACCCATTGAAAGTGAAGATAGACAAGCTACTCGCTCACCACTATGCCCACCCCCGATCACCGCACACGTCTCGCCACCACAACGCACAAGTCTCACGGTCCGCTAGCATGTACTCGTATGCACGGCAAGCACATCTATTGTACTAACTAATCAATGGGCACATGTTAGGAGCGCGGCGGGAATTTTTACGAGATGCGACATTCTTTGATGGGTTTTTTGTAGTTGCCTTCAAGCGTACAACGTACAACTTGAATGTCGTTAAAGGACTAACTAAATCGCGAGCTAAGTTTTGCCTTTCGAGTTGACATTAACCTGATTTCAGTTTTCAAATTCAATTCTGAGAAAAGTGTTACTGACGAGACGCCCGTATGTTAAACTTGTTTTTGTAACTTTTCGGCTGTAAAAGTGGACGGTGTAAGACCACAGCAATCTTTTTGACCTGAGGTGATGAAAATGATAAGGTCCCTCTTTTTTGTGTGTGTGTGTACGAGTAAGCGGCCAATACTTTTTTTTTACTAGTCTGAGCTTGTTATTTATTTATTTATTTATTTATTTTAACACTTTATTGTCCCAAAGTAAAAATATACTTATGGTTGACTTAATGCTAAGAGCAATTTCTCCCAGTCAACCATAGGGATAAACAGAGAATAATTAAATTTTTAACAAAAAAAACAACCGACTTCAATTTTTTTTAGGAGTTTCTTACATATCTCCAAAGTTCTTTATCATATCTTCACCAAATTAAAATGGGACCAACTTGGTAGTAAAGGCTTTCAAATAAAAAAAGAATTATTAAAATCGGTTCACAATTGGCGAAGATATCGCGTAACAAACATACATAAAAAAAAATAAAAAAAACAATCAGTCGAATTAATAACCTTCTTTTTTGAAGTCGGTTAGAAAAAGAATTGAGCGGCGCAAAAAAGCTAAATAAAAAAGCTTAAATGACTATCGGTTTAATACATACAAATACTTTATTATGAACTATTATGAATATACTTACATATACATACCTAATAAAATATTACTACATACATACCTATAATACTATATAAAACATACCATTATAGGTAAAGATATAATATTATGTTATGTCCCACAACTGGGCAAAGGCTTAAATATTTTTTGTAATACAAAAAAACCTCAAAACCCAGAAATGCGTAAACCAGCCTCCTCCCCGCATGGCACGCTATCCTCGCTTCTGCTAAGGCTAGAGTAAATTTGTGTGCGTGGAAGCGGGAGCAAAATTTAGATTATCCGAATCAGGCGCCCTCTTAAAGGAAATCGAATACTACGCAAAGTTGTAAAGTGTAAACTCGTTTCACCGAAACAAAATAGCTATCGATCTAGAGGTGTGGTCACACCTTGACACAGGGCGAGGCTATTTTGAATTATATTACAAAGTTCACGACCCTCGCCCCTTGGTCATTTCGATATTGTTTTCCATCGCGCCCTGTGATCACACACACCCCACTTTCTCATTGACATTAAAAATACACTTCCATACTGGTATGGGAGAAAAGAAAAAACTTAGAAGTACCAGCTGCTCCTCTTCCTGCTCACATCGTAAAGCCGATCGAGGGAATAGGCGAAAATATTAATCATGTTATAGGCGATAAGGTTAGCAACCCATCATTTCGATTCCTTCTCGGTCACCATCGAAATATAATTCGCTAGAAACCTCACGCTCCTACATTCACCGCTTCGATTCTGATTCCATTTACGCAAACAAACGAATAGTACCTAATTACAAAGAAACACTCGAACGCACACATAGACAAAGATGCATGCGATTGGTCGCGACAAGGTCAGGCGTCGTCGTCGGTCGGGTGGAAATCATTCCACGCGATATGTGATCGCGTGGAATGATTTTTCGGGATTACTTACGATTCTAGAGAATTATTGTTCGTAGTTAGCAACCCATCATTTTGATTCCTTCTGGGTCACCAAACTAAAAGTGGCCTTTGGGTCTCGCGGCCCTGGCCTCTGTCTGCTTAGAGCCGCAAAAATCAAAATGCTCTATCTGCCCCGTTAGGGATAAAGACGTGATAGTGATACTGTATGCATGTAATAAAGTTATTAAAAACAATCTGCTATGCTTTTTTATTCACTTTCACATACAATACAATAAAAAAAGTCTTGGAAAAAGATCTCATCTATCAGCACGGTACAGCACTTTTTCCCTTGCAGACACAATCCCAACAAAACATTCTTTAAAAAAAACCAGATGAGTCAGCTGTCCTGTGACAGCGCCAGCGGAAACGGAAGCGAACAGTTGCGGTCGTCGCCCCATGGCTTATTCGGACGGACAGTACCGTTACAGACATTATGTAACGTTAAATTGCATAGATTTACGAGTTACATGCGCAATTAAGACAAAACACAAGGGCCGTTTTTCCATACAAACGTAGTCCCCTGTTTCCTCACTGGATAATGCCGGTAGTTATATATTTTTTCCTGAATATCTGTAGCCACTATTAGCATGTCCCTGTTTTCTTTTTTTTCATAAATTAATTATTAAAAGAGATATGAACGTTCAAACACCTAAAAAAATGGCCAGATTTTCCGCTGTATTCAAACATCCAGAAAACAAATTTGACTAGATTATATAAAAAAAATTAAACGTAGGAACACCGCTCAAGTCTTTGTTAATTTGTAATAAAAAAAAGTACTTATATTGGTTAAGTTTTGGAGAAGAAATCAGGAGACTACAAATCGTTGATTTTCTGTTCTTTTAATAGGTACAGTATTGCACTTGCTCGGTTGTAGTTCGGGCACAGCGCGACAGCAATAGATTTTACAAACACCTGCAATTTTTCACTTCTCTAGCCCTTGGTGTTTCCTCTTAAGGCGAAGATATAGGCAAATGACCTTGAAGTGGCGCCCTCATTTGAAATAAATTGTTAACTCGTAAATATGGAGATAATTTCCATATTGCTCTTCGTCATGCACTAGATAGCCCTTTAAATTATTTTATAAACCACCGTTGAAAGTATTTACATTAGTCCGTCTAGCTTTAAAACTTGCCTCCGCCAAAAGTGGCCACGGCAAGTTTTAAAGCTAGACGGATCATCAATAATAGTTTTAACGGCAGTTCATAAAATAATTTAAAGGGCTATCTAGTGCATGACGTTGAGCAATATGGAAATTATCACCATATTTACGAGTTAACAATTTATTTCACACTTCAAGGCCATTTGCCTATATCTTCGCCTTAACGAGTAATAACATGGGCAATGAATAGTGGCAATTAATGCAAATCTTGGAATACATCTTCATCCTAGCGCATTCCCGGTTGCATCCTCAGCTGTGCTGATTCGGAGCCCGGGTGCGCTTTCCCGCTTTTTATTTTCCAAATATAATATGAATGTCAAATCGTCACCCAAGGATGACAAAAACCTTGCGAAGTGTAGAAGAAATAACCGGAACAGTTTAAACGATTTGGCTATAGTTTTACGACCGGCCGCCTGCCTGACGTCAACCTTGGGAATCCAGATGTAGCACAAGATCGTGCTTAGTCCTTTAGTCGCCTCTTACGACATCCACAGGAAGAGATGGAGTGGTCCTATTCTAGGCCGAAAACCACATGGCACAGGCAATGCAAATCTTGGAATACAGGTAGGTCTAAAGAAATGGGAATCTGAAGATATGGTCATCATGGTCATCATCGTTTTTGCCATTCTTCTCCATCCTTCGTGTGTTCCTTAGTGGTCGTTGCGAAACGCTAGTATCGGCAGCTTTTTTCTTTTAAAAAAATAATTCGTAATACAAATAAACACTACACGTAATTTATACAAGACTTCATCATAATCATCAGGTCTTTTAAAGTCTCCACTGCAGGAGCAAGAACCTCTCTGTACTGCCAGAGCCATATATTGGCCAGAGCAGTCAAAGGATGGCATACACTCTCCATGCTGGCCAGACGGGTCGGAGAGGTCTCATTGATGTTTATATGCTTTGTTTAGCTTGTGTTTCCTAAGTCACCTTCTATAACATCCACGGGAAAACTTGGAGTGGTCCTATTCCACTCTGTCGGGAACCACAAGGCGAATACATACAAAACTTATTGACGTGTAAAAGTGCCTGCAAAAGGCTTAATTACTGAATAAATATATGATTCTTTATTTTTTTTTTAACAAAATATTGCATATGCATACACGCTATCTAAGACGTGACCCTTACCAGTAAAACCTAACCTTGGTATTTTTTTTTAATATATACGCACTGATTAAGCTAGCCCTAAATTAAGTTTTTAAAACTTGTGTTATGGGATACTAACTCAACGATACTATATTCTATGATAAATACATATATATATAAACACCCAAGACCCAGGACAATTTGAAAAAGGCCATTTTCCAATTTTCCCTGGCTGGGGATAAAACCCAGAACCTCCGGATTAGCGGACTAGCGTGTTAACCATTACGCCACGGAGGTCGCCAAAAGGTTATTAAATCTCTCCTAGGTCATGAGACTCGAGTCTAGGCGGGGCCAGCCATTCATTTTCGTGGCATTAGCTCACTCGCCCTTGGTCGCAAATAAATTGGTATTGTCTCGAACACGATCGATCGTCCATTTCCAGGGTGCTTTTCTTAGTCTGGCAGTGAAATTAAAATCGGCACGGATGTCCATCATAATCATCATCAGGTCTTTTTTAGTCTCCACTGCAGGAGCACGACCGTCTGTGTACTACCAGAGCCATATATTAGTCGGAGCAGTCAGAGAGAGGACTTGGCCTACCCCCTCCGCGCTGGCCAGACGGTTTGGAAAGGTCTCATTGATGTTTATAAGCTATTAGCTTGTGTTTCCTAATTCACCCTTTACGACATCCACGGCAAGATTTGGAGTGGTCCTATTCTACTCTGCCGGGAACTTTACGGCTTCCCATACGGAATACCATATTCTTTCAAATTTCAAACGGATGACAATTGTATGCTTCAGAAGGCACGTAAAGCTGTGGGTCCTGATCGCCATCTAGCGTTTGTTTAAACCTATACTAGGATTGGTTTTGGTCTACACTTTGGGTTGCGGAGGTATGCTGGCAGTCGCTCTGTGTAAAACCAGTAACCTCTTCAAATCACCTAGGTTAGGAGGTAGCGGACCCCGGGCTCTGAAGCGTTACCGCTGAGGATGCAACCGGGAATACGTGAGAATGTTGATGATGACCGAAATCTTATTTCATCCACTGACCCATCCAGGCTTTAGCTAGTTGGTCTGCCAGTGAAGTGTAAAGCGTGTAAGACTTTAATATGGTACTTTTATATGGTATAAGGTGCACGTACGTACGTCATTCAATCCATTCACAATGCGCCATTAATATTAGCCCCTTCATATGCATACTGTATATCAATGGCCACAGACCATGAAGGGATACCTACTGTGAACAAAAAGGCTGGCATACACTGAATATAAGATACAATCTGCATCTTTATATACATTGCCTGTTTAGCTACTGCGGGTCAAAAGCTTATCATTACATAACCCAGCAATGTATATAAAGTCAGCATATGAATTTTGGCAAATCGATTCCAAGCCTTAGAAGGGTTTTAGCTTTTTGCGTCGTACAATTTTCACTACTAATCCAGCCGACGACGGCTGTAGTGGTATTTTATCGAGTACCAGTCCTAGTTCTTAAACATGGCTGAGTAAGTTAAGAGAGGGTGCGACGGAACGCTTCAGCATGGCCGATGCTGAAGCGTTCCGTCGCTCTCTCTCGCTCTAGCAAATGACTGTTCTGAGCGACTGAAAATTATAGCATAGGAAACTTTAGGAAAGTGCTGTTCCAAGCTGAAAGATGTGTCCCAATCCCAACCCTTATTCGCTATGTACAAAGTGGTTGCTGGGGACGGTCAAATCGATCGCAGCGCGCAATGTGTACTGAAGTAAGTCATTTGTCAAGTTGCTATATTTTCAAATAATTCCATACTAACGTTATTAAGTATTTTTAAGTAAAAACGTTAAAATTCATGATATTTTTACACACATCCAGTTGCCATAATTTGACAGATCTATCTATCTATAACTTAAGAACTACGTTCTTGTCGGTGGAGTAGTTTCCATGTCTCCCTCTCTTGAGCAATCCTCTTGACCTCCCTATACGACACGGCGTCAACTTTCTCCTTCACTTGATCTATAAATGCTCTTCTTGGTCTTCCCTTTCCTCTTCTTGCTTCTATTTTTCCTTCTTAAATGTTTTTAATAAATTGATCGTGGCGTATAAGATCACCAAACATCTTTCCTCTTGTAATATCGATTGTTTTCAATAAGTTTCTTTTCTCTTTAACTAAATTAAGTACTTCTTCAGTTGTCTTTTTCTCAAAAATATGTTTTTTATTGTTATAGGCTCTCTTTGCCATAGATATTCTGGCCATTATGTCAGTTTTACATCTGGAGTCTTTGGTTATAATGCTACCTAAATATTTAAATTTGTCAATTACAGATCTCAAGTCCAAAATAATTGTGATCGTTAGGAGCGCTGTCATCGCGCACACAGCGATTTTTACAGATTTCAACAAACATAAAATAAGCGACCGCTGACAGCTGATATCACAATTTCAATTGAATTTTTGATTTTTGCCCTAAACGAACCCGAACGTAACTTTTGGATCTAATAGATCTGGGGCTCTATCTACCTCGCTAAAAATAATGATATCAGTATGTACGTATTGAACGTATATGTACCTGTCCAATATGACTTTGCCAGCCTAGTTTCATATATATATATATAGAGATGTATGTTGATGCAACGGAGCCGGAATATTGCATCTCAAATTTCATATTTCTACGCCAGAAAGCTTTCAATCCGTATATTTGAAAATAGCTCGAAGACAGCCAAGATCGGTTATGCAACCGATTTTACACCGCAGCGTGAAACGTTTTAATATGTTGATGCGAGGGGCTTTTAAAATTATCAACATGTATTATACAGGTCAGCAAACTCTATACTACTAAGCATAAGCAGGGACGAAAAACGGCACCACTACTAAACTACCTTTATAGGGTTCCGTATCCAAATGGCAATAAACGGAACCCTAATGGATTCGTCATGTCTGTCTGTCTGTCTGTCGTCCGTATGTCGCAGCCACTTTTTTCCGAAACTATAAGAACTATACTGTTGAAACTTAGTAGATGTATTCTGTGAACCGCATTAAAATTATCACACAAAAATGGAAAAAAAAACAATAAATTTTGGGGGTTCCCCATACTTAGAACTAAAACTTAAATTTTTTTTTCATCAAACCCATACCTTTGGGGTATCTATGGATAGATCTTCAAAAAGGATATTAAGGTTTTTAATATCATTGTTTACTAAACTGAATAGTTTGCGCGAGAGACACTTCCAAAGTGTTACAATGTGTGTGGCCCCCCTGTAACTTCTAAAATAAGAGAATGATAAAACTAAAAAAAAATATGATGTACATTACCATGCAAACTTCCACCGAAAATTGGTTTGAACGAGATCTAGTAAGCAGTTTATTTTAATACGTTCTAAATCGTAAACCGCAATTTACCTTTCATTCAATCAACTCAAATATAAAAATAAAAAAAATAATTCATAAACATAAACCTTATGCATAAACCTTATGCATAAACCGTCAACCATTATTATTATGTTACTTGCTGCTACGGAACCCTTGATGGGCAAGTCCGACTCGCACTTGGCCTTTTTTTTTAACTAGTTCTCTATCTAACTACAACATTTAAACTAAAAATCGAGTTACGCTTTAAAGTATGACGGTTGTCAATCCTCTTGTATTTTTTTGAACATGATACTAAGGAAGCATAATGATGCGCAAAAATAAATAATTAAATTTTTAAGAAAAAAAACAACCGACTTCAATTTTTTTTAAGAGTTTCTTCCATATCTCCGAAGTTCTTCATCATTTCTTCACCAAACTAAAATGGGACCAACTTGGTAGTAAAGCCTTTCAAATAAAAAAAGAATCATCCAAATCGGTTCACAATTGGCGAAGATCTCGCGTAACAAACATACATAAAAAAAAATTAAAAAAACATAGTCGAATTGATAACCTCCTCCTTTTTTGAAGTCGGTTAATTGTAGGGTACATTCATGTAGGCGGTATTTAAAACTGCACTTCGTTTTCCGTCAATACTACTAACTTCACTTAACGCCGATTGCTGGGCCAATTAGTGGCTGCTGTATGACGCTGCATCATAGCGGACATTGGCCGACAGCCGTGCGTGTGATTCCCGGCAGTCTTCCTGTAGATGTCGTAGAAGGCGACTTAGGAAACACAAGGTAAACAAAACTTCATTTCATACAACATCAATGCTACGAACAATAATCGTTACTAATCCCGAAAAATCATTCCACGCGATATGTACCGCGGCGGGCGGGGCTTAAAATATGAACAGCGCGGCGCGACAGTTCGCGTGACACTCGAGTCGTGCTGTTGCGTCGCAAGAAGTTTCCTTTGAGAATATTGCTGTGTGTTTGCGATAATCGATTCATTAAAAATGCCGTCATGTGCCGTGAAGTGGTGTAAAAGCTATACAGACATGAAAAACACAGGACTCACCTTTCATATGTAAGTAAATAAACATTTTAATATTGTACCTCACCGCTCGTGGCGTTGACCGCGGCCGTGTCGGTTGAGCAGCCGGCTTCGGGGAGCTAGCTGCTTGACCGACATGACGCGTACGTGACCTTGTCGCGACCAATCGCATGCATCTTTGTCTATGTGTGTGTTTGAGTGTTTCGTTGTAATTACTGTTTGTTTGTGTAAATGGAATCAGAATCGAAGCGGTGAATGTAGGAGCGTTAGAATTCTCGAGATTTTATTTCGATGCATCAATGAGACCTCTCCAACCGTCTGGCCAGCGTGGAGAGCGTAGGTCAAATCCTCTGACTGCTGTGGCCAAATATGGCTCTGGTAGTATAAAGAGGGTAGTGCTCCTACAGCGGAGACTAATAAAAAGACCTAATGATGATAATGTGATGATGACGATTCAAGTTATTCTTCAATAGGTCGCTGATATAAGTAACGTAAATAAATTTTACATTTGAGTGGGTGCTATTATTTTTTAATACGGAAATCGATGACCCTGGGGGAGTACGCATTACGTGCTATTACGCATGTTTTAAGCAAAGGTGGTCCACGCTTAGATTGGTGACTTCATCGTGTCATTTTCAACCCACATCAACCCACCGTTGGTAGTAGGAATCCCTTTTTGAGCTATCTTCTATAGTTCTGTGCTTGTGTCATGCAGTGCTTTCCCTCCAACTTTACAATATTGTCCGACCAGCGGGCTGGTGGTTTCCCTAATGATCTTGTTAATACAAGTGACATTTAAGTCTCGAGCTACTCCGGTAGGAATTTTAAGGCGTTAATCCCGGCCGTCATCGTTAGATAGAGCAGTCGTCAAGCTATATCAATCAATAAGGCACCATTAAAATCTGACACCAATATTAGCCACAATCCAACAGTGGAACAAAATGCAGGTGCGAGAAAGTTTTGAAGTGAAGAAGATGGCTGCATCAATGTTCTTTAAGCCATTGACAGTATTTTCAGGACTTAAAAGCATTCCCGTTGATTAAAAACCCATTCACTCAGAACTTCAGCGCCGGTCATTCTGAAATAACTCCAACCTCAAAGCGGAAATAGTTAATGTATTAGTAACTGCCTTCTATTAGGGCGTGTACACAACAATTCTATGTATTAGATGAGGAGCACATGTACATGTTTTGATAATTCATGTATATTTTGAAAACAAATTCAAAGCCAATTTTCACAAAATCATAGACGCAGCCTTACACCGACGACCTAGTGACCTTTGACGAGCTGCCAGGCGCAGGATGTTAATTTAAACCTAATTTGAACTTCAAATGTTCCAGAATATTTTGACGAATTGAGATTGATGGTAATAATTAAAATATAATCATATATATATCATATATCAATAATTAAAATTTAAAAATCCTTGGGAGAGAGGCCTATGTCCAACAGTGGACGTTATGCGGCTAAAATGATGATGATGTTATAAATAACAAGGTGGCGGTCTAACGATGTTATAACAACGTAAGAAGCCATCGACAGAAGATCATCAATATATGGTAGCTAATGGGCCAATTAGCTAACCACTCTAAATTCTTCACACAATCATAGACGCAGCCTTACACTGACGAACTAGTGACCTTTGACGAGCTGCCATCAGGCGCAGGATGTTAATTTAAACGGCTGACAAATTTGCGGAAGCGATTACCTGAGGGCGTTGGTGAATGTGGAACTGAAAATGTTGCAGCTAATTTTGACGAATTAAGATTGATGGCTAAAAATTAAAAGGAAGCGATGCAAGAAAAACCTTTAAGGCTACACTCCCGACACAATTTAGCATACAACAATTTAGTATACAGTAACAATCTGGTGCTGTACTGCAGATTGTTGTGTGTAGACGTGTTTTGGGCCAGAACACTTCATCCACAACTGAATATATTGGCCGGCATTCTCTTCTTTCTATCTCATCTTATTTTTATTTGCATTCCCTGTTACGGTTTCCAGTTACTACCAAAGCTTTTGTTGAACAAGCGTGCAAAGCGAGTAAAGTTCACAGAGTCTACTCAAACAATCTGGCGTTTGTAAGTATGTATGTTCATTCGACGATAACTTGAGTATCTGATCAGAGCTTCATGTTTGGTGGGCGGTAGATGTAGCCTAAAGAAGTACTGTATTATCTTAAAATTTGAACTATTGTAATATTAAGGGCTAGGAGAGGTAAACGTTAAAAGAACAAGAAGCAGTATCATCTGTGCAAAGCCTGCTCAAGAAAAAGAAGAAAAAAGAAGGAAAAGAAGATGTGTTGTGGACTTACCCAGCGGGATACGCGACGAGTTCGGTGTTAGGATCACAGTCGAGTGCCGCATTGCTGCCGACCGTCAGCCCGAGCACAGTCTCCAATTTAATCTGTGGACAATAAAAATAAACATTAATATTTGTAACTTTGTAAACAGAACTTTTACGGAAGCCTGCAGCTGAAGCATTAGCCTCATGATCGGAATTCAAAAAATTAACAAACGATCTGTACGTTCGTTCTAAATTTCCTTATTGCCCCTATTTGCGATGTTTTAATCCCGCTAATTGCAATCAAACAAACTATTGTCAAGGTTTACAATGTTTGTCTATAACTGTGTGTCTAGTTCAACCTTGATTTTATCTATGTTTGCATTGAGATTAGTGTTTTTGGGCGCCGCGTGCGCATCGTGATTTCAGACGACATGTTGGGAAATAGGCCTTGTTTGCCATACAGGTAAATATGTAATGCGAACATGCTCTTTTATGGAACTTACACAAGATGAAGTAACAAACAAAAAATACAATTAAGTTGACTGCCTCCGTGGCCCAGTGGTCAAGGTGTTCGCTTTGTGATCCGGAGATCGTGGGTTCAAATCCCACTGGAAAGCATACTTTGTGAAAAGTTGTTTCCAGTCTGGTTAGGATATTGCAGAATTGAATCACCTGATTCAAGCCTGCAATAATCTAACCAGATGTGAAAGATGATTCCGTGCTTCGGAAGGCACGCAAAGCTGTAAGTGTAAAAACCAGTAACCCCGTCAAATCACCTAGGTTAGGTAGCGGACCCCGGGCTGTGAAGCGTTACCGCTGAAGATGCAACCGGGAATACGCTCGGGTGATGATGAAAATAAATAGAATTAAGAGTGAGTGTAACTTTTTATACTACTAAGTAGGCGAAAAGGCCCACAAGCTTACGACACACGTATTCAAAGACAAGAATTTTTCCAGTTTCAAGCCCCTCTCTAAGGACCTTATTGTACCTTATATCATGAGGCGCGTAAAACAAAAGAGTTTAATAACACGTCAGACAGACACGAGTCGACGTCCTTGCAAAGGATGCGCATTCGACCTTGACATAACCGGTTGTCGATTCGAGGTCGAGTGGATTCTATTTCGGTTACATCACCACATGACACTACAACCCCGACGCAAACGGCAAGGATGAACTATTCGAAGGAAAATTACACTGGTGAAAACGTATGACAGAACAATGATACCGAAGACCTTGGATAGTGGAGATGAAAAATCCGTCAAGCGTACTCTCAGTACTGTGGGCTTTGAAGCATTACACGCTTTTAGATGAGAGAGAGAGAGGAGAGAGAGAGAGAGGAGAGAGAGAGAGAAATCTAAGTTTTTATCGTCGCATAGAATCAAAAGAAATTTAATAATGCAACGGACACGAGTGGGCGTTCTTGCAAAGGATGCGCTTGCGCATTTGACCTTGACATAACCGGTTACAGATTCAAGGTAGCATGGATACTATTTCGGTTACGTCAAGTGTTCGGTTGACTATAGTTTAAATATACTCTTTGATACGGAGTTGTTTAAATGGAGCAGAGACATTGACATTCATCATTATTGTTAGTGTTTTTATACTGTAGCTACTGGCTTGCTTGTAAACTGAGCAGTACAAGCCGATGTATTTTTTGTTTTTGGTGTAATACGTAAGTACTATTGTTTCAAAATTAATTAAAAGGTTATTTAAAATGGAGAATCGTGATTTTTTTATTTAGAAAAAGATTTTACTCTCAGATTTTCTTTAAAATAAATAATGTGGAATCGTTTAATTTACTCACGAAAGTAATTTTTTCCTAACAAGATTTACTTTCAGATAGGTTTTTTTTCGTAACGATCCACTTATAATAATTACGCTCACCCTTCGCATAATCTGGTTTAAGCTGAGGTCATAAACCTCATTTATCTAGACGACCTCTTTATACCCAGGTCAGTGCACCAGAGACTGGGACTCAGACATAAGCCATTCAGAGCAGACTAAGAAAGATTTCTCTAAATAAGCAATAATTATTGACAGAGCGAGCGATGCGTCTTAGTTTCAAGATTGGGCAAAAATGCTTTTATCCGTCTGTCTGTTCCCGCCTACAGGTCGCATTTTTCAACCGATTTTGACGAAAATTGGCACACAAGTTCCATGATTTATTAAGGCCGTACCTGAATTTTTCTGGGGTCCAGTGCTGCCCCCATTTAAAATAAATCATTTCAAAGAAAACGGAGCCATAATTAAAATTTTGCTACTACCAAGTCCTAGATAACCCTTCAAACTATTTTGTGAACTACTACTAAGCTTCTACGCACATTTGCCAAAAGTGGCCGTTTAACGCAAATGTGCGTAGTAAAGCTAAACGTTCTCACTTTACACTGTAAATAGAAGTTCATAAAATACTTTGAAGAATTTTCTTTGAACGCGACACTATTACCGTAACCGACACCACCTTGTTCAATTTTTCGCTACTGTCGGCACTCTTGGAGTGCCTCTTTGTAGGGTTCCATAGTCCACAAGGAACCCTTATAGTTTCGTCATGTCCGTCCGTCCGTCCGGGCTCGTACTCCGCCGCTACTGCACCGATTGTCACGAAAATTGGTGGAGAGATAGATATTAAAGTTCCAAAAGTTGTTTTTTAAAATTATGAAAAAATGTTTTTTTTTCAGCAGTTTTTTTTCACCCCCCACCGTAACTTTTGAAATATTACAAAAATAATTTTAAAAAAAATTTGGTATGTACCTCAAAGTATGTACTTTCAATTAAAACTATGGCGGTCTCGGTATCATAGATAGTTATTTTTTAATAAGTCATAAATCGTAAACCGCAATTTACCTTTAGAACTTTTATATTATGTTACTTGCTGCCACGGAACCCTTCATAGGCGAGTCCGACTCGCACTTGGCCGCTTTTTTTTTATTGCATGGTTATAAGGGCTTGCGAGGCCTACTGTTCTCACAGAACTACTAGTAACTATAGTGTGTTTGACGCAGTGAGGCACCATACAGACAGAAATCTGAATCGAGCGCAAGAAAATACCACACACGGCCAAGGCCACGTGACCCGCCGTCCTTGCGGCAAGGATGCGTGCCAACGAACGAACCGGTCTAAAGTTCGACCTTCGTGATAAAGTCCAATTACTTTGGGATGCCGGTGATCGGGTATCGTTTCTTTCTGGCAACGAGGAGGAAAAAATCTGGCACAGGTGTGAATTTAAGACGATACACGGAGGCCAGTGCTGCCCCCATTTAAAATAAATTATTTGTAAGGAAACGGAGATATCATTTAAAATTTTGAGCTAGTAAAACCTAGATAACCCTTCAAACTATTTTATGAACCACTATTTACAGTTTAAAGTGACAACGTTAAGCTTTAGTTTGTGTTTTTGCCAAAAGTGGCCGGTTTTGTAGGTTAGGTTTTAGTAGCTTAAAATTTTAAATATCTCCCTTTCCTTACAAATAATTTATTTCAAATTGGGGCAGCGCTGGACTCCGTGTATCGTCTTAATAGTTGTTAGATTACAGACAAAAAAAAACACTTGGAAGTAATTACCATTTTTTTTTTGATAGGTAAAAAAATACCATATGCCGGAACTTTCAATATTACTTTAGGATAAGCAAAAAAAAGGTTCATTTAAGTTTGCTTAGTAGTTTTTGCTTTTTTTACATAGGTACTCATACAAGTTGACTTTTTATGCATTCCCAAACAGTTGATGTTAGACAAGCTGGTAAAGCCACCATAGCCTAATAGTTGAGTGTTTCAAATGGAGAAGGCAATGGCAAATCACTCCAATAACTCTGCCAAACAAGTACCTATATATTAAAAAAAAAAACCTGACATCCATATTCCTTCCAACATATAAGTTGTATTTATTTTTGTAAAAAAATTTTTGAAGACATAATTTGGCGCGAAACCCGCCATTTTTGATTATTAACATTTTTGATATTCCCAGTGTCACTCAGAATTGGAACCAATCTAACGACACCTTCCATCAAGCCGTTTAGGCTGTACAGCGTGCCAAGAATTACATACAAACATACACTCGAAAAACATAACCCTCCTTCTGGCAAAGTCGGGTAAAAAAAAAAACATTGTGTGCGCGCCTCTTTCCATACTGTAACACCGATAAGAGACTGTCTCTCAAATATAGATAAGATATTTTAAAAATCTAAAAGCCCATTCTATTAGATAACGTCCTACACAATCGAACTCACTGCTATAAAAATGAATATGCCACTTTCACTCTCACCGAATTAAATCGATGTTGTATCCGATTTAGTTATCGATAACAGAACAATCGCATTGTCGTTGAAAGTTTCGATGTAAATTATGTAAGTAAGAATTTAGTTGTTAAGTCAATAGAGAGGTTGTTGAACTCGTGCGAATAATTTAGGTGCTACACGATGCCGTGTGGTTCCCGGCAAAGAAGAATAGGACCTCTACAAGCCTTCCCGTGGATGTCGTAGAAGGCGACTTAGGAAACACAAGCTGAACAAAGCTTATACATCAATCAGACCTCTCCAACCCGTCTGGCCAGCGTGGGGAGTGTAGGCCAAATCCTATGGATGCTCTGGCTAAGTATGGTTCTAGTAGTACAGAGAGGGACGTGCTCCTGCAGTAGAGACTAAAATAGCCCTAATGATGATGAGGTGCTACATGATTATATGAAACGTGTATGTTTAATGATATGTGGTGTTGGAGGCCAATGGAAAGAATAAGAGAAAAACCAACGAGGAAGTGATGGAACTGGTCAATGAGAAGAGAACGTTAACGAATACAATTGAGATAAGACGATGAAAGATATCTGGACACCTTATACGGCACGACAACTTCATCAAAAACGTCATGAAGGAAAGGTGGAAGCCAGAAGAAGAATAGGAATAACAGGAAGGTTGTTCACGGATGAATTAAAAGGCAAAGTCGTGTCACATAGGGTGGTCAAATATCTAAACGAAAATAGGTAGGCATGGAAAATTTTCTAGCGACAAGAAACTAGAAACTAGGTTAAGAGTTAGAAAATATTTTTTCAAAAGAATAAACCGACTTCAAGACTAGAAAAGCTAAATATTCAAACAATAGACAATATGCATGTGATTCAGAAACGAACGAAAAAAATTCTGTGTAAACTTTATTGCTAAAGAAAAATATCCATATATATATATTTTCAATTTAACATGTTTCCATTGAGAAATTAATGATTTAAAATTTGTCTTTTTCAAATTCCCTCGCAAATTTCCGAAACGCAACGCTATTGGCGGAATGAAACGTGACGACACCAAACACTGTCAAACTTAATTTTCTAAATAGTCTGTACTGTCAACCACAAATTAGAAAGAAGGATAATCTGCCACTGTCAATAAGTTGTTCGTAATTTGTATGATTGTTGGAGGTTATTATAATTGTTTTGCTAAATTATTAGTGTTCTTTGAGAATTATTAGCTGAAAGTCGGACTCCTGGTGAAAAAAGACTTGCTACAATGATTGAAAGCGGTTTTGTTGTGGCAGATACAGTCAGATAATCTGCCTAAAATTGATGTGTTTATGATGACTGCGTACTTCGCAAGTAATTCCAATTTTACATCCTTTGAACTCAGAGCAGTGAATGCCGCGAAGTAAATAATTTATAGATATTTGATAAATTTCCATTTTTCTCAGTTTTGTACTTATAAGACAAGTCAATCAATTAATTATAACCTAAAATATGGTTCGAATATTTTTTGTTTTTTTTTTCCATTGACACTGACATTGACAGTGTGCGGCGACGTCACAGAATAAAAGCGCAAAATGGCACCGCGTTTAAGTCGTCCGAAAATGATAGTAGTTTTAATAATTTTTTTTAAGCTTATTTAATAATATTCTGTGACTGATATTTTTTTCCGTTTATACAATAACTTATAGAATCATTTAAAAAAATAAAAAAAGACATGAATATACCCTATTGTATACTTAGACGACATATTTCTAGTTATTTTCGTTTAAAAAACAAACCACCTGGAAAGTATCACCTTTCAAACCAAAAATAAAATCACCGAATCGGTACATAAAAAAAAGATTCCGACGAATTGAAAAGCACCTCCTTGTTTCGAAGTCGGTTCAAAATAAATATTACAGAGTCTGAGTACAGATACTAATATAAATGTTAATTACTTTCCCGCGCTGGCGTCTAATCAAGAGAATGTCTTAATTTAGTTAGATAACATTTATTATAGCAACCATTTCTTTATTTAATTGAATACTTGTTGTTGTACATGTGCTTGTCATTGTCAACATTTGTTTACGTACGATCTGCGCTAATGCTGCACTCTGGCCGCAGAACATTGCAGTAACCGGCCTTTCAGGGGGAGGGGGGGGGGGCTCCGGCTCTCTCACTCACCGAACGAAGCATAGAAGCGGTGAAGCTACTACTCAGACGTCGCTTTTCTGTGAGAATGTGGTACTTCCCCGGACGAGCCGGCCCATTCATGCTACTAGCAAAACTGAGTTTTGCCGGTAGCGTGGCTCTTCCACATCAAAAATATACCAAAACCACCACGCTGGATAGTCTAGGCTTATAATAACCAAATTCATAGAATATCTCAACGCAATAAGATTAGCATCAGCGGAGCCCACGCGTGGTATAACTAGCCCAGCAGGTATCGTGAAGCAACTGCCCGGAATTTCGACAACGCGCGCTAGGTCAGGGCCGTGAGAGTGAATGGGAGTGGTTGAGCTGAACAGTGTGGACAAGAGGTATTGAGACGTCTGAATATATTATCTTAAATAAATATTTTATTAATAAACCTTTGAGCATGATATCGCTCTCGAGCAGGAAGAAAGACGTGGGGAGAATGTGCGAAGCAAAACCTGATGGAGAGGGGGGTTAGTACTGATATTGTAAATGATAGAAAACGATGGAGGGAGTTGACATACAGAAACGACTCAACTACTTTACAGGAATTTCCCAATATATTAGCTGCGTTATCTCTGCATTATACCACAGAATAAATAATACTAACGTACAGAAGTCTCACTCAGCAAAGAAATTCAAAGAAACATCTACTAAATATGGCTAGTGATATGGTTTAATTTAGCTCACGTCAGAACTCAGCACCTTTTCGAATAGATACCTAGACATCCATTGCAAGCCAATTTCATTCTTATTACTCTGGACAAACGATTCGTTTAACTGAATTCGACACCCGGAGGGGCCGCTTGCGCGAAAATTAATAATGTAGCTACATTTTCGATACCTAAACAGGGAGTGACACAGACCTGATTATACACTCCACTCATACATCATACATAATTGTATACTGTGCTACCTTAGTAAATTCAATCAAGGTGCAACAGAACAGATGGATTTTCTGATTTATAGCATTCATCATCCAGAGAGAATAGGGAGGAGGCGAGGAAGATGACCAGCACCATGGTCATCATCGCTCTCTCTCTCTCTCTATTAGCACGTGCCGCTTGCGATCTGTGATCGAGTAGCATAGTATTATGCTTTGTAGGGATCTGAGTAGAGAAGTCTTGAATACTACACCGGACACAATATCCGAAGGATGTGTTGTGGTTCCCGGCAGAGTAGAATAGGACCACTCCAAGTCTTCCCGTGGATGTCGTAGAAGGCGACTTAGGAAACACAAGCTGAACAAAGCTTACAAACATCAATGAGACCTCCCCAACCGTCTGGCCAGCGTGGAGAATGTAGGCTAAATCCACTGACTGCTCTGGCTTATACATATATGGCTCTGGTAGTACAGAGAGGGTCGTGCTCCTGCAGTGGAGACTAAAAAAGACGTAAAAGACGTATAACTACGTATAAAATGTTTTATTCCAAGATTGAACTAAACAAAATAAGAGCTCACCGCTGGCAGTGCGCGTTTTTTTTTTTGTGCGGCAACCCGATATCTAGTTGTATTGTTGATCGAAGTGTCCAATCACTATTGCAATTGCTTACTTCAAAATCTAAGAGTGGTCAGTACACGAACTGCAACGAATTCGTAATCAACCATCGAAACCTGCCAGATTAGGCTGAGGTATTTGCGTTGGCGGGACCCAAGTTGGTAATGTTGGCATGGTTGGTTCTATTGCGTATTGTCTAGACTGGTCAATGGAAAATTATCATGATATACTCGTATATGCATACATACATTATCACGTCTTCATTCCTGATGGGGCAGACAGAGCATTTTGGGTCTTGCGGCTCTACGCAGACAGAGCCCAGAGCCGCACGACTCAAAGGCCAGTTTTATAGTGATGGTGGCCGAGAAGGTGGAGAAAGAAATGAAAAAATGACGGGTTGCTAGCTACACATGATATCTAGTTATATTGTTGATCGAAATGTCCAATCACTATTGCAATTGCTAATACTTCAATATCAACATCAGAGTGGTCAGTACACGAACTACAAATTCGTAATCAACCATCGAAACCTGCCAGATTAGGCCGAGGTATTTGCGTAGGCGGACCCAAGTTGGTAATGTTGGCATGTTGGTTCTATTGCGTATTGTACAGACTGGTCAATGGGAAATTATCATGACATACATACATACACAATCACGTCTTTTTGGGTCTTGCGGCTCTACGCAGACAGAGCCCAGAGCCGCACGACTCAAAGGCCAGTTTTATCGTGATGGTGGGCGAGAAGGTGGGAAAGGGAATCAAAATAGTGATAGTAATTTTAGCCGCACATGATTCGCATTTTCGCCCATTCTATCGATCGGCTTTTACGGTCTGCGCTGGATGCAAAGCAGCTGGTACATTCAAGGTGTTTTCTTTTCTCCCAGACCAGCATGGAAGAATACACAGTCAACTCCAAAATACTTTTCAAGTAAGAGTACGGGGTCTAACAAAATATACTGAACTCAGTCCATGATGATACTGAACAACTTTTTCCAAGGAACATATATCGAAATATGAAAAATAATTTTTAACTTTCCATACAAACCAGGATCCGCTAATCGTTCAACTTGTATAGGAGACTAAAAAATATTTTTCATATTTCGATATATATGTTCCTTGGGGAAAGTTGTTCAGTATCATGGACTGAATTCACCCTTAAAATCGTTTCATTATATTATGTTAGACGTTGTATAAATGTCGCAGTTGAATGGTATAATCCGCTAATTCACGAAACCTCTCGAAAACAGCGAACCCTAATACGCGGAATGGAATAAACGACTTGTATTCATCCATGCTGCTAGAGAAGTTGTTGAACAATTCTATCTAAAAAATTATATACAGTTTAGAATGCCTACGAAGTGGCGATGTGGCGAGCGAGTGTTCTATCCATTTTACTAGGTTAGGTTAGAAACGGGACCAACACACGCACGAGCCGAGCGAGCGGAGCGAGCGTGCCGCGGCAGCGGCCGGCGAGTGCTAGAAAAGTTCTATCCATTTTACTAGGTTAGGGCAAACCTATAGCAATTAAAATCGTGCAATAGTTTTCTGGGAAATTAAATTCGATGTCGAAAAAATCTGTATTCTATTAGTTATATTATCAGTTATATTTCATTATGGTAACCCTTCACCAAATCCTTATCATGCATGAGTCGCAGTTGGATTGTATAACGGTTTCGTCAAACAGCGGATTACCGCTACTGTTTCACAAAACCGCTAGCCGTTTGGAAACGTGGTTAGCGGTTTTAATGAACGTAACACCTTGCGCAATATTAGACAATCCAGCTGAACGATATTCGGCTGTTTAACAAAACCGAGCTGTAATGCCAAACAACTAGAGGTTTCGTGAATTAGCGGTTTATCCCATCCAACTGCGACATAAACATACCGGTTTGAAAACCAGCTGATCACTACGTTTTTATTCTAAAACTATGTCACACCATAATAATAGTTTGTCTGTCTGTTATGGTGTCCGTGGGACGTAGTCACCTGTCCATATCGTTAACGATACGCCTACAGCATTCCAATATATTTGTACAGTTTATTAATCCGATTATGTGTTACTTACGAGTATACGTGTTTTGACAGAGTAGTATTTCAATTTCATTGAGGGGCCGACCTGTGGTCCGACTACAATTTATTTGTACATGTATTACTATTTACGACACGCAAAATTTTGACTATTCGGGTAACTCACGCGTCGTCGGGTCGCTCCCCCCCCCCCCCCCCCGTCACTGTCACATTTGACATGACCCCATCCCAACCCCCCATCGCTGTGACTTAATAGGTGGATGGGTTATTCACATCAGATAATCCGTCTTATGGTTCATATGATTATATTCAAAATATCTTTATTATCATAGGATATTTATAATATCTCTTAATAATAGTCACTTTGTTTTGTTTTGCACAAATGTTGACGTCAAATCGTTACTTACAGCTAAGTTTACGCCGCTTCCTAGGCGCAAGTGCAGAAGAAGCGGCAACAAACTGCACTGCACGTTTTCTCCAAAGACGTCAACTAACAAACTAAAAACTTAAAATTAGTTATATAGATGGACAGAGATTACATTGTTTATTATGTCATAATTAAATTGAATTATAAGAATTACGAAATTTAAAATAATGTCAATTTGTAAATTTAGTATGTACCAATGTACCTAAATTATGACATGTCTAAGTATACAAACCTTTAAGAGGGACCCGCGCCAAGCTCAAGCCAGACCTTTTTGTCTTTAAGATAGTCATCGGTCCTATAATAAGCCTTCTCACAAAGTACTTTCTTTACATAAGCTTTGAATTTTCTGTCTGGCATATCAAGGACCGATTCTGACAATTTATTATAAAAAAGTATACACTTCCCCATAAAAGACTTACTGACTGTATTCAGCCTGTAATACGGGCTAACTAAGTCATTCTTATTACGTAAATTTCTATCTGTAAAATCACTTACTTTATTGAACATGGAAATATTTTTCCTTACATACATTATATTTTCAAATATGAATTGTGATGCAAAAGTAAGTATACCTATTTCCTTGAATAATTCCCTCAGTGAGTCTCTCGATCCTAAACCGTAAATAGCACGAATAGCTCTTTTTTGTAAAAGAAAAATAGTCTGAATGTCGGCTGCACTCCCCCATAGAAGTATCCCGTAAGACATTAGACTGTAAAAGTAACTAAAGTACACTTGTCTAGCAGTTGCTACATCTGTCAATTGTCTTATTCTCCTAACAGCGTAAGCCGCAGAGCTAAGCCTATTAGAAAGTTTAGTTATATGAACGCCCCATTGAAGTTTCGAATCAATTGTGATTCCTAAAAAGGTAGTACTTTCAACCAGATCGAGTTTCTGACCATTAATTAGTATGTCAACGCAGGCTTGATTCACATTAGGAAGAGAGAATCGAATGCATTGGGTCTTGTTCGCATTTAACATGAGGTTATTGGCCGAAAACCAATCAGAAATTAAAGATAAGGTGCTGTTCACATCATTATATGAACCGTATGCCCTTTTTTCTATAAAAAAAGAAAGATGGTACAAAATAGATTATGAAATAATTATATATATCTTCATTAAGTACCAAAGCAAATAATAAATGTTAAGGTTCCAAATGAAATAAATACTTTCGAGACACTATAAACAGACACTTATAAAGTTGGTCTCCAATACCAAACAGTACCTACCTCATAATACAGCTCAGTCGACGTAACACGAATCATCAAGTATTATATACCTCACGAATCAGATAAAAGCATGATAAATGGGATCATCCGAAACTAGTTTGGTTGAAAGTAAAAGTCGAAATGTCACGGACGAAAGTGCTTTATTACTTCTTGTTTGGCTTTGTCCAGGGTTAAACTCGATTACAGATAATATCATCACCATACTCCGTATCCCCGGTTGCATCCTCAGCGGTAACGCTTCAGAGCCCGGGGTCCGCTACCTAGCCTAGGTGACTTGACGAGGTTACTGGTTCTTACTTAGAGCAACTGCCGTCTGACCTCCGCAACCCAAAGTGTAGAGCAGAACCAATCCTACGATAGGTTTATTACAGATAACAATCTGTCATCAAAGGTTTCGGTTGAAATGGAAACTAGTCCAGCCAGCCCGCCACCCTGTCCGTCCGTCTGTCACAGGGCTCTATCTCTTGAACCGTAATAGCTAGACATTTGAAATTTTCACCGAATGTATTACAGTGGCCGCTATAACAACAAATACTGAAAAAGATAAAGTTAAAAATTACAGGGGTCGTCATACAAGACACGTGTTTTTTCAGCGTTTTTATAACATTGTAGGGAGGTAAGGAATCCTTCAGGTACGAGTCCAACTCGCACTTGACCGTTTTTTTTTCTATTTCCGGTCATACGTTTATATTCTCCCTGGACTTACATTATTTCTTATGCTTTACTTCCATCTGGTATTCCTCTTTGCCTTTATCTACTCAGTCATATTCATTATTGTTGATAACCTTTTTCGTTACATCATCATCATGTCTTTCTAGTCTCCACTGCGGGAGCACTCCCACCCTCTCTGTACTACCAGAGCCATATATTAGCCAGAGCAGTCAGAGGATTGGGCCAACACTCTCCAGGGTGCCTAGACGGGTTGGAGAGGTCCCACTGATGTCTAAGCTTTCTTAAGCTTGCATTTCTTAAGTCGCCTTCTACGACATCCACGGGATATGACTTGGAGTGATTCTATTCTACTCTACCGAAAACCACACGGCAATTACATTACATTACATCAGCCTCATCTCTTTGAACACATGTGCTCGAAATCAAATGCCAATCAAGTATTGAGCCTACCGGCACTATTGGGCCATAATAGTACACCTTTTGAACTATGAAGCCTCGAGTTATATAACAACAAAATACCACAATAATACTCGTATAACATGATTGACACCTGCGAAATTTGCATGTCCATAAATATTATTTAATAGTATGTTGCGTAAAATCATATTAACATACAAACGAACGAAACAATAATATGGAATCTTTTGGCGTCATATAAATACATTTAATTTGTGACTATTTTTATCTAACAGCCGAGGGAGTATAATGTGTTTGAGCAGATGTATGTGTAATCTTCTTAAGAGCCCACACTACCCTAAAGTTCTTAGAGCGATCTTAAATATTTATCAATATTAACGAAATACTCACTTTGAAATAAAAACACAGCAAAGTTTAGGACTAACTCTAAACATAATAAGTTTCGAAAACACGATTGCTTAAAATTTTCTCGATAGAAAAACATTGCGCCAAATCATCTCAGACTTATACTAAAACAGAAAGTATTCAAGAAATACAATAATGTAGCACTTGTAACTTTGGATTATAATTGTATTAAACATAAGGCAGTCATCATATGTCTAACTTTTTAAATAACTCTTAAATATTATTTGTAAAACGAAAAAAACCTCAAAACCAGAACCAGCCTCATTGACCCACCGCGATTCCCGACGGGCATGGCTCGCTGTTACGCTTCGGCTAGAGTAAATTTGTGTGCGAGGAAGCGGGAGCAAAATTTAGATTACTGACATCAGGCGCCCTCTTAACTAGGATTGGTTCTGGTCTGCCCTTTGGGTTGCGGAGGTCAGACGGCAGTCGCTCTGTGTAAAACCAGTAACCTCGTCAAATCGCCTAGGTTAAGTAGCGGACCCCGCGCTCTAAAGCGTTACCGCTGAGGATGCCGGCAATACGCTCGGATGATGATGTATGTGTGATCTTCTTAGTAAGTCGAAAATGGACTAAATTAGATTTTTTTTTACCAAAATTTGGCTACAGTGGCCGCCTTGTCATTGAGTCTGCCTTCGTGCAGGGTGTCGCATAGTTGGGACATGATATAAAGTGGTTTCATGGTCCGAGTGACCCCACAGTCATATAATTACTGGCCGCAAAAACGCACTGAGACCTTTTAACAATTTATTTTTTCTTTTTAGGGTTTAGTACAAAAAATTAAAAAACGGAACCTTTATAGGATCATTCGTGCGTCTGTCTGTCCGTCCGTCTGTCCCAGCCACTTTGCTCCGAATCTACTGGACCGAATCAGTTGAAATTTGGTAGAATGTTGTAATCCTATGACCCAAACACATATATATGTGCAAAGTAAATAAATGCTTTTTTAAAATAAGGGTCATTTTCGGGGGACAAATTAGGAAATTAAAAAAGTAGCAAACCTTACTGTGTCATATATCAAATGAAAGGGCTTGTTATGAGGATCTCAAATATATTTTTGTTATTATTGTAAAATGAATAGTTTTGATTTTATTCATGAAAGAAGACGAAAATTGACCATCTCCCCCCTGATCTCCGAAACTACTGAGTCTAAAATTTTGAAAAAAAATATAGTTTATTGCTTGTAGATTCCAGGAAAACCTATAAGAATTCAATCAATTGTATGGAACCCTCTCCACGCGAGTTTAACTCGCACTTGGCCGGTTTATTTTCTTTTTTGTTTGAATACGCGATATCTAATAAACAAATATTCATATAATAGCTAGACACTTGAATTTTTCACCGATTATGTATGACGTAAAAAATTAAAGGGGGTAGTCACATAAAAAACGTGTTTTTTCAGCCTTTTTAACTAGATCTTAATAATGGCATTAACTAGATACTTGAAATTTTCACTAATTATGTATTACTATGACCACTATAACAACAAATACTAAAAATAAAAAAAATTAAAAGGCGTCGTCATGAAACGAGTTTAGTGTTTAAAAACATTGTACGGAGGTACGGAACCCTTCATGTAGGAGTCCGACTCGCACTTGCCCGTTTATTTATTTAGTCTCCACTGCAGGAGCACGACCCTCTCAGTACTACCAGAGCCATATATTATATACTAGCTGTGCCCGCGACTTCGTTCGCGTGGTTGTCGGAACGTAATGTTATATAGCCTAAAGCCTTTCTCTATAAATGGACTACCCAACAAAAAAATAATTTTTCAAATCGGACCATTAGTTCCTGAGATTAGCGCGTTTAAACAAACAAACAAACAAACAAACTCTTCCGCTTTATAATATTAGTATAGATGCAGTCAAAGGATTTGGCCTACACTCTCTACGCTGGCCAGACGGGTTGAAGAGGTCTCATTGATGTTTATAAGCTATGTTCAGCTTGTGTTCCCTAAGTCGCCTTCTACGACATCCACGGGAAGACTTGGAGTGGTCCCTATTTTGCTCTGCCGGGAACCACACGGCAACCACACGATGTCTAATAAACAAATATTCCAAGAATTGCAATAAAAACGATGTAAAACTCCAGAACTCCTACAAGTCTATTAAACTTCACGTTTTGATTTACCGGCTTTGATGCAACACAGCTATTATTACGATCAAATAATGGCATCGTACTACATAAATCTCTGTTTAAAGTTAATGTGAGACAAATAGCACATTAAAATTAATATAATGTAGTCGATAATAATATTCATAGAGCGAGTACAGATTTGAATCACTTAGATATCTTTAAATATGGTAAGGTAAATGAATAAGTCCGCTTCCGTTAGAGACTTTTTTCTTTTTGAAGTTAAGACTTCTTTAGGCGCGGGCATTTTTTGAGATGGGATAAAACCGCTGAACTCGCGACACCGTTACCTTAACCGACACCACCTTGTTCAAGTTTTCACTTCTTTCGGCACTCCCGGAGTGCCACTGTTTTTTAAACTGAAAACTTCGTCAGGCGCGTTGGGCATTTATTAAAATGGGATAAAACCACTGAACTCGCGACACTATTACCGTGTAACCGACACCACCTTGTACAAGATTTCACTTCTGCCGGCTATCCCGGAGTGCTTCTGTTTTTTTATTTATACTGATACACTATCGCTTCTTTATCCGGGGCAGACAGAGCCTAGGGCGGTAAGGCCCAATTCACTTTTAGATTGATGGTGGGCATGAAGATGGAAAAAGGAATCGATATCGGTCTATTCGTTTAGGAGCTACGATGCCATAGACAGACTAACAGACACACAGACACCTCAAACTTATAACACTCCTCTTTTTAGTCGGGGGTTAAAAACTAGAAATTTCAGAAATTTCTTAATCCGCAAAACCAGTTTCGAGATCATTATGATAACAACACTTGACCAACGACACCATTATGATATCGTCATAGTATAATAGATTAACAGCGCTCAATCATACAACATTACACAGTGTATTCAAACGCCTACGCTGTATCAATTTGAAACGTCAAGTTTTATGGTCACAAAGTGCCAAATGATGTCACTACTAGCTCAAAAATAGATCTTGATTGGTCATGTCGTGTTAGAATTACATTTTTGACATTATTTAGAGTCACTTTAGAGTTAGCTACTTCTATGATGGTCTGGGAGAAAAGAAAATACTTTACCAGGTGCTCTTCTTCCCGTGCAGATAGTTCAAGACAATCGAGGAAATGGGCGAAAATGCGAATATTATTAGGCACTGCAGCTAGCAATCCATCATCATCGCCTCATCATGTTTGTTTAGAGCCGCAACACCCATAATGCTCGTCTGCCCCATTAGGGATAAAGACGTGATAGTCTATGTATGAATGTAGACAGTAACATACAAATAAGGATGTCGAAAGCTCTAGGATTGGTCCTGGTCACCCTTTGGGTTGCGGAGGTCAGACGGCAGTCGCTCTGTGTAAAAACCAGTAACCTCGTCAAATCATCTAGGTTAGGTAGCGGACCCCGGGCTTTGAAGCGTTACCGATAACAAAAAGATAAAAATCTCTTTGCCTGAAATAAAACCAATTTTAATTAAGAAATAACACGACACTTACATACCTTCCTCGATTCCTAGCATTCCGTCAAAAGTAGGTCGAGTAAGAAACACGCGACGAGAAGACAATATTTGTGCAACGTAACGCTCTGATGGATTCGATAATCTTGTTAAATTCTATCACGTTATACCTAGCACAGCACAGGAAAGGTAAAAAAACCACATCTACGAATCATCATCATAGTCAGCTTTCATGAAGCCACTGTTGAGCATAAGGGTTGGAACACATCTGTTAGCACGAAACAGCATTTTCCGCGGCGTTCCGTCGCTCTCTCGCTCTAGCAAATGACGGTTCTGAGCGACAGAAAAGGATAGCAGCATAGGGAAATGCTGTTCCGTGCTGACAGATGTGTCCCAACCCTAAGCATCCTTCAATCTGCGCCAACTAGTGTGTCTCGGCCATCGCACGCAGCCACGTACGAATAATGTACACTGATTGTTTTCCAGAAAAACGTAAAATAAGGTCATCTCCAGGAAGACGTAGCACGAATCATGCTAAATGGAAGAAAGGTCTACCCCAAGTAGTTGGGACCAGGACCTGTAGACGGTAGATATATTTGTATTCACAATAAAAGCTTGTACAAAAAACTTATTTGCTTAGTTAGGGCTGGCCTGTCACTCCCCGTTTAGGTATAGAAAATGTACCTACATTATTACTATGCGCGCAGGCGGCCCCTCGCGGTGGTAAATTCAGTTATGCGAATCGTTTGTCCAGAGTCATAAGGATGAAATTGGCTTGCAATGGATGTCTAGGTATCTAAACGAAAAGGTGCTGAGTTCTGACGTGAGCTAAATTAAACCATATCGCTAGCCACATTGATTGAGTAGACATTTCTTTGAATTTCTTTGCTGAGTGAGACTTTTTTTCTGGTTCTTATTCTGTGGTTAGGGTTTGTATCATTTCATTTGATAGCGCTTGTCGCTGGGCTTTCAAATCGGTCGTTTTGGAAATCCTTGGGTAGGTCTACTACCAGCAACGGTCTTCCTGCGGCTGAAAAGATGCTGATGATGAGAACACTCACTTGCGGAGACCGGCAAATTACGTGGGAAGCAAATGTATAGCCATGCCGTCTCCGCCGGGCCCTGGCAGACGTGGTAGACCCAAGAAATACAGGCTTGACGTCGTCAAGGATGATAAACGTGCCAATGGTCTTACTACCAAGGATACTCAAGACCGTGCGAAGTAAACAAGTAAAAGCTGGAAAGCCGATCCCAGACTTAACAGCATTACAGCTGAGGATGCAACTGGGAATACGCTGAGTTGAGGGAATCAGAACACTCACCTCATATGCTGGAGTATGGAGGCTGTCCTTGATGACTGGAGCGCTGTTCCTCGGTCCAATAAACGCCATATTCTCATTTTAAAACATGAAATTTATAACGTTATTTCTATTATTTAACGTTATAACGTTCCACTTAACTGTTAACATTCACTGTATTCAACACTGAAACACTGCAATCCAATCGTTGTTCCTTATTCCAAATGGCACAGTCACTTCTGACAACGGTTTTAAAATGTTACTTTCTTCTGACACTCAACGTCTAACAAAACATATTTTAACTGTATTTTAAAGGCGAATTCTTTCCATGATAACGAACAACTTTCCTGGTAGAAGTTATCCATACTGATGGTCAAATGTGATATGATACACTATATTCTCTTTAACGTTCATTTTTGAGTGTCGAAAACTAGCTATAAATATGCAATTTCTTTGAAACTACAAAATACAAAAAAAAAGTAAAGGACTACATTTGTATGGCTAGGGTTAGGGGACTCTTAATTGTTTTAGATTATTTACAACTTCTTTCATACAAGGTCAGACAAATTATCTTTACCACAACTGTTTAACGTTACTGTCATGCTAATAACGGGTTTCTTTGTAGCGGTTATATCTTTTAATTGTTATAACGTTATTGTCACTTGTTTATGAAGACGTTTATGGCTTCCCATTGTGTTGTTTTGAAACAATGTACGGTTAATGCGTCTGTCGGGATGGAAGCAATATAATGAGTAACAGACTAACAGTACTATTTTAATCCACTATTTTCCAGAGAAAGGCCAAAGAAAAGGAGGATGGAGTGCGTTAAGGATGATGTGGATAAAAAGAATCATTGCCTTGACAAAGGAAACTGGAAAGACTCACATGCTTTCCCGTCACCACGTAAAGTGGGACAAGGTGAGGAAGGAGAATACACCATGGGTGCTTCACGCTCATTGCTGGCCCAAGTATTAGTTACGTCCTCCTCAGCCAACGAAAACGATATAAAATTGATAATTAACAACAAATACCAGTAAAATTACAGTAACTATGTTTTACAATGAGACGGTATGAAAATATCTATTAACAATGAACAGTTCTAAAAACAATCAATTTATTTGTATGTATTGTAAAAATCTTTTCAACCTTACGTCCACTATAACCCATAACGCTAAAAGTGGCTTTTGAGTCTTGCAGCCCTGGGCTCTGTCTGCTCAGAGCCGCAAGACCCAAAATGCTCTATCTGCCCCATTAGGGATAAAGTCGTGATAGTATGTATGTATGTTTTCAACAGTCTTAAGCGATTTGACCCACAAATCGTATGTAACAGTCCCCTTTGTGCTTTAAAGGTCACGTGACACAAGTCAAGTGTTTGCTAAAAGCTTTTCACTGGAAAGCTCGCCTGAAGCCTCTGAACAATGAGGGTGGCTTTACAGTTTCAGTATCGAGTTTCTGAGAGGCTGTGTCAAACTTGTGACGTAGTTTGCAGTCTGCCAAGTTTACCCCCATTTGTTCTATAATTTTAAAGCTGTAAAATAAAATAATGTACCAGCTGCTTCTCTTCCCGCAGAGATCGTAAAAGCCGCTCAAGGGTATGGGCGCGAATCTGAATCATATGAATAGGCGATGCGGTTAGCAACCCATCACTATTACGATTTCCCTTTTCCACCTTCATGCCCACTATCACGCTAAAAGTGGCCTCGGCTCTACAGCCCTAGACTCTGTCTGCCCTTTTAATAAAGACTTGGAACCTGGTACATTCTATGTTTCTTCTTTTCTCCCAGCAATGAAGAAATCTCATAATGACAATTGTAGGCGACGCACTTACGGATATTTTTGATTAGATTTTTTATTTACTATGACAATTTAAATTTGAAACCACTACCGCCATATATTGTGTAATGGTAGAACTGATGTTTGGCGGTAGCAAGTAAGAATTTTGTATTTTTGTTTTGTATGTAGTTAATTGATAATTTCCAGTCTATTCCATGTACGCGATACGGCCACACCTTGTACTGTGCTAAAATTTCGTTTTTCTCTTGTATTTCCTCCGTCTTCATATATACGCAATTCGAGTTTCCAAGTGTTTTCATTTGCGTTGACTTATCGACTACAACAATGTTACCTTATATTATAACACCATTCGCCAGCAATATCTGTACGTTTATTAGCAATATATCTCATAGCGTCGCGAGTAGTCTAGCGAGATGGCGAGAAAGCGAACCAATTAAGAGTTTCTCCGGTGAAAGTCGGCGGAGTCAGGTGCAGGGACGGCCCTGCAGTGCACTCGCCCACTTAACAAAAAGGCTGGCTACGATAGCTGATACTATATACTTAGAAAACTATCATTGTATGGCGGTCTTCAAACTATTTGAGGCGCAGAGTCAGCTCGAAAAAAACAAAAAATACTTTTTTTACAAAAAGGTAAAAAAAACCGCCTTTAGGTATATCTCCTTAGTTCCTTAATTCCTGATCATATATTCACTACATTAATATGGGACCAACAAGATAATAAAGGCTTTCAAAGTCTGCGTGTTACACTTTAGACCTCATCTTAGCTTCCCATTAGGCTAGATAGAGGTAAAACGTGTTGCTCTAAGGGTAAAACGCACTAAAATCTCTAATAATAAAAAAATAAAAACACATCAAAATCGATTCACTATTGGCAAAGTTATCGTAATCATCATCATCAGGTCTTTTTTAGTCCCTACTGCAGGAGCACGACCCTCTCTGTACTACCAGAGCTATATATTAGCCACAGCAGTCTGAGGATTTAGCGTACACTACACACGCTGGCCAGACGCGTTGGAGTTATCAATCGTAATACATAAAAAAATACAGTCGAATTGTAACCTCCTCGTTTTTTTTAAGTTGGTTAAAAATGTATCATCTCAATATCATGGACTGAATCTGACCTGAAAAGCTTAGACCTAGGTATTTTATTGGACCTTATTGTGTTATATTAAATAACTTTAACGACCTTTCACTCAAGTAAACGTGTATTATGTCTAACTCATAGGTTACGCCATTTCGAATAGTAATATTGCAAAAACATAGATATAGTGGGCACGACTGTTACGTGTGCTTTCATATTGATGATAACAAAAACAATGGCCAAGAGCGAGTTGCAATGTTAGAAAATAGAGTGGATCCGTATGAAATTCTATATAGTTAAGAACACTACTATATCAGTCGTAGTTTTTCTGAACATACGATAAAGCTGGAAACTCACAAATACATTAAAATAGAGTAGATAATTGAAAAGAGTCAGGGTCAGAAGCACAAGAACAAGAGGCAATTTTTAAAAATTTAAATTTAGTTGCTTGTGGCGTATATATCTTTGGCGAATTGATACTTACCTAGTGATTTCACAATGTATCACATAATTAAAAATACATATAGCATAGCCAATCATAGATTATAAATCATCTCAACGGGTTTAAATGTTATATTCTATTCAAGCGATATAATAAATTATGGACCTAATACAGAGCCTTGAGGAACTCCGATCCATATCGTAGTAAACAGACATGTCACATCACATAACTCAGTCACGAATAACAATCACGAATCGTACGCACGAATATTGATATAATTGATGTGTCGTAATCATAGAGCGATAGGCAATGTGGTTTACTAATGTCTTTATTAGAATATACTAGCTATTACCCGCGGCGTTTTCCGCAACAATCCCACAATCTCACAGAAATTTCACATTTTCCAATATAAAAAGTTTTGTATGTGTTAATCATGATAATAAGCTATTATTCCAAGTACAATAGTGTTTGCGTGGTTAAGTAGCAAACAAAAAAATATCCAAAAATATAAACTTTTAAAAATTATAATATTACTTAGTAGGATACCGTTTACACAAATAAATAAATAAACGGGCAAGTGCGAGTCAGCGCGGCGGACTCGTATATCAAGGGTTCCGTGCCTCCGTACATTGTTTTAAAACGCTGAAGAAACACGTTTCTTGTATGACGACCCCCTTTACTTTTTAACTTTATCTTATTTTTAATATTTGTTGTTAAAGTGGCCATAGTATTACATAATCGGTGAAAATTTCAAATAAGTATCTAGTTAATGCCATTATAAAGATCAGAGTTAAAAACGCTGAAAAAAACACGTTTCTTGTATGACGATCCCCTTTAATTTAAACTTTGTCTCATTTTTAGTATTTGTTGTTGTAGCGTCCATAGTAATACATAATCTGTGAAAATTTGAAGTATCTAGTTAATGCCATTATAAAGATCTACTTAAAAACGCTGAAAAAACACGTTTTTTGTATGACGACCCCCTTTAATTTTTATCTTTTTCTTATTTTTAGTATTTGTTATTATAGCGGCCACAGTAAAACATAATTGGTGAAAATTTCAAGTGTCTAGCTATTACGGTTCAAGAGATAGAGCCCTGTGACAGACGGACAGACAGACACGACGGACAGATCGACAAACCGTCAGACGGACAGACAGCGGAATCTCAGTAATAGGGTCCCGTTTGCACCGTTTGGGTACGGAACCCTTAAAAACGAGCGAGCCTTACAGTATTGTCACTATACATATGATGTGTAACATCTTACATCTCACCTTGGTAATAAGCAACCGCGCTGATTGGTCAGTCAAATCAAATAACGCGCGCTTCCCCAGCTTCCTGTTACACAATTCCGTTGCATTTCACGAAATCACTCCCACAGAATACAGGAAAACGAGAAGATGTTACACATCAAAAAATGTACTTTCCTCTTATGAAATACCAAAAAGTCAAACACCATAAGAATCTCATTATCTCCGAGCACATGAAAATAATAGTCATTGACGCCATAAAAATATAATAAAGGCTCTGTAATAGGCTACACATTCTCTCACGAGTGCTCACGACTGCCCTACGGCTGATCCAGTGACATTTGACATTTCGACAAGATGGCGAACTTAATAAAATGGCGGATCCGTTATGGTGCAAATTTCGCAACTGATCTGGATCGTTGTGTGTCGAAATGTATTCTTTTGTGTGGTATCAAATCATTTATATTCTATTCTGTACATGGTAACTATTTAGTGAAGTCATTTATTACCATTTATGCGCAACCGAAAAAGGTTTATGTTTGTTGGATAAGTCCTCACCTAACTCTATTTCGACTCTCGATTTTCACCTACAGGGTCACCGGTTTTGGATAGAATTTACATCCTACGATCCTTGTGGTAAGAGTCACGAAGTGAGCGGGGCAGAAATAACTTGGCACTTTCGGTGTGTTGCCAAACGTTTGGCTGAAGATCTGAGACATGGAAAATCAATTTTAAAATGAACGTAGTCGAGCACTCATGTGCAGTGGGTTCAAATTCCACGCGCATGAGTATCCAAAGCCCAGTATCAATCCCTCCCAACCCCACTCTATAACCCATATAATATATTTTTTTTCATTTGGAAGCAATAGATTCTTTTCCTGCCGAAACTTGTTCAAGGGTATATCTTTCAATGGTATATCCAAGAATGGGTTTTGGCGGCAGCGCCACACTACATCAAGTTCTTTAAAGGGCCTCTACTTGGTTTTGTATCCCCATGCACGCCTCCCAAAGGACCGGAGTAAAGTGACCCGTAAAAAGATACAAATGAATAAGTTTATTCAGAGCATTGTAATGAATGATATACTCGTACAAGCTAATTATTAATGAACATAGTTCTTAAGCTTGTCAATGAAATATAAGAAACGCGATCTAATCTCACACATCAACCTCTGAACCGAAGTATTTCATTACATAACCACTTTCTTAGCTCGTTTCCTGCTATCGGATGTTGGTTCTGTTTCCGCCGAGTGCGGAAGCATCTCGTTTCCAACACTCGTAGAGCAAGCGTGACCGGTTTTGTACTGAATGTCTTTATTTACTTTCTTCTAACGTGTCGTTCTTCTACTTTGAGTGTCGAATGTATTGTTTCTTTTATTTGACGTTTCGTTGATGATGTCGCTGTTGACAATTTAACACTGTTCATGTTACTATAATTGTCGAACACTGTGGCCTAGTGGTATATGGTTAAAAAATTTACATGACTGACAAAAATTGTGTTCTGAAGCATGAGGGAACAAGATATTTTTATAACACTTGTGGTCGAGTTCAACTGTTAACCACACCCGAGATTTGAGCAACCAGTATACGTAAGACAATGCAAACAATGTGAAATAAAACTATTAAATTTTCGATGAACATTCTAATGTAACCAATCAATTATAAGATCGAAATAAACATTTTAATGAAGTAGTTTACGAATTCTATATCCTCAAATCAGGTTTACGCTCAAATAATTAAGTCACCGAGATTGATATTCAAATTGACTGACCATACCCAAATCTGGCTTCACCTGTCAACGCTAAACAAATATGGCTTATTGATTTCCCGAGCATTTCAGCGCTTCCGGTCGCCAATATGGCGTCTTCCGTTAGCGAGATCTAGCGGTCGCCCCGTAAATAGACTGGTCTAACTGTATTTGTCATAAAGTAAACGTGGACGTAAATGTAGAAATAGGTTAGGTTTCCGTAAACATGGACTATAAATTTACAATCCTATTATGCGTACACAGTCCGTAGGGTACTGTTTGTGCTACGTAGTCAGATGTGATTACAAACAACTTGCAGGGAGCCAGGTTATTTGGACCAGGTTTGCGAATCCGCTAGTTTCCAAAAAGTCAAATCAGATACTTGTTTCGTAACTTCAATACAAACATTTTCTATGGGATTTGTATGAAATACCAAACCTTCACGTTATTGTTTCTTGGAGTCAAACAGCGCTCTTAATGTCAGTTTTTCTGCATTAATATTTTTTTCTAAATGGATATGATGAATGACAAATGACATCATTATGTAACGTTTTATTCTCTTAACAATACAAAATAATTTATTTTTGACCTAGGTCAAAAAACCTAGGTTTTTGCGATCAACTTAGTACAGTTTGCTGTGAGTCGAGTAGTTAGCCGCAGCTTCTGCGTACACGGCCACGACTGGTCGTGGTCATGGCCGTTAAAATGCGCGAGGTGCCTAAATATTACCTTTCACTAATCGCACTCGACATCAAGACAATCGAAACGATATTGATCACAGCTGGTACTGTCACGTTATATCGCGTGCTTGGACTGGATTAAGAAATCATACATAGGTCATAAGTTATATTACATCTAGAGTAAAATGGGAATCCCTTACCGTACTTTGAAACTATGAAGTCTCTCATTGAGGACCGAGAGCCCAGGGCCGATTTTTTGGCCAATAGTAGGTTCAAACAGTGCTAACTGTTCTTAGAAAAAAGAAAAGGGAGACGAGGGAAGGGAAGACCGAGGATGAAGTTTTTCCAACAAATTAAGGAAGGGTTAGGAGTAAGGTCCTAACAAGACATTAAAAAGATGGCACAGAGAAGAGAGGAATGGAGGCATCTCCACTTCACTCCACAAACAAGAGCAAGCTCTTAAATTAAAAGAAAGACATAACGGCGAAACACTTCGCCGAAGTCGGGTTAAAAAAACCAAATGAATAAGCGTTAATTCTAGGTGATGCAATTCGCCTTTATAACGTGTAAAACACAAAAAGAAAGGTTTAATACTTGCACAGCTTGCATATAACGAAGCAGACAAAATTCATATCATTACTTTTGGCAAGCAGCCCCCTATTATGTTCTGGATGAACGCCAAATTGAACCCTCCCTTTCTATACGTTTTTTGAGCCGTGTACATTGATATCGTAAGACCATTAATCAGTGTTTACTACCTAATAAAGAATGATTTTTGAATACTCATTGATGTAATGAAAAACTGGATATTTTTTTATCATCTGTTTTAGGGACCTTGAACTTTTAAGTAAGGTTGTTAATTTATCTACGTGTGCTTCGACTAAAACATCAAAAAATAGCGCATCATGTAAGGAAAGCTCTGAGATTTCTGGCCTGACAATGTAGTAAGAAGCGACGACAGATGGTTTAAGGATTTATCTTTTGCACTTATCCTTGGCAAACAAAGAGCCAGAAAGCAGAGCTCCAGGTTCGGAAGCAGTACAGCTATAGATGTAGGGGGAATGCGTTTAGATGAAAAGAAGGTATGTATTGTAATAGAGAAAACGGTAGGGTCAGGAAAGCCCTTGATTTTCTTTGTAAATCAAAATGTCTATGTATGTCCTCTTAATCACACTGCTGAACATAAGCTGTAGGCTCATAGTAATGGATAACATTTTACGTCATTGTTCAAGAATAACATGCGCGCCAGCCGGTCTGGAGCTCGTAAAGTCACTCGTCACAATCATAACCACTCATATTGTACACGATGATCTTGAGTGTCATTGCTGCCCACGCGGAGGCCTCGCACGCTGCATGCAGCGAATTTCGCTTACATATTCAGCGGAAGTCGCACCCACGTGTACAATGAAAATAAGGATTGCAAGAAATTAAATTTTGGGACACGACTTTGTCCTTGACGGTTATAGTTTAGATGAGCTCGCTGGCTCAGTGGTGCGTAATGTGTATGAAGGTTCGCTGAGTGCGGACTGATCTTAGACGGGTGCTTAGAGTGGTTCTTTATCTTGATCTCTAGATGCTTTAGAACGTAAGTCTTAAAAATTCGTTTATTGATACCAATCCTATCTAGGTTGGTTACTAACATTCGGAAGAAAGGTCATCAATGACTTTTAAATGCATTTTTAATACATCTATCATTCAAAATTAAAATACAAGTGTTTACATTAATTGATGATAGTAACATCGAAGATGTAGTTTTTTAAATTAATAAACTATTAACGTTCTTGTAAATTTTGATATATCTTTTGAAAAACGAAAGTGAATGAATACCAATGAAGTAGAAAGTTAACAATAAATGATTGATAGAAGTCATAAGCAAGACAAGACGTAACGTTATTAGGAAATGATTTATGATTTGAAATAAGGAAAGGAATCCAATTAAATTATAAAACCTAACTAAGATAGACAAAGATACTTAACTTTAACATTTAACAACAATTATTAAAAATATTTGGAACTAGAGAAAATGGATGATCGACGAGCATGTAATATAGAACTAAAACTAGAAAGTAGAAGGTAAACATAGTAAAACAAATGGCGTAGTACAGTATTCCACCCAGAAAAGCGTTCTTACTAGAAAAAAGTCCCACTATGCCCTGCGCCTGCGTCAGTGAGATAAAAACATTGCGCGAGACGATACGGGACAAATCAAAAAATAACGAAGAAGCGTAGGTTACGACTAATTCTAACAAAATGTGAAGTGAGCCAAGATAAAAAAAATCTTAAAACAAATAGGCAAATCAGAACAGTAGTCGACCAACTGTTGACACATAACGATTATCATTTACAAAAAAACATTTCATTTACAAAGCCTCCCATTGTAACAATTAAACTGAATATGCACATATGTTAATGTCATTACGTGTGTGTACGTAAGTGTAGGCGTGAAAAAAATATAATTAACTGCTGCGTAACCGGGTTGAGTGACGGATTGATTGTTTAATGCATTTGTTTATGCAGCATTATGCAGTTGTTGGTAATTTAATATTTTTATAACGAGAAGATGCGTGAATGTAGAGTGAGTGAGGCTAAGTCTGGCAGCCGGCAACTCCATGCGTGGAATGGTTTCTTCTTAATTATAAGACCTATACTATACCTCATTAGAGGTAGAACGAGCTACTGAAGCTTATAAAGTGTTTATTAAGAACTTAATATCTTCTGAAATCCTTATATATCGGGTGACAAAAACAGTTTCGTTGGACAATAATTGGGGCGATTCAGTGTCACATACAGAACAAGCGTTTTATTGGAAAAATACATATCCACGACTGGGTTGGCATGACTGGCTTACTTTACGCAATATTTATTCCAATGGTTGAGTGAAGTTATGGTTCAGTGAAGTTGTGGTTGATGTTGGTTGAAATTTAATTAATATATATTCTGGCAACAAAGAAGAAGAAATCATCACCAGACTGACTCAAATACGTACTTACGATGCCCAGGTAGTACTTTTTGCACGTGGTAGTTGGTTAGTACTTAATAAATAATTAATAACTACTGGATACACCATAAATGGCAAATGCAATCATTCATTACTTGCAACACGCAAGGTCGTCAAACCATTATAAATCGTCCTACACTGCGTTTTCCGGTACACTGGCATAGCACAATTCATTCCTAACACCTAACATATCTAAGAAATTTGAAACAAAATGATATATGAGCTAACTAACATATAAATTATTAACCGAATAGAAACTGACGGAGCTTGCCATGTATATATCGCAAACCATAGTACTTCTGAGCAAGGGGCACCCATTCCTTGGCGTGGGCCCCTACAAGTACTAGTTACCCCAGTAAGCCAAGAACGTGATGGTGAATTAGCCTGCTTTGAATAGGGAATGGTAATAAAAAATATAGGATACGTACGACGGAGCGGATTAAATGGAGGGCTTTGGCAACTTTGCAGTGGTACATACAACGTCACAAAAGGAAATGAATGAATAAATGAATACCTGGGAGAATTGAGGTAGAAGTATCTTATATTTTAACCTAATTGATAATGAATGATCCAATTTTTGCTACATATTTTTCTTTATTGAGTATCAAGAGATTATAACTGGTTTGGAAATAGTTAACAACATCGGCGATTATGTATAAAAAAGAAAACTCCCGTCAAAGCATTTGAGTTTCAGTCGACATATCAGTAATACGTAACTAACAACCCAGCAACGATGAATACAATGCCCAAAAAATGCTGGATTGACGTCGTCAAGGATGATAAGCGTGCCAATGATCTTACTATCAAGGATGCTCAAGAAGTTAAAACCATGCAAAGTGGAGAAGTAAAAGCCGGAAAGCGGACCGCAGGCTTAACAGCATTACAGCTGAGGATGCAGCTACGAAGAATACAACCAAGATTTAACTAAAACTCAATTAAACTCCTTACAGTCTCTACGGCTAACAAACAGATCACGAAGGTATTAACCCACTTACTCTCACTTTCGATTTCGTACATCACGTCGTACGTTACACAATAATCCTCATGTAATCTATCGGATGTGTAAATTGGGATGTGTACCTGAGATGTGATCCTTTGTTGGTTTTGTAATGTACTCGTAAACGATTATCGTAATCGATCGAGAGGCAACTCTCCATACTGGTGGTCAAAAAAATTTTAATTGCTTGCATGGAAAAAATAAAACCCATAGAATAGAGCAGTTGCTTATCTTTCACGCATGTCGTAACAGCCGTTTTCGAATTGTCTAGGTGATGCGGCGTGCAATTAATCGTGTTGCAAATTTACAAAATCTGTAAAGTTAATAACATACAAATCCCTTCGATTTATAATAGAATTCATTAGACTAACAATACGAAAGCTAATTTCAGGCCCACGGCGTTAAATTTAAGTTTACATATTTAGCGTACCTCAAGGCTGCATTCTTGATCCTTGTTTATGAGGAATTACTAATAAAGTGCTATAGCAGCTACGCGTAGTTGATATTCCTATCTACACATTAGCATGCAAAGCGTTTATCTAGGTAGTAAAGGACTTAAATTATCTCGCAAACAGTCTCATATCTATGCAAATGTTACATGTAAAACATTCTGAGAAAAACAAGCTCTTATACGAAAATTTACGAGGTTTTCGCAAACTGAAATGAAATAACACCAAACTAAAACGAAGTTTTATACGAAAACGTAACTTTTTATAACATCAACACACCTTTTCCGTTTACGACACAACGTAAACAATCCAAAAATAAGTGGAACAGCGAAAAACAGGTATGGGCCAAAAGTGTCAAGACAACTACAAGGTCGTATCTAATCATGTTTGACTGTCAACAGATACTACTTATGTGTTGAAACAATTGTAAACATGGTGGTGTAAGTGAAGGCATATGAAATTAAATACTGATGCGGCAATAAACGACATTTAGAATTAAGTTTATTCTAAGAAGATCATTACGTACATACATACGTCTTTATCCCTAATGGGGCAGACAGAGAGCATTTTGAGTCTTGCGGTTCTAAGCAGATCGAGTCCAAGCCCGCAAGACTCAAATGCCACTTTGAGCGTGATGGTGGGCGGTAAGGTGTTCATTGTAAGATATCAAATGGAATTTGTACGTAATTTACGTACAAATTCCAGACACCGATACCAACACAGCTAAAAACACGCTTATATAATGAGTAGATTAATACCTACATACTACCATACCATATAAAACATGTAGGAAATTATAGGAAGAAAATCTAAAAACATTAAAGGAATGAAAGAGAATCTGAATCTGAACCGATCACTATTTTGATTCCGTTTTTCCACGCCTTTAGCCTTTGAGTCTTACAGTACAGCCATATGATATTAACCCCGTCAGGGGTAAAGACGTGATAGTGTTTATAAAGGAAGAAAATGTCGTCGCCTAACTAAGCTAAACTACGCAACATTTAAGATAAAACTACATTCGAAGGATCCAGAATCCCTTTAACATAGAAAAACATTAAAACATATATTACCTATTGCTCAAATAATAACAATACCAAGGTTAAACATTGAACCTCATTATGATGTTAATTAATACGTAATACCTACCTACAAACATACAAACCGTCAGTTTTTTTGCCAGTTTCGTACCGCACGAAGACACAGAAAAATATAATAGAGACTAATATAACAGAGGCTGATAAGAAAACTATTATGTCAAGTGTTAAAAAATATTTAAAAGTTAAAGGTTCTCTTCTATAAAATTTTAGTCTTTATTACGAAAGACAAATCAGCGGGACCGTTTTGAATTGATATACTATGGATACGTATCTATAAGACAGTCCCAGAGCTGCGTTTCCAAAATCAAATTACAGATGTAGAAGTAAAAATTGCCAGTCTGAAGTGGAACTGGGCTGGGCACGTCTGTCGAATGTGTCACTTAGTGAGGATCGAACTCGTGCCTCACAGCCAGTGCTTTCCATTGATATACGAGTAAATAGAGAAAAGGCCGGCAACAAGAAGGTAGATAGAGGATTTATAAACGCGAGAAATAGTTTATTTCCAAACAATTTAGAAAAAAATGTTAGCAGAAACTTTCACGTAAACGAAGGGAGGAGGGAGAAACAGCTCAACTTATTTCATGCGTTATCCAAATACAAGATTTTTGCCCGAACTAGGAAGGGTTCATCTTCCGTGGTGACCTTGAGATGTTTCTGTAGTTTTGATTAGCATCAGTGCGCTAGTAATAGAGGTAGCTTGCAAATGTGATAATTGGGAACACATGTCTGATAACAATGCTGATAATATACCTACTTATAATGAAAATAAATAATAGATAAGGACGAATCATAGAAATTGAACTAGCCCCGAAATAAGTTTAAAATTCAACAATATTTGCTATGTTTTACAACAAACTAGCGGCCAGTTGTGGCTTTTCACAGGTATGCATTATACATGTTGACCTTCCCAGTGAAGTGCTCAACATGCTAGTGAATACTCCATCAAAATTGGCCCACATTCTATGTTTATCGATTACAAACAGACCAATACACTCCGGTTAGACCCAGGAGAATTTAGAAAACGCCATTTTCCAATTTGACGTGGCTAGGGATCGTAAAACAGAACCATTGTAAACCATGGAAGAATACTGGCCTGATAAATCAAATTCTGCACTATAATTATAGATAAAGTTCTGTTTCTTCGCAGTGTAATTATCTCTGCGAATCTGCGTCTTAACCCAATTCTCTGCTTACTTCAAACACTAGAGATATGATCTAATCGGGCCACTTATCTCAATTTGCGTAAGTGACATCATACCGGCAACTCTTTCGCACTGCGGATACATCTGCATTTAAAGAAAATTTTAGAAAGACAGCAGCTGGCTTTTTAATTTTATTTTGGGAGGCACCAGATTCTTCTTCTTCACCCTCATATTATCCCACTTTACGTGGGGTCGGGGCAGCATGTAAGTGTTATTGGAAGGCTTCATATTATGGAAATACCCCACTTACTTTGGACATACCCCAGTGCCTCAAGAGGCTATGGAGAGGGCTATGTTAGGTGTTTCTTTACGTGATCGAATCAGAAATGAGGAGATTCGTAGAAGAACTAAGGTCACAGACATAGCCCAGTGGATTAGCTCATTGAAGTGGCAGTGGGCGGGGAACATAGCGCGAAGAACCGATGGCCGATGGGGCAGAAAGGTTCCCGAATGGCGGCCACGTACCGGCAGGCGCCGCGTAGGACACCCACCTGCTAGGTGGTCAGACGACCTGAGCAAGGTTGCAGGAAAGCGCTGGATGCAGGCCGCTTCCGATCGGTCGTTTTGGAAATCCTTGGGGGAGGCCTATGTCCAGCAGTAGACTTCCTGTGGCTGATATGATGATGATGATGATATTTTGGAAGTCATCCTTGAAAATATATTAATATCATTGTGACCAGCTTCTGATGGAAGGCTTTTCTGAGGCTCATCATCAACTTGAGATATTTTTATGCTACTTACAGTCAATGGTGGAACTTCAGATACTTAGGCATTTCGCTTCGTAGTCATTTTGATTTTTGGGCAACATGATCAGGAAGACTTTCATTAAGGCCCTGTCGTCCCAAACTCTGAGGGGATGAGGTGTGGGGCGATCCGCAAAGCACCCCGCATGCTTTTACATATTTCGTTTGACTGTGAAGCGGAATGACACGGAATGTTAATTTTATCGGTTTTTATGAATTATTCTAATAACTAATTTTTCGTATCGAAAATGAAGAAGGCATTTTTGTAGGTTGGGTGCCCAACCTACAAAAAATGTTTTAACGCTTAGAATCACTTCAGGTCCGGTAGCTTCGCCAATTGTGAAACGATTTTGTTAATTCTTCTTTTATTTAAATACCTTTACTATTTAGTTGGTCCCGTATTAATTCAGCAACGTCCTATTGGCATTTCAACGATAAAGTCAATTGTTTTTTTTTCCATCTGTGATCCAAGTTCAGATCACGCCCGGGATTGTTGGCATGCATAAGCTCAAGCTTCTGAACATATCTCACGTAGCTCCCACCAACACATTTGCAATTAAAAGCATGCAAATACCGGTGCTGATAAGTTTGCTCATTCTGTGGACGGCCTCTGTTTACATACAATGAACGGTGATTCATGTTTCCTGATACGGGATGCCTTTCTAGGTTCCAGTCTTCAAGGATGTCAGGCGTAAGCCAACTGCAGTTCTCGTATTAAAGAACAGCAAGTGTAAATAAATCTAACACTTATAACTATTTGGCAGAGATAATGAGAAGGTCGTAAGCTCGGCAGGAGTACGCATTACTAGCGTTTTCGCAAGTTAAGCGTCACCGGGCCACGTAGGTCTCGGCTGTCATCTGGTTAGGACCGAGGCAAAGGCCGGTGTCTAAGAACAGGAAGACCGAGGCATAGGCACCAGTGTACCTATGCCACGGTCTTCCTGTCCTCTTTTCCCCCTATCCTTCTATCTTTTCCACAATGATACTCACACACACGAAAACAATGCACTTACACAAACGCAATGCTTTTTTTTACGTTGCATACATATAGGTACCTCATGTATCTATTCTAGTCTACGAGATAATCTCCTTACCTTGAACTTTCATACTTATCCTTATGCTACCTACTAAGTTATTGCATTCGATGCTATATTTCTATCATTAGTCACTTATCGCAGCCCATCACGCGTCGAGACGACGGAAATCAACGCCTTGGCCTGATTTACTGATAGGTTAGATCATCTTTTATATGATATAAAATACGTACCTATACCAGATCAAGCCAGATTTGGGGCGGGGAGCAAGACATGTCCATATTGTCCAGACCAAAATCCAACTAGTGGTACTGTGCATACAGTAGACGTCACGAGCTCTTATAACCATACAGTAACCGGCACTTGGCAAAGCCATTTCAGTGAAATCCGTTCACAACTAACGCTACAGCAAACTACCCCCTTTCGGAAATTTTTTGCATCATTTGTGTAGAATGAAGTTCTTAGTGTGCCTCTCAAATTTGATTTAAGTCCGTTAATATATACCGCTACAGCTAAGTTCACCCTTTTCCTCCTTATTCCTTCTTCTTCTTCGTCTAAGCGCGTTCCCGGTTGCATCCTCAGCTGTGGTGCTTCGGAGCCCGGGGTGCGCTTTCCCGCTTTTACTTCTCCAAATATAATATGCATGTCAATGGTCACCCAAGGATGCCAAAGACCTTGTAAAACGGAGAAGAAATAGCCGGAACACTTTCAATGATTTGGCTATAGTTTTACAACCGGCCGCCGCCCGACGTTAACCCTCCTTGGGAATGCAATTGTAGCAATAGATGTTTGTGCTTGGTTCTTTAGTCGCCTCTAACGACATCCACAGGAAGAGATGGAGTGGTCCTATTCTAACCCGGAACCACACGGGTAAAACTTTTGCTCCTTATTTCTCCCCCAATCGAAAATCGAACTTGTGTGCCAATTTTCGTCAAAATCGCTTGAAAATGCGATCTGTAGTCGAGAACAGAAGACGGAAAGCATTGTTGGCCAATCTCTAAACAGACGCTTTGCTCGCTCAGCCAATAAATACGAAATCATGGTTGACTTACGAGTTACGTACGAGTACTTAGTATTCATAAAAATGGAACCACCACTACGAATAATAAATTCTCTAGAATTGTAACGCTCCTACATTCACCGCTTCGATTCTGATTCCATTTACGAAAACAAACTAACAGTAATAACAACCCAGCACTGATTGGTCGCGACAAGGTCACGCTTCGTCGTCGGGTGGGGGCGGTCACCGCAACGAGCGGTGAGGTACAACGCGTGGCTTAAGTACATTTTGCATAACACTTTCCACAGATGTCAAGTATGGATTATAAAAATGTTTGTCCATGAAAGGTGAGTCCTGTGTTTTTCATGTCTGTATGGCTTCTACACTACTTCACGGCACGTGACGGCATTTTTAATGAATAAATTATTGCAAAAACACAACAATATTCTCAAAGGAAACTTTTTGCGACGCAACCGCACGGCTCGAGTGTTACAGCGAACTGTCACGCCGCCCGGTTCATATTTTAAGCCCCGCCCGCCCCGGTACATATTGCGTGGAATGATTTTTCGGGATTAGTTACGATTCTAGGGATTATTATTCGAAGAACCACTACCATTCTGTAAGTTATTCTTTAACAACATTTGTCACCTTGAATGCAAATGATTTTACGATTGGAAACTTACACATACAATAATACTGCGTATTTTCTGAGGACAAGTGATGTCACACCATAGTATAACTATGTTTTTCATTTGCGATGTATTTTCAACCTTATGACTAGGAAGGTAAGCTCGAAAATCAAATGGTTTCGTCTCGTTATCTGTGGTTTTAAGATTGAGATGGTAACATAAATAATGTTCTGTTTAGTTTACTGTAGTTAAATTGAAAACTGGACAAGTAATATTTTAGGTTTTTGTGGTAAATGACAAATTAGCACGACTTCTGTGGCGTAATGGAATGGTTTACGCTGTGAACTGCCACTCCGGAGATTCTTAGTTGGATTTCCAACCAGGGAATGTTGGAAAAATTGTCTTTGTGAAAGTGCCCTGGGTGTTTGGTGATTCTCTACATAATATAAGTATGTATTTATTTAGCGAGCGAGCGAAGCGTCTCAGTTTCGAATTTAGCCAAAAAAGCATTGTCCGTCTGTCTGTTTTCGCCTACACGTCGCATTTTTAAGGCCGTACCTGATTTTTCCGGGGTCCAGTGCTGCCCCCATTGAAAATAAATCATTCCAAAGAAAATGGAGACAATATTTAAAATTTTGCTACAACCAAGTCCTAGATAACTCTTCAAAGTATTTTGTGAACTACTGTTTACAGTTTATAATGAGAACGTTAAACTTTACTACGCACATTTGCCAAAAGTGGTCGTTTTTCGCAAATGTGCGTAGTAAAACTTAACGTTCTCACTTTATACTGTAGGTAAACAGTAGTTCATAAAATACTTTGAACAGTTATCTAGGGATTGGTAGTAGCAAAATTTTAAATTATGTCTCCTTTTTTTAAATTAATTATTTTAAATGGGGGCAGCACTGGACTCCGGAAAATTCAGGTACGGCCTTAAACTGATTTTGACGAAATTTTCTCCCCAAATCGCGATCGACTAAAAAATTTGAATAAATCAAGGAACTTGTGCCAATTTTCGCCAAAATCGGTTAAAAAATGCGACTAGGCGAGAACAAGCAGACGGACATAAGCATTTTTGGCCAATCTCGAAACTTAGAAGCTTAGCTCGCTCGCTCAATTAAGGTGAAGATATAGGCAAATGGCCTTGAAGTGTGAAATAAATTGTTAACTCGTAAATATGGTGATAATTTCCATATTGCTCTTCGTCATGCACTAGATAGCCCTTTAAATTATTTTATGAACTGCCGTTGAAACTATTATTGGTGATCGTCTAGCTTTAAAACATGCCGTGGCCACTTGCGGAGGCAAGTTTTAAAGCTAGACGGACTAATGTAAATACTTTCAACGGTGGTTCATAAAATAATTTAAAGGGCTATCTAGTGCATGACGAAGAGCAATATAGAAATTATCTCCATATTTACGAGTTAACAATTTATTTCTAATGAGGGCGCCCCTTCAAGGTCATTTGCCTATATCTTCACCTTAAGGCGACGTGGGTTCACAATTTGCAAAACTATGCGTGTTTTTGAATTATCACTGTTATAAAATTTCTACATTTTATCCCCCAAAAAATTTACATAAAAATCTTAAGGATTTTCTACAGTCACTCACAATAGCCAAAACACGATTGAACATTTTTGGCTCTATAGAAAAAAATCACAAACATACTTCTAATTTGCCTAAAGTTGCCTTTATAATACATATTACTTTTTTATACAATCACTTTTTTATATGAAATTATACCAAAAAATGTATTATCTAAATATCTATCCGTTTTGGCTACAAAAAAAATCTAAATATATATAACTCAAAGGTGACTGACTGACTGACTGACATAGTGATCTATCAACGCACAGCCCAAACCACTGGACGGATCGGGCTGAAATTTGGCATGCAGGTAGATGTTATGACGTAGGCATCCGCTAAGAAAGGACGCGAGCGAAGCCGCGAGCAAAAGCTAGTAATAAATATAATACAAAAATATAATAAATAAAACACTGCGAAATATCGTCGAGCCCGGCTCCGGGCCTTTCTTCTCTTTCGACGAATATTTTACTGTTTTTTTTTTTTTTTTTTTAAATTAGGCATATTAGAAGTATGTTTGTGATTTTTTTCTATCGAGCTAAAATTGTTCAATCCTGTTTTGGCTATTGTGGGTGTCTGTAGAAAATCCTTAAGATTTTTATGTAAATTTTTTGCGGAATAAACTGTAGAAGTTTAATAACAGTGGTTTTTCAAAAACACGCACCGTATTGCAAATTGTGAACCCACGTCGCCTTGAGTATAGTATAGTAGTATATTGTGTAATGCCAATAAACTTTTTTATACTTATACTTTTTATACTATACTTATAGAATTTTTTTGGTATCTCTTAATAATGATGGCCGGACCACACAGCAGCAGGATTTCCTCTCAACACCAACGAGCTAAAAAGTATTTATTGACGCCAGTGAAAACACCAAGCCCTTTGAAAGCAACATTATGTCCATTCCAAACGCAGGAATGCTGCTCTGCCTTATTCAGGCATGCCGAGTCTAGATCTAGGCATTATAAGGAAGTTCATGGTAGGTAGTGAATGTGAGGAAAAAAACTGGCAATGCTTACAAGGTGGCTTAGGATGTACTGCTTTTGTTTTTATATTATAACATCCGTTTACATGCTAAGCGATGTTCGCGTTTAAAAATGCAAAGCCGTAAGAGCCTAGTATATCTATATCTATACTAATATTATAAAGAGGAAAGATTTGTACCTATTTTTGTATGTTTGTAATGAATAGGCTCAAAAAGTACTGGGCCGATTTAAAAAATTCTTTCACCGTTGGAAAGCTACACTATTCCCGAGTGACATAGGCTATGTGTGTACCACGGGCGAAGCCGGGGTGGACTGCTAGTATTACATATTTTTGTAATCCTTTTATGTTGTATGATTTGTTAGTATTTCGAATCATTCTTCCATGCTGGTCTGGAAGAAAAGAAAAAACATAGAATTTACCAGCTGCTTCTCTTCCCGCGCAAATCGTAAAAGCCGATCGAGGGAATGGGCAAGAATCTGAATCATATCAATAGGCGATGCGGTTAGCAACCGATCACTATTATGTTTTCCTTTTTCCACCTTCATGCCCACCATCACGCTAAAAGTGGCCTGGGCTTTGCCGCCCTAGGCTCTGTCTGCCCCGTTAGGGATAAAGACGTGATAGTGTATCAGTATCGAATCAAAAGTTAAATATGTAAAATCTGGTGACCACACACAATGATGGCAAACAAATTTTCTCGAGTTCCTAGGTGATTCAGAAGGCACGTTAAGCCGTTGGTTCCGCTTGTCATCGTTAGATGGCCGTCTCGTCAAGCTATGTCAGATGACTTTATGTAGCTTGAAAAATCTGACACCAATATATTGGCCACTTACACACACGAAAAACAATATAACGTTTATACGTTTTTTTTTTTTTTTTATTAGAAATTTGACTGCGTTTGACCTCTATCTAGCCTGATGGGAAGCTAAGATGAGGTCTAAGGTGTATCACGCAGACTCAAAAAATGCCTGTTCAATGCCTTGAAAATCCCTAAATTATATGTATGGGGAAACATCGACGCAGGGAGGGAATTCCACACCTTAGCGGTTCGCACAATGAAGGAGGAGGCGAATCGTATATATGTAACTAATTATGTAGGTATGTATCCATCCATAGACACAAGGCATCACAAAGTAGGTATCACTTTACCACAGTGCCTTCCCAGCCGCATATATTAACGACACACTGCGATACTAACACATTTCACCGCCAACAACACCGTATGCCACGAGAATCGATTGAAATTCTAATCTGTCACTGCAATGCTGGAAGCCCGGGCTCTGTCTATACCGTTTGAGCCTAGTATGTATTTAAAAAATAGTTTGGAAAATCCAAAAGTGCACGCCTCATAATCTAATTATTTTTATACAGTGGTATATTAGTTTTTTATAAATTATAATTAAACGACAGTACTTAGAACGCTTATATTAACTAGGAATCAGCACAGTGTAATACTTTATATATTAAAAACAAAAGTATTCCGGTAAGATGAATTTTTCGACCAATTTCTCTGCCACATACATGGTCACATAAACACAGACTCACGGACGTCCAAGAATGATTAGTTTTAATGTTATTATTTATTATATTAAACAAATTAATTGTTTATAAAATGTACCATATGTGCTAGACAGATTATTTAACTTCATATTAGTGCATTCATATTATCCTGTAAGTGTTATATTAAAAAAAAACGTCATTTAAGTTTCGAAAGACTGGGTTTTTTGACATGTCGAGAGTAGAGCACTACCTCAACGCTCCGCTTATGAGGCGTGCAATAAAATACCTCAACGCTCCGCTTATGAGGCGTGCAATAAAATACCTCAACGCTCCGCTTATGAGGCGTGCAATAAAATACCTCATTGCTCCGCTTATGAGGCGTGCAATAAAATACCTCAACGCTCCGCTTATGAGGCGTGCAATAAAATACCTCAACGCTCCGCTTATGAGGCGTGTAATAAAATAAAATAAAAAAGTGCCTTCCCCATCGTATATAAATTAACGACACACTGCGATACTAACACATTTCACCGCCAACAACACCGTATGACTCGAGAATCGATTGAAATTCTAATCTGTCACTGCAATGCTGTTACCCGTGTCGTTCCGGGTTAGAATAGGACCACCCCATCTCTTCCTGAGGATGTCGTAAGAGGCGACTAAAGGACTAAGCACAAACATCTCGTGCTCGTACAATTGCATTCCCAAGGAGTGTTGACGTCGGGCAGGCGGCCGGTCGTAAAACTATATCCAAATCATTTAAAGTGTTCCGGCTATTTCTTGTCCATTTTGCAAGGTCTTTGGCATCCTTGGGTGACCATTGACATGCATGTTTTATTTGGAGAAGAAAAAGCGGGAAAGCGCACCCCGGGCTCGGAAGCAGCACAGTTGAGGATGCAACCGGGAACGCGCTTAGACGAAGAAGAAGACTGCAATGCTGGAACCCTGGGCTCTGTCTGTACCGTAAGGGACTAGTATGTATATGTATGTATGTATCCATTCATAATGCCTTCCCAGCCGCATATTAACAACACACTGCCATACTAACACATTTCACCGCCAACAATACCGTACGATGACTCGAGAATCAATTGAAATTCTAATCTGTGATTGGAATGTTAAGAAAAAAAATGTGGAACCGACGGGTCAACGAACTGGCAGGCTTGATATTAGGGTTGCCAGAAGGAACATACAGATATACTATACCACAGGGCGGAATCTCCTAAAGTACGCGCAATATGCTTCCCCGTTCCACGTCCCCGCATCTCTCCTTCGTTTTCGCCTCGATGACTCACGTTGGCCGTCAAGAACCGGGGGAGAGGTGCGGGTGCGGGGAACGGGGACGCATATTGCGCGTACCTTAGGAGATTCCGTTCTGTTTATTTTTACTGTATTCTGTGACTTTTTTCTTTTTCTTCTTCTTATTTAAGAGCTTAGTGGCTCTTGTCGGTGGAGTATGCGCCAAACTTCTCGGCTTCTCTGCCTTACTTTTTAGTGCTTGATACGACATGACCCCTGCTTTTTCTTTCAGTTGAGTCTACATAGCTCTTTCTTGGTCGTCCTGGACCTCTTCTTCCTTTTATCTTTCCTTCTAGTATGTTTTTAAATAAGGAGTCATGTCGTATTAAGTGACCAATCATTTTCCTTCTCATATTTTCTATTATTCTGTGACTATACTTCTTAAATCCCAAACGTGGCAGACATTATGCCCTAGGGCCGTAAGACCAAAATTCAATTTAATGTTTAGTGTGAGTGGCGAATAAACTATTACGTCTTTATCCCTAACGGGGCAGACAGAGCATGTTGCCTTGCGGCTCTAAGCAGACAGAGACCAGGGCCGCAAGACCCAAAGGCCACTTTTAGCGTGATGGTGGGCGAGAAGGTGGAATCAAAATAGTAATGGGTTGCTAGCCGCCCATTCCCTCGATCGGCTTCTACGATCCTTGCGGAAAGGGAAGCAGCTGGTAGGTACATTCTAAATTCTTTTCTCCCAGACCAGCATGGAAGATTGCAGCATGATTGAAATTGGCGTGATAGTATGTATGATTGATTGAAATTCTCGCCTATTTCCTTGATCAGCTTGGGAAGAGAAGCCGAAGCAGCCGACACATCGTTTGTCACAAATCAGCATATAAAGATAACTTTTAGAGAAGTTTAAAAAGTTCAGATTCGCACTGAGCGCGTTAGCAAAGCCATTTCAGTGAAATCCGTCCATATGTAACGCTACAACAAACTTCCTCTTTTTTCCCCCTTTTAGGAAACATATTTTTGCAACATTTTCTGTAGAATGAAATCCTTAGTGTGCCTTCTACAGCATAAATAATGCTACAGCAAAGTTCCCCCTTTTTCCCCTATTTCTCCCCCAGCAATGGCCATCTACGACAACCTCCGTGGCGTAATGGTTAACTCGCTAGACCGCTAACCCGGAGGTTCTGAGTTCGATCCCCAGCCAGGGCAAGTTGGAAAATGGCCTTTTTCAAATTGTCCTGGGTCTTGAGTGTTTATCTATATGTATATGTATTTATTATTAAATATAGTATCGTTGAGTTAGTATCCCATAACACAAGTTTAAAACTTACTTTGGAGCTAGCTCAATCAATGTGATTTATCCCTACATATTTATTTATTTAATTTTCATCAACATCGGTAGAAAAATGCGATCTGTAGGGTAACAGACATCATACTGACAAAAGCATTTTTGGCTTTGGAGTGTGTGGAGTGGAGTGGCGTCTGGTCCAATAGAATTTTGGGATAATCCAGAAGAATAACGACTATCTGGCAACCCTACAGCAGATCGTATAAATGGCAGTGTCTGGCGGAAATCAATAAATAGCAATTTCTTTCTGGATAAGACTCGGGGGGTAATTGCCGGGAGTGCAATCCTCTTTCTGAGAAATTTAACCCCTTCTGGAGCAACGGCTTATAGAAATCTATATATATATATATATAAAATGAATGTTTTTCTCTATGTCCTTTATAAAACCGTAAACGGCTTGACCGATTTCAATATTTTTTTTTCGTTTAAGTTCAGGAATGGTTTAAGAAAAAAAAATTTGGCGTAGCAACGCGCGCAGGGTACAGCTAGTTTGCTATAAAATAAGAAAGGCTCATTAGAACCCCCTTATTCATAAACAAATACAAACATGTTTTGTCTCTATCACTCTTAATAATAGTTGAAATTGCAAGAACAAGACTAAACAATTTTTAATTATATATAAAAAATATTCTTTTTTTTTTAATTAGAGATTTGAGTGCGTTTGACCTCTATCTAGCCTGATGGGAAGCTAAGATGAGGTCTAAGGTGTAACACGCAGACTCAAAAAATGCCTATTCACTCTTGCCTTGAAAATCCCTAAATCATATGTATGGGGAAACATCGACGCAGGAACGATTCTTTTGCTTTCCATACAAACTCGGGACAGCTGATCGGTCAACTTGTTTGGAAGTTCAAAAATCATGAGTATAAAAAAAAATTATCCCTTTTTTCCATCTTAACGCCCACTTTTAACACACGCTTTTGTGTCATATGTCCCAATAAATTTATATTTTTGGACCTTCCATATTTGTCATACAAAAAAAATCATTATGTAACAAAAAAAAGTTATAATATAAAGATAACGCTCAAATCGGAATAGCTATCCGTAACCGGTATTCGCATTATCATAGAATGTAATTCGATGACGCCCCGAGCTCGACCTTCAGCACCTTAACTGCGGCCCACCGTCGTCGCCAGATTTTGGCTGAGACCGTGAATCGGTTATAATTTATGGTTTCGACATGTATGAATTTGTATGAGTGTATTAGCGACTTTTAATAACAATTTAACATAGCATTAAAGAGAAAAGTATACAATACCTAAATATTACCAATATATTAACATACGGCTTTCAGACATGGGCAAATAGGTACACAAAAAAATGCTCTGATCAATTGCCAAAGAGCAATGGAAAGAAGCATATTGGGTTACACAAGGAGATATAAAATATCACGTGATCGTATCAATTTCCGACAATAACCGTTAAAAATTAATCAATTAGAGATTTATATATAAATAAAATAATTAAATGTTGAACAAAAAAAAACAGACCTTATTTTTAGGGTTCCGCAGCCAAATGGCAAAAACGGAAACCTTATAGATTCGTCATATCGACACGTGATCCACTTTTCATCACCAGTTATCAATTTCTTCAAAAATGGTTCGGTCTCATTACGTCGTAATAAAGAATCACAAATGAGTACACGATTCATTAGGTTTCTTTCAGAGAGCTCGTGAGGTAAAGTATCGAGCTTCTTTGTGTACCTATTTTTTTCTTTTGTTTTGTGGTCAATTCCCAGTTCTTCAGCTACGTCGTAACTACTGATATGCCGATCTTGCTCCACTTTTTCAAAAATAGCATCCATTTTATCCGTAACAGGGCGACCAGAGCGACGTGCATCTTTGACATTAAAATTTCCGGATTGAAAACGCTTAAACATTGCAATTTTTTATCGCGGCTTGCGATGCATTTTTACCTTTTTACATGCCATATTTCAAATTCAGATTTCCAAATTTACCCTAATTGTTGACAACCTACGTCACTTGGAGTTTCTAAGTTCGATCCCCAGCGAGTGCAAGTTAAGAAAGAAGTATGTGATATCGCATCTTGCGATAAGTCCGCCTTTGTACCAATATCTTTGTGTTTGTTATTTTTATTTTATGAATTATTATGGTGCAATAAAGATAATTTGTATTGTATTGTATGTAGTTATTAATTTGTAAAGCTAACAAATGTTAACAAGAGGTACGGGCTTAGCAACGCTTCATTATTAAATTTTACAATGTCTTCGCCAATCATATTTCATGAAAATAATTGTGAATAAATAACTTGCTAAGTACTTGCGGTATAGCATACACTAATCGCGTGATTTCTCTGTTCTTGTCGTCATAAATTTCAGAGAGTTACAGATATAACACCTCCAATGTCTTTAGTTGCAAACGATATAATTCATGAAAATAATCCTAACTAATATTATAGATGCGAAAGTGAGTTTGTATATTTGTTTGTTTGTTACCTCTTCACGCTTTATCTACTGAACCAATCTTCTTGAAAATTCGCATACACTGAGACTGAGAACTAACTACTGAGAAGGACATAGGGTACCTTTCATCCCCGAAAAATGAAATGTTTCCGTGGGATACGCGAGCGAAGCCGCGGGCATAAGCTAGTAATCAATAAATTACGTGTTAACTAAGCTAGCACTTACACTAATCGCGTGATTTCTCTGTTCTTGTCGTCACAAATTACAGAGAGTTACAGATATGACACCTCCAATGTCTTTAGTCGCAAACGATATAATTCATGAAAATAATAATCAATAAATTACGTGTTAACTAAGTTAGCACTTAGCATACACTAATCGCGTGATTTCTCTGTTATTCTCGTCACAAATTACAGAGAGTTACAGATATGACACCTCCAATGTCTTTAGTCGCAAACGATATAATTCATGAAAATAATAATCAATAAATTACGTCTTAACTAAGTTAGCAATTAGCATACACTAATCGCGTGATTTCTCTGTTATTCTCGTCACAAATTACAGAGAGTTACAGATATGACACCTCCAATGTCTTCAATCACAAACGATATAATTCATGAAAATAATAATCAACAAATTACATGTTAACTAAGTTAGTACTTAGCATACACTAATCGCGTGATTCCTGTTCTTGTCGTCACAAATTACAGAGAGTTACAGATATAACACCTCCAATGTCTAGATTCCTTTGTTCTTGTCGTCACAAATTACAGAGAGTTACAGATATAACACCTCCAATGTCTAGTCGCAAACGATATTTCATGACAATCATCCAAATCAAACTATCCTAACTAATATTATAAATGCGCAAGTGAGTTTGTATATTTATTTGCTTCTTTGTTTGTTACCTCTTCACGCTTTATCTTCTGAACCAATCTTCTTGAAAATTCGCATACACATAGTCAGGAGTACTGAGAAGGACATAGGGTACCTTTCATCCCGGAGGAAAAATGTAATGTTCCCGTGGGATACGCAAGCGAAGCCGCGGGCAAAAGCTAGTTACCAATAAATACCTTGCTAACTAAGTTAACACTTAGCGGCATAGCTTGCACGGACATCAATGGATTCGAAATAGCAACAAAATAATCTGTAAACGCCGTGTGAAGTAGAATAGGACCACTCCAAGTCTTCCCGTGGATGTCGTAGAAGGCGACTTAGGGAACACAAGCTGAACAAAGCTAATAAACATAATAAGACCTCTCCAACCCGTCTGGCCAGCGTGGAGAGTGTAGGCAAAAATCTCTGGCTACTCTGGCTAATATATAACGTCTAACAGAATATACTGAAACTATTTTAAGGTTGAATTCAGTCCATGATTCTGAACAACTTTTCCCAACGAACATACAAAGTGGAAGGGACATATCCGTAATAAATCAAACCACGGGCTATACTAGATCACTATAGTATAATGTAATTAAAATAACAGCAAAACAACAAAAAAAAAATTTGGCGTTTCCATACAAATCGTCCGGCCGGCCGCACACTTTTCTATGGAAACGCCAAAAATTTTTTTTGTTCTTTGGCTGTTATTTTAGTTTAATTATAATATAGTAATCTAGTAGGTATAGCCCGTGGTTCGATTTATTACGGGTATGTCCCTTCCACGTTGTATATCGAAATATGAAAAAAAATTTTTGGCTTTCAATACAAACTCAGCTGATCGGTCAACTTGTACGGGAGGTCAAAAATTATTGCACGCCTCATAAGCGGAGCGTTGAGGTTGTGCTCTACTCTCGACATGTCAAAAAACCCAGTCTTTCGAAACTTAAATGACGTTTTTTTTTTAATATAACACTTACAGGATAATATGAGTGCACTAATATGAAGTTAAATAATCTGTCTAGCACATATGGTACATTTTATAAACAATTAATTTGTTTAATATAATAAATAATAACATTAAAACTAATCATTCTTGGACGTCCGTGAGTCTGTGTTCATGTGACCATGTATGTGGCAGAGAAATTGGTCGAAAAATTCATCTTACCGGAATACTTTTGTTTTTAATATATAAAGTATTACACTGTGCTGATTCCTAGTTAATATTAGCGTTCTAAGTACTGTCGTTTAATTATAATTTATAAAAAACTAATATACCACTGTATACTAAATCAATTTAATTGTGAAAAATTAGATTATGAGGCGTTCCATTTTGGATTTTCCAAACTATTTTTCATATTTCGATATGTGTTCCTTGGGGAAAGTTGTTCAGTATCATGGACTGTATTCAGCCATAAAATATATTTTGTTAGAACCTGTATATGGCTCTGGTAGTACTAAGAAGATCGTGCTCCTGCAGTGAAGTCTAAAAAGGACCTGAACAAGATGATGAATCTGTATACTCATTTCATGTGGTAGCATTTAAGGATAACAATGGCATGGAGCTCATTTTACAACTCACTCTTCCGAATAAGTGACTTAAGTCACTACTTAAGTGACTACTTAAGTGTTAAACTACTTACTTTACTTAAGTGACTTAGTAATCATTAAGTGTTCATTAAAAAGAGAATTATATTTCTGTAATTTCTGTATATTCTGTTGCCGGCTTTTACTTGTCGTGTGAAAACTTGAGCTGGAATCGAACCTACTCGTTGTAGTAAGCTAAACATGTACTTTCCCGTTAATAACTCAACTTTACGACGACCTCCGTGGCGTAATGGTTAACACGCTTGACCGCTGATCCGGAGGTTCTGGGTTCGATCCCCAGCCAGGGCAAGTTGGAAAATGGCCTTTTTCAAATTGACCTGGGTCTTGGGTGTTTATCTATATATGTATTTATCTTAAAATATAGTATCGTTAAGTTAGTATCCCATAACACAACTTTAAAAAAACTTACTTTGGGGCTAGCTTAATCAGTGTGATTTGTCCCTATATATTTATTTATTTATTTATTAACTGTGACATAAGTAAAGATATAGTTATCTTCTAGACCGGGAATACGCTCGGATGATGATGATGACAGTTGTCATCTAGACACAGGAAGAAAACTAATCATAGCTCAGTTATATGCGTCAAAGTGGCAGCTGGCAGGTACACGGGATGTTTGTATGAATTCATATGTTTACAATGATCCCTATTAGCACCCAGGAAATCCAAATAAGTTTGGAAAATCCAAAAGTGCACGCCTCATAATCTCATTTTTCACAATTAAAATTAAAATACGATTAAACTACATTGAATTAGACCGTGATCTTTGGAAGGACTTAGTTTTGAATAATACTGAAGCGTATAAAAAAAAATTTACTTGATCAGATAAGTTTTTCGGGAGTTATCGTGACCACGCCAGTTTCCATACATACAGACACACGGACGTCCACAAAATGATTTTATTAAACATTGTTTTTATTTATTTAAAAGGCAAAATGTCTTTTAAAAATGTCATAAGTGTTGAAACTAGTGTTTTTCCTTGACATTTATGTGTAAATATTATTGTACAAGTGCGATAGAAAATAAATAGAGACACATTGAGTTAAAAAAATCACTTGATTTTTGTAAGGCGAGAGTAGAGCACAACCTCATGCGCTTCGCTTGTGAGGCGTGCAATAGCCACCTATTGGGAATTAAAAAATAATTTTTTTTCGTACCAACTTTTAAATTGACGCCTAAGAACACATCAGCATCACCAGATCAGCTCCTTGTCATAATAATATTGCATTGTTATCTGATTTACATTAGCAATACAAAATTTCATCTCAATCAGAAACTGGGAACGAGCTCAAAATTAACTTGCAAGATTTGACCCGAAAAACAACCACTAACGAGCTAAATAAAAAAAGCTTGTAATTAGGTACTAAAAACAGTTGTAGAAGTTACTATCGTATATAGCAGAGTAGGCTTTTATGTGTATGTAAAAAACACAATAAACATCTTTTCAGTAATAACAAACAAACATCTCAAAGAAGCCAATCATACAACAAAATAAACTACGACTTACGCCCAGAAGAAAGTAACTAAACTTTAAAACCACAAATTTAACACACCTCCATGAATTTTATTCTCCATAAGCACTTTCCATACAAAATTCACTGCACATATAACACGTTACGTTGGATTTTTTTTATATACATTCGATATCGTCGCGAGACGTGCGGTAACCGTCGTAGTCGCTACGTAACTGGTTGACTGGTTGTGGAGCGTGGTAGGGGCCACTGATGTAGGTAACTAGATGCGATACGTATAAACGTTATATTGTTTTTCGTGTGTGTAAGTGGCCAATATATTGGTGTCAGATTTTTCAAGCTACATAAAGTCATCTGACATAGCTTGACGATACGGCCATCTAACGATGACAAGCGGAATCAACGGCTTAACGTGCCTTCTGAATCACGGAGGAACTCGAGAAAATTTGTTTATACATATTTAACTTTTCGATACTGATACACTATCACGTCTTTATCCCTAACGGGGCAGACAGAGCCTAGGGCGGCAAGGCCCAGGCCACTTTTAGCGTGATGGTGGGCATGAAGGTGGAAAAAGGAAATCATAATAGTGATGGGTTGCTAACCGCATCGCCTATTGATATGATTCAGATTCTTGCCCATTCCCTCGATCGGCTTTTACGATTTGCGCGAGAAGAGAAGCAGCTGGTACATTCTATGTTTTTTCTTTTCTTCCAGACCAGCATGGAAGAATGATTCGAAATACTAACAAATCATAAAACATAAAAGGATTACAAAAATATGTAATTTAGAATAATAAATAGTTGAAAACTACCATAATCTCGTTCATCCACGCATGTGCGCGGTTGCTTGCTAGGCATACTGCTGTTGTATGTATCACGCAGTAGGGTTTTTTAACCGACTTCAAAAAAGGAGGAGGTCATCAATTCGACTGTATGTTTTTTTGAAATATTTTTTTTATGTATGTTTGTTACGCGATATCTTCGCCAATTGTGAACCGATTTTGATAGTTCTTTTTTTATTTGAAAGCCTTTACTACCAAGTTGGTCTCATTTTAATTTGGTGAAGATATGATGAAAAACTTTGGAGATATGGAAGAAACTCCTAAAAAAAATTCTGTTGTTTTTTTTGTTTTGTAAAATTAATTATTGTTTTATTTATAATTACTTGTTTTTTTGGTCAGACTTTACAATGTCGATGGTGTAAAAGCAGCTTGCATGTTCTCAATCATGTTAGGAAAGAGCTTAAGAATTATTATAAATTAATTATGACTTGTACGTAGGTAAATTAACATCAAATTGCCTAATTGAGTATTACTTATTATAGTAGCATTGATAAACTTAATTTACATTATTGATTAGTTTTAATTAAGTTTATCAATTACCTAATAGGAAATGACGCTTGTTTACATCTATACCGACATGAGCCTGGGCCTTAAGAGGGCGTAATACCCTAAAGTTCTTAGAGCAATCTTCAGTATTATCAATATTAACGAAATACTCACTTTGAAATAAAAACACAGCAAAGTTCAGGACTAACACTAGTCATTGATTACATGTTTCAAAAACAAGATTGCTTAAAATTTTCTCGACAGAAAAAACTTCTAAGTTGCTTCCAAATCACCTCCGAATTATACTAAAACGGCTAGTATTCATAAATACAATAAATTTGCCCTTGTAACTTTGAATTATAATTGTATTAAACACTAGGCAGTCATCATATGTCTTATTATTTAAATAACTCTTAAATATTCTTTGTAAAACGAAAAAAACCTAAAAAACCAGTAACGCTTAAACCGCCGCGTTGCCTCTGTCCCCACATAGCTCGCAGTCTCGCTTCGGCTTCCGAACCGATGGTCCGATTTTGATGAAATTTGGTAGGCATGTAGGAAATATCAATAGAATTTTCAAGTTCGTTGGGCATCAAAATCGGTTTAGTAGTTTTTGAAATATCAATAAAAACGTGAAAAATAAACGCGAGGTCTAAGTTTGCGGCGAACTACTAGTGTATAATAGGCAAATTAGAAGTTTTCAGTCATCATGTCTAATCTCTTATAAATCACGCCAGCAAGCCACATCTAGCGTCCATATCGCCTCGCTGCATTGATATTAATTGGCGGATGTCTGCATTTGGACACGAGAAGGTTAATTCGATATGATGTGACTGTGTGACATAATTTTTGAGTAAAGATTAGATATGGTGTGAGTGTGTGACATAATGTGTAAGTGAAGGTCGACAATTAAGTTTGTAGACCTAAAATGGATAACGTTATTTACTGAAACTGTACTAAAACTCTATCTAAAGCTAATTCAATGATCTAAAGGTCTTTTTAACCGACTTCAAAAAAGAGACGTTATTAATTCGACTGTATTTTTTTTTATGTATGTTTGTTACGCGATATATTCGCCAATTGTGAAACGATTTTGATGATTATTTTTTATTTGAAAGCCTTTACTACTAAGTTTGTCCCATTTTCATTTGGTGAAGATATAATGAAGATATGGAAGAAACTGCTAAAAAAAATGAAGTCAGTTGTTATTTTGTTGTTAAAAATTTAATTATTTAGTCTCCACTGCAGGAGCACAACCCTCTCTGTAATACCAGAGCCATACTTGGCCAGAGCAGCCAAAAGATTTGGCCTACACTTCGCGCTTGCCAGACGGGTTGGAGAGGTCTCACTGATGTTAAAAAGCTTTGTTCAGCTTGTGTTTCCTAAGTCGCCTTTTACGACATCCACAGGAAGACTTGGAGAGGTCCTATTCTACTCTGCCGGGAACCACACGGCATTAACAGAAATAAATAAAATAAAATTGACAGGCAATTTTTTTTTGTCTTTCTCTTCGCCTATATCCACTCATAGTCATAATCATCACCTTTTTAACCGACTTCAAAAAAGGAGGAGGTTATCAATTCGACTGTATGTTTTTTTTATTTTGTTATGTATGTTTATTTATTTATTTAAAAAAAAATGGTTGCCTGTAAAGTCGGTTTTACGGGCGAAGATTTTACGTGACAACGGCGGCAGACCGATCATAGTTGAGTGGGAGAGAGACGCAAGGCATTCGGCGGGCCTCTCTCTCGTTCGGTGACTCATCGTAACGTTACCGAGCGTTACACTTTTTCATAAGTGACTCCCAGCCGCAACCTAATTTAAGACGTTGTCACGTCAAAACTTTATACTAATAAACAATTAAATTAAACAATGTATTGTCCCACATTAAAAAAATGGTACAATTGGCGGACTTAACGCTAAAAGCGTTCTCTCCCAGTCAAGTTTGTTACGCGATATCTTCGCCAATTGTGATTTTTTTTTATTTAAAAGCCTTTACTACCAAGTTGATCCAATTTTAATTTGGTGAAGATATGATGAAGAACTTTAGATATGAAAGAAACTCCTAAAAAAAAATTTAAGTCGGTTGTTTTTTTTTGGTAAAAAATTAATTATTCGTTACACGAGCTTCATCTCTTCTCACCACGTGTCCAAACCATGCTAATCTAATGAGTTTTTTACAGTATCATTAATATATCTGTGTTGTGGGCAATAAGATAGCGAATCTTGTACACATATGAAGTACAAGCAAACCTAATTTAATACATTTAAGTAGGTAACTTAGTGTAAACTGAGATACATATTACAAAATAAGTTGCGCCCGTCCCTACTTCCCCCGAGTACGTGATAAATCTTTTCCGGAAGTTCGGTAAAACCCGTGAGAAAAATCGCAACAGAAAATTCTGTTAATATTTCTAACAAGTTATGTGCCCAGAAATTGGAGTGTTCTGGGCCCATAACCTTTAAATCTCTGCAGTGTCCAATCGCAATACACTTGGGCCTTTTTTGTCATATTACGTATAGCTTAGCGATGCCCACTGTGCAATAACATATAATTAGGGTATACTACTTACTAACATAAAAAAAAACCTTTTTCATTTTAACTATGTAATTAGAACCTACAAATTGATCTATTACAACTTGCTACTTATGAATCAATAATGCTACGTAATTATACCTTTTGAAACATACAGGACATGTGATTTGCATATTAATAATAAGTATATTTATAAAGGTACATACATATACATATCTATGAGGAGTTTTGTAATGTGTCTAACCATAAAATGACATTGGTATTAAGTACTTTAATAAGAACCAATTAATGCAATGCGTAAATAAATAAATAATCCTAGCAGCGTAGCCATGTAAAATAGCTAATATTTTAAAGGTCATATTAAGCAACTCCGGATATGGCCGGTACTTGGATTGGTGACCACAAGTAGCATACAATATTTCAAGTTTCTCCATGACTCGGAGGGTACATCAAAAGCCCGTATGACCCTGATAGTACTTAGAGCGATCTTAAATATTAACGAAATACTCACTTTGAAATAAAAACACAGCAAAGTTCAGGACTAACTCTATACATAATATGTTTCGAAAACACGATTGCTTGAAATTTTCTCTATAGAAAAAAATTGTGAAGTTGCCTCTAAATCAGCTCAGCATTATACTAAAACGGGAAGTATTCAAGAATTTTTTAAATAACTCTTAATTATTCTTTGTAAAACGAAAAAACCTCAAAAACCAGAAACGCGTAAACCAGCCTCATTGACCCGCCGTGAACCTTTCGCCCCGCATGGCTCGCTGTCTCGCTTCGGCTAGAGTAATTTGTGTGCGTGGAAGCGGGAGCAAAATTTAGATTATCCACATCAGGCGCAGCCGATCCCGGCTATTATCGTTAGGTGAGAGTTACCTCTCTCTTGAAGCATGAATAATCTTGCAGCCTAAACATTTGGCGATGGTGTGTATTTGACACATTCTACAGGTAATAGAAACTTTAAAAAATACCAAAAGCGACAAAAAAGAATTAAGAATTTGTGTTGTGAAACATTTTGAAATCGGAACGAAGGACACTACAGCGAAGCACCCTCTATCGTGGCTTTGACATACGGCCTTTTTGCGAGGAATTTAAAAAAGAAAACTTCAAATGTATATATTACGGAAACGGGCTGGGTAGATTATCTACCTGACCCGTTTCTGTAATATTCTTTTTTTTTTAAGTTTTGCAGTACCCGTAACAGAAGGGCATGTATGAAGGGGCTGATGAGTGTAGGTGAAGCAAAGGAGGTCTGTCAGGATCGTAGCAAGTGGAGGTCCATAGTCTCTGCCTACCGCTGTGGGAAACAGGCGTGATAGTATGTATGTTTTTTTGACGACCTCCGTGGCGTAATGGTTAACACGCTAGACCGCTAATCCGGAGGTTCTGGGTTCGATCCCCAGTCAGGGCAAGTTGGAAAACGGCCTTTTTCAAATTTTCCTGGGTCTTGGGTGTTTATCTATATATGTATTTATCATAAAATATAGTAAGTATCGTTGAGTTAGTATCCCATAACACAAGTTTAAAACTTACTTTGGGGCTAGCTTAATCAGTGTGATTTGTCCTTATATATTTATATATGTTAAGTTTTTACAAAAAAAAATTCAATAATACACGGTTTCAAGGTTCCGTACCCAAAGAGTGCCGACGGGGCCCTATTACTGAGACTCCGCCGTCTGCCCCAGGGCTCTAGAACCGTAACAGGTAGATTACTGAAATTTTCACCGATCATGTATTACTGTGGCCGCTATAACAACAAATACTAAAAATAAGATAAAGTTAACAATCAAAGGGGGTCGTCTCGTCATACAAGATGTCAATATGTACAAGTCCGACTCGCACGTTATTTGGTAAGCAGAAGTGCCTCGACAAAAGATAGAGGAAAATGGAAAAGACTCACATGCTGTCCCGACCCCACGTAAAGTGGGATGAGGTGACGAAGAAGAAGAACACCAAAGACGGTTTAACTATAAATAGGTAGAACATTCGCTTTCTTTCGTTTATCTTTGGGACAATCATTTAAACGTGCGTTTATAGGATATATCCAAACTTTTTTAAGAAATGTTGTTTAATCCCCTGCCTCGTATGTCAAATCCCGTATTTACTGCCACCTGTTGAATTAAGTTAGATAAAAAAGTTTAAAAAACATTTCCCCCTGAAGAATATTAAGGTCGACCTGAACTTTCCGGGGTCCAGTGCTGCCATTTAAAATCAATAATTGCAAATAAAACGGAGACATTATTTAAAATTTTGCTACTACCAAGTCCTAGATAACCCTTCAATGTATTTTATGAACTACTGTTTACAGTTCAAAGTGAGAACGTTAAGCTTTACTACGCACATTTGCGAAAAACGGCCACTTTTGGCAAATGTGCGTAGTAAAGCTTAATTGTTTTCATTACAAACTGTAAGCAGTAGTTCATAAAATACTTTGAAGGGTTATCTAGGACTCGGTAGTAGCAAAATTTTAAATAATTTCGCCGTTTTCTTTGAAATGATTTATTTTAAATGGGGGCAGCACTGGACCCCGGAAAATTCAGGTACGGCCTTAAGGTTAATCCATTAAGGCGCCGAAAGAGGCGCGGCGGCGGAAACCGCGCCTAGTGACTGGCAAATTATAAAAGAGGGGGAAAAAATTATGTTTACATCATACTTACTGTTTTTTTATTTATACGGCCGAGCGAAAATCTTCTTCTGCTCTGCGAGAGGAGTCTACTACAACAATCCGGTGTTTGTTTGTTATTCTTGTAGTTTTTTTTAATATATTTAATTTATTGCACTATAAAATAATTGTACAATAGGTATAATCTTAACGCTAAGCGCTGTTTACTAGATTTACCTTTGGGACGTATAAGAGATGGCGATAAATGGGGTGCAAGCAAGCGTATACAAAACAGGAATGAGAAAAAATAAATATATCTACTTACTAGCTAAGATACATAAACTACGCCTACATATAAAATTGAATAACATATAATAAGTTATATATAAAATATAGATATAATATACTTAATATCTCTAAATATATACTTACATAAATATTTTAAAATAAATAAATTGTATACAACATGGAAGGAACATACCCGTAATAAATCGAACCACGGGCTATACTACTCGTAGATCACTAAAGTAGGTATAATGAAATTAAAATAACAGCCAAAAAACCAACAAAAAATCGACATTCCCATACAAATCGCCCGGGCGGCCGCACACTTTTGTATGGAAATGCCAATTTTTTTTTTGTTAATTGGCTGTTTTTTAATTTCATTATACTTTAGTGATCTAGTATAGACCGTGGTTCGATTTATTACGGGTACGTCCCTTCCACGTTGTATAAGTGGCCAACAGTGTAGGCCAAATCCTCTGACTGCTCTGGATAATATATGGCTCTGGTAGTACAGAGGGGGTCGTGCTCCTGCTCCTCTGACGACTGCTATACAATGACGATAGCCAGGACAAACGGCTTTACGTGCCTTCCGAAACTCGAGATTTTTCTTGCCACTAGTAGTCTATCCAAGTGTAGATCATCGAGCCAACGACCTCCAATCTGGTGTTTGTTGTATACTATTTCACCCTCGTAGTATATTCAAGGAAAGTACTTTTTTAAGCGAAAAAAAATATTATGCATCTTGTTTCGTAATAAAAACCAAAGATATATATTTTTACCCGACTGCGCCAGAATGAGGGTTTTGTTTTTCGAGTGGGTGTAGGTATGTATGTATATTTCCCTGGCGCGCTCTGCTTGAACGATTTGATGGAATTTTACCAGATTATGGCGAAGGCGAAAGAGAGTTATGTGTTTCGCTGCTATGCATGTTACGTATGTACTCGTATGTTAATCTGTTCCCTAGTATCTTCAAAGATATCCATGATACCTTAACAAATAAGGTATCCTCGGAATCGAATCACCCTGACGAATTTCATCGTCACATATTAAGGCCCCGCCAGTTCAGAGCCAAGAAAACTGTGTTTTTATAAAATCACTGAACTACTACAGTTTTTTGCTCAAAAATTATACATAAGAATTTTAAGGCTTTTCTACAGACACCCACAATGCCCAAAACACGATTGAGCATTTTTGGCTCGCTAGAAAAAAATCACAAACATGCCTCTAAATTTGCCTTTATAATACTCGTACATATTACTATTTTATACAATCACCTTTTTATATGAAAATTATAGGTACCAAAAAATTTATTATTTAAATATGTAGTCGTTTTGGCTACAAAAAAAAAATATAAATATATAATATAATATATATATATAATACAAAAAAAAACAGTGAAATATTCGTCGAGAGCGAAGAAAGGCCCGGAGCCGTGCTCGACGATACTTCGCAGTTTTTTTTTTTTGGTATTTTATTTATATTTTTTTTTAAAATACGCACTGTATTGCTAATTGTGAACCCACCTCGCCTTAAGTACTTACGCATTTGCGTAAATCATGCATAGTTCTTCATTACTACCCACTATTTAGAAGTTTTTTATCACATATTTTTAATTTAGATATATGTATGTTGGTATTTTAACGAAGAACCGTCTTCGTTCTAAGTACGGCGTTTAGTCTGAATACCGATTGGTAATTTGTCGCTAATGGTAGATTACTAGTCAGACTGGTACAGGAAAATAACTATTTCTTACGTAAAGAAAACCTTAGGAGCCCGCATGACCCTGATAGCTTCCTTAAATATTATCAATATTAACTAAATACTCACTTTGAAATAAAAACACAACAAAGTTCAGGACTAACTCTATACATAATATGCTTCGAAAACACGATTGCTAAAAATTTTCTCGATATAAAAGAATTGCAAAGTTGCCTCTAAATCACCTCAAAATTATACTGAAACGGAAGTCTTCAAGAAATACAATAAATTGGCCCTTGTAACTTTGGATTTTAATTGTATTAAACATAAGGCAGGAATCATATGTCTTATTTTTTAAATAACTTAAATATTCTTTGTAAAACAAAAAAAAAACCTCAAAACCAAACCCAGCCTCATTGACCTACCGCGGTCTTCCTACCCGGCATGGCTCGCTGTCTCGCTTCGGCAAGAGTTAATTTGTGTGCGTGGAAGCGGAAGCAAAACTTAGATTTAGATTATCCACATCAAGCGCCCTCTTAAGGCGAAGATATAGGCAAATGGCCTTGAAGTGTGAAATAAATTGTTAACTCGTAAATATGGTGATAATTTCCATATTTCTCTACGTCATGCACTAGATAGCCCTTTAAATTATTTTATGAACTGCCGTTAAAACTATTATTGGTGATCCGTCTAGCTTTAAAACTTGCCGTGGCCACTTATGGCGGAGGCAAGTTTTAAAGCTAGACGGACTAATGTAAATATTTTCAACGGTGGTTTATAAAATAATTTAAAGGGCTATCTAGTGCATGACGAAGAGTAATATGGAAATTATCTCCATATTTACGAGTTAACAATTTATTTCAAATGAGGGCGCCACTTCAAGGTCATTTGCCTATATCTTCACCTTAATTATAAACAGAAGGAGCTCGGTAGCCCAGCGGGCGTACGCATTACTAGCGCCTTTGAAAGACGTGGGCCGCACTTGGATGGGAAACCACAAGTGGCATAAACCTTTCTCAAAATCCTCCTTTCTTCGGAAGGCTTCGGAATACAAACTTCTACAATTTTTAATCAAGAAAGTAACAGTACCATGTCAAATAAAACAGAATACTTATCTATCTATCTATATTTAAGAGCTAAGCTCTTGTCGGTGGAGTATGAATTCATCATTTCCATACTTCAATTTTAGCAAACGATAGTGTGGTGGTTTCTCCATTTGTCTTTCACACCGTGGTTGATATCCAGAATACTTACATAATAATAAAAGATTTTTTGGCGGGAAGTCAAGGGGTTCGGTTGGGGTTTACTTTAAATTATTTTGCAAATTGATTTTAGTGGACTTTTTAATACGAAATTGGTGTTGTCTGGTGTTATAAATGCTCATGCTCATGCACAATATGTGAAATAGTTAAAGTGGACAGTCATAGTACGGCTGTAGTGATATTTGTTTTGCGGACTGCGTCTTCGGGCGTCGTCCGCCACTCAATCGGCTATGAAAACCAGTGGTATAGATTTCTCGCCAGAAGCTCCATTCCAGCAATCAAAGGCCTAGACCAACCTTTGATGGTAACTTGTTAGGAAAAAAGAATTTCCCACGTTTTATTAACTTGTTCCTGGCTAAATACGCAGTAGCGTCAAGCCATTAATTTAAAAAAATATATATACGCAATCGCAATATCAAAGTACCGCTAAAGGAATAATATGCAAGCAGGGGCTAGCCGCTAAATACCATTTTTACTTTACTATTCCCAGTCTAGAATTGCGTTCGGACGTTTCCTACGGTAAAGTCCCGGTTGGACAAATATTTACATTACATACTATCAGGTTTTGCGTCCCATTCTAGGTAGAGGAAAACTACAGACATAGGTAAGACCAGTTGTAAAACAGAATTAAAAGAGTAGAGTGGGTATGGGATGGGACGCTACTCTCTAGTAAGATTTTGACCGTCGCAAATGAAACTCCTGTTCATTGACAACCAAGAAAAAAAAAAGAAATCAAACCACTTACCCTGTCCGAAATGGCTTCTTCCATTTTCCCGCGTTTCAAGCCCGGTGCGCGAACCACATTCGCCGGTGGCGCCATGACGGCGGGCGGCGGAACTACACCGCCGCTGCCCACCGTACTGGCCGGTATGAAACCGGCTTCCATCGTATTATACACTCATGCTATCACACAACAGATGGCGCTGCACACAATCCTACACGAATAAAATTTCAACTGACTACAGTCATTCCACTCGTCGCTAGATGGCGTTATACAGAATTTGGCGTAACTAATCAATTCTCCATGCATTTAAAGAGGTAAACACTAGAATTTACACTTAAAACACACTTTTCAATTCACCCTTTGGACGTTAGCACTGAACAATACACTATACATTTTGAGGAACTTTTGAGCACTGCGGGTTTTGAGCATGACATGAACGGAATTAAGCGAAATTTCCAACTTAAAACATCTGATCTCACAAATCAAGTCATTTTATCACTAAAACAATGTTATATGTGATTGTTTTTGTTTAAATGACGATCGCGATGTGCAAAACAATCGTACGTGACGCTGGGCCGACGTTTCGTTCGTTACTGAGTGACAGAAACCGTCGTCTCGCTCCCTCAGTATACCTGTGAAAGAGAAAGGGATACCATTAGGGCAATTGACTAAACAGTGGGACAGGTTCTACCTGAATAAACATCGTAAAATCATTTTAAAACCGTCAAGGTCTCATATTTTATTAAATAAAACTTGTTGAGTTGAACAAATAATTAATATTCGCCATCTTGGTATTAAATAGGTAATTACTATGTTATTGCGACATTGGCATTGATTTGTTTTGTACACATCTACCTACTTTATCTAATTCTAATAACAAGGATTAGCTGAAAGGATTAGCTAGGTACAAGTATAGTATTTGTAGGTACTTACTAATGTGCGAGTGGTTATCATTTTGCGCTTTTAACATTATGCGCCTAAACGCTATTTATCTTTTACAGAATAATATTAAACGCAAAATAATATCGTAATATCGGTTTATTCCCAAAGTACTCCAAAAAGAGTTCCCAAACTACTCCATGACAAAAATAATATTTTTGTAAGTTTCATTCTACTCAATGATAATATTAAAATGCTCTCAAAGTACGCCATTTTAATCAAAAAGCATTCATTTAAATAAGTACCAGTTATTTATGTTGCATTTTACTCTATAAAGGTAGCTAATGTCAGGCTCAAAATAATTCAATAGGTACATATTTATCTATATATATAAAAGCGAAAATCACTCATTCATCACGAAATCTCGAAAACTACTCAACCAATGAAGATAAAATTTAGCAGGAAGGTAGATTGTGACTAGGAGACGTCCGCTAAGAAAAGATTTTAGGAAATTCCATCCCTAAGGGTCACCCCCTTAGGGATGGAATTTCCAAAAATCTTAAGGGGGTATTTATATTGAATTTTACTCTAAAAAGGTAGCTACATATTTATTTATAAATAATTCAACAATCCACGACCATTATGTGACTGATTGAACGAAAAATTTTATACTTGTTTATATGGAGCAGTTTGAAAATTGGAAATTAATGTATAAGATTATCTTTTCAGAACTAAATAATGGGAGTACTTTGGGAATGACCTGTAATATCAAAATATTTTGAAATTACAAAGGAAGACATCGTAACAGGGATGGTTAAGATGGATATAGAATACTAATCAATAATAATAATATTCGTATGGCTAGTAAAGATGTAACAGTTCAGATAAGGAATGATTTAGTGAATGGAAGCGACGAACTTCATAAATTATACAAAAAATAATTCATTTACATTTCGAAATAGGTAAATGTATAATTTGCGATGCCAGCAAGGATTATTAAGATTGGACATGTATTAGCATTAAGACCTTGTTATATTTACTCTTAGGGTCAGTTCATCTCTTCAAAAATGCGCGCTACGTCGCGTCGCGTCTCTGTGTAAACTGACCTTTAACGTGCAAATAATTAAAAAATTGATTAGATATTATGTCGACCCCACTTGGAGTGTAATAGTGTCTAATAGTAATTACCACAAAACAAATAAGTATTCTAATAAATTATAATAATAAACCTTTTTCATGTCGCTTTCATGCATGTAAAAACTTTTCGCAACCCCATGCCCTCCTCTCTGTTTCTCACTTGTATTTCATTTATCATATTTATATAGGATTTTTATTAATTCTTGTTGATTTGTGTTAATATACCACTACAAGGAACATTTTCTTAATAAAAATATATGTTTAAAATTTAATTGTTTTATTTACCGAGACATCGCGACCCTCTTATAGAGGCCGAACCACACGTTGAAAAACACCGGTCTAGGCACTATGGCTTGACAAATACTTTGAGATGATAAATATGCTAGATTTGGTGATGAAGCCTATCCTGTTCATAAACGCGACATGGACGATTGTCAACTTGTCGTGACAAGATATATCTTTAATCAATAAAATAACATTCCCATTACTTAAAGAAAATTTCAGGAAGGAAGTTGCGCTGTCTTCTCGTCCAAAATACGAAAGTGCCTCAAGACGAAAGTGAAATCAATGTGTGTTACCATTGATGACAAGCTCTGTAACGTGGTCGCTCAACGGGCTATGGAGAGGGCTATGCTCGGTGACTACGTGATCGAATCAGAAATGAGGAGATTCGTATAATAAGTAAGGTCACAGATATAACCCAGCGAATCAGCTCATTAAAGTGGCAGTGGGCGGGGCACATAGCGCGAAGAACCGATGGCCGATGGGGCAGAAGGCTAGCGGAAAATAGAGAAGAATGGTAGAAACTCCACCGATAAGAGCGCTATTATGTTATGTTATGAATGATGAATGTTGTACAAAACCTATTGTGAAAAAGTAATTGTTATTGTTACTCGGTAAAAACAAAGCCAGTTGTTGTTGTGTGTAAGTGTTATCAGATATTTCGAGCTGGCTTAAGGATTTTGACATGGCTTAACGGCTGCCATCCAATGATAAAATAAAAAATAAATATCTATTTATTTTTATTTTATCTTTATGGGTCAAATGGGAATCAAAAAACAAATATTCCCATTCATCACCACTGGGGACAAATGGGAATGTTAATGGAAGCCCAGCATAGTTCTATTCGTCCCCTCCCCACTGGGGACGAATAGAACTATGAAATAATAGCCAGTTGCAGTGGTGGCAATCGAAACACAAACCTATAAATTGTACAGTTGAATTTCTCCGTAGTTTTTTGTTCTTAAAACTGTACCTTGTTCTTCTTTAAATATAATATGTATGTCAATGGTCACGTATCACATGCAAACAAAAGTATTATCTGTTAAATCATTAAACCGTGACGTAAAACTGCATCAGTACTTGATAACAGTATCAATCAATCAGGTCTATCTGTTAACAGGGGAGATTAACTTAACATTTATTTTTGTTAGCCTGTATTTGTGTCCCACTGCTGGGCAATGGCCTCCCCTTTCTTTTTCCACTCATCCCTGTCCGTTGCAGCCTGCTGCCATTCTCTAATGAAGCTGACGATGTCGTCTCACCATCTCCTTGGTCGCTCTCTACTCCTGCGCCCTTCTGGCACTCTGGTAGTCTTCCGGGCCTATCTCTCCGGTTGCATGCGGAACTTTTACCAATTTTATAGGTTTATAAAGGTTTGTATCATCATCATTCATCATTTCAGCCGCATAACGTCCACCGCTGGACATAGGCCTCTCCCAAGGTTTTCCAAAATGACCGATCTAGAGCGGCCTGCATCCAGCGCTTTCCAGCGACCTTGGTCAGGTCGTCTGACCACCTTGTGGGTGGGTGTCCTACGCTTCGCTTGCCAGTACGTGGTCGCCATTCGAGAACCTTTTTGCCCCATCGGCCATCGGTTCGTCGCGCTATGTGTCCCGCCCACTGCCACTTCAACGAGCTAATCCGCTGGGCTATGTCCGTGACTTTTGTTCTCCTACGAAGGTTATTATCTCTTTTAATAAATAAATTATGAAAAAAAAAGAAAACATAGGGACATGCCAATATTTCCATAGATTTTTTTGAATTAAAACCTTTGCTCTACCGGGCCTATCCGGCGAGCAATCAGGGGATTACGTTTGTATGGAAATACGGCCCAAAACATTTCCTCTTAACTGTACTGCTTCAGACTTTCAGAGTATTGACTGCCTCCGTAGTCCAGTGGTCAAGGCGTTTGCCTTGTGATCCGGACGTCGTGGGATCAAATCCGACTGGAAAGTATACTTTGTGAAAAGTTGTTTCCAGTCTGGTTAGTGTATTGCATGCTTGAATCAACTGATTATCCGAAAAGAAAGATGAGTTCGTGCTTCGAAAGGCACGCAAAGCTGTGGGTCCCGAACGCCATCTAGCGTTCGTTTAAACCAATCCTGCGATTGGTCCTGGTCTACCCTTTGGGTTGCGGAGGTCAGACGGCAGTCGCTCTGTGTAAAAACCAGTAACCTCGTCAAATCGCTTAGGTTAGGTAGCGGACGGGCTCTGAAGCGTTACCGCTGAGGATGCAAAACACGGGGTCCGTTTTTCGGATTTTTCTTCTCCCCTTCCCTTCGCACTGTCTTCAGCTACTTAGTTGTGAGACCCAATGTACGTGTACCTACATGTGTGAGGGAGGGAGGACTATACCTACATGTGAGCGAGACTAGACATGGGTAACTCCGGATTCGAATATTTAAATGAACCGATTCATCAACAGGAGCCGATACCCGTACTGAATCCCGGTAATCGTTATCGGCTCCCGCGAGTTATTGAGTCCGCACCGATCTTGGTCCCGCCGGAAACCGGGGGCGCCTGTCAGGTCGCGAGCCGCGTTTTAGCTCCACCGCGTCTCGGGAGGAATCGGGAGTCGGGAGTCAATATTATTCTGTATTGAAACCGGTACCAGTAAGGACGTCTGTATTCTGTAGATTCAATAGCGAAACTTAACGTACCTCGGAGCTGGAGCCGATAAGGGAGTAGGAATCATTAAGATGAGTCGGTACCGTACCGGTGGCCGAGTAAGATTTAGTGAGCCGAAACACTCCTCGGAGTCGAGTTTACCCATATCTAAGCGAGACCAAGCAGAGGTAATCTACAATAACAACAAATACACACATACTACCAAACCCATACGGCACTAACAATCGGCAATTTAGCCACCGCATTACTTCACACTTACAAAACGCAAGTTATTTTGTATGCAAATATTTGTGTTATGCAACAACAAGTGGCGTAGGCACGCATATTTGTACGACATGACATAGATTCGCGCGTTATGCGTAGACAAAAGCAGAAATAAATATGGGTTGCCTACATAATCCGCTAATTTCCAACAAGTCTCTTGCATGATTGTCTGAAAGAATCTTCTCTGATCCCGCACCTCTCCTCCGTCTCGCCTTGTCGAGGGGCAAGAGCGGGCGAACACACACGCATTGACGTGGCACGGGTGTATAGATTCGTTTGTAGTAGTGTAGGCATAAATGATACTCCGCTTCTATGAAGTTTCCTACCTGTGCTAAGCTAAGACTGAACTGGATAAAGAATGATATCATATCGAGTCCAAATCGTTGAAACAATCGACGCATCCATGCATCACATTACCATTGTCTACAGTAACTAACATGATTAACGATTAATGATATGATTTCTGTTGACTATTGTGTTACTACATCCACATACAGGGTGTAGTCCGGTCATATTAGACAAAAAAATGGGAGTGACGACCTTACAATAAGTCGCACCCAGCTCAAAGTTGGTAGCATTGTTCAAAAATCAATCCTACCAACGTTGAACTAGGTGCGAATTATTGTAAACTCGGATGTCTAAATTGACCGGACTAGTGGGCAACTTGGAGGCATACGACTTTTTTATATATGACAGTTGTTTCATGAAAATTATTTTGTGTAGATAAAAGAGCTATTATGTAAAACTAACGGAGACACCAGATATCACTGTTTTGTCCCGTTCAATAGGGATGATGACTGGGTCAGAAAAGTATTATTCTAATTAGTCCGTTAGTTAGATTATCCAAAAATAATGTACTTATATTTTTCAGTTTATCAAAAAAGTAAAAATTCATAAAGATACAGAGTATCTAAGTTCCAGAGTGGGGGCTTGTGACGTCAACGCTATGTAAAAATCGTACGAATCCATGACGTCACTATTCGCTAATAAGATAATGTTTTATTAAACCAAATACCAGCTAAGGAACCTATACCACAGAAGAATGTAAGAGTATTACATACAGTACGGAATCTCCTAAGGTACGCGCAATATGCGTTCCCGTTCCCCGTCCCCTGCACCCCTCCCCCGTTCTTGTGCCGCCGTGCACACGTCAATGCGTGTTTTCGCCTGCTCTCGCCCCTCGACAAGGCGAAAATATACTGGGACTATTTTAAGGGTAGATTCAGTCCATGATGCTGAACAACTTTCCCGAAGGAACATATTATTATACAATACAATACAATACACAAAAGTAAAAAAACAGGACATAATTATCTTAAAAACTAGGAAATGCGCAAAAGGCGGCGTTATCGCTAAGCAATTTCTTCCAGGCAACCTCGTTTAAATAGAAAAATATTATATCGAAATATGAAAAATATTTTTTTGCTTCTATACAAACTCGGATCAGCTGCTGAGCGATCAGTTTGTATGGGAGGTCAGAAAATATTTATCATTAGAAAAAAAATGCGTATAATATATTTTTTAATAATTTGCCTGATGAGTTAAAAACTTTTTTAGTCCACATCACTATTGAGGCCACCGTATTACTTACTACTAACTGCAGCCTAATTGGGCAGATGACTGGGTCAAAAATAAATTATTTGGTACTGTTATGAGAATAAAACGTCACAAAATAGTGTCACTTATCGTCATTGATCGTATCCATTTCCAACATGATTTTAGACTTATTAATGTAGAAAAACTGATATTAAGAGCGCTATTTGACTCGAAAAATCTATGACGTCACGGTTTTGTATTACATACAAATCCCACAGAAAATGTTTGTTTCGACGTTTAAAAAAAAATGTCTGATTTGACTTGTTGTCATGTAGCGTATTTGCCTGTTGACCTAAAAATATTTTTTAGTCAACATCCCTATTGCGGCCACCGTATTACTTACTTAAGAAGTACACGTAACCGAAGGGCATGTATGAGGAGGTTGATGAGTGTAGATGAAGCGAAGGAGGTCTGTCGGGATCGTAGCAAGTGGAGGTCCATAGTCTCTGCCTACCCCTGTGGGAAACAGGCGTTATAGTATGTATGTATGTATTACTTACTACTTACTGCAGCCTCTCTTGCTGCCACCGCATTAAATAGTCACGAAAGTGATTTAGTGAGATAAAACAATTGATACACTATCTCACTGCGGCTTACCATGAATTTTGTGTAACATTTATCTAATGCGTAGATAAAATTCCGAATGTCACGTAGATAAAATGTGTGATCAAATGGGCACACATTGATATTAAAATAAAACTAATAGTGTAAAAGAATGTATGTTGAATACTAAAACTACATGTAAGATAAAATAATCATTGCCATACGACGTGGTAATGCTGCCAGTCTTCTGGGCATGTTGCCGCAGGGTAAAGAACTACCCGGCCTTTATATTTGTAGAGTGTAGTGTAGTGATAGTGAGTAGATTTTATCTTTATTTTAGTTGTTAAGGTGAAGATGTAGGCAAATGGCCTTGAAGTGTGAAATAAATTGTTAACTCGTAAATATGGTGATAATTTCCATATTGCTCTTTGTCATGCACTAGATAACCCTTTAAATTATTTTATGAACTGCCGTTGAAACTATTATGGGTGATCCATCTAGCTTTAAAACTTGCCGTGGTCACTTTTGGCGGAGGCAAGTTTTAAAGCTAGACGGACTAATGTAAATACTTTCAACAGTGGTTCATAAAATAATTTAAAGGGCTATGTAGTGCATGACGAAGAGTAATATGGAAATTATCTCCATATTTACGAGTTAGCAATTTATTTCAAATGAGGGCGCCACTTCAAGGCCGTTTGCCTATACCTCCACCTTAAGAAATTTAATATGTACGAGTATGTATACTTATAAGTACATATTTATTTTTCTTTATTACAAATAAAACACTATTGAACAAAAGATTTCTTACTAGACTATTAAACAAAAAAAATAAAGATAAAATATAGGTAACTGTATATAGTTTATTGTTTACCGTAATCCGACAACGTACTAAAGTACAAGACGTTGCTGTAACGGTGATGAACTTAAAGTGGAACTGGGCAGGACACCTGGCCCGACGGAGTGATGGCAGGTGGAGCAAGGCTCTGACCGAATGGTGGCCCAGAACGGGTGAAAGAAGCGTCGGGCGTCCGCCTATGCGATGGGTCGACGATATAATCAAAGTCGCGGGTCGCACCTGGATGAGAGCAGCACAGGGCCGAGATGGGTGGCGTCGACGAAGAGAGGCCTATGCTCAGCAGTGGGCGGAAGAAGGGCTGGGATGATGATGGGATAGTTTATTGAGCTGAATACGAATATAAGATCAAAAGCAATTTCTTCCAGCAAACTTATATGTATTTAATTTATTTATTAAAATGTTTATTGACCACAATGGTACAAAAGGTGAACTTATGCATTCGCTACCAGTCAGCCTTTAGGAAAAACAAAAATTAATTAAATTGCGATAGGCGCTTAATTTAAATTTTTTCATGTATGAACATAATTTTTTTATATGTATAAAAATAGCCTCCTTTTTTTACATCAATCATGTCAGCCCTTTTGCCCAACAATGGGCCAACGTATATTGAAAAACAATCATCTCAATAACAACCTCATATCAAATGACGATTGACCGTCAGCGAAGTCGCGGCGGAAACTGTCAAGGCGCACGCTCCAATTGGCAGAAGTCAGCCGTCTGTAGATATCGGGGTTCCGTGAACCTTTACTACACATTTTTTTTCTTTTTTTTCTTTGCTAGCCTATATCAATTAACTGATGCAGGCCTTTCACAATAAAGAAAATATTTACCTATTATAACCACGCTGTATCTCAAGAGGAGCATTAATTCACATAAAATTATACGACATAATTTAACATGGCATACTTTTGCTTATCCTTATAATAATTACTTCTTCTTCATTAAGAGCCAGGCTCTTGTCGGTGTAATTGTATACACGCGAAAAATTTTTCTACGTTTACAGGATAATTGAGTGGTTTGCTATTGCCTTCTCCATTAATCCAATAATAATTACGAATAATATTAATTTGGCATAACTGTTTAGTTTTAGGCCATTTTTTAAGCATAACTGCTATCAGCATAATAAATTGTTAAACATACTAAAGCATAAATTTGTTTACGCATAATGCCAATTCGGGGTAGAAAAACTGGTCGCTTTCGTCACTTAGCCAATTAAAATTAAGTCAAAAAACATTAGCCTAAATAATATTTATGCCTACTGAAATAGTATGCCAAAAAAATATGCCTTACTGGTTATGCCAAATTAAATTAGGACAAAAAAAATTGACGAAACAAAGGGATCCCATCTCAGAGCCGTATAAAAATTCTGTACTCGCACATTACGAGTATCTTCACAAACTGTCATATAAATATTTGAGCAGTCTATGTAGGGTTGTGGTTTTACTACTGACGCCTGCCTGACGTCAACTCTCTTTGGAAATCAAAAGTGAAGTGTTTATAAAACTTAATCACCACACAGATCCTCGCATGCAGTGGCGTAGCTAGCATGGGTGGCACCCGGTGCAGGTGATACAATATCCAACAGTACCTACCACATGTTGACTTTTTTTAGGAGAGGCAAAATCTAAACATGCCGCCCCATGTCCAGTTACCTATTTCTAGAGATGGGAGGGGGGTGCAACTATAGGTCGGGAGCGGTTCGCCCCCCTCGCTTCCCCCTAGCTACGCCACTGCTCGCGTGTTGCTCAAAGAAACACGCGTAACCTGTCATTTTCTAATAAAATTATACGGAACCTCGTCACGTGAGGAATAACTACAAGTTTTTTGCCCGCAGTTTCTCACGCGTTTGATTTTAAGCTAATCGGTGTTGAATTACTATTGAATGGCACGAATGAGTTTCAATGTTTCATCTTTTAGAGGCTAATGAAGTCTAGAAAAAATACGGGCGCCACTGTCACAGTCATTGTCTACCACAGAACATGGATCAAGACAGACACAGCCTCTGTATGAATTTGCGTGTCAATCTGACGTCAAATTGACATCATTTAGGATCGTCACTTTTAGTCCGTGTATGTCAATTCATTAGATCAGACATTGAGCTCTCTACTGTAAAATACCTAAATCTGCCGTTTTGAGCCGTAGAAACTCGTCGATAAACGTAGGAGGAAGTAATAGAAACAAACGGGCAAGTGCGAGTCGGACTCGTAACATCAAGGGTTCCGTACCCCGTACAATGTTTTAAAACGCTAAAAGAACACGTTTTTTGTATGCCGACCCCCTTTTATTTTTAACTTTTTTTTATTTTCAGTATTTGATGTTATAGCGGCCATAGTAATACATAATCTGTGAAAATTTCAAGTATCTAGTTAATGCCATTATAAAGATTTAGTTAAAAACGCTGAAAAAACACGTTTTTGTATGCCGACCCCCTTTAATTTTTAACTTTTTTTTATTTTCAGTATTTGTTGTTATAGCGGCCACAGTAATACATAATCGGTGAAAATTTCAAGTGTCTAGCTATTACGGTTCAAGAGATAGAGCCCTGTGACAGACGGACAGACGGCGGAGTCTCAGTAATAGGGTCCCGTTTGCACCCTTTGGGTACAAACCCTTGAGTACATAAGCTTCTCAGTTCATATTATTTCAAAAGCTTTTCAAGTTCGTTTCTTTCATAAAGTTAAAAATAGGTTACACTGAGACAATTTCTTAGAATGCCTTTCTAAGTGCATCGTTGAGAACAAAGGAAGGAGTGAGTGTCCGTGAGTCACCAGCCGATGTCCTGTCCTCACACGAATGCGGCTGCCTGTACTGGACAACTTTGCTGATGACTCTTTAATTTAGCTTTGTGTCAACAGCCTATTGCTACAACTTCATTTCATTTTCTATGTTTTTTTTAGGACGATCCACACTGATTGAGCTAGTTCCCTAAGTTTAAACTTGTATTATAGGATACGATGACGCTAATGTCGGTCTGTCTGTGGCATCGTAGCGCTCGAACGGACGGACTAATTTTGATGTGATTTTTTTACGTGATAGCAAGTCCCTTGCGGTGGTTCTTAGCTATGTTTGATGAAAATCGGTCCAGCCGTTTGAAAGTTATTGAGCAACTAGCAAATATATAGATGGCGCTATCCGTACCGCGCATGTAGCGCGACTTGATGTCCGTATCAATAGTTCCGGTTCACATCACTAGATGGCGTTCTTGAAAGTCGGAGTTTTTTTAATTTGCCTAGCAAATAAACTTACTTGTATAATAAATAAATATGCCACAGACGGACACACAGACGTGAGATACGTCAAACTTATAACACCCTTCTTTTTAGTCTGGGGTTTAAAAAGGGATAGTGCTTCGGTGACCGATAACTTGCATACTATACCCTAAATAGATCAAAACAAAACGGGACAATGTACCGCTTGGCGATATTGGGGCTCGGCACAATAAAACTACAGCTAATCGAGCGTGGAATAGATCGATTCGTTCTACGTAATCGATTCTCGGATCATTCGATTACAGTTTTAATGGGATCGGGTCGATGCGCAAGACAGGGTCGCGGGCGTCTTGAGATTTTTTACGTTTGGCAGCTGGAGTTTAATAAACGTTATAGCGGACTTATGGAAACGCAGACTGGCAGGCGCCATGTCTGTTAGGGCTCACGTATACAGACGGGCGACATGTGCCAGCGGCAGCTTGCGATCTTGGTCTGTGACCCGTGTAGCGAATTGTCGCGCGACCACAGAATACATAAGAGTCAAACAGAATGGAATCTCAGAGCGTCTCCCGCAAATTGGCGTCCCCGCACCTCTCCCCCGCACTTTGTGAGCCTTTGACAGCTCCAAACCAGGGTTTAGTTAGTAGCCGCACGCAATTTGCGACGTCTCTTGTCTTGAGAACTGTCAATCAATAGTAACCATCGTGGTGAGAAGATGCGCATATAATAATTGTTTATCCACCGATTACAACAAAGAATTATATTAATATTATTAGAATTATATTTCATAGATTTCCAAATTATGAAAACAGGTAGCAAAGCAACAATATGATTTCACGTTATTACCCAGTAACCATCTTGATATATATACCCTTCTCGCTCTCTCACATTGGCGGGAGATACACAAGAGCGAGAGGGATTATCAATCGACAGCAGTTTAACCGGTAAAAATACATAGGCTCCTCGCTCACAGTTAATCACATACACACATATGCCAAGTAGATTTCCGCGGGTTATAGTGTAGTGCTATAATGCCATTGTTGACAATGACAATTTGACAAGCCGGGCCTAGAAGCGTGATAAGATAAACATTTGTTTATTTTAATTGAATTTATTCAAATAATTACCGTATAGTTTTGCGCCGAATATGCAAATTATTATATTACAATAGTAAATTAGTGTATTTAGTGCGTTACATTATAAATGACTCAATAATAATCAGTAAAGTGAACTAATGGTGAAATAGACATAATAAAAAATATTTGTGAAGTGATATTATGTAGCTGTTTCCGACTTTTCTGTATCATTTAATACATATAAAACAAAATATTTTTTACATCATAGTGTTCGCAAATCTCCCGGTATAGAAAGATATAATCGTAAATATGTCGAACTCGTTAGTAGGTAAGTATTAAATTAATTCTGCGGTGCGACCCTAAGCACTGGTATGACTCTCCATTGATTCAGAGTAACATATATACCTACTACTACTACAAACGAAACAATTTATCTGTACACACGTCGATGTGTGAGTTTTATACTTAGGGTCGCACCGCAGAATTATTTTAATACTTACCTACTAACGAGTTCGACATATTTACGATTATATTTTTCCATACCGGAAAATTTGCGAACACGATGACGTAAAAAATATTCTGTTTTATATGTATTAAATGTTACAGAAAAGTCGGAAACAGCTACATAATGTCACTTCACAAATATTTTTCATTATGTCCATTGTCCATTTCACCATTAGTTCACTTTACTGATTATTATTGAGTCATTTATAATGTAACGCACTAATTTCACTAATTTACTATTGTAATATAGTAATTTGCATATTCGGCGCAAAACTATACGGTAATTATATGAATAAATTCAATAAAAATAAACAAATGTTTATCACGCTTATACGAACAGCATGTCAAGTTGTCATTGTCAACAATGGCATTTAGCACTATAACCCGCGGAAATCTAATTGGCATCTGCGTGTATGTGATTACCTGTGAGCGAGGAGCCTATGTAACATTACAGGATTGCTTATTAGCAATCCAGTAATGTTACAATCTCGCTCTTGTGTATCTCCCGCCAATGCGAGAGAGCGAGAAGGGTATATATATCAAGATGGTTGCTGGGTAATAACCTGAAATTATATTGTTGCTTTGCTTACCTGTTTTCATCATTTGAAAATGTATGAAATATACGTTCTTTAGAGTATTGGGTGGATAAACAAATATTATACGCGCACCTTCTCACCATGATGGTTACTATTGGTTGACAGTTCTCAAGACAACACACGTCGCGTATTGCGTGCGGCTAGTAATTAAACCCTGGTTTGGAGCTGTCAAAGCTCACAAAGTGCGGGGGAGAGGTGCGGGGACGCCAATTTGCGGGAGACGCTGTGAGATACCATTCTGTTTGACTCTTATGTATTCTGTGCCCTAAGTATAAAACTCACACATCGACGTGTGTACAGATAAATTGTTTCGTTTGTAGTAGTAGTAGGTATACTATATATGTTACTCTGAATCAATGACGAGTCATACCAGTGGCGCGACGGTCGTCCTCTGTCTCTGCTGTCGCGAACTGTCAGCGATGCGCAAGACAGGGTCGTGGGTGTCTGCGATTTTTTACGTTTAGCAGCTGAAGTTAAGGCCGTACCTAAATTTTCCAAGGTCTAGTGCTGCCCCCATTTTAAATATATAAATCTTTTTAGCTTTGCTTCGCACATTTGCCAAAAGTGGCCGTTTTTCGCAAGTGTGCGTAGTAAAGCTTAACGTTCTCACTTTAAACTGTAAACAGTAGTTCATAAACTACTTTGAAGGGTTATCTAAGACATGGTAGCTTAGCAAAATTTTAAATGATGTCTCCGTTTTCTTTAAAATGATTTATTTAAAATGGGGGCAGCACTGGACCCCGGAAAATTCAAGAATATATTCGTTTAAGGGCTTAAATGAACGTTATAGCTTATAGCGGACTTGGGAAAGCGTAGACTGGCAGGCGCCATGTCTGTTAGGGCTCACGTATACAAACGGGCGACATGTTCCAGCGGCAGCTTGCGACCCTGGTCGGCGACCAGTGTAGCGAATTGTTGCGCGACAGTCGTTCACTGTCGCCGACGATCGTCCACTGCTGCCGACTGTCTCTGCTGTCGCGAACTGTCGCGTGACGCGCAAGACAGGGTCGTGGGCGTCTGCGATTTTTTACGTTTAGCAGCTGGAGTTTAAAAGCCCGTACTAACCTAAAGTTTTTAGAGCTACCTTAAATATTATCAATATTAACGAAATACTCACATTGAAATAAAAACACAGCAAAGTTCAGGACTAACTCTAAACATAATAAGTTTCGAAAACACGATTGCTTAAAATTTTCTCGATAGAAAAACATTGCGAAGTTGCCTCCAAATCACCTCAGAATTATACTAAAACAGAAAGTATTTAAGAAATACAATAAATTAGCACTTGTAGCTTTGGATTATAATTGTATTAAACATAAGGCAGTAATCTAATGTCTTACTTTTTAAAAAACTCTTTGTAAAAATATTCTTTGTAAAACGAAAAAAACTTCAAAACCAGAACCAGCCTCATTGACCCACCGCGATTCCCGACGTTCCGCATGGCTCGCTGTCTCGCTTCGGCTAGAGTAAATTTGTGTGCGTGGAAGCGGGAGCAAAATTTAGATTATTGACATCAGGCGCCCTCTTAATGAAAAATGAAAATACCAACTAATATAGGTATTAGTTGGTATTTTCATTTTATCATAATCAAAATTATAATTGTCGGTTGACTGCTAGAGAAAGCCCAAGGCTTTAAGTCCGTCGTTTACAATTTTTGTAATAAAGTTGAATAAATAAAATACACCAGTACGCAAGTGAATTCAAGAAATGTCTCAAAACTTAGTCATACCCTAATTTAAGTTTAACTTAGGACAGTAACCTATCGATTATACGACAACCCTTCGTGACTGAAGCGTATTGGCAAGGTGCCAGGGGTATCATGGACGGTTACATGATAAAGACATTAAACACCTAATGGGCTTCGAAATACGATTGCAAATTGATTGATTTGTCGTTAAAAACTATTATTTTTCTAGTATTAATCATCATTCAGCTAGAATACGAATGGGATGAAGAATTTGAAAACGCTTGAAATTTTCAGCTGTTAGGAGTATGTCTCTATTTTACCACAATGGCAATTAAGTTGTGAACTGTCATCATCATGAGGTCTTTTTTAGTCTCCACTGCAGGAGCACGACCCTCTGTACTACCAGAGCCATATATTAGCCAGAGCAGTCAGAGGTAGGCCTACACTCTCCACGCTGGCCAGACGGGTAAACTGTCATATGACATTATTTTTTAATACGTCAGACGGTCCGGAAGTCCGGGCAAAAGAAATGACGACGACATGCTGTAAGGGTTATATTTTACTGAATTATTTTTGACAATGAATTGACTTGCTCGTAACAGAATAATCTGATATTTTTTTATGGTAAAGAGGAATGTTTTTCCAAACAGCGGAAAAATATTCAAGCGTTTTCAAAATATCATCCCTTCCCTATTGGGAATTAAGATTTTAAATATGGTATCAACGACATTAAAAATGCCCAATGTAGTTGGTAATTTTGTGCATATTCTCCCTACATTGGAATATGTCTTTAGTCCAGCAGTGGACTGATAAAGATTCTTGAGATATCTGACGCCAGTGTTGGCCACTAACACTTTTGAAATGCTTACGATAAGTTAGACAGGCATTAACCGCTTGTTTGAAAAGCAAAACGAATAACAACTTAATTAACTTCAAACAAACCTAATTAGTACGGATCAGGGCGTCAAAAGCTCATAAAACTAGCTTAATTCTGCAACGGATTTTGAACTCTATTTATAAAAAAAATTAAAACTATTTTTGCTTGCTTACGGAATTTAGTTAGCTACCGATTTTGAACCCTGTATACTGGAAAACAGATGCTGTTTTTGCTTGCTGACAGTAAATATTTCAATAATGGAAAGGATTTGCCTGTATTGCAGGATTGACGTGGCTTAAATCCGAAAATGTATGTTTTATTGAGGGTTCAAAAATTAAACCCGCATTTTATAGTAATATGATTGAAATAAATCATAGATTTCGTATTGACCCGTTACCATTCACCATCAAATAGGCTTGTAGAGAGCATACATAACACGCATTGCTTTGGAGTTCCTTGTTTGTAATAAAAAAGGAACTCGCATTGCTTTGGAGTTCCTTGTTTGTAATAAAAAAGAAACTAGCATTGCTTTGGAGTTCCTTGTTTGTAATAAAGAAGAAACTCGCATTGCTTTGGAGTTCCTTGTTTGTAATAAAAAAGAAACTCGCATTGCTTTAGAGTTCCTTGCTTGTAATAAAAAAGAAACTAAGGGCAATAGTGCGAGGTAAAAGCACCGCACTGGATGATTACTCTCTCGAAGGAAAATCCAGCTGACATAATGACGTCAGACCTAAAGTAGAACCAAAATAAACTTTATCTCCCTAAAATTAGAACATCAATTGCAAGTTTCCGTAACAAAGTAAGTTATAAATGCGAACATAAACCGCATGTCAAATTAAATAGAGTAGGAATTCGTGTAACTGAGAGACAATGCATAAAAAATTGTCTCGACTCCTTGGAAAAAAGTTCGCCTAGCAGTCAATGGAACGGTAGGGTCAGTGACATTGGTTCAGTCCAAACTACGATGAGATGTTCAGTGAATAATTATGTATTCTGTGTACTAAAGATGCGAGAAGGTGAAGTCATCTCCATAATCATGAATTTGGTAATGCATTATTTGTAGTTTGTTTATCTTCAATGTATTCATAGCTATTTCGCGTAAAGTAATCATTGACGACATTGACCGAGCGAAAAAAGCGTCTCAGTTTCAAAATTGCCCAAAAACCGCTTTTGTCCGTCTGTCTGTTCCCGCCTACAGGTCGCATTTTTCAACCAATTTTGACGAAAATTGGCACACAAGTTCCTTGATTTGTGAAGTTTCACAGGTAAAGGTACCTTATGGACGCTGGCACTTACGACATTGTGTTTATTTAAGCTAAGTTAATTGTTAGAATTGTTTTTCTAAACGTCCTAAGCGCCAGCGTCCACAAGGTACCTTTACCCGTGGAACGTCACATTTATTCAAATTCTCAAGTCGGTCGCGATTTTTGATTGGGGGAGAAACAGGAAGAGGAAAGTGGGGTATTTGCTGTAGCGTTATTTATTGACGGATTTCAATCAAAGAGAGGCACACTGACTTTATTCTACACAAGTTGTTGCAAAAATATTCCAAAAGGAAGAGTGGAAGGGGAAAAGTCCCCGCACCTCTCCCCCGTTTTCGCCTTGATGACTCACGTTGGCCGTCAAGAACCGGGGGAGAGGTGCGGGTGCGGGGAACGGGGACGCATATTGCGCGTACCTTAGGCGATTCCGCTCTGTTTACTCTTACTGTATTCTGTGCCCATGGCCTGCGCAGGGCCAGGAATGCGAAGCGAAAGGGCTTAAAAGAGCGGCCGCGTCTTAGTGATTCGCACAACTAAGGATTTCAAAGCCCGTGCATAAAAATTTGATTGTGATTTAAGGACCGGTGTCTTCCTCAGCTCAACCATCCTTGGGAATGCATTTGTGCGAAAAATTTTGCACTGTAAAGGCACAGCGGCGACACTCTCTGTACGTGAGAATTCGAACGCCGGTGACCTTGAGCCGGAGCACGTAACGCTAGGGTTGATACCGAACCGAAATGAAGTATCGTGCGGTTGTTGTTGTTTATCGTGTGTGTAAGTGGCCAACACTGGTGTCAGATTTTTCAAGCTGCCTAAAGGCATCTAACATAGCTTAACGACTGCCATACAATGATGACAGCCGGGACCAACGGCTTATACGTGCCTTCCGAAGTACGGAGGAGTTCAAGAAATTTTTATGCCACTTGTGGTCACCCATCCAAGTGCGGACCACGAACGGTGCCGCTTTACTTGCGAAAGCGCTAGTAATGCGCACTCCCGCCGGGCCACTGAGCTCCTAGTATCGTGCGGTGCGTGAGAGAGACGCGAACTAGGTACCAGCCCTCGGCCAATGCAGTCGGCGATGGTGCGTTCCACGCCCCGCGCGCCTCTCAAGGCCCCCGTTTTTACGTGCACACATGCTTAAGTGTCGTTTCTTTTCGCGTAGTGTATATACTCGTATTCTTTGGTAAAGGTATATTACGCTAAGAGTATAATCCGCCTGTGCAGCACATGTGCTATGCATTGCATAGCATATGCATGCACAAACAAACATTCCGGGGGCACGACAATGGCAGGATGCTAAGTGATGAATGTATAATGCCACCCACTCCACGATAAGGGTTAGCTCACACTAAATCGGTCATTTTAATATTTTATACAGTATATATAATGGGAGGGATCGCAGTGGCCAGTGGTGGGGCTTGTATGCACCCCCCTATATAACATTGAAGCCTAAGTCAGAGTCGTACAGTTTGTGGGGGGGGGGGGGAAGGGGGACTGGAAAATCTCGCTCGTGGCGCTGGTAGAGCTAAAACCGGCACTGCTACAGTGCAACAGCAGCTTTATTCCTTATGGGGCAGAGATATTTCAACCATCATCATCATCAGGTCTTTTTTAGTCTACACTGCAAGATCACGACCCTCTCTGTACTACCAGAGCCTTAGATTAGCCAGAGCAGTCAGAGGATTTGGCCTACACTCTCCACGCTGAGGTTGGAGATCTCACTGATGGTAATAAGCTTTGTTCAGTTTGTGTTTCCTAAGTCGCCTTCTACGACATCCACGGGAAAACTTGGAGTGGTCCGATTCTACTCTGCCGGGAACCACACGGCTAAGGTATTTTAATATTTGATTCGAATTAAGAGAGCTGAGCGGATCAAGATTAAATTTGGTCACATTTGGTTTTTTACCTTCTCGCCCAACATCAAGCTAAAATTTGGGTTGGGTCTGGTAGCCCTGGGCTTAGTACTTATACTAATTCGGTGCCTGACTGAGCTATGTCTGCTTAGAGCCGCCATACCCAAAATGCTCCGTCTGCCTCATTAGGGATAAAGACGCAGCCCCGGATCTAAGGGGGGGGGGGGGGTTTAGCCTGGGCCCACGCCCCGGGCGGCAAAATCCAATATTTGCACCCTTTCTTTTTCCCAACCTTGCTATATCCGAAATTTCTTATAATGGTTCACAATGGGAAGGCCAAATTTCAAATTGAATTAAAAGTTTACAATGGCCCGCGGCTGGTGAAATGCGGCAAAATTAAAGACTGTTATTTGTAACCCCCCCTCCCCCCTGCCCCGGCCGGCAGATTTATATTTTGCCCCTCCTATAAAAAGTCTAGAAAAATCCGAGGCTGTAAAGATGTAATAGTGTGTATTTCGTAGTTTGAGTCTCCTCTTCTTCATCTTATCGCGTTCCCGGTTGCATCCTCAGCTGTGCTGCTTCAGAGCCTTGGGTGCGCTTTCCCGCTTGTTCTTCTCCAAATGTAATAGACCTACATTTCAATAGTCGGATGTCGAAGACCTTGCGAAGTGGAGAAGAAGTAGCCGGAACAGTTTAAACGATTTGGCTATAGTTGTACGACCGGCCGGCTGTCTGAATTCATTTGCGAAAAGTTTAACAACCGGCCGCCACCAGACGTTACCCTCCTTGGGGATGCAGTTGAAGCACGAGTTGTTTGTGCTTCAGTGGCCTCTGACGACATTCACAGGAAGTGATGGAGTGGTCCTATTCTAGGCCGGAATTGAGTATTTAACGTAGCACCTCGTAGCACTGAGTATAAAACAAACCTACATCGTTACACGGCGAGACGGCGGCGTCTAGTCTCCATAAATAATATAAAATCTATTTCCCTCCAGCCCGAAGGCGTTTGCGATAGAAATTTTGATTTTATTGCCAGGCTTTACTACGGTGGCTCCTTTATGTCTATTGTTTATGATACAGGCGCGATGGTATTTATGGTCAATGTTTATACCTGTCTATGGAGTCACGTACTGAGGAAGGTTGAACGAAACTTAAATGATCATCATATTAGCCACAGCAAGTCCATTGCTGGACATAGGCCTTCCCCAAGGATTTCCGAAACGACCGATCGGGACAGGTGATACTAAATAAAAACTTAACAATAAACATAAAAATATTTTCAATAATTACTTGTTTTTAATTTATTTATGTCGGCCAAGCAGTAGCAGCGTTAAGGTAGGGCGCGGTTGGGCGACGGCCCAGGGCGCCAGATATAATGGGGCGCCATTTATTGCCACAATGGGCGGCTGGTTAAAGGCGGAAAATTTTAAGAATCCTATTCCCCCCCCCCCCTCCCTCCCCCCATCGCCAGAAAAAAATCCTACAATGTTTTTAAGTAACAGGACATTTAATTGTACATCAAATTGATAGCAAATCATATGTGAGTGGTATTGAAGCCTAGGTGAGTATGATTAGCAGTTAGGGGAGTGTGGGAATCTCGCCCGGGGCGCTGGTATGGCTAAAACCGGCACTGCGGCCAAGTTAAGTGAAAGGAACAAGCCCAAGGAAGAAGCCTCCATTTATTATCTTGTACATTTTTTATGTCACTAGTAAATAAATTATTTTATCTTTTTACTAAAAGAAAATAAAAGAACAATTCAACTATTGAACTGTCTCCTTTATTCTCGGTTTAAACAAATAAAAAGTCAAGTTTACACAGTATTCACTGGTTCAGAATTGGCGAAGAAAAATTGCGTAATTGCCAAAAGAAAGTTATATTTAAATAAACGGGCAAGAGCGAGTCGGACTCGTACGAGTACATGAAGGGTTCCGTACCACCGTACAATGTTTTAAAACGCTAAAGAAACACGTTTCTTGTATGACGACCCCCTTTAATTATTAACTTTATCTTATTTTTAGTATTTGTTGTTATAGTGGTCATAGTAATATATAATCGGTAAAAAATTCAGGTGTCTAGCTACTACGGTTCAAAAGATAGAGCCCTGTGTCAGATCGAGTTAAAAACGCTGAAAAACATTTTTTGTATGACAACCCCCTTTTAATTTTCATTTTATTTTTTTAATATATTTAGTATTTGTTATAGCGGCCACAGTAATACATAATCGGTGAAAATCAGGTGTATAGCTATTACGGTTCAACAGATAGAGCCCTGTGACAGACGGACAGACAGCGGAGTCTCAGTAATAGGGTCCCGTTTGCTTACTTCGGGTACGGAACCCTAGAAAAAATTACACTCTTGATATTCTTTTGAATGTACTTATTTAACTTACACCTTTTTGACAGCAGCCCTCGGCGACATGGGTGGCAGCGGCACCAGTTCAGCGTCCTCCCATCTGTCGCCGGGCTGGCAGGTCAACGACCTGGATTTGGACCTCACTGGGGAGCTGGCTATGAAGTGAGTAGACCCTAATATCCAGCTGGAAGTGATTTGACATAAGTGTTCCATCACGCTAAGTGCGCGTCCCCGGACACGCGGCGCGGCGATCAGCTTGTCTATATATTATTGAATAGCTGAAGCCCACGGCGTTGCCCGCATGGTTGATATTATTTGTAAATAATGGTGTTATATACATACTTTCATCCTCTATTATGCAATTTTAATCGATCTTTATAATGGCATTAACTGTATACTTACTTAAAATTTTCACCGATTATGTATTAATATGACCACTATAACAACAAATACTAAAAATAAGATAAAGTTAAAAATTAAAGGGGGTCGTCATACAAGAAACGTGTTTCTTCAGCGTTTTAAAACATTGTACGGAACCCTACATGTACGAGTCCGACTCGCACTTGCCCGTTTATTATAAAAATAGTGATACAATAAACTTGTTTTAGAACCATGAGCTCATGTTATGTTTTACATTTCTAACTTCATAACATAATTGACCAAGTTGCATACAAACTTTCAACCCTCATTTTAAAACCTCTTAGGGGATGAATTTCCAAAAATCCCTTCTTTTTTTAAGGCCTTACCTGAATTTTCCGGGGTCCAGTGCTGCCCCTATTTAAAATAAATAATTTCAAAGAAAACGGAGACATCATTAAAAATTTTGCTACTATCAAGTCCTGCCAAAGAGGCCGTTTTTCGCAAATGTGCGTAGTAAAGCTTAACGTTCTCACTTTAAACTGTAAACAGTAGTTCATAAAATACTTTGAAGGGTTATCTAGGATTTGGAAGTAGCAAAATTTTAAATGGTGTCTCTGTTTTCTTTGAAACTATTTATTTTAAAAGTGGCCAGCACTGGACCCCGGAAAATTCAGGTACGGCCTTAAGGAACGCTTGTGCAAAATTTCCCGTAAGTATCAGAGGCCACTTTCAGCGGAGTCTGCTTAGTCGGCTACGGTCGGCGGCCAGTGTCGCAAAACTCGCAAACTATCGCGCGCGCGACCTACGGCAACCGTCGCATAATAGTTCGCGATCGTTAGCAACCGTCAGCGACAGTTCGCAACCGTCGCCACACACTGTCACTCGTATGTATGGGCCCTAAGTAGGGTCGGCACGGCACATCATGTATCTCGCGTCCAGTTAACATTGCCTCATTACGGTGTAACAGTATTTTCAAAATAAACACCAGCACGAGCCAACGGCGTCTTATTACACAAAACATTTGACCACAACTTGTATTACAAATAGAAGCTTGTTATGAAACAATATTAGCTCTTATTACAACGATATTCTGTTCAATTTAGCATCTTTGTTATTAAGAGAAGCCACACCGTTCATAGTATGCAAATAAGAAAATGCACTGAGACATTCACTTCAAATGGGCGTGGTTTGGATGAGGCACATTTCTCGGCTATTGTAAAGCCTCTGCTGTCTGTCCGTCAGTCTGTCAGCGGGCCGTATCTCATGAACCGTAGTAGTTAGACAAATTTTCGAAGACTATAACAAAACTACGCTAAACAAACAGGTACAAACGGTAAAGAATTAGTCCAGATCGCAGATTTCGATTACTTCCAAAATGGCCGATTTGCCTTTTTGCAATTTTTGGACACTCGCTATGTTCGACCTTCTGAGGGCAGAAATAAATATTTTGGTAGTACCACCAAACGGGTATAATACCCAGCACATAAGTTGAACAAAAATGGCGGCTCTGCGCAGGTATAATTAGAGGAAAAAGTGTGCGCAGTGACCGCCATTTTTGTTGAACTTATGTGCCGGGTATTGTACAAACGACGCGCAATCTAACCTTGCTAGTAGATTTTGATTATCCCCAAAAATGGCCGATTTACCTTTTTGCAGTTATGCAAGCCCGCTATGTTGGACCCCCTCAAGGTACAAATGAAAACAAATTCGGTACAAATAAGTACATACTAAGAAACGTATACAATTGAAAAAAAAAATCGATTTCTCCAAGGTTCCTTCTAATTATTTTGAAACCCCCCCCTGGATATCTCAACCCCTAGGGTACAAACTAAAAATAGTAGTAGTAGTACAGTACAATCAGGCCTGTCACTCCCTGTTCAGGTATTGAAAATGTACCTACATTATTACTATGCGCGCAGGCGGCCCCTCCGGGTGGTAAATTCAGTTATACGAATCGTTTGTCCAGAGTAATAAGAATGAAATTGGCTTGCAATGGATGTCTAGGTATCTATTCGAAAAGGTGCTGAGTTCTGACGTGAGCTGAGTAGATATTTCTTTGAATTTATTTGCTAAGTGACATACCGAGTAGAAACGTTTGAAAAAAATCTATATAGGTATTCAAGTCAGGTTCCAGTTTCACACAGGATTTTTTTCCATTTTTGTATTATATCGTCGAAGAAACCTCTCCAACCCATCTGGCCAGCGTGGAGAGTGTAGGCCAAATCCTCTGACTGCTCTGGCTAATATATGGCTCTGGCAGGACAGAGGGTCGTGCTCCTGCAGTGGAGACTAAAAAAGACCTGATCATGATTATATCGCCGTAGTAAAACTTTACTTGCGAGTACTTTTTAAATGCGAGTCAAACTAGCACTTGGCCATTTCAACTAATCTTTCCTTACACCACAGAATTAATCTTCTTCTCTCCTTGCCATTTCCCTATACGGGGCACGGGGTCGGCCCCCTAATACTTTCACGCCATTTTTGGCGATTTTGCGCCATTTCTGGGCTTATGCCCAGCGTCCTAAAATGATTGGAGATGGTTCGACTCCAGGTAATAGGTGGGCGTCCTCTTCCTCTCTTGCCCTCCTGTATGTCCATGACTTTCCGAGTCATGTGGTCTTCCTCCCGACGCATTACATGCCCGTACCACCTAAAGCGATTTTCTCTGATTTCTCTGGATATGTCAGCAACTTTGAATGAGCCGAGAATGTACTCATTATTTATTTTATCCAGGCGTGTTACAAGCGTCTCTGAGTGTCGTACAAAACTTGTTTCTGATATCGAAACTTCATTGAACCAAGTTTCAGATTGGGGTCTATCCAACTTAGTTCAATTTAACCCCAATAAAACACAAGTTTGTGCGTTCACCGCTAAAAAAAGTCCCTTTGTCGTATCTCCCTCGTTTCAGGGCGCTTCCCTCGATATACAACCGAGGATCGGAATTCTCGGCGTCGAGATTTCAAGCGACGTTCAATTTCGCGGTCATCTAAATGACAAGGCTAAGTTGGCTTCTAAAAAACTTGGTATCCTCGGTAGAGCAAGGCGATATTTCACACCGGCACATCGCCTTCAGCTGTATAAGGCACAAGTTAGGCCGCATATGGAATATTGTTCCCATCTCTGGGCCGGGGGCACCTAAATACCAACTTCTTCCTTTTGACCATATTCAAAATCGCGCAACTCGTATAATCGATGATGAGACTCTCGTCAGCCGTCTCGATCCTCTGGCTCTACGTAGGGATGTTGCATCCTTGTGCATTTTTTATCGCATTTATCATGGGGAATGTTCTGAAGAATTGTTTGACCTAATACCTGCTGCAAAATTTCACCACTACACCACCCGCCTGAAATTAAAATACCATCCACACCACCTGGATAGTTGGCAATCAACCACCGTACGTTTTAAAAGGAACTTCCTGCCACGTACGACCGAACTGTGGAATCAACTTCCTGCAGCGGTGTTCCCGAACCGATACGACATTGAAACCTTCAAAAAACGAGTCTATATCTTCCTGAAAGGCCGGTAACGCTCTTGTTACACCCCTGGTGTTGCAGTTGTCCATGGACAGTGGTGATCACTTACCATCAGGTGACCCGCTTGTTCGTTTGCCGCCCTATAACATAAAAAAAAAACCACCAGACCAACGAAGCATTTTCATTTCAAGCACCGGCCGTGCTGCAGCGTTCCGTCGCTCTCTCTCGCTCTAGCAAGTTACTGTTCTGAGCGACAGAAAAGGATGGATAGCAGCATAGGAAAGTGCTGTTCCGTGCTGAAAGATGAGATCCAACCCTAAGCGTCCCCATTCCCCTTCCCCGCACTTCTACCCCGTTCTCGCCTTGTCGAGAGGCGACAGCGGGCGAACACATGCATCGACGTGTGCACGGATGTATAGTTTCGTTTGTTGTAGTGTAGGCATAAAATGATACTCCGCTTCTATGAAGTGCCATACCTGTGCTTACACGTCACACTTATACCGCATCTGTATACACTTGATCCACCAACACCTGCAGTACATACTAGTGTACTTATTCACAGTATCTGCTCCTTCCTGAGCAGTCCGCAGACAACTCAGACAATGGGATTACAATCGCAATCACTTGTGTAACACTGTAATTGCACCAATTGTTACGACTACTGTTGGGCTGTACGTAAAATAAGTGTAGGTACGTAATGCAATACGAAGTTGGTGTTTTTACCTGACTGTAACAGAAGGAGGGCAATGTTCTTCAAGTGTATGCAACATCTTCATTGAACCTCCCACTGCTGGGTAAAGATAGGCCTCTCTCACTGAATGCCATTTACCAAGGTCCTGAGCTACTCTTATCCACGTTCGACCCGCGAACTTTCTGATGTCGTCAGCCCATCTTGCTAACGGACGACCTACGCTGCGCTTACCATTAATGGGCTACCACTCTGTTAATATTTTGCGTGTATGCATGCATGTATGTCTCTTCTTTGGCTTTATACATAATGGGGTAGACAAAGCATTTTGGGTCTTGCGGCTCTTAGCTGACTTTTAGTGTGATTATGTTATTTATTATTATTAGGCCTTTGCCCAGCAGTGGGACATAACACCAAAAGAGAAGAAAAAAAAATTGGCGATAGAGTTGAAAAAGAATACAAAGAAGTGACAGGTTGTTTGTTAGCCACATCGCCTATAAAAATGATTCGCATTTTCGCCTAATTCCTCGATCAGCTTTTACCGTCTGCGCGGGAAGAGACGAAGCTTTATTATAAAGTATTATTTATTTCGTACCCACGACTAACTTTACAGGATAATTCCGAAAGTGTTAGAAGGGAAATTGAAATATAACATAACACACAAATTACTACTAACTAATAACTTAAAACTCTACATAACGTATTATATGTAAGGCTATCTTTGCGAATTCACTCAAAGGGCATGAAAAAATGTCCACTATTTCGTGAATTTTATCAGGCCTGCTGTGTCAATCCCCGTTTAGGTATCGAAAATGTACCTACATTATTATTATGCGCGCAGGCGGCCCCTCCGGGTGGTCAATTCAGTTATACAAATCGTATGTCCAGAGTAATAAGAATGAAATTGGCTTGCAATGGATGTCTAGGTATCTATACGAAAAGGTGCTAAGTTCTGACGTGAGCTAAATTAAACCATATCGCTAACGACATTGAGTAGATATTTCTTTGAATTTCTTTTCTGAGTGGGACTTCTGTACGTTTGTATTATTTATTCTGTGATTTTATTAACTATGTGCTGCTGGCGCATTCTAAGTTCTTTTTCTTTTCTCCCATATCAGCATGATGTGGGAGAAGCTGTGTAAGTACCTAATAATAATGTAAATGGGCAAAAAAATTAAACTTAAGCATATTAATTTAATAATATAAGGTCACGTACTATTATACAAGGGACATCCCCGTAATAAATCGAACCACGGGCTATAGGCTAGATCATTATAGTATAATAAAATTAAAATAACAGCCAAAGAACAAAAAAAAAATTTCGTCATTTCCATACAAAATTGTGCAGCCGCCCGGGCGATTTGTACAGGAATGTCGAATTTTTTTTTGGTTTTTTGACTGTTATTTTAATTTCATTATACTGAAGTGATCTAGTTTAGCCCGTGGTTCGATTTATTACGGGTATGGCCCTTCCACGTTGTATACTACTGATTTTCCTACAAGATACCGTAAAGATTATTACATAAAGGCTTACTTTATCTCACGGAAATATCTACTTTATTACCTAGACAAGATACCATAATTGGAGAAGATTCTCAAGGCTAGAAGGTCCGAAGTCGAATGTCCAATCATCATCATTGGGTCTTAGTCTCTACTGCAGAAGCACGACCCTCTCTATCCCACCAGAGCCATATATTAGCCAGAGCAGTCAGAGGATTTGGCCTACACCCTCCACGCTGGCCAGATGGTTGGAGAGGTCTCACTGATGTTCATAAGCTTTGTTCAGCTTGTTTCCTAAGTCGCCTTCTACGACATCCACGGGAAGACTTGGAGTGGTCCTATTCTACTCTGCCGGGAACCACACGGCATGCGTGTCAAATAAGCATTGTAAATTCTCTGATCATCTGACACCATAAAAATTTCATCAAAAATCTCTAACAAATCACGCAAAAATATACCTTATTGTCTCGACATGGTTCTGTCAATAAGGGCGACATTCGCGTTTAAATGAGTGTGAGTTCACACAGCATGTCAGTATGTTTGTAGGTGACTCTTGCAGGGAGAGTTGATCGTTAGCGTAGTACAGTAATTATTGAGTAGGTGTCAGAAAATGTACTTTATAATTTACCATGTCGGCTGTCAATAATTTCCAAGTTAACCCACAATGTATGCATGTATGTAAAAATCGGTCAGTGAGTGACCGATCTATCTGACCATCGATACTAGTTTTTGCTTATACTATCGATAGACTCCATTAATCATCGATAGTCGACTATCGATGGGCAACACTAGTCAGTATATAAAAACCTTGAATCTCGTTCTTCCTTACATTTTAGCGTGTTCCTGGTGTAATCTCTAGCCATGTTGCTTCGAAGCCTGAAGTCCGCTTTCCATCTCTTTTCCACTTTGGATTAGTCTTCGGCATAAAATAAAAGACTCCTATTTGCACCCCCCTACCGCTGCCCTATCTATAAATCAACTCTAGCTACGACCCTTATCCAGCTGCCTGCCATAAAACCATAAAAAAGCAGATGTACCTTATCTCGACATGACCTTTGCATTTACATAAAATACATATCTATTTGCAGTTACACCTGGTGGTTGCAAAGTGTAGCAAGTAAATGTTGCCTTTTGAATTACTCATCCTAATTTAGTTTACAACTAAGAAGACAAGCAGGAATCTCCTTTCATATCTAGGAGCAGATCATCAATCATCATCAGGTATTTTTAGTCTCCACCGCAGGAGCACGACCCTCTCTGTACTACCAAAGCCATATATTAGCCAGAGCAGTCAGAGGATTTGGCCTACACTCTCCACGCTGGCCAGACGGGTTGGAGAGGTCTCATTGACGTTTATAAGCTTTGTTCAGCTTGTGTTTCCTAAGTCGCCTTCTACGACATGCACGGGAAGACTTGGACTGGTCCTATTCTACTCTGCCGGGAACCACACGGCCAACTTTTTGATACGAATAATAAAAATAATAAACGGGCAAGTGCGAGTCGGACTCGTACATGAAGGGTTCCGTACCACCGTACAATGTTTTAAACCGTTTCTTGTATGACGACCCCCTTTAATTTTTAACTTTATCTTATTTTCAGTATTTGTTGTTATAGTGGTCATAGTAATACATAATTAGTGAAAATTTCAAGTATCTAGTTAATGCCATTATGAAGATCAAGTTAAAAACGCTGAAAAAAACACGTTTCTTGTATGACGACCCCCTTTAATTTTTAACTATTTTTTATTTTTAGTATTTGTTGTTATATCCGCCACAGTAATACATAACACTAGTTTACAAAGTTTTTGCTGTTCGCATACTTGCAGCGGTTTCATAAAGAATTCAGTACAAAAAACACATTATCTGGTTATAAAAAAAATTAAGACGTCTAAGTTTTAAAATATCTCATGTCAAAAATTAAATTTTCGTAAATTTTGCCAATACAAAAATTTTACTATAAATTCAATAACTTTTTTTGGAACTTTTTAATTTAGGTTTATTATAGTGCAAGCCATCCATTTTACAATTGATTTAGATCACAGCTCAATTCTTTTACGAATTTGAGCTATTCGCGTTTTTGTATAGGCCGGTATATTGCTATACAATGCGCACGGTGTTCAAAGTATGAGAAATGTTGTCGCAACTTAAATTTCATATATCTGTGTACATAAGAATGATAGAGGGATAAATCAATTTTTATTTCGATTAAGAAGAGTGATCTTTTATTTTACAATATAAAAGTAAATTATAAGGAGAGTAGTTTATTTTCTAAAAAAAAAAAAAGGTGAAATTGGTAAAATTTGGAAACTTGTTATAACAATACTTCCAATTCTGACGTCCTAGAAAAAAATCATAATCAGATCCGTATTTAGCATACAAAAATCTAAAAGAAACAACAAGTTTCATATGTGCAACACAAAAAATTTAAAAAAAATTGTAAACTAGTGTAATCGGTGAAAATTTAAAGTGTCTAGCTATTACGGTTCAAGAGATAGAGCCCTGTGACTGACGGACAGACAGACAGACAGACGGACAGACAGCGGAGTCTCAGTAATAGGGTCCCGTTTGCACCCTCTGGGTACGGAACCCAAAAAAATGAGTCAAGCACCGAATTATTCTGCTCTATCGTCAACACGGAGCACGACACACCATTAAATAATAAATAATACAACAACGATCATGGTGGCGAAACGAAACCACGAAACCTGATAATTTAATACACTTTCGGTTCAAGGTGAGGTATATAAACGTTTCGCTGGCAAACAGAAGCCGTATGAGATTTAGTGTGTAGGAAAATTACTATACGATTAAATTGGGTAGTATCCAGGGTCAAAAATAAATTATTTTGTAATGATAAGAGAATAAAACGTCGCAAAATAATATATCACTTGTCATTCATCACATCCATTTGAACGTGATTTTAGATTTATTAATGCCGAAAAACATATATTAATTAAGAGCGCTAATTGACTCCAAGGAACTATGACGTCACGCCGTTCGTTTTTCATAGAAATCCCATAGAAGATATTTGTTCTGACGTTTAGAAAAAAGTATCTGTTTTGACTTGTTGGCAACTAGCGGATTGGCGGGGTAAAATTAAAACAAATCCAAGGGCCATAAAGCCCAAAGGCCTCGTACCAGCGCATTGGTAGGCTTGAAGATGAAAAAAGGGCCTGCCTAGCTCGTTAGCGATAACGATGTTATAATGTAAGTTTTTGTTGGTAAAACCAACAGACCATGGATCAAGATAGACACAGCCTCTGTATGAATTTGCGTGTCGATCTGACGTCAAATTGACTTCATTTAGGATCGTCAGTTTTAGTCTGTGATGTCAATTCATTAGATCGGACATTGAGCTCTCTACTGTAAAATACCTACTAAGGGTTGGATCTCATCTATCAGCACGAAACAGCACTTTCCTATTCAGCTATCAATATCCGTCGCTCTAGCAAGTTATTGTTCTGAGCGACAGAAAAGGATATAGGCATAGGAAAATGCTGTTCCGTGCTGATGGATGAGATCCAACCCATCTGCCGTTTTGAGCCGTAGAAACTCGTCGGAAAACGTTGGTGGAAGTAATAAAAAAGATTCCTTCCGTTTGTTAGTAAATTTTTTACTAAATATTTTATTAAAAATTGGCACGCCTAGTTTTCATACAAATTGAAGGACTTTCTTTATCTAGTAGTATATACAGATCTGTGGTAAAACCGGTGACGGACGAGTTCTTTGGTTTAACTTTATTGGTTACCAATCACCATATAGAAAAAGAGCGTATACGAGGGCTGTTTGATAAGTACCCGTTTTCTAAATATATTAATATCACTGGCCGCAAATAAGTATACCACCTTTTTAAGCCATTTTTCAGAGGCGGGAAAATTACGAAAAAAATGGCATTTTTTTGTTTTTTTTTCTCATTTGACAACGATTCAGTGAAGGCGTGAACTTAAAATTGTTAAAATGGAGAAAGAACAGTATCGGTCTGTAATTAGATTCTTATTTTTGGAAGGAAAAACATGTGATGAAATAAAAGTAAGAATGCAAGCGGTTTACCATGAATGTGCTCCTTCTATGACAACCGTCAGATATTGGTATAACGAGTTTAAGCGGGGGAGAACAACAGTCTTTGATGAGGATCGCCCAGGCCGGCCAGTTGAGGTGACTACGAGGGCTGTTTGATATATACCCGTTTATGGAAAAAAAAAACATTTTTTTTTGTATATACTATGCATTTATTTTTCTACGTAGTCACCTTTTAACTCTATACATTTGTTCCACATATACTCAAGCTTCAATAAACCATCCAAAAAGTATGGTTTTGGAAAGTCATTAAAATAGGCCTCTGTGGCGGCAATGACTTCGTCATTTGATCCGAATCGCTTGCCACCGATCCATTTTTTTAGGTTGGGAAACAAAAAGAAATCGCATGGGGCCAAATCTGGAGAATACGGGGGGTGAGACAATAGTTCGTAGCGTAACTGTGCTAATTTAGCCGTCACAACTCTGGACGAATGAGCCGGGGCGTGGTCGTGATAAAACAGTACTTTTTTCTTTTTTAAATGGGGTCGTTTGTCCTTCAACACGGCGTCAAATTCATCCAATAAATTGGCATAGTACTGCCCTGTTATTGTTTTTCCCTTTTCTAAATAGTCAATATGTATAATACCCTGCGAATCCCAAAAAACGGTCGCCATGACCTTTCCAGCCGATGGGACGGATTTTGCTTTCTTTGGAGCAGGTTCACCCGGTAAAATCCACTGCTTCGACTGCTCTTTCATTTCCGGGGTGTAGTGGTGTCAATTTTCTTAACCATATATTCTATAGTCACCTCAACTGGTCGGCCTGGGCAATCCTCATCAAAGACGGTTGTTCTCCCCCGCTTAAACTCGTTATACCAATATCTGACGGTTGTCATAGAAGGAGCACATTCATGGTAAACCGCTTGCATTCTTACTTTTATTTCATCACATGTTTTTCCTTCCAAAAATAAGAATCTAATTACAGACCGATACTGTTCTTTCTCCATTTTAACAATTTTAAGTTCACGCCTTCACTGAATCGTTGTCAAATGAACCCAAAAAAAACACTAGTCGGACTGGATGCCAAAGCAGGTTTGTCTGAAACGTGTCTAACCAGTGATGCAATGTACAGTTTGGGTCTATTCAATAATACATCCAAAAATAGATTCTACGCAAAAATCACGAGAAATTCGAAACTAGGCGCTATTTTTTCGGCGATAAGAAAAGCCCTTCAATGCTGGTCTGGGACGGCGTTTTTCATCATCATCATCATCATCAGGTATTTTTTAGTCTCCACTGCAGGAGGACGACCCTCTCTCTGTACTACCAGAGCCATATATTAGCCAGAGCAGCCAGAGGATTTGGCCTACTCTCCGAGCTTGCCAGACGGGTTGGAGAGGTCTCATTGATGTTTATAAGTTTGTGTTTCCTAAGTCGCCTTCTACGACATCCACGGGAAGACTTGGAGTGGTCCTTTTGTACTCTGCCGGGAACCACACGGCCTTTTTAGTTCAGTGAACAAAGTAGTTGTAGCGTGAGTGAGCGGAGTCCAAAGCGATTCCTTCAGAAACTTGTTCAGGGTACTTAGGGGGTAAACTAAACATATTAAAAGACCTGACGTCTAGGACGCGAGCCGGAGTGAGGACGGCCAAGTTATCAATTTTCGGTTTCTTCCATGCTGGTCTGGGAGAAAAGAAATAACATAGAATGTACCAGCTGCTTCTCTTCCCGCGCAGATCGTAAAAGCCTATCGGGGGAATGTGCAAGAATTTGAATCATATCAATAGGCGATGCGGTTAGCAACCCATAACTATTACTTTTTCCACAATCATGCCCACGCCCACTATCACGCTAAAAGTGGCCTAGTCCTTGCCGCCCTAGGCTCTGTCTGCCCGTTAGAGATAAAGACGTCATAGTGTATTGTATCTAATATCTCAAAAGATGCATGGTACCGTAAAACGGAATCACTTCTTTCCGTTTTTCGAGCTTACGCACTCTTCAGAATCTCTCACTCTTCACTTATAAAAACCAGTAACCTCATCAAATCACCTGGGTTAGTCAGCGGACCCCGGGCTCTAAAGCGTTACCGCTGAGGATGCAACCGGGAATATGTGGGGACGATGATGATGACTATTGGTAGTATCAATAAGCTTATCGCTATTGTGACTATGTTCCAAAACCAACTATCAATAGTCCTGCAACGCTAATCCACAGTCCACACGATCACTGACAGTCCAGCTATTAAATATGAGAGAGAGGAGAGACCTACAAGTTTTTCATAAACAGGAAGTCTACTGCATTAAATAATAAATGTTACATTTATTTATATGCTTTAAATATAACATCTGTTGCAGGATATATAAACAAAGCTATTTTTAAATACCACACATAATGCACAAGTTTCCTGGTATGAGGAAGGAAAGTTAAACAATACAAGCTTTTTTTATCAGTTTATGACAACCTCTTCAGATTAAAAGTAGAAGAAAAAATAAAAAGGGAGACGAGGAAAAGGGAAGACCGAGGATGAAGTCCTACCAGGACATTAAAAAGATGGCAGAGAGATGAGAGGAATGGAGGCATCTCCACTTAACTCCACCGACAAGCTTTAAAAATGCAAAAAGAAGAAAGAAAACCATGAGTGGTCACTATCTGAAAACCCGCTGGCATTTCCCACTGCAAGTCAAGGGGGACTAAGATACCTATCTCTTTTTTTTTAAGTAGCAAACAAACAAACGTCACCTAATGGTAAGTGATCACCACTGCCCATGGACAAGTGCAACACCAGGTGTGTAACAGGAGTGTTACCGGCCTTTCAGGAAGATATAGACTCGTTTCAAATCTCACGTAAGTTTGAATAAAATAATGTTTTTAATAAATTAATGAACTGTGAACTTAATGGACTTTCAGCACTGTGTGAAATAGACATAGTTATCAGCTCCTAGCTAATATTAACACATTGAAGGACAGTAGGACGCCTATAGAATATGTAATCAATTGTTATTTCTATTGTGTCTGGCTTATTTATTTATTTTATTTATTCAAGTGCACTTGGAAATTTACAAACATACACATAAAAAACAATAAGGAAAACATAGTACTTAGGTGCTACTTATTTCTAAAGAAATTTCTTCCAGTAGACCCGCGAGAGGAAATGGTATGGCTGAGTGTCCATCAATGAGTTATTATATGCAATAATAAGTAGTTAATCAATCTTTTATTATGAATACTATCGGGCTTCATCACAAGACCCTGGAATAAAATAATTTTCTGTGCTATGGATGATAAAATCTAAGTAATTTTTTTAAATTAGCCATTTATGTTCCACAGCTGGGAGACATTTAAGACAAAAATATTTATTGAGAAACGTTAAACAAGATGGAGTTGCTCTTCCTCGAAAAGGACAGCTTCTTCTTCTTCTCGTGTCGAAAGCTAAAAATGTAATTCAAAATTCAATTCAATTCAAAATATCTTTATTATCATAGGATATTTATAATACCTCTTAATAATAGTCACTTTGTTTTGTTTTGCAAACAGCTAATTTACATACTTAATCATTGCAGGTTAAGGAGCTAAATGAATTTTTTCGGGGTCCAGTGCTGCCCCCATTTGAAATAAATAATTTCAAAGAAAGAGATATCATTTCAAATTTTGTCTTTGGGAAGCCCTAAATAACCTTTCAAACTTTTTTATGAACTACTGTTTACAGTTTAAAGCGAGAATGTTAAGCTTTTCTTGGCATTTTTGCCAAAAGTGGCCATTTTCTGCAATAATGCTAAGAAAAGCTTAACATTCTCACTTTAAACAGTAGTTCATAAAATTGTTTGAAGGGTTATCTAGGACTTACTAGAACAACATTTTAAATGATATCTCAATTTTCTTTTAAATAAATTTATTTTAAATGGGGGCAGCACTGGACCACTGGATTCATGTAGCCCCTTAAATAAAAGCTTGTAAAAATAAATTAATCTTATCAGAGCTTTAAATGTTACTACGACTTTTAAACATGACTAATTGAGATGTGGAAAAGTTCAAAAGACCTTTACAGAACTGGTTATAATGTCAATTATTGTAAACATTTTCTCTGAAGGGAAACAATAAATGTGATAGCAGTGCTGATTTATTTTTGGAAGGATTTTTAAGCTATTGCATAGCTTAAAAATCAGTGCAACAGTCTTCAACCTACGGATAATATGTGTAAGGAACCAATTAGTAGGGAGGAGAATACACCAAACAAAAATAGAGAAATTCAACAAAACGAGCCGAAGACAGACAGCTCTTTCACTACGGACGTGAAACCCACCAAGAAGATATATATTATAGGCTGTCAACAAGTAGTTGGTCTAGCATCAGTATTAACTAACTCAAGATATGACACAAAGTATGAAAAATACTCAGTAATAGGTTTAACGAAGCCTGAGGCATTATGCGAAGAGATTGTTTTAAGCTGTAATAATATTAAGTTAAACGAACATGACAAAATTGTACTATCAATTGGGGAAAATGACTCAAATCCTATCAATATTGTCGCCAAACTATGTACAATTCTTGATCGATTCAAAAACAATGACATATTATTGTTGAATGTTGTTCAAAATAAATTCCTAAGAGAAAGTAAACTAAATGAACTGCTCTTATTAATTTCGCGAAATTATAAAAATTGCAATTTTATTACAACCAAAACACAGTCGCTGCATGAGGCGTGTAAATGTATAAATTCAACTGTCGATTATATCGATTATAGGCGTAAATACCTAAATTTCAATGAAATCAAGAAAATACAAAAAAATCATATCCGTCAATCTTGCCCTAAATCTTTACACAAAGTACTTACACAAAAAACGATATTGGACTATTTTCCTGTAACTGAGAAGCAAAACAAAACCAAATGTGATTTAATCAATAGAAGCATGTCAACTGACTCGGTACTCATTCACTCAGAAAAAGATAATTTTTTTCGTGACTAAAAACCAATTAACTTTTTTTCACCAAAACATTCAAAGTTTGTTAGATAAACAAGATCAACTTCAAGTAGTTTTAAACAATTTTTCAGAAACTAATAAAAGAAATATTGACCTTCTTTGCTTAACAGAGACTTTTATTAAATCTGGAATGGAAGCTAATGTTCATATGGAGGGATATGTACTCGCGGATTATTATTCAAGGTCCAATAAAAAACGAGGTGGTGCATGTATAATGTGTAGAGACGATATGGATTATAAAAAAGTTCCATTCTTAAAAAACATGTCTAAGGCATATATTTTTGAATGTTGTGGTATAGAGCTGACTAAATATCAAATGATAATCATTTGTATATATAGAATTCCCAAACATAAGGAACTATCTGATCCTTTTGTGTTCTTGAATTACTTAAATGCTTTATTGTCAAAAATTGAATCTAAGGTAAAAAAGAAGGTAGTAATTGTGGGAGACTTAAACATTAATACTTTGAAAAATACAAAAGAAGCTTCTGAACTAAAAAAACTAGTACAAAGCTACAATTACTACATACACATAAATGAACCAACAAGAAAAAAATCCTGTCTAGACCTTTTTATTAGTAATATACCGAATGCCAAGGGAGAAACCCATAAACTTTTCCTCTCCGACCACGAAACGGCACAAACCTTGACCATACCCGTTAAAAAAATATACAAGTCACCAAGCGTTTGGTTTAGAAAATATCGTGACTATAGTATAGAAAATCTGTCAAAATTCTATGACTGCTTAAAAAACTTATCTTGGACTGATGTTTATGAAGAAAAAGATGCAAATAAAGCTTTTGATAAATTTCATGAAACATTGATATTGTTCTATAACCTATGTTTTCCTACTTACACTAAAAAAATTGTTAAAAACCATAAACACTGTACATGGTTGACGAGAGGTATAAAAAGATCCTGTAAAAGAAAGAGAAGCTTGAGGTTTGCATACTACAAATCAAAAACTTCAGGAGCTAAGAAACAGTATAGAAATTATAGCAATGTTCTTAAACGATGTATTAATACTTCAAAACGTCTAAAAAATTCGGAAAAAATTAAAAAATCTAAAAATATATGCAAAGCATCCTGGGAAATCATAAAAACAAATGTAAATTCCAACAAACCAAAACAATCGATTCAAGAAATTCTACACAATAATCAAATATACAATGACCCAAATAATATTGCCAATATATTAAATGACCATTTTATTAACCTAACATATAATGCAAATAATAATAATACAAAATCACAACGAACTAAGGATTGTTTAGTAAAAAATAATAGTTATAGCATATTTTTATTCCCAACTGACAGTTATGAAATAGAAAAAATAATTAAATCATTAAATGACACGAAATCTGTAGGCTACGACGGAATTACCACTAAAATAATTAAATTAACATCAAAAATACTTGCGCCGATTCTTAGTCACCTGATTAACTTGTCACTTGTTCAAGGTGTGTTTCCTGAGGCTCTTAAGAAATCGGTTATAAAACCTATTTTCAAGAGGGGAGATAAGTTATTGATCGAAAATTATCGTCCAATCTCATTAATACCTATTTTATCTAAAGTGTACGAGAAGGTTATGTACTTACGAATTTTAGCATTCCTTATAAAACACAACATTTTGGTAGAAGAGCAGAATGGTTTTCAAAAGGGGAAGTCTACAACGTTGGCTGCATTTAAGTTAATAAATAAAATATTAGAAAATGTAGACAAAAAAATTGCAATTACAACTGTATTTTTTGACATGTCAAGCGCATTTGACTTCGTAGCTCATGAAATATTATTGACAAAATGTGAAAAATATGGTATTAGAGGGCAGGCGTTAGAATGGTTGCAAAGTTATCTCTCGAACAGATCACAGCATGTTGAAGTAGAGAATATTGATGATAATAATGAAGAAAAAACATACAAATCAAAGCCTATTATTAACAAAGTTGGCGTCCCACAGGGAAGCATCCTAGGCCCTTTGTTATTTTTAATTTATATTAACGACTTGCCTAAGGCTACAAATCATTTTTGCACACTCTTCGCAGATGATATATCTATAATCATACCTGACATTTATAATGATGCAATAAAATACAATAATGATATTAATAATACTATTAATGATATAATAAATTGGATGACATGTAATAATTTGAAGGTCAATATTAATAAAACTAAATTTATTCAATTCTATAATAAACGCAGTGACACTAAGAAAAATCTAAATATTACATACAAAGGACAACCCGTTGAAGAAACTAAGCAAATAAAATTTTTAGGAATTATTTTGGACAACAATTGCTCATGGGATAAACACGTAGAAAGCGTGTGTAGTAAAATAAATAGATTTTCTTATGCACTTAGGAGATTGACAAGGATAGCAGGCAGAAAAACCGCTATTCTTGCATATCATGGGTATGTAGCATCTCAACTCAGGTATGGACTCCCCCTATGGGGAAATGCTACAGAACTTAACACAGCATTTATGGCACAAAAACAATGCATACGTTCAATTTTTGGGGTCTCAACTGTAACAAGCTGTAGACCCTTATTCAAAACACTGAAGATATTAAGTCTCCCGAGTATGTATATATACGAAATGTGCGTATTTGTAAGATCACACCCAGAATTATTTAAAACCAGTAATGATTTGCCAAGTAGGTACAGTAAAAGAAATCCCAACAGATTAGTACATACCACAATGAAAACATGGTTATATAGTTCAAACAGTTTTCCTATGGCTGTACGAATCTACAATGATCTGCCTAATAATATTAGATCAATACATAGTCTTAAATCATTTAAACAAAAACTGTATGACTGGCTGGTTAAGAAGTGTTTTTATAGTGTTAAAGACTTTTTATCCGCATCTATAATTATATGAATTCTATAATGATAATAATAATAATATATAATAATAATTTGACTAATATAGGATTTTTAATTGACAATAAATAAAATAATACCTAAAATTTTTTTTCCAATTGAATTGATGTACCAATATCTGTTGCATGTCAGTGATGACTAAATGTGTGAGACTCTACATGACTTTTGTACCACCTAAATTGTACCACATTTTAAGCAATAAATTACATTTCATTTCATTTTCATTTCTTTTATCGCGGGCTTTGAGCGCGGCGACCGAATCAAGAAATTCCGTAACGAAAATAAAACCTAACACTCGGCAACCGGCGACCGGCACAGCAGCGCGGCGTTGAAAGCTGTGCATCGTCTAACGTCGTTTCAGTTTGGCAGAATGCTATGCAATAGCTTTACCGCGGCAGTCCCCGAGTGCCTCACGTTTTTTTTAATGGAAAAAACACCTGAAGTGTCAATCATTGAATTTTCGCAAGCACAGCGAGTTTCGTTTGACTGGAGAATGTGTGAATAGCTTTTCTGACTGATTTTCCTTTTTAACAAAGTCAGCCAGCACTAAGTACTTATAGTTATTCCATGTACAGCTAGATAGTGTCTAGTAGCAAAGTTGAAGGGAGATTTATATTTATTTTTATCAGTTTGTTGGCTGTATCAACACTGTGTTAGGTACCTACCTACCCACATGAAGTTTAGGCAAATAAGCTCCTGATTATCCAACCTCTAATAATAAATATCATCTGTATCCCTTACGGGGTAGACGGCCAGAAGTTGGACAATCTACAAGGAATGCTTGTTGTTAAAATTGTATGTCAACAAAAAAAATACCTTAGCCAGGCTATGTTATAAAGTATAAAACAGAGAGAAATAAACCGCGGCTCAAGGAGAAACGATAAAAAGACAAAATTGATAACAAACGGACCAAAAACAAAGAGCGCAGTCACCGTTGCGGATACTTGGAATAATTCATACCGAGAATCACTCCATCCGCAGAGGTCCAACAAGATCATTATTTTCGAGACAAAAACCTTTCCAAGCGGACGGAATAACTAAACAAAACAATACACTATTATAACACGGCGATTTCAGCGAAATATACTTTCACCGATTTAGTTGCAAAATAGACAGTAATCTCGATAAAATTGTCTTGCCCGTTCTGAAGATTAGTCACGTAAATTTGAAACAGTTTTCAAAGTAATAATGCTTACCTGAGTTTAATAAATGCTTCAGATGGTGAGTAACGCAATGAAATCACTCAACACATGTTTTACAACGATAAGAAAACACAGTCACACGTAAATAAATTGAAATGAAGAGAGTACGGCTATCGGCACAATATGGTCACTGGGAACTAAGCTGTCTCAGTTTATTTCACAACGTTCACAGAAATATAATGATTGTACTCATAAGTATAACACATTGAGAACTTTTCGATAATAATTATTACAATGGCCAGGAAAATAACAACACTCGATCCGTTTGCAATCGACAAAAAATTCATTTGATTTGAATTTTGTTTGATTAATTGACGCAGGCAAAATCCCATTCAAGTTGCTTGATTTGACATACCCAGTGTAGCCAACTAAGTATATAGTTTTAAGACGGTTTTAAGTTTAACCACAGAATACATAAGAATCAACTGTACTGTTTAGGTAGATTTACATATTTAGGAAATGTTCGCAAGTTTTTAGTTTAGGTGGTTTCATTAGGTGGGCCTCAAAATCTCCAGCTTTAATTTTTATTTTTAGGGTTCCGTACCCAAAAGGGTAAAAACGGAACCCTATTACTAAGACTGTACTGTCTGTCACCAGGCTGTATTTTATCTCATGAACCGTGATAACTAAACAGTTTAAATTTTCACACATGATGTATTGTATTTCTGTTGCCACTATAACAAAAAATACTAAAAACAGAATAAAATAAATATTTAAGGGGGCTCCCATACAACAATCGTGATTTTTTGCCGTTTTTTTGCTCGATATTAAATAAAGTGTCTAATGTTGTATAGATAATGGTATGGAACCCTTCATGCACGAGTACGACTCGCACTTGGCTGGTTTTATTTGTATTTAAGATGCTAGCTTTATATTCTACGTCATCAAGACACTAACTCGGCCTAAGTAAAACTCAAATAAATTGTAATAAAATCTATAAAGGGGAGTGGAGGAGGGAAAACCAGAAAAGTTTGCTTTAGCGTTATACTCGTACATGGACGAATTTCGATTCTTGTCGTTAGTTTAGTTTAAACCAAATCAAATAAAATCTAAGGCAAAACAAAAAAAAATGCCGCGTGCGAGTCGGGAGGCCAACTTCGACTGGTTTTGGTCAGTGACTCAGTGAACGCCAGGGAGTACTTATTTGGAAGAAGTAATTCAAGTTATATATTCGTTTCCTCTCTCAATCACGTTTGTGCTGGGTACAGAAAAAGATAGAATGGTTTGTTCGGCTTCAATCATGTCTGCCGAACAATGGCCGGTACGGCGCTCGGACTCTAGGTACGTATTTGTTAGGATAATTTAATAACGTTTCGTATCGTATCTAGCAGTTAACGGATAACGTGGAGGAACGTGAGAACTCCACGTTCCGCCAGCACAGGCACGGTTTGAGATACTTATCTGTTATTTTACGGTTACTCGGTATCATGTGATTCGGATATCAAATAACGTAATATATTGGTAACATGTTCTTCAGCGCTAATATTTTCATTTGGTATTAGTACGTTCGGTCCCTCTATCTATGAAAGAAAATCGCATTAAAATCCATTGCGTAGTTCTAAGTGCACATACATACATACAGAGGGGCAAACGGCGAGAAGCTACTTGTAATCGTGATAATCGACTGACAATCGAATTTGTATTAATTTTCATTCACTTGGTCGGTGACTTTGAATCGATTGAACGCGGACAGAGTGTTCTCATCACTAAATGTCACCATTGACATTACATTTGACAGTTCAAATTTGGCACTCGAGGATTTCATACAAATTGAAAGATTTTTTTTATCTAGTATATACAGATCTGTGATAGATTGTGTATTTATAGTTTTTGCTTAGCATGATTGCTGTTTTTTTCTAACATAGAGTTGGAAACACTGTTCATAGAATTAAACTGAATCGTTCAATGAATGAAAAGTATGGTTTTCGTTCAAAAATAATATGAGGTTAGCGAGGTTAGTTTAGACTGTAAAAGAAATAATTTACCTATGGACCACTTCGTGTTTTTGCATTAAGGTTTGTCTGTGGCTCTTTTGTCCTGTAGGTTGCCTGCTTGACTCAGTCAAGTTGACTGTCATACTCTTGTCAAACAAATTGCTATTGTCAAAAATATTTGTTGTCAACAAAACAAGCAAGCAAAAATCAAGAGAAGTGGTTTTCATTTATTTATTACAGTGGTATAATATGTAGGTTTTTATCTTTTGTTAAATTAAAACCGTAATAAACATTATTCAATTTTCTCAACCTAAAAAAATTTGTCGTAACATAACCTAAGATGGAAGACGATCAAGGATCAAAAGAAGGTCCCCAAAATGAAGCTAAAGTTGAATTTAAAAAGCCAGTGCTCATTGGACGTATCGGAAAACTTCCTAAAAAAGCTAAAAGCGACACCGAAAAACCTCCAGAGCCGAAATCTGAACAAAAATCGACTGACAGCGCTGGAGATTCGTCGTCAAAAAGTAACTTGCCGCCGGCCGTTTTGTTGAAGGAATTATCGACTCCTATACCTTACAAAGAGCCTAAATGGTCAGGGCTGTGTCCAGATGGTAATCAACATAGGAATTTATGTAATATAGCTTACATTTAAACACTTTATGCATGCTAAGCCCAAGTCCAGGCTTACATGGGCCAAGTGCTTGGGACTTCCTCTGTCTGAAATGATGATGAAGGCTAGGAAAAATTTGGCGCGCGTTATTTTATTGGACGCAGGCCGCTCTAGATCGGTCATTTTGGAAATCCTTGGGAGAGGCCTATGTCCAGCAGTGGACCTTATGCAGCTGAAATGGTGATGATGATGATTTTATGCAACAATTTTTGGGAATGAACCCATCATCCTACAGGTGGATAAGGTGGATTTTTTTCTATATAAACAATGTTTTTTTTTTTTTTTTTATCTTTTTTTTTTCCGAGGCTTCAGTTCACTTGGTGTGACTATGCCAGCCTCATGGGGGATTTCGATTAGAAAATTTCTAGTTTCTGTGCAACATCACAGCTCTTATGAAAAGGTATATGGCTTTTGCCATATGTGATAGTGGGATAAACGAGGTTGCCTGGAAGAAATTGCAGAGCAATAAGGCCGCCTTTTGCGCATTTCCTAATTTTTAAGATAATTATGTTCTGTTTTTTACTTTTGTGCATTAAAGGGTATTGTATTGTATTGTATGAGAGTTGTAACCAATGTGTCACAGAAGTCGACAAGTGTTAATCATTTCATAATGGGCATCTAATAGTGAATATCCAGGGTGCATTAGGTCACTTTGACACTTTGTAGCTTTAGGCATAGAGCCTAGGGCCGCGAGACCCAAAGGCGACTTTTAACGTGAAGGTGGGCGGGAAGACAGAAAAAGGAATCAAAATAGTGATGGGTTACCACGTATCTCCTATTAACATGATTCACATGTTTGCCCATTTCCTCGATCCGTTTTTATATTAACTTCAACTATACTTCCTTTTCAGGTTCAGAATATGCATTAGAGGTGCTCAAATCCGGCATGATAGTGGAGAAGGTAGACTTGACTAACAAGGCATACTACGTGTTTGGTCGTCTCGCTAACTGCGATGTTGTAATGGCACACCCTACCATATCCAGGTTAATACTTGCTCTCTCTCATGTTAGCATGTTTCCGGTTAGTTAACCCGCCAAACAACTCGGTCGAATCCGCCCGGGCGTCCATTGTTTCAAGACAAAATTGACAATTATCAAGTGATTCAAACATCCAAAAATAAATAAATGATTTTGACTTTGTTGCGCATCCATAGCTGCTTGGAGCCATAGAGAATAGAAGAGAAGGAAAACAATTCAAGAGCTTGACTGTGAAGTCATTTAAAGTCAGAAAAACAAAAGTGTACTTAAGGTGAAGATATAGGCAAATGGCCTTGAAGTGTGAAATAAATTGTTAACTCATAAATATGGTGATCATTTCCATATTGCTCTTCGTCATGCACTAGATATCCTTTTAAATTATTTTATGAACTGCCGTTGAAACTATTATTGATGATCCGTCTAGCTTTAAAACTTGCCGTGGCCACTTTTGGCGGAGGCAAGTTTTAAAGCTAGACGGACTAATGTAAATACTTTCAATGGTGGTTCATAAAATAATTTAAAGGGCTATCTAGTGCATGACGAAGAGCAATATGGAAATTATCTCCATATTCACGAGTTCACAATTTATTTCAAATGAGGGCGCCACTTCAAGGCCATTTGCCTATACCTTCACCTTAATTGAAAAATATCGATAAATCCGCGTGATGAGACTGATGTCTCAGTGACACAATGCACAACACTGAGTCATGGACTGGGTGACGTATGCGGGGAGCGGGGGCAGAGTGTACCCCCCTTGAAACACCTTCTACATATGTCGACTGCACTCAGCTGTCATGCACTGTAGGTGCTTTAATTTAAGTTTACCTCTAAGTTGTTCTTATACTTAGTTGGTGCAAAGAGTAATTAAATAAAAATTTTTAAGTAACCCCTGACAACTGTAGCTAAGAACCATCTCAATTACGTGAGCTTTCAAAAAAAAAACCGCATCATAATCGGTCCATTCGTTTAGGAGCTGGATGCCACAGACGGAGAAGTTACTTATAACACCTAAAAAAGGTCTTATCTTACACAATTTCAACAATTACCTCTTTCTTCCCATTTCCTCGTGTGTCTACTGGGAGAAATTTCTCTAGAAATAAGTAGCATAGCACTTAAGTACTATGTTTTCCTTGTTTAGGGTTCCGTACCCAAACGGTGCAAACGGGACCCTATTACTGAGACTCCGCTGTCTGTCCGTCTGTCACAGGGCTCTATCTCTTGAACCGTAATAGCTAGACACTTGAAATTTTCACCGATTATGTATTACTATGGCCGCTATAACAATAAATACTAAAAATTAAACAAATTTGAAAATTCAAAGGGTAACACAAACGTCAAACAAAAAATGAGTTTTTTCGGCGTTTTTAACTAGATATTTACAATGGCATTAACTATAGGCAGATACTTGAAATTTTCACAGATTACGTATTACTATGTCCGCTTTAACAACAAATACTAAAAATAAGATAAAGTTAACAATTAAAGGGGGTCGTCATTAGAGTTGCAACGGATATCCGGTCACTATCCGGTATCCGGCCCTTTTTTACTATCCGGCCGGATACCGGATGGTAATGTACTATCAGACCGGATACCGGATAGTAAACTTGGTAGATTTTATAAATAGAATCTAAATAAAGACACAGTTGTAATTGAAGCTTTTTATTATTTTAAACAACTTTAACTTTTTATAATAAACCAATTATTGAAAGTAACTTGGTGATAATACTGATAGTTAAAAAATGTACTTATTTGTAACTAGTAAGTAATAGTAATAATAATTAATTTAATATTGGAAATCCACCAAAGGTAAATTATGATGTATAAAAACAAGATTTTCAGCACTTTTAGGAAGCAAACGATGCCTCTTGTTTTCATATACAAGCCCAGCCTCTGAAAACAGTCTCTCGCTGTACGACACGCACCTACGAAACTCAAAATGCCGCCGGCCGAATATTCGGCGGCCGGATACCGAACATTCGGCTGGTGGTCAGGCCGAACATCCGGTATCCGGTATCTGGCCAAACAACTATTCGTTGCATCTCTAGTCGTCATACAAGATATGTGTATTTTCAGCGTTAAAACATTGAATGGAGGTACACTTCATGTACGAGTCCGACTCGCACTTACCCGTTTATTTACATACGTTATTTGTAAGTTTTCAAGTGAACTTGAACTAATATAAAATTAAATTTTCAGGCACCATGCAGTCCTCCAATACAAAGCATTTGCAGCGGACGGGGAGCCTCCATCGGGCTGGTATCTCTTCGATTTAGGCAGTACCCACGGGACGTATCTAAACAAGGATCGTCTCAAAGCGAGTCACTATGCCAGGGTGCGAGTCGGGCATCAGATCAAGTTTGGGAACAGCTCTAGGACTTTTATCATGCTGGTAAGTATGAAAACAATGACTGCCGCTGTGGTCCAGTGGTCAAGGCGTTTGCCTTGTGATCCAGAGGTCGTGGTTTCAAATCCCTCTGGGAAGCATACTTTGTGAAAAAGTTGTTTCCACTCTGGTTAGGATATTGCAGGCTTGAATTACCTGATTATCCAAAACGAAAGATGATTTCGTGCTTTGGAAGGCATGTAAAGCTGTTGGTCCCAAACGCCATCTAGCGTTTGTACCTATCCTAGGATTGGTTCTGGTCTACCCTTTGGGTTGTGGAGGTCAGACGGCAGTCGCTCTGTGTAAAAAACCACGTCGAATCACCTAGGTTAGGTAGCGGACCCCGGGCTCTGAAGCGTGACCGCTGACGATGCAACCGGGAATACGTTCGGATGATGATAGTAATAGTGGACGGTGTACAAAGCAAAAAAACCGCAAATCGATGTACAGGATAGCCATTTGGTACACACTTTAGGTTTAAATAATAAATAATTAAAAAATAATTCATAACATTACATAATTTGTTACAGGGTCCAGATTTCGACTGCGAAGGAGAATCGGAGCTCTCCGTCACCGAAATCAAACAGAGGGCGGAGAACATGAAGAAAGAAAGAGAGAGGATGATACAGGACGCCATAGAGCAGAGGGAGAAGGATAGATTGGCGGAAGAGAAGAGGCGGGAGGAACAAGGAATAGATTGGGGCATGGGTATGTTTTGGAGTCCTTTTCTAAAGCTTCTTTATAGTCTTTGTAGTCTGTAGTGTGCCTTATAATAACTGAGCCTCTAGATCCATCTAAAGACTTGGCCTTAGATGTATCTACAAACATGGAAAAGTTCATTTTACCCGACTGCGCCAGAAGGATGGTTGTTTTTGAGTATGTATGTGTGTATGTATTTTTGGCACGCTCTGCAGCCTAAACTACATGATGGATTTTAGCTTGAGAGGTATCATTAGATGACTACCTCCGTGGTCCAGTAGTCAAAGCGGTTGCCTTGTGATCCCGAGGTTGTGGGTTCAAATCCCACTGGGAAGCATACTTTGTGAAAAGTTGTTTCCTGTCTGGTTAGGATATTGCAGGCTTGAATCACTTGATTATCTGAAAAGATGATTCCGTGCTACGGAAGGCACGTAAAGCTGTTGGTCCCAAAAGCCATCTAGCGTTTGTACCTATCCTAGGATTGGTCCTGGTCTCCCCTTTGGGTTGCGGAGGTCAGACGGCAGTCGCTCTGTGTAAAAACCAGTAACCACGTCGAATCACCCATGTTAGGTAGCGGACCCCGGGCTCTGAAGCGTAACCGCTTACAATGCAACCGGGAATACGAGAGGATGACGATGATGACTCGTGTTTAATACCCCTTATTATGTAACAGTGTCATAAACTACTATTCTTACAGGGGAGGATGCGGAAGAGGAACCAGATTTAGCAGAGAACCCGTACGCAGCCACGGCCAATGAGGAGTTGTATTTAGAGGACCCGAAGAAGACACTGAGAGGGTACTACGAGAGAGAGGGCCATGAGTTGGTGTATGACTGCGAGGAGAGAGGGCAGGGACAGTATATATGCAGGTTGGTGTCGTTTAGACATTATAAAATGCTTGTCGGGGAGATTTTTTTAAAACCAACACTTCGCATTCGTTTGGTAGAATATTTATTTATTTATTTAATAATTACATTGCATTTCACATGAATAATTCAATACAAAATATAGTTACATATTTAGTGAGACACCACACCTTGTCAGGCATATTTTATTTTTTATCTTGTTGGTATTCGGCGACGGAAAAATATGATTTTTTTATCAGATGGTTTTTTTTATGATTTTAAAAAGGTTTTGTAACTGTTTTCGTCTTTTATGTTATTGGGCAATTTATTATATAATTTAACACATGTACCGTTGTATTTATACCTCATTCCTTAAATCAGTCACCTATACTAATATTTATAAAAGAGGGCAAAAGGGCAACATTTGAACCATTACAGATATATTTATTTATTTAACTTTATTACAATACATGCAAATGGCATTGGCATGTACAGATCAATCTGTAATAGGGATTTTTCTATATTTACTTAGCCATGGATGGAACCAGTGATCTCAGGTCATTCTGCATGTAAATAGCCCGAACAGTTAAAATGATTTGGCTCCTCAATACAACTCAATAAAAAGGAAAAATTATTATGCGAGGAAGTGGGGGTAGAATGTGGCTTTAGGGGTCTCTGCTGTTGCACAGGTGCAACCAGGAAGTATATATGGTTGTCTTTTTTCTGCACTTCACCCCAGGTGAAGATGTCGCCTCGATACAATTCAATAAGGAAGGAGGAAACATTTGTGTGTGAGAGGGGCTGACTGCCTCCGTGGTCCAGTGGTCAAGGCGTTTCCCTTGTGATCTGAAGGTCGTGGGTTCAAATCCCACTGGGATGCATACTTTGTGAAAAGCTCTTTCCAGTCTGGTTAGGATATTGCAGGCTTGAATCACCTGATTATCGGAAAAGAAAGATGATTCCGTGCTCGGTTCCAGTCTCCCCTTTGGGTTGTGGAGGTCAGACGGCAGTCGCTCTGTGTAAAACCAGTAACCTCGTCAAATCACCTAGGGTAGGTAGCGGACCCCGGGCTCTGAAACATTAAGGATGATGAGGGGGGGGGGGGGGTACGATTATTGTGGCAATGTAAGACTATATTTTTTTTTTTCAGAGTAGAACTGCCAATAGACGACGCCCGTGGTAAACCAATGATGGCGGAGGTGATCCACCGCGGCAAGAAGAAGGAAGCTGTCATAGCATGCGCGTTGGAAGCCTGCAGGATATTGGACAGAGCGGGGCTGCTCAGGCAGTCTAAACACGGTTAGTGTTGTTACGAGAGTAGAATAGGACCAATCCAAGTCTCCCCGTGGATGTGTGGAAGGCGACTTAGGAAAAACAAGCTGAACAAAGCTTGTAAACATCAGTGAGACCTCTCCAACCGTCTGGCCAGCGTGGAGAGTGTAGGCCAACCAAATCCTCTTGACTGCTCGTGCAAATCTGGTAGTACAGAGAGGGCCGTGCTCCTGCAATGGAGACTAAAAAAGACTTGCTGATGATGACATAATAAAAATGTATAATGGCGGGCTTATCCAAGTGAGGGATGTTTTCCATCCAACCAAGTGTCTGAAAAATATTAAGAAAGCATCTGGGTAGCGAAGATGAGATGAAGAAGATATTTTTTCATTTTACACCCCCCCCCCCTAAAATCTAAAAATAGAGTAGCACGACACTCGTGTGATTTTCACAAATTTCCTTACGATGCTACTTGTATACCAGAGTCGCGACGCCGCAAAGAGCGCGATTGGTCGGCGGACGACTACTACGACAGCGACGACGACACGTTCCTGGACCGCACCGGGGCCGTGGAGAAGAAACGCAGCATCCGGATGAAGAAACACGCGCAGCAGCCGGACAAACCGCTCACCTACGACGACTTGGTAAGTTTCTAAGGCCGTTTTAGGGTTCCGTACCCAAAGGGTGCCAACGGGACCTTATTACCAGGCCTGTGTCACTCCCCGTTTAGGTATCGAAAATGTACCTACATTATTACTAATGCGCGCAGGCGGCCCCTCCGGGTGGTAAATTCAGTTATACGAATCGTTTGTCCAGAGTAATAACAATGAAATTGGCCTGCATGTCTGTCTAGGTATCTAAACGAAAAGGTACTGAGTTCTGACGTGAGCTAAATTAAACCGTATCACTAACAACATTGAGTAGATATTTTTTTGAATTTCTTTGCTGAGTGAGACTTCTGTACGGAGTATTAGTATCTATTCTGTGCTGTAACTGAGACCCGAGCTGCGTGCGAGCACTCCCACCAAGCGCAGAGCGTTTTATTTTTAATTTTCCGAGATGGCCGCCAATAGTCGATTGCTGAAATTCAGTATGCAAGGGTTTTACGGATCGCGGAATCCGAATCTGTAATTTTTTTTAGAATCCAAGATTGGATTTTACACTTTTACTTTATTCGTTCACGACGTCCTACTGGAACATCGAAGGGTCTGAAATTTTGTATGCTGGGATAAATCACCCCGTGGAACTCAAAACTGCAAACAAATTTTGATTCCAAGATGGCCGCCCACACATTTTTTGATGTTTCCTTTACTGACTGTAGTTTTTAGCTATTTACTCAACTGGACATAGATTCCAACCAACTGTAACAGCTGCACGAAAAACCGCGGGCTGCTTGCAGCCCGCGCAACGCCCGAAAAGCTAGTATAACTCATATGTTTAAATGTAATTGAATAAGAAAACAAACGACATTGTTCTGGGTCTTATATGTTTATATATATGTATTTATCACTAGCGACCTGCCCTGGCTTCGCACGGGTACAATACCGATACTAATACTACAGAATGTCTTTAACTAAAAAAAATCGTACGAAAATGATTAGACTTCGCGCACGAGCGCTGCGTAGGGAGCCGACCTCGCGTGCGCCGCGCGGACCTTACTCATAGCACAGAATACATAAGAGTCAAACTCATAGATCTAAACTCCCCTCCCGCACGCGCACCCCCGCCTTGGTGACGCCCACTTCGCAACGGGCCGTGCAGCAGAAATCGTAGTATTTTCATTTCGCCATAACTTCAAAACCAAACGTCCAATTTTAATCATTCAAAGACCAATTATTATCTACATAAACTGTACTTAGTGATGAAATAATTATTTTGATAAGGATTAATAGCATGAGTAAAATAAACGCGATTAAATGTAGTCCAAAAAAAATTCAAGATTTCTAAATAAAAAAATGGTTGTTGTGCCTCACTCGACATAGATAGGTATAGTGTGTCGCGGACTTTTTTGTAGATATTTATAAGATCTACAATTAATTAGAGCATTTTATGGTTCTATCTTTTATAGTTTAGGCAGCGTACGCAAATAAGTAACTTTTCTTGTTGATTTTTTACGCCTTGTGTCCGAAAAACCCAAATATTTTACGGAACCCTAATTTTTCCAAAATAAAATTTAGCCTATGTTGCTCGTGCATAATGCAGCTTTCGAATGGTGAACGAATTTTTGAAATCGGTCCAGTACTTTTTGAGCCTATTCATTACAAACAAACAATCATACAAAGTTTTCCTCTTTATAATATTAGTGTAGATAAAATATAGTATCGTTAAGTTAGTATCTCATAGTTTGAAAAACTTACTTTGGGGCCGGCTTAATCAGTGTGATTTGTATATATATTTATTATTATTCTCTTTATTCACTTTTTTACTTAGATTAGATTTTTATAAAATATTTATAAAAAGTAAATATAAAACATATCTACTACAAAATATATATACATTATAAAAACCTAACCTATTATTATTATTAATTACATATAATCTCGCTATATGTATCAGGCAGTCGGGTTTTATGTTTTTAAATAATTCTACCTATATCCCTTTACAGCTCAAACAAATATCCGACATCGAGACCAAAATCGCAGCTGAAGAGAAATGCCTCGCGCGTCTTCGGGAGAACTCCAAACCGGTGCAGCATTCCACTGATGAAGACGCCTTGGACGCTTTCATGAGCACGCTGAGCGGGAAACAGAGCGTGGCGCAAAAGGCGGACATATCTAATGCTAAAGTAAGTAACTTTTGAGATTTTTACTCAATTTATTGATGAAAATAAAATGCGAATAAAATTGTCTGTCTAAAAAGAGTTTATTTGCTAGGCGAATTAAAAAAAAACCCCGACTGTGAAGAACGCCATCTAGTGATGAGTAGCGGAACTACCGATACGACTTGATATCCGTAGCGCCATCTATTATTTGCTAGAGAAAGCCCTGACTCTCAAGCGTTAACCCCCAATTACTTTTAAACGGCTGAACCGATTTTTAACCTTAAAAATAGACATATAGATAGAATACTACAGTAAGTACTATGATATAAGTAGTAGCTAGCTACATAACTGTCTCCCTGCGTTAGATACAACTCCAAACCAATAGAGCATTCCACTGATGAAGACGCCTTGGATGCTTTCATGGGCACGCTGAGCGGGAAATAGGGTGTGGCGCTGAAGGCAGACATAATATCTTATTCTAAAGTAATTTTTGAGATTTTTACTCAATTTATTGATAAAAAATTGCATATAAATCTTCTTCATCCAAGCGCGTTCCCGGTTGCATCCTCAGCTGTGCTGCTTCGGAGCCCGGAGTGCGATTTCCCGCTTTTTATGCTCCAAATGTTACATGCATGGCAATGGTAATGGCATGGCATGTCAAACGCTAGTATCGGTAGCTTTTAAACAAAGAAAAAATAATTTAAATAAACATTAAAATGTACACTAAAATTATTGACGTGTAAAAGTGCCTGCAAAGGCCTAATTACTGAATAAATATTTGATTTTGATTTTGGTCACCCAAGAATGCCGAAGACCTTTCGTTGGAGGAGAATTAATGTCTGTCAAAAAGAAAAAAAGCAGGTCTCTTCAGCTTTTACAACAGTGCCGGTTACTATCGACCACTGTTTAGAAGAAATACGCCAAACTTTCAAAAGTCTCCTTACTCTAGACTTTTCTATACAAAAGTAGTAGTCTATGACCCTGTATTTTATACCAATACAATAACTATTTTATCTATAGTTATTGTATAAATAAATATTACACGTAAGGAATGTCATCTATATTTTCTATAAAATTAATATAAATATATTATATAACTGAATTCATAATTATAATATTAAGAAATAAATACAATTGAGATTAAACTACAAACTAAACCTGAAAATAAAACCTAATCTAAATTTTTGATTAAACTAAAATTAAACAAAGAAAACAAAACAGAAGAAGGAATAATAATAAAAATATATAACACTGTTTGTTGGTAAATCATTTATTTCTGACAAATTACAACACAAGTACAGTGTCACACAGTTATTTATTTTTGTTGAACGACACAAACACACGAAATACTAATTAAAAGTCGAAAGTACAAATTGTTTTCTTGCACAGCGGCCGCGATGATCTTGGGACCGAAAAAAGTATGGCGGCCGTCGCGAGCGACGGGCGACAACGGGGGGATCACGTGCGCTCGAGACGCGCTCTGATTGGTCGGTAGCCCTGCGCCACAGACAGCCATATAAATTTAAGTTTCGCGCCTTTTATTATGCCGCGTTACAAATATTAAATATAATGCTAATCGAAGAGCCCCCCTCGGAGCATACCGGGCTCAAAAGTACCCATAACGCCAGCCGCATTGCCACGCTGAATGGCGAGGGCAATGTGTTGCGACAGGTATGCTCCGGAGCGAGGATCGCCTCGATTGTCATGCAGTTATTGTATACATATATTTATTTAAAATTAATACTTATGTTTATTCTTGTAGGTATTTATAGATACTTTTTAATTTTGTTTACACACTCTGTCGCACCACCCAAATTATTTTTCTACTTGGTCCAATGGTTGACTGGCAGAGAACGCCGTAAGGCGTTAAGTCCGCCATTTGTACACTTTTTTGTGTGCAATAAAGTTTAAATATAATTAAATATATTATACTTCAAGTTCACATTTTGACATACACATTGAAATACAATGACATACATTTGAGATATACATGGTGATATGTCATCGGTTTTGGGGCCGAAGGCCACTTCATAGGGGGAGTTCATCGGGGTCATGCGGTAGTTTTGATAAGACGGGCTAACTACGTGGTATCGATCGAATTTTTTTATCTTTTTATTAGAGATTTGAGTACGTTTGACCTCTATCTAGCCTGATGGGAAGATAAGATGAGGTCTAAGGTGTTACACGCAGACTCAAAAAATGCCTATTCACTCTTGCGGAGGGAATTCCATTTTTATCTTATGTCATACACAAATTTAGATTCGCAGTGTGATAAAATTATCGGCCGATTAAAAACACAAAATCTAAATAATAGTGTACTGTGTGCGTAGACGTAAAATATTTCTTAACTTGTTCGCAGATGAACATAAGAAAACTTCAAGGCGAGTTGACCAAGGTCCAAAGGTTGGCCGAAATAGCGCGACCCGCGCACCTCCCGCCGCTCATCAAGAAGGACAGAGCGGACAGCAAGATGGCGGTCAAAGTGGGCAGCAACTCGGTTGTTTATGGTAAAAGGTGCGATTACAGCTCTGTATTAAATTTATTATACAGGCTGACTTTTTATCCACCTGCTATATTTTTGGAGCAAGTTCAGTCCATGATACTGAACAACTTTCTATAAAAAAGTTATTAAAATTTGATAAAAATTTTTCGTCCTCCCATACAAATCAGCGCTCAGCAAAACTGATTTTGTATGGGAAACATTTTTTTATCGATTTTTATAACTATTTCTATAGAAAGTAGATAAAAGTCAGTCTGTATTCACATAACTAATAAAATAAACAAACTATTTTAGTGGTGAATTCAGCCCACGATACTGAACAACTTTCCCCAAGGAACATATATCGTAACAATGACGCACTAAGCAAAATACTAAGCCAAATAAACCGGTCCTTCCACTACAACTAAACCAAACTAAAAAAAAACTAGACCAACTGGACCACTGGACGCAGGCTCTTTTCAATTGTTTTTTTTCTGGTTATCCTTTTGGGAGGCCTATGTCTAGTAGTGGACTGTCTATGGCTGAAATGGTGATGTCATGTCATATGACCGAATCTTAGCGGAGGCCAGTTTCGGGGTGCGCAAAAATCGTCGAATATTTGCACCCCCTCCTTCCCAGCCCCTACAATGGGGCAGTATTTGGCTAGAGGCAAATGTGTTAAACTGTAAATGTAATATGATAGAGTGATAAATAAATGAAATGAAATAAATTTAAAGCCCGTATTTGCACCCCCCGCCCGTCGCCTAAATAACGGCTATTTAGATTTAGCCCCTCGTAAAAAGTCTACACTCATGTTTGTACCCCCCCCCCCCCCTCCCGCCTTGTCGCCAGAAATAACTGGACATATTTAGATATAAGCTCTCCTAAAAAAAAAAACCCGCAGTGACCATACTAAGATGTGATCTTTTATACTTTTTTTTTTCAGAATAAAATTAAAAGAAGACACCGAACGACGACCGAAAGTGAGAAAGGAAGTGAAGAAAGAAGAGACAGAGTTTGTGGAAGAGGTGGACTCGGACGAAGAAGATGCAAAGGATTCCAGAACGACGACAGACAGCGGGGAGAAGACGGCAGAAGATGATAAGAGTACGTTTTTTTGGATGAGCTACTTTACTACTACACACGCACACATACACACACACACACACACACACACACACATACTCACACTGTTTAATATTGAAATTTTTATTTGCAGGTAAAAGCCAGACAGCAACAGAAAGCAGTAAGAGCGAAAGAGAAGAAGCGCCTAAGAAAATGTACGGGCCAATGAGACCGCCTGAAAATTACGTCATTCCTGAGAACTACTTCGATCAGGAAACGGAAAGAGATCTGCCAGAGATCATGGAGGAAGAGTAGTTAAGAATAAATCGATTTATTAATCGTTTTTGGATATTTTATTCGGCGAAACCCACCATTGCCATTTCACCTATTCTTTGTCTTTAAAATATATCTTGATTAGAATGACACCTGTCAAACTAAGGTGACTAGAGTTGGAAGATATACCCAGAGATATGGGATATGATGTACCAAAGAACAAGAAAGGCTGAGATATACAGACTAATCAAACGAAAAAAAAATGTACTTATATGTAACAGTTTCGGCCAATAATGATTGATTTATCATCAACAGGATTTTTTTTAGTTTCCACTAGGAGCACGACCCTCTGTACAGCCAGAGCAGCCAGAACATTCGGCCTATACTCCACGCTGGCCGGGTTGGAGAGGTCTCACTGATGTTTATAAGCTTTGTTCAGCTTGTTTCCTAAGTCGCCTTCTACGACATCCACGGGAAGACTTGGAGTAGCCCTATTCTACTCTGCAAAAAGTTGCGAATTGAAAAGTTGAAAAGTGCGATTAATAGGATTTTACAGATTAGTAGAATGTAGAATAAACATTTGATCAAGAGACCCGATTCAGATTTTAGGATACGGAGATGAGTATGTGATAGGGATCTAGGTAGGTAGGAGTGTCAAACAAGTAACTTGGGTTGATGATATTGATTGATTTCGGAGTTATTGCCAACACACATAATGACAGGCAGTGTATGCGGATGCGGATTATAGAGCTTGGACCTCGGACGGAATTTCAAGCTAGAGGGCTTCTGCTTTCTTTAATTCTAGTTTCCTTATTAGCCCATTAGCACATACATAGGAATCGCCTAAGTACTTTCCTAACTTGTTTGGGCTGCTCCTAAAAAGTTTCTAAGCCAAAAGTTAGGCTGTAGGTCTGTCCACAACATAAGATAAATCAAGGATGTAAAATCATATTTATCTGTGCTGCAAGTGTAGGAATAAACAATCCGACATCTGTCACTGTCAATTTACTCGCATGTTTTGTTGTCATTCAGTTATTTTTGTATTTTATGTTGTAAACAAACACAATTTTAGTGCGTAATAATGGAGAAAGTGCCTCCTAAACCTAAAAAGCTTAAAGGTGCCTCCAGGGAAAAACTTCTTCAGTTAGACAAAAATGTAACAAATAATATTTGCTTGAAAACTTAACATAACCTCTTTCATTTTTAAACTATCTAAAAGTACTTAATTTTCCAGGAACTAGTCGATAAAATAATAGCGTTGGAAGCGCATAATTTACAGCTTAAGAATATTATCAGTAAAAATCTGTCAGAAGGTAGTACAACTGAAAAAAATGATAAAAAACGTCCGTTCGACTTCTCAAAGTAAGTTTTCTTTTCTTCATTATTTACACATGTAAATACTCTCGTTTCTGTGTCCTATTTCATAAGTACATACCCTACAGAGCCAAGGGTCTCTTAACCCAATCAATTGTTTCTCAATGTAAAGAACGGGGCACCAAACTATTTAATATAACAACCAGCATATATTTTTTATTTAAGAACTGATGGCTAATAGGGCAAAAGGGTTCTCGAATGACAGCTACATACCAGCAAGCGCAGCGTAGTACACTCACCGGTTAGGTGGTCGGACCTGAGCAAGGTTGCAAGAAGATGTTGGATGCAGACCGCTTCCGTTCGGTTTGGAAATCATTAAAGGCTAATGTCCAGTCGTACTTTGGAAGGCACATAAAGTTGTGTCCCAAACGCCAGCTAGTGTTTGTTTAAATCTATCTTGGATCTGGTCACTTGGCAGTCGTGCTGTAAAAACCAGTAACCTCGTCAAATTACCTAGGTTAGGTAGCGGTCCCCAGGCCCTGAAGCGTTACTGCCGAGGATGCAACCGGGAATACGTGAGGATGATGATAATGATATTATAGGTATTGGGCTAGTGTACACCACAATGCACAATCATGTAACTAACTCTATAGCTCACTTGGCTTCAGTTATCTTAAAAAAAAAAAGATTTTTTCATACATTTCCAGATGCTATTACCGTAAAGTCCTTCTCCGCATCCTCTACTTCGGCTGGGACTACCAGGGCCTGGCCGTACAAGAGGACAGCAATCAGACTATAGAGCACCACCTTTTCCACGCATTGACCAAGTCCTGCCTCATACAGAGTCGAGAAACTTCCCAGTATCATCGGTGCGGACGGACGGATAAGGGTGTCAGTGCTTTTGGTCAGGTACCTACGAATCCCTCTTACCTACATGTTCCTGGTTTCATTCTTAGCTGTATCAGCTCTTTCTTCTCCAAGTCAAGAGATAAACAATACCTGAGATATTTTTAAATTATTGTAGAATATACTGACTGCTTCTCTGCCTTCATGGTCCAGACTGCCTCTGTGATCTAGTGGCCAAGGCATTTGCCTTGTGATCTGGAGGTCGTGGGTTCAAATCCCACTGGTAACCATATTTTGTGTAAAGTTTCCAGTGTGGTTAGGATATTGCAGGCTTGCAATCACCTTATTATCCAAAAAGAAATATGATTCCAAACCCGGGCTCTGAAGCGTTACCAGGCCTGTGTCACTCCCCGTTTAGGTATCGAAAATATACCTACATTATTACTAAGAGCGCGGCGGCCCCTCGGAGTGGTAAATTCAGTTATACGAATCGTTTGTCTAGATTAATAAGAATGAAATTGGCCTGCATGTCTGTCTAGGTGTCTTAAAGAAAAGGTGCTGAGTTCTGACGTGAGCTAAATTAAACCATATCTCTTACCACATTGAGTAGATATTTCTTTGAATTTCTTTGCTGAGTGAGACTTCTGTATGGAATACTAGTATTCTATTCTGTGGCGTTACTGCTGACGATGCAACCGGAAATGCGCTTGGATGATGATGAACTCACTGCTTCTCCTCCCATGCTATAGCAACCTTTAGCTTTGCAAACGGGGGGATGGGCCACCGCGGGTAGGGCCGGGCGATTTATCCGGTACGGTAGAACAAAGGGAATCCTGTACTACCAATGCATACAGAGGTGGCGCGGTCTTTTTGCCCCTTTTTTGGCACAAAGTATATACCTATTTTCATAGTTATCAGAATATTATTATCTTTAAATACGTATACTTTTAATACGACGAGCTCTGTGGCGTAATGGTTAACACGCTAGACCGCTAATCCGGAGGTTCTAGGTTCTATCCCCAGCCAGGGCAAGTTGGAAAAAGGCCTTTTTCAAATTGTCCTGGGTCTTGGGTGTTTATCTATATATGTATTTATCATAAAATATAGTATCGTTGAGTTAGTATCCCATAACACAAGTTTAAAACTTACTTTGGGGCTAGCTTAATTAGTGTGATTTGTCCCTATACATTATTAAAATTACGGTAATTCCAGGTCACGCGCCTATTTTTGGGTTAAAAAAAACGACGGGTTGCACTCCGGGAGTGCCGGCAGAAGTGAAAACTTGAATATTAACGTTGTGCATTTTTGATATTTTAGAATTGCACGAATTGCTTTAATTATCAGTATAAAAGTACTATCATTTATGTGGTAGAATACAATATTTATTTATTGCGCTATCGTACACAAACATGACAATTTATATTACATTAAAAAGTTTATCTCTCAGCTAAACGAAACAGCAGGCGCAGGCATACATTTTCGCCGCGCCGTAGAAAGAGAGGGGGATACTTCCTCTCCTACGCCGCGCCGGCTGTCTACTCTCCATCCGTCTTACGAATTTTCGATCAGGACACGTGTCCTGACGCGAGTTTAACATTTTTTACCCATTACAAAAAAAGTGCACAAAGCCGCTAAAGAAGTTTTTACTTCAAAAAGCATGTTGAATGATAAGAAATACATGTGGTATCTCACTAGATCAATCGTGATATTTCGTGATTAGGTATGCCGTACCTATTTTTTTTTATTTATTTTAAATGGGGGCGGCACTGGACCCCGGAAAATTTAAGTACGGCCTTAATGGACAATCCCTTACGCTTGAAACTACGTCAACCAGTCGCCCACGACGGTTTCAGTCCGTCTCTGTCACAAACCCTACGTGCAATAGAGATAGCTGAAACCGTCGCGGGTCACGTGTCTCTGTTGCACGTAGGATTTGTAACAGAGACGGTATTATCGGTAGCTTTTGCACCAGGGCTTGTTAACGGTACCAAATTCACACTAAAAGTAACGTTAAATAACTTTATTTTCATACAGGTATTAGTGGTAACGTTATGCTGGCTACACACCAAAGCCGCCGGGCCCGGCGGCCTAACCCGCCGATCTTGCCGGCGGCTTGCGCCCGCGCGTATTTGCCGGTGGCCTGCCAGCCGCACGCCTCTCCGTTCATTTAGTTGCCCGCCGGCTTTCAAGGCTTACTTGGCTATCACTTATTTATAAATACTCCATGCCGCGACTGTCGTGCCGCCGGCAAACTTGTCCGGCTCACAAACTCTAAAGCCGCCGGATCAACCCGCCGGCACTATCCCGTCGGGTACGTGCCGGCGGCGGGCCGGCGGGCGCGGTGTGTAGACAGCATTATAAGGGGTTTCGATAATACAGTTATAAAACGTTATAATAACGTTATGAATTAACGATATAAGTAAAGATACTTTTTCAATACTTGTAAAAAAATATATGAATATTATACAAGTGTATTGCATCACGCTGGGAATCGAACCCAAGGTAGCACAGACTATCACGACATCCGTGTAGCTCTAGTAGCCTACTAGACAAACTCATCAATTTATTCTGTCAAATATCGAAAAGAAATACAGTGTTAACAATACATACCTTTTACCGTTAATATCATTGGTAACGTTATCTGATCTATCGGTAAATGGTTGAAAAAATACCGTTACCTAAAATAACGTTATCTTTCTCAATAACGTTAACACCGTTTGACATAATTAACGTTACCATATTTTTAAAGGTATTCCAAGCCCTGTTTTGCACTAAAAATAATTATAAATAATGACCTTCAATAAGTGATATATTTATCAGTTTCAAGCCTTACTGTAAACACTTCCAGGTCATATCAATAACTCTCAGGAGTAAGCACCCGCCCGAAGAACAAAGCACACAGCCCCTGGATTCAGAGATGGCATACTGTAAGATCCTTAACCGACTTCTGCCAAAGGAGATCAGAGCAGTAGCCTGGATGCCAGTACCTCTGGATACACCGGAGTACAGTGCTCGGTAAGTAACGAGGGCTTTTGTTCATTTGGTTTCCGATCTAGAATAAGATCACTTCCTGAACTGAAGAGTTCAACTCGTGAACGGGTGCCGCCAGTAGGGACTGGTCAGCTCGGACTACTCAGTGTTACTTATTTCTGTAAATTGGATTTGGCACTCGTTCGCAAGCTTCACATGTTATATTGTGATAACATTGTATTAGGCATAATGTCTTTGTAAACTGACAAAGCCCTTCCGGCGCGTAGGCGACCAATACTGTGTAAATGAGTTTCTTTCGGCGTTTCTTCTCAGCAGTGGTCGTTGCAAAACGCTAGTATCGGTAGCTTTTGCACTAAAAATAATTAAAAATAATGACCTTCAATAAGTGACATATTTATCCTACATTGAATAAAAAATTTTTACTTCGACTTTGAAGGACTAAGCAAAATTTTTTTTATCTAATCATTGTGTTCCTAAGGTTTTAGTAGAGCGGCGACCGGTTGTAAAACTTTTATATATCGAAATATGTATAGTAATTTTTGGCCTCCCACACAAGATAACCGATCATCAGCTGATCTGAGTTTCTATGGAAAGCAAAAATTTTTTTTCATATGTCAATATGTGCTTCTTGGGGAAAGTTTCATTATCATGGACTGAATCTACCCTTAAAATACTTTCAGTATATATATATATTTATTTAACCTATGTTGTTCCACTGCTGGGCAAAGGACTCCCGCATCTCTTTCCTTGCTGTGCTCTTTGTTTGCTGTGCCCTTACAGGGCGTCACTTGTATTGAAAAATGTAAGATCTAAATGTAAAACAGTGATTTGCAATAAATTATGATTATGATTACCTATGATTTCCAAGACTTTCTCCGTCTTATTATAAAAAGAGGAGTAACTTTGTTACTAGGCACAGACCTACCACTACTAGACTTGCTACGATATTGCTAGAAAGAGACTGTCAAATACAGTACAACGTGAGTGTGAAAGAAACGCTGATATGTTTTTTTGTCTCTATCGGCGTGGCTGCTATAAGCTGGCCCACTGACAAAATCTGGGCCAAACAAATCACAAAACGATCGAAGAAAGTTATTAATTATAGGGATTTTATCATTTAAAAGGTGATTTAGGGTTTTATTTGAGCTTATTATAAGTTAGTAACCATAGTGTGTTCTGTGACGTGTGCAAAATATATGTGGAGGCAACAATCAAAGATAGAAAGAGATGCACTAAAGTGGCCACGCACTATACAGGTCTAGTAGTGGTAGGCCTTTGTTACTAGGTTTAAACCATTACCCGCCCAAATCAAAATATGACACACACTATCTCATTTGTCAATGTCAAGTTGATTTGGGCGGGTAATGGTTTAAACCTAGTAACAAAGTTAGTCCTGTTTTTATAATAAGACGATCTTAATTTATTTAATTTAAATTAAAAGACCAAATCTATACTAATATTATAAAGCGGAAGAGTTTGTTTGTTTAAACGCGCTAATCTCAGGAACTAATGGTCCGATTTGAAAAAATCTTTTTTTGTTGGATAGTCCATTTAAGGCTTTAGGCTATATAACATTCCGACAACCACGCGAACGAAGTCGCGGGCACAGCTAGTATAAAAATAAAATCTTATTCATTGTGCGAAGCGCTAAGGTGTGGAATTCCCTCCCTGCGTCGATGTTTCCCCATACATATAATTTAGGGATTTTCAAAGCAAGAGTGAATAGGCATCTTTTGAGTCTGCGTGATACACCTTAAACGCACTCAAATCACTGATAAAAAAAATAAAAAATAAATTCCTTACCTCCAGTTTCGACTGTAAGAAGCGTACCTACAAATATTACTTCCCCCGGTCGACTCTCGACCTGGCCGCCATGCGAACAGCTTCCACCTACCTGGTGGGGTCACACGACTTCAGACATCTATGCAAGATGGACGTGGGCAACGGGGTGACTGAATTTAGAAGGAATGTGCTACAAGTGGAGATAGTGCCCGTTGGAGAAGAGAGTGTAGATCGTAAGTACTCTACATGCAAAACCTCTCAGATGATACCTCAGCCCATGTAACTGAACAACTTTTGTTCAACAACTTTGCTATCACTTATTTAAATTGATACAAATTGACTCGATCAGCTGATCAGTTTGTATAAAAATTAAAATATATTTTTTTGGATTTTGTGAAAGTTGTTTAACAAAAGTTGTTCAGTTACATGGGTTGCACCATCTGAGAGATTTTGCGTTCTTTCATTAACACGATGTATAACCTTGTTTTACTCTTTCTATAGCTGCCTGCATTTACACTCTTGTCGCCAGTAGGCTAAATATTCATATTTTGCAGCCCCTAACCTGGATCAAAGATAGTTTAATTACTAACGTAACAGATACCCATCGTTATGAAAACTATTGAAAGGCAAGTAAAGGGTTTTTATTCACTACGGAACCCAAGGTTGACACGTGAAGATGGTCTTCCTGATTTTCAAGGTCCAATTCGCGTAGCAGCTGAGGTTCAGGTATCCCGCTTTAGGTAGGTTTCCTCCGGTCCGATTCGCTTCGAAGTCGCTTTGGTAGCTCGTATTGAACTGACTGGCGCACCCACGATTCGCTATTTATATGCGCCATTGAAAAGGTCCACACTAATCTCGAATATTCTACATAGTCGACGAATGTGTTTCGAAGCATCCAGGCGCCGGGTATGTGTGTGAGTGTAACATGGTCAAGCAACTCTAGACTTTATGAGACAAAAAATATGGGCCAATTTGGCTTGCACCATTCTATCGTAGTATTCGTTCGCGAATATTGTTCGGGAAGATTCTATCTCGTTCGCGACACTATGATTTAAATTGCTAGAGCGAGTTCGCACAGAGATCTGATGTCAAACGAAAGTCCACGACGTGCTCTCTAGGGTTGCGACTCTAAAATGGATCTGGGCGGGACACTTGGCTCGAAGGAAAGGTGGAGTAAAGCCGTCACCGAGTGGTATCCAAGAAATGGGAAGCGTAGTGTAGGACGTCCGGCGGCTATAGTCTGACCACAACCGCTGTACCGCGCCTGAGGTTGCGCGGGGAGGCAGGGGGGATCATGGACTCACAAGAGATTCATACTGTCGGATAGATCTTCAGATATCGAAGTACAATATTTTGACGCTGTATACATATTATATCCATTCTTATTATGTTTCAATACGTTTTTTAAGGACAAAGAAATTAAACAATATTAATGAAATTAATGTGTAATTGGAAAAATAAAACGTTTCGAAAATCACTTTTATATTCGAAACTATCTTTGTCTGCTTTTCTTTTCCTAAAATATTCGGCCACTTTAAAAACTACAGCCTCGACATCTCGAGACGACCCATCTTCGGATATTCCATCTCATGTGCGTCTGACATAGACAGCCCCCATCTCGCCGCTCGCATACCGCAGGAGCGGTACTGCGGTCGTGGCCAGACTATAGGGGGTCGACAATGTCAGACAAGTTGCTGGAAAAAATTGGATTGCGATAGCCAGGGACAGAACAAAATGGCGTGGACAGGCAGAGGCTTGCCAGCCAGCGGGTCCCTGAAAGCTGATGATGATGAGATGACTATGATTAAAACAATCTTAACAAGTCGGAGATGCCTATTTAAATTTTTTATGTATATATTTTTCACAGCAACAGCGATGTATTGCCTGGTCATAGAAGGCAATGCGTTCCTCTGGCACCAGATCAGATGCATCATGGCGGTGTTGCTTCTGGTCGGACAAGGTCAAGAGTCTCCCGACATAGTGAAGGAACTACTGGATGTGGAGAAACATACCAGGTACAATGCAATGTATGTTTGTAAATTTCCAAGTGTACTTGAATAAAATTAAATGCTTCACCCCCAACTAAAAATAAAAAGTAGTAGTAAGTTTTTTTTTGTACTTTTTACAGCACTGGATCAGGGATTTCTTGTAAGCTAACATATTGGTAGGGGAGCCCACGATGCTAAATTTGGATTTACTCGAGCGTCATGGAGACCTATTGGGTTGCGAAGCTTAGATGATAAAAAGAAAAAAATCTCATATAATGTATACCTTTTTACCGGTGGGGGGAGCGTCTATAAAATTTAAAAAAAACTATACTATCCGAGTAGTTTTTACATGCTAAAATACAACGAAACACAGACACAGAAGAGCACAGAAAGAGCTTTGTGAACGTAGAACACGAACGAACGTTGATGGTATACTAACTTAGGCCACGCACACTGTGATGGCGTCGTCAGGAACTACATTATTTTTATTTTTGTTACTTCGGCTTGTGGGAATCGTCAGATATATTTTTCGTTATCCTTGAATAATTTCCCTCAAAATAAAAAAAATTTAGCCACGCTCGAGAATGTCGGGATGACGTTGTTTTTTTACAAGTATGTTACCCTCCCAGTTCTTTAAGTCACTTGAAAATTGTCAGATTAGTGGAATATAGACTTTTTAGCCTGTGATTAACTCACCCTACCTTAATCTGACGCGCTCGAGAATATCTGATGGTCAGTTTTTTTTTACTTATCTGATCCTTTGTCCTTGACGGGCGGCCATATACGGGAGGTGCCGGCTCTCTCATTCACTGAACGAAGCAGTGAAGCTACTACTCAGACGTCGATTTTGTGTGAGAGAGTGGTACTTCCCCGGACGAGCCGGCCCAATCATGCTACTAGCAAAACTGGGTTTTGCCGGTAGCGTGGCTCTACCACATCAGAATATGCCTGTATACCAAATCCCTGCTCTCCCTACAAATGTATTGTTATCTCCAAACATAATCATGTATACATCCACTTTCAACTAAGTTTATAGAAAAACAAAGTATAATATAATATTATTATCTAAGCGCATTCCTATAGGATCATATTAAATCACTTGTATTTCGACACTTCCATGAGCAAGCTATGCTGTAGTAGTCTATGTATGTTTATTTATTTTAAATATTTATGTAAGTATATATCTGGAGATATTAAGTATATTATATCTATGTTTTATATTTAACTTATTATATGTTATTTAATTTAATATGTAGGCGTAGTTTATGTATCTTAGCTAGTAAGTAGATATATTTTTTTTTCTCATTCCTGTTTTGTATACGCTTGCACCCCATTTATCGCCTTCTCTTATACGTCCCAAAGGTATTTTCTGGTAGACAGCGCTTAGCGTTAAGATTATACCTATTGTACATTAATTTTATAGTGCAATAAATTAAATAAATAAAAATTAAATATAGGGGTGGGGTTACTCCAAAAGCGATACGTAGGACGTACGTAACTGCGCATCTGCGTTTCAGTGTCAAGCAACATTGAGCGTTAATACATGATGATAAAGTCTAATTTGGTTTGACATAGAAATAGGACGACTATCGTTTTATTTTTTGGAGTAACCCTCCTGGTTGGATAAGCAGTTATGCTGCTAATACGCCCGTAGTCTGCGCTGGTTTATACTTATCCGAAGATAAGTAGACATGGCAGCTTGGTGACCTGGTGGGAGTACGCATTAATATCGCAAGTTAAGTGACACTGGCCGTGGTCCGCTTGGATGGGTGACCAGGAGTGGTATAAAAAATTCTCGAGCTCCATGGCAGTCTTCAAGCTACGTCAGATGCCTTTAGGCAGCTTGAAAAATTTGTTTTCACGAAAAAAAATGATTTTTGAAGTGATAATATATTTGAAATCGTGTCCAGGAAACCGCAGTACAACATGGCTCTGGACGTTCCTCTGAACCTGTTCCACTGCAGCTATGACCTGGAGGAGAAGCAGAGCTGGTATTGTGACAAGGACGAGCTGAGAAGCGTGATCGCAGATCTGCAGACCGAGTGGACTGTACATAATATTAAGTAAGTGTATATTATTTCTGTTATAATTGAATAAAAACACTTATTTATCTTACTTATTAATTTATTTGGAGAACGCACATAGCACGGTAGATATTACAAACATTGAGAGAGAGAGAGAGCAATACTATGTGCGAGAGAGATGTGTTACATTGCGATAGTGATGGGATGGGATGAAAAACATACAGTTTTAGTTTTATCTCACAATTTTCTTTCATGCTGGTCTGGGGGGAAAGAAAAAACGTAGAATGTACCAGCTGCTTCTATTCCCGTGCAGATCGTAAAAGCCAATCGAGGGAATTGACGAAAATGCTAATAATGTTAATAGGTGATGCGGCTATCAACCCATCACTTTTTTTAAATAATTTTTCCACCTCTCACACCATCACACTAAAAGTGGTTTTTGGTTTTTGCGGCCATGGGCTCTGTCTGCTTAGAGCCGCAAGAGCTCTGTCTACCCCGTTAAGGTTAGAGACGTGATAGTGTATGTATGTGTGTGTATGTATGTATGTATGTATGGATTTATGTGTGTGTGTATGTGTAATTAATTAGATTTTTTAGTTTCAATGTTGTAGCTAGATAGAGCTACTAGTTCGAAAGAAGGTAGTTTCGTAGTGGTGCCGCTTAATTTCGGAAAGATGGCGGTATAAGCGTCCATTTTCTACGAACAAACAAGCGCCATCTTTGATTTTTCGTGGATACCGTCAGCCTAAGTACCCATCATCCATTGTATGGCTGGCGGGCGAGATAGTAGCGACATCTAGAAATAATACAGGATTTTGACTTTCGAGCAGAGTACGTTTTTGTACGGGGTTGACAGTCTATCAGAAATAATCATAATTACTGGAGGGCGCATTTATTTTTGGGTTAGATGATCTATACAGTTATTGATATTTAAATTGTTTTTTAGGACAACAATGATAAAAGACGCATTACAGCAGCTAGAATCAGAGTACTCCAAACTCAGCGAAGACAGAGTGACAGCATACACGGATTGTTTGACACAAGGCGTCAAACCTAGAGTGTACACGCCTTTACTGAAAAGGGAGACTTGTTGTAAGTAATAACCGTTTTTCCATACAAACGTTGTCCCCTGTTTCCTCCTTGGATTATGCCGGTAAAGTTATATATTTTTTGCTGAATATCTATAGCCACTATTAGCATGTCCCTGTGTTTTCTTTTTTTTCATAAATTATTTAATAAAAGAGATATGAACGTTCAAAAACCTAAAAAAATGGCCAGATTTTCCGCTGTGTTCAAACATCCAGAAAACGAATTTGACTAGATTATACAGGGTCTAACAAAATATACTGAAACAGTTTTAAGGGTGAATTCACTTCATGATACTGTACAACTTTCCCCAAGGAACATATATCGAAAAATGAAAAATAATTTTTGGTCACTCATACAAGTTCGCCGATCAGCTGATCCGTTTCTATGGAAAGCAAAAATTTTCTTTTCATATTTCGATATGTGTTCCTTGGGGAAAGTTGTTCAGTATAATGGACTGAATCTACCATTAAAATAGTTTCAGTATATTTTGTTAGACGTTATATAAAAAATTAAAAACATAGGAACACCGCTCAATTCTTTGTTAATTCGTAATGAAAAAAGTACTTATATTGGTTAAGTTTTGGAAAAGAAATCAGGAGACTAGGAATCGTTGATTTTCTGTTCTTTTAATAGGTATTTTCAGTCCAAGCTGCAGTATGTCTCTATCGCATGCTCGGTTGTAGTTCGGGCACAGCGCGACAGCAATAGATTTTACAAATACCTGTTTTTCATTTCTCTAGCCCTCGAGATTTCCTCTTAATTGTCCGAGCCAGCGAAGCGTCTCAGTTTCAAGACTAGCCAAAAATACTTTTGTCCGTCTGTCTGTTCTCGTACAGATTTTGACGAAAATGAGCACACAAGTTCTTTGATTTATTTAAATTTTTTACCCGATCGCGATTTTGACTGGATGATAAATAGGGGAAAAAGGGGAGAAGTCTGTAGCGTTGTTTATTGACGGATTTCAATCTTTGAGACGCACACAAGGACTTTATTCTACACAACATGTTGCAGGAAAATTTCCATGAGGGAATACCCCTCTCACTCTTGTGTATCTCCCGCCAATGCGAGAGAGCGAGAAGGGTATATATATCAAGATGGTTGCTGGGTAATAACGTGAAATTATATTGTTGCTTTGCTTACCTGTTTTCATCATTTGGAAATGTATGAAATATACGTTATTCGAGTATTGGGTGGGTAAACAATTATTATACGCGCACCTTCTCACCATGATGGTTACTATTGGTTGACAGTTCTCAAGACAACACACGTCGCGTATTGCGTGCGGCTAGTAATTAAACCCTGGTTTGGAGCCGTCAAAGCTCACAAAGTGCGGGGGAGAGATGCGGGGACGCCAATTTGCGGGAGACGCTGTGAGATACCATTCTGTTTGACTCTTATGTATTCTGTGGCGGAGTCTCAGTAATAGGGTCCCGTTTGCACCCTTTGGGTACGAAACCCTAAAAAGGGAGTGGAGGGGAGAAAGGGTGGAAGTTTGCTGTAGCGTTGTATATGGACGGATTTCACTGAAATGGCTTTGCTAAGCTAGGGGAAAGGGGAAAGTTTCGGTTATTGCATGGTTATAGGAGCTCGTGACGACTACTGTTCGCACAGACCCAGTAGTTGTATTTATAAGCTACTCTGAGAGGTTCTGGGTTCGATCCCCAGTCAGTGCAAGTTGAAACATGGCCTTTTTAGGGTTCCGTCCACAAGGAACCCTTATAGTTTCGTCATGTCCGTCCGTCCGGGCTCGTACTCCGCCGCTACTGCACCGATTGTCACGAAAATTGGTGGAGAGATAGATATTGAAGTTCCAAAAGTTGGTTTTTAAAATTATGAAAAAATGTTTTTTTTTTCAGCCCCCCCCCCCCCCCCCTGCCGTACAACGAAAAGTGAATTTAAAAAATTCAATTGGACTAACCCCAACGTGTGGGGTATCGTTGAAAAGGTCATTTAAAATGCAACAAAAACTGCTTTAGAATTGTGTAGATCAAACACCCCAGTCTTGAGATAATCTCATACAAAGTTAAAATTTGAGGTGTTCCCCCACCGTAACTTTTGAAATATTTCTAAAATAATTCTGAAAAAAATGTGGTATATACCTCAAAGTATGTACTTTTAATTAAAACTATAGCGGTCTCGGTATCATAGATAGTTATTCTTTAATACGTCATAAATCGTATCAAGAGGATTGAAGGCATACAAAAAAGATTTGTATATCATCTTACCTTTTCTTTTAATAACTGTCGGAACCTAGCATCCTACGAATCTAGACTTAACCATTTCAAAATTGTCCCTCTGTAACGTAGGCGACAGGCTGCTGATATAATATTCTTGCTTAAGATTATTCAAGGCAAAATTGACAGCCCTGATCTGCTCCGAAGATTTACCTTATCTGTTCCGAGATCATGCAGTCGCTTACATAACAGAGTCACTTTTAATTTACCCATCTGTCGAACGAATTACCGCCAGCATTCTTCGTTGAATCGCATGAGTGCAAACTACAATAATATATGTAATGAAATTGATATCTTCGGTGCATCGGCCAATATGATTAAAAAATTCTTTAATAATTAATTATTTTTTACACAAGCATGCAATCCCAATTTAAAGTTTAATTATTTATGTAACTTTTTATTTAATATAATTTAAAACCTTATTTAATTTTGCAATGTAATTTAATTTTTGACTTGAATAATTTTATAATTAACTGTAATATAATGTAATTTTCAATTTAAAACGACTGAGAGCTGTTTATCAAATGTGCATGCTGTGTTCGCTCCAAGTAGGTTGGCAACTTATATGCTCTTATTTGTATATGCTTAGATTTGTGTGTTGTTCAGCCAGTTAGCGAACCAAATAAATTAAAAAAAAAAAAAAAAAATGGTTGCCTGTAAAGTCGGTTTTACGGGCGAAGATTTTACGTGACGACGCGCGCGGCAGACCGATCATAGTTGAGTGGGAGAGAGACGCAAGGCATTCGGCGGGCCTCTCTCTCGTTCGGTGACTCATCGTAACGTTACCGAGCGTTACACTTTTTCATAAGTGACTCCCAGCCGCAACCTAATTTAAGACGTTGTCACGTCAAAATCGTAAACCGCAATTTACCTTTAGAACTTTTATATTATGTTACTTGCTGCTACGGAACCTTTCATGGGCGAGACCGAATCGAACTTGGCCGCTTTTTTTTTAAATTGTCCTAGGTCTTGAATGTTAATATTTAGGGTTGGGACACATCTGTCAGCACGGAACAGAACTTTCCGATGCTGCTATCCTTTTCTGTCGCTCAGAACAGTCATTTGCTAGAGCGAGAGAGAGCGACGGAACGCTTCAGCACCGGCCGTGGTTATAACCCTATTTATATGCAATTTCTTTAAAGTTACAAATTTTTACCGAAATCTGACATGTTGTTTCAAAATAAAACGTAGACTACATTTATGGGAAAGTCTGGGGTAAGGGGATTCTTAAGTATCTATTTATTAATTATTTTGTTTTTCTATCTTTTTAAGCGAGCCTGGAAGAAATGATAGAGTTCTACAAAAAGAAGAGAAAAATAACGTGAATTTAATAAACATCTTAACAATTATGTCTTTGTTTTATTATGTAAAAATTAATTATTTCACAGTAACAATGTTTTAAACTAGTGCCGTGTGGTTCCGGCCTAGAATAGGACCACTCCCTTTCTTCCTGTGGATGTCGTAAGAGGCGACTAAAGGACAAAGCACTTACATCTTGTGCAACAACAGCATTCCCAAGGAGGGTTGACGTCAGGCGGCGGCCGGTTGTAAAACTTTTTGCACGGAAGCATTCCCAAGGAGGGTTGGTGTCAGGCAGGCGGCCGGCCATAAAGTTTTTAGCCAAATCTTTATACAGCATGGAGAGTAATATTTTGGATAGCGATAGGACTAGGGCGTACCCCCGAGGCGACGCGCAGACGCAGCAACCGGCGACTGTGGGAAATATGTCAGGGTTGTTGCATCAGGGGCGGATGCAACGTAAGAAGCGAGTCCAGGAAATGCGATTGAGGTTCGCAAGTTGGAATGTTGGAACAATGACGGGCAAGAGCAGGGAATTGGCGGATGTTTTAAACAGAAGGAAAATAAATGTAGCGTGCTTGCAAGAAACTAAGTGGAAAGGAACAAAGGCGAGAGAGATTGGAGAAGGTTTTGAATTCTACTACTGTGGTAGTAACGGAAAGAATAACGGCGTTGGGATTGTTCTAGATAAGGATCTAAAAGAAAACGTAATAGAAGTGAATAGGATAAATGATAGAATGATAACGGTCAAAGTATTAATAAATGTTAAGTTTCAAATATAATCAGTGTATACACACCACAAGTAAGTTCTGACGATGGAATAAAGGAAAAGTTTTGGGAGGACTTTGATGCCATGATAATGAATATTCCAGAAAGTGAAGAAATATATATTGGAGGGGACTTTAACGGGCACGTTGGAACAGATAAAATAGGATACGAGAGAGTACATGGGGGGTGGGGTTTTGGTGAGCAAAATATTGAAGGCGAAACTCTTTTACAGACAGCCTTGCTTTTGATTTGGCAATAGTGAACACTTACTTTGAAAAACGAGATCAACACCTTATAACTTACAAAAGTGGAAACCATAGAACCCAAATAGATTATTTTCTTTTACGTAAAAATAGATTAAATATTGTCAAAAATTGTAAAATAATTCCTAGTGAAAACCTAGTATCACAATACAAACTACTAGTTATAGATGTTAAACTTAAGACCCAGGTATCCAAATTAAAATCAAAGACCACGCCAAAAATAAAATGGCATTTTTTACAAAAGAAGGAAAAGTCAAAAGAATTTAGAAAAAGGGTAGTTGATAGAATGATTGAAATGGGAGAAATGACGGGAAAAAGTAAAAACGATGTTTGGAACGAAATGGCAAACGAAATCAGAAATGCCGCGAAGAGTATTCTAGGTAAATCGAAGGGTAAAAGTAAAATAAATAAAGATACTTGGTGGTGGAGTGAAGAGGTGCAGAAGGCTTTAAAACAAAAGAAATCCGCGTTTAAAGAATGGCAAAATGTAAATGAAAGAGACAAAAGATTGAAAGAAACAAAAAAGACAGAATATAAAGAATACAATAAGATAGCGAAGAGAACGGTTGCTATTGCAAAAGCTAAAGAACAGGATAATTTATACAGATCACTAGAAAATGCACAGGGACAAAAAGATTTATATATGTTGGCTAAGATGAGAGAAAGAAATTCAAAAGACATCAAGTTTATCAAATGTATAAAGAATGAAAAAGGGAAGATACTAACGAAAGATGAGGAAATTAAGGAGCGTTGGAAAGTTTATTTCGAAAAACTTATGAATGAGGAAAATCTGTGGACTGGAATTCTTGAGGAGATACCTGAAAATATAGGTTTATTAAAAGAAATAAGTATTGAAGAAGTGAAAACTGCTGTTCAAAGCATGAAAAATGGGAAAGCAGTAGGACCGGATGAAATACCAGTAGAAGTATGGAAGTTGTTAAAAGGGGATGGATGGAAGTGGCTGACTTTATTCTTCAATAAGTTGTTGCAAGAGGAGGCGATCCCTGACGAATGGGGTAACAGCTATCTGGTACCTGTATTTAAGAATAAGGGTGATGTACAGGACTGCAACAACTATCGGGGAATAAAGTTAATGTCACATAGCATGAAAGTATAGGAAAGAGTGAAAGAAAAGAGAATGAGAGATGAGTGTGAAGTTAGCCAAAACCAGTTTGGGTTTATGCCCACGCGTGGAACGACGGACGCCATATTTTCTCTTCGCCAACAATCTATCTCCATACTCCCTCTCCTATCAAAAGTCCTTGAACGCCTTATTCAGTCCCAGTTATGCAGTTACCTTAATCAGGTTTTCGTACAGGGCATAGCACCACGACTGCACTTACTAAAATATCAGATGATATTCGTCTTGGTATGGAACAAGGGCTGCTAACTGTGCTTTCTTTATTAGATTACAGCAATGCTTTCAATACCGTTAATTTCGATATACTTCTTGCAACATTGCGCTCCATTAATGTATCTCCATCAGCAATTGAATGGTTTCGCAGTTATCTGTATGGTCCCAGGCAGCGCATACGCCTCGAAGACTCTTATTCTGCGTGGTATAATGTGTCTGCTGGCGTACCGCAAGGCGGTGTTCTCTCTCCTCTTTTGTTTTCAATTTTCATAAATTCAATTTCAAAACACATTTCTTGTCCCTATCACTTGTATGCTGACGATTTACAAATTTACTCTCAAGCTCCACCCAGTGATATTGCCAATGCTATCCAAGATATAAACAATAACTTAAGGCACATAACTGAGTGGAGTCGTGAAAATGGACTGCAAGGAAGCAGCGGCGCTAGCTCTCGCACACCGCATATTTTCCGCAATTTTAACCGCTTTTGTAAGAGTTAGTGCCTCCATTTCTTGCATGAAAAGCTTGCCTCTCTCTGGACCCGCACACATACCCATTACAAATCGATCACGTAGCATTTCTTCTATATTTGTGAAGTTACAAAAAGCAGTCAACCCTCGCAATCTCGATGCTTATTGAGTATGACTCTCGCCAGCTTGTTGCATCGCAGCATAAAAATTATGCCGCTCACTAAACCCGCACTTCTTCGGTGTGAAATGTTTGTTTGTAAAAAATATTAGGTCCTTACATATGAAATTGCCGTTCAGTATCAAAAAAGTGAAACAAGTTTTTTTTAATGAAATTAATATTTCATCAATCGAAGTATGCGCCGTTGTTATCGATACACTTCCGCCATTTTATAGGCAGATCATTGATACCTTTGGAAAAAAAATCCTGGGAGCGAGTGTCTATGAACTGTTTGAAGGCGGTTTTGACTGCCTCATCAGATTTGAAATTTTTTCCTTGTAAAAAGTTATCCAAATTTTGAAAAAAGTGGTAATCGGTTGGGGCAAGATCTGGAGAGTATGGTGGGTGACGCAGAGGTTCCAGTCGCAGCTCCTCTAACTTGGCGATCGTTTGATGTGCAATGTGTGGTCTAGCGTTATCCTGAAGGAGCAGTGGGCTAGAGCAATTCATCAGTCTCGGTTGTTTAATGGCGAGCTTTTCCATCATCACCAAACACTAACCAGTCTTTTTGGTCAGTTTTCGCTTAGGGCAAGGTTTTGCCGGTTCTCCAGGGTCAAGCCATTGTGATGATCGCTTCCGATTGTCGTACAGGATCCATTTCTCATCACAAGTCACGATACGGTTCAAAATCCCCTCATTATTGTGGCGATTAAGCAAAGAAACGCAGCAAGCAACGCGTGTTTGTTGGTTTGCTTCAGTCAATTCGTGCGGTACCCTCTTTTCGAGTTTTTTATTTTTTCCGATTTGGCGCAAGTGGATAAGTATCGTTTTGTCACTTACGCCGAAGGTTGCTGCTAATTCAGAAGTGGTTTGAGATGGATCCGCTTCCACTATCGCCTTCAATTCTTCGTTATTCACTTGAGTATCAGGTCCTCCACGAGGCTCATTGTGTAAATCGAAATTTCCAGAACGGAAACGTTAAAACCAAAAACGCACCGTTCGTTCGTTAGCGGTGCCTGGTCCATACACGTCGTTAATTCTTCGAGTCGTTTCTGCAGCACTGGTGCCACGGTGGAACTCGTATTCGTAAATACCGCGAATTTTCAATTTGTCCATAGTTGTTGTTATAGCAATGTTCAAACTCAAACAAATGATGTTAAAACAAATGAAATACGAATTTTAAAACAATATTTTTCTGGCTTTATTTAGAAATAAATTTGAATTTGGAATTCCTAATGAAACGCAAGATATTTGATTTTAAAGTTGCCAGTATTGAGAATCGGCAATTTCATATGTAAGGACCTAATATTATATCTATAATGTTTTCATACTTGATGTCTTGTAAATCATATGGCAGCGCTAAATCCGCCGCAAGCTTATATGTACTGTTCGAAAGCGCGCTTAGTAAAATAGCTCTGCGCTTCGTACCTTCGGCGTCCGACTTCGGCGTGATATCGTTTGCAATAAACCACTGCGTGATTCGACCCTTGTATGTTTTCCAATCATCGACATTAAGGTCGAACGACGACAAAATACCGAACCAAACATAATAAAATATTTAAAAAAAAATACATATAAAAAAATGAACTTAAAATACAAACTTTACTTTGCATCGCTGACACATCTAGAATAAACATCTTTCATCCGTGTGTTGCCGGGTGGGATCGTAGTGCACAGTCAATGACGAGCGACGACGTCACTCTAATTCTACCCACCTTATATTTATATTTTTGTCAAAGCTATTTAATTGGTTTTTATTGTTTATAAAAGCACGCTCATTGTACTATTACCTATGTAAATATTATGTTTTCTCAGTAAGTGAATTATTTCATGTAATTCTTATGAGAAATAAAGTTATTCTAACCTTATGTCGTCGCCATACTCGTCGCCAATATTAAATATTTAGTAAATATATTTAAATAAATAAAAGCATGCTGCTTTATAACTGTAGGTATTTATTGTAATACATCATTTATTGACATGTGTCACATTATTTAAGGCTGATTTACACAGGGTCAGTGCACAAGTCAGTAGCGGCGCCAGTGCCGACACTGCCGACTGACTTCAAGATATTCGTATGTGAATATACAAGTCAGCGATGACTTCACACCGATGTACTGACTTCAACTTAATTTACTGTTGCATATTAAACCATTTCTAACGTAAATATGGCTTTATTAAATAAAATTGTACAAACAATATTTAGATATAGTGACACACAGACTAGAACGTCATAACGTTGTTGTCTATGACGATCTTGCTTGCAGGTCGGATAGGTTGCATATCACCACATTCTCCCGTGGTTAGGAAGAAACATAGTCGTGTAAATAATTAGGTAGGTGCCTCTCTCTTGTCGAACGACGAGGAAGCACAGGACTCTGTACAACTGGAGCGTTTGGAGCATTACTAGCTTCTTGCTCATCAGACAACTCGTCACTAGACTCAGCCGAGTTCCAGCTAGATGAAGATTCTTCTGTATTATAAGAATGATTCCCGGTTGGGGCTAAATGCCGGTTGGAAACGACCAGCTCCCGGCCCTTCTGAAGTCGTACATGTGAATGTTGATTATTCGCCTCCAGTAAGTCCACCTCCTCAACCAGAGGATCGTATTTGCTTCTCCTGGCGTGGTTTTTATATAAAGCTTTCTTAGCCTCCGTCAACCATGTTGGCATTGATTGACCATTAGCTGATCTTTTAGGATGGTTGAACATTCGCTCGTGTGGTGTACATCCAGTTGCTGTACATAATAAGGATCTTATGGCATGTAAAGATTGTTCTAGAACGGTTTCCCAGTGGGTGATGGGTAGGTTCATCGATTTTAAAGTAAGTTGTATAGTTTTCCAAATGATTCCATTATATCTTTCAGTTTGGCCATTCCCTTGAGGATTGTATGGCGTAGTATAACTGGTAGCTATACCTATTCCGTGTAGAAAAGTTTTGAGTTCAGCAGATATGAATGCAGTTCCTCTATCAGAATGTACATAAGATGGTATACCAAATATGGCAAATAAGTCTGAAAGCTTCTTTTGGACTGTTTGTGAACTTAGATCAGAACACGGAAATGCGAAAGGAAATCTAGAGAACTCATCGATCACAGTCAGGATGTATCGGTTTCCAGTATCACATGGTAATGGTCCCTTGAAGTCAATCGAGATCCTTTCAAATGGAGCAATGGCTTTGATTATTGTGCCCTTCGTTCTAAGAAATCTTGGTTTTATTTCTGCACATACAGAACACGATGATGTCATTCGTCTGATATCTTCGACTGAGTATGGTAAGTTTTTAGATCTTATCCAGTGAACCATGCGAGTTATTCCTGGATGACATAGATTTTTGTGTAGTTCAAGTAGACTAGCGCTATCTAAGGATGTTGAAGCTGTCATGTTTTTAAATTAATGCATACGGGAATTAACGCGAAACGTACCTTTTAAAGCTGTCATGTTTGCTCTTGATAGGGCGTCGGCTACTATGTTGTCTTTGCCTGGACGATACGAAATTTCAAAATCGTAATTTGAAAGCTCTAGGCGCCAACGTTGAATTTTGTCGTTCTTAATTTTTGAGCCATGTTTTTGATTAAACATGAAAGAAACTGATTTCTGATCCGTTATTAGACGAAAAGTTTTGCCAATCAGAAATTGACGCCATTTCTTTATGCTCTCAACGATGGCAGCTGCTTCTTTTTCAATAGCGGAATGGTTGCGTTCATGAGTACCTAGAGTTCTCGAAAAGAATGCTACGGGTCGACCATCTTGGGTGAGAGCCGCAGCAATAGCATGATCGGATGCGTCTGTTTCTACTGTTAGTTGAATATTTGGATTAATAACATTGACTGCTGACTTCGCTATTTCCTCTTTAAGTGATCGAAATGATTGTACAGCTTCAAGCGTTAATGGAAATTTCTCCGTTTTTGCAAGAAATTTAATTTTGTCTGAAAATTTTGGAATCCATTTAGAATAATGCGCGGAAACGCCCATAGTCCTTCGTAATGATGCCCGATCATTAGGAATTGGCATATTCAATAGAGGGTGAAGACGCTCAGGGTCAGGTTTAATGACATTGTTGCAGATGTTATAGCCTAATAGATTTATTTCCGTTTTTGAAAATTCGCTTTTCTGTAAGTTCAAGGTTAAATTATACCGAGTAGAGACTTCCTGAAATAAGCGTAATTTCTCATCGTGGTCAGCTTGATCATATCCACAAATCGTGATATCATCTAAATAAGCGTATACGCCTTGTAAGTGTTCCTTTTGTATGATAGTGTTAATCGCTCGCTGAAAAGCTGCCACGCCATTGGTGACGCCGAAGGGTATGCGTCGAAATTGATAAAGATTACCGCAAGCTTCAAAGGCCGTATAGGGTTTTTCGCTCTCTAAAATAGGAATTTGGTGGTATGCACTACGTAAATCAATTTTGCTGAAGACTTTATGTTTAGCTACTTTAGAGATGAGTTCGTCCATTGATGGCAGAGGATAGGCATCTAATTCCGTAAATCTGTTTATTGTTTGAGAGTAATCAATAACCATTCTTTTCTTATGGTGTTCGTTAGATGTCACAAGAACTTGAGCTCTCCACGGTGAGCGACTCGGTTCTATAATTTTGTCTTCTCGTAGCTTCTTTATTTCATTTTCTATGAATTGGGAATCAGCCTCAGAGTGTCTTCGAGATTTAATAGCGATTGGCTTGTCAAAACGCAGTAAGTTGCTGAATAACGTAACTGGTTCTATGTTCGCTTGAGATAGAGCGCATAATTTGAGTGCTGGTTTATGTCCACCAAATTGCATTTCTAAAGCCTTATGATTCTGTAGAATATCATGTCCTAGTATAATATCGGCACATAGTCCGTCCATAATCATAAGTTGTGCATTAATGATTTGCTTTTGTATTGTTATTTTTAGTGAGCATATCCCGTCTACTTGGGTACATAGATTTGATGTTGCCATTGTTATCTTTTGTTTGCATGGAGCGATTTTAAGATTACATAAATCGACAAGGCGTTTATCGATAAAACTAGCCGTGCTTCCAGTATCTATTAGAGCTCGGGCAGTGACTCAATTATTTATGAGTACTGGAATCGTTGCTCTTTTCAGATCAGCTACCGACAATATACAAGAAAGGGTGTGCGCTGACAAGGACACGGCATGAATATCATGATCTTCTTCTAATGTCTCACTTGCTGCTACTTGTTCAGATCTTTTGCTGAGACATACTTTGGAAAAGTGACCCTTTTTACCACATTTTGTGCAGTGAGTGTTAAATGCTGGGCACAAATTGCGTGGATGTCGTTGATTACCACAAAAGTAGCATGTTTCTGATTTTGTAATTTTTCTGGCAGCCGAAACAGAAACCGGGGTATTAGATGTAGATTGGCGATTGTAATCATTATTTTGAATTTGTGCTATTTCAAGAGATCGTGCTTGTTGATATGCTGCGTCGAGAGTAAGTGTGCAGTTCTCAAGTAGCCTCTGTCGAATAGCTGATGACGATAGCCCTGCGATAAAGGCGTCTCGTATGTATTCGCTCTCATTTTGTTCTGCGCTCACTGACTTAAAATCACAATCCCTGGATAATAGTTTCAAAGTCTGGAGGTATTGATATATATCACCACATTTACATTAGGTTTTTTTCGGGTCAGCGCTGACTTGTTTCGAATTCGGAGTCAGTCACTGACCCTCTGTAAATCAGCCTTAAAGGCTGATTTACATTTGACAACCAACCATCGACAAGGTATACATACTCAACAGTACCTATAATAATAATTTTGGTACCTCCTTAGTTTGGAAGATATTGAAGGTCCAGACTGATCCCGCTATTTTGACGCATTAAGATGACGAGATCAAGCTGTTACCACAAAACGACTAATCATTTTATTAAACTAACTACCAAGATTTTCTTATATTCTTATTGGAAAAACTTGTAACATTCCTTGAAGAAATTATAGTTTTTTTGCATTTTTAAAAAAAAAAATTATGGCTTTAACGCCCGCTTAATTGTTAAGAGCAAAGCTTATAGTACAATAAATTTGCTCTTCAAATAAGGTAGGTAGGTGGTTTTGCTTATATTAAACTAACGGCCCGTTCCCGGATTCACACGGATTAAGGTCAATAATTGAGATAAAAACTATCCTATCTTTTAAGTAGTACCAAATTACAGATAGTAACAAAATTTTATGAGAATCGATTCAATAGTTTCAGAGTCCATCGCGAACAAACAACGTGACACAACATTTTTATAAGTATATGATTATGATAGGTAATTTAAACATCAGTCGGTCATTCCATTTTTGATATGAAAAATTAAAAATTATTATTATAGGTATCAAAAGGTACCAAATGAGTATTACAAAAACATAGGAAAGGCTGTTTAAAACAAGCAGTAATCCCGTCATCTTGACGTTCATAAAGTTCTGGCCCATGAAAAGTGTCTGTCACTTATGATACTACTTCAGAATAATATTATAGATAGATAGATGGATAGGAGGATGGATGGATGGATGGATGGATGGACGGACGGACGGACGGACAGACGGACGGACGGATGGATGGATAGATAGATAGAAAATATACCTAAACCTATAGCTCTACACTTCTACTTTATTGTACTGACAGTTTGCGGAAAAGGGACGCCTATAAAATTTTAGGTACATTTTTTTGGAAAGTCAGGTATTTAAACATAAGCATTATGTAAATATATTGTGTTTTATGTGCGTGGAATTAAGTTTAATTTTCAATCTTGTTTTTTTTGAGATTATTACTCGTAATTATTCTAGATTTTATTATAAATTCTTTACCAAGGACTCCTTGGAAGATGACTTACGGAAGTGGAAAACTATGGTCGGAGATCGCATTGGACAGAAAAGTTTGGAAGGAAATGGTAGAGACTGCTGGAGGAAATTGGGTTCATAAAAAAAGTTTTTTCATAAAGAGGTTATCATAAGTAGAGTCTGTCTGCAGAGCGATTGTTCGACTAAGTAGGTATAACTCGGTATTTTTAGGCACTTTCTTTTGTTTATAATTATATAAGATTAACAACTAAGTTAGCGGATGCCATAGCCAACTATGGCGCCTCCGGTTGTTTTTACCCGACTGCGCCAGAAGGAAGGAGGGTTATGTTTTTCGAGTGTAGTGTATGTATGTAAATTTCTTAAACACGCTTTCTCTTCAGCCTAAACGCCTTGATGGATTCTAGAGGTTGAGAGGTGTCGTTGGGTTTGTCCTAACTCTGAGAGTGACACTGGGTACTTATAGCAAAAATTTTCTTTTTAAATTTATAACCTATTGAGTGGGGTATCATATGATAGGATTTTATACAATGATTACAAAAATATATACAACGTATTGTGGGCAGTCGGGTTTTTGTTTTTTTAATAATTACTTGTTTATCTGTGTTATGGGCTGGCGTCCACTATACTGAATTTAAGATGCTGATTTATATACTACATTGCCTGTTTTGCAATGGCAGGTCAAAATTGAATCAATACAAAACCAGCAATGTACTCGTATGTAAAACATCTGAATTTCAGCAAATAGATTAGAAGTAGTAGACTTCTCGATATTGCGAAAAATTCAAAACATAATTTAACACGGCCCCGCCTTAGGGTCAGTACACACCGAGACGCGACGCGAAGCGACGAAGCGCGCACTTTGTAGAAATATAGAACTTGTTTACTAGACAAAAAGAGTGAGAGTCCGCTGCGCCGCGTAACGCAGCGCTGCGCAGCACGGCATGGTTAGCGTCTGCGAAATATACAATCAAAATCATGGCCTTATATTCAATGCAAAGAAAAGTAAAGTTATTTTGTTTAAGTCAGGTAAGGAGACTCCGACAGAGGTTCCTCCCGTTCAATACAACAACGCGTTTAGGACGTTGCTGCGGCTGCCTCGTTTCTGCAGTGTGATGCACTGTGCAGCATGTTTGCCGAAGCACACGTGGATGGCTTTCACGCTACCATGCGCAAGCGCGCAGCCTCCATGATGCGGCGGACTCGGGACAGCGGCAACAGCCTCCTGGCAGTTGTTGGTGCTCGCATGGACGGACCTTTTATATGTAGTTGGGTCTCCTGGGACATGCACCAGTAAGTCGTGAACTATTGGCCCTAGTTAAGTATGTTAAAGTAGTTAATTAAGAATTAATTTATTACTAACACATGATGGACCGTAATTGTCTGAATATTATCATAGAGAAAATAAAATACTAACGTACAAATATTATAAATGAATTGAATTGATAGCGGGCTGTCGCTGAAATTAGTATCTTTTTGTGTAGTAAACAAGTTCTATATTTTTCCAAAGAGCGCGCTACGTCGCGTCGCGTCTCGGTGTGAACTGACCCTTAGGCGGGGCCGTGTTAAATTATGTTTTGAATTTCCCGCAATATCGAGAAGTCTACTACGAGCAGTGGCGGGCGTAGCGGCGCAAGAAAGATCTGCGAGGCCGTTTGGCTAGTAAAAAAAATGGCTTTCAAACGCGAGGCGTCCCAAAAAATGGTTATCCTCTTCTCATACGAGGCCCTGCAGATCGCGCGGCCGTGGGCGGTGGGTGGCCCACGTCGTCGCCTACCAACGCTTTACGCCGCCTCTCTACTACGAGTACCTAACTTATTTGTCAACCCCTGAAGAGTCTAGATGAGAATGAGTAACAATATTTTTAAAGCTATACCTATGTATATTGTCGGGAAAAATCTCGCCCGGGGACGCTGGTAGGGCTAAAACCAGCACTGACTGTTACATACGAGTACTCGTTTATAAGAATAATATTTAATTTTTGAAGATACAACAGATAGAAAGAAGCAAGTGATCAGCTTAAGAGATGATGGTAGAATGAGTGAAAAGGGAAAGGGAATTTGAAATGAAATGAAGAATGAAAAATCCGACCAAGTGCGAGTTAAACTCGCGTGAAGAGGGTTCCGTACAGTTGATTGAATTCTTATAAGTTTTCCTGTAATCTACAAGCAATGAACTATATTTTGTATTTTTTTCCAAATTTTAGGTCAGTAGTTTCGGAGATCAGGGGGGGGGGGGGGGGGAATGGTCAATTTTCGTCTTCTTTCATGAATAAAATCAAAACTATTTATTTTACTATTATAACAAAAATATATTTGAGATCCTCATAATGAGCCCTTTCATTTGATATATGACACAGTAAGGTTTGCAAAACTTTTTTTTTAAATTTCCTAATTTGTCCCACGAAAATGACGCTTATTTTTAAAAAAATATTTATTTACTTTGCACATATGTGTTTGGGTCATAGGATTACACCATCCTACCAAATTTCATCTGATTCGGCCCAGTAGATTCAGAGCAAATTGGATGTGACAGACGGACGGACAGACAGACGCACGAGTGATCCTATAAGTGTTCCGTTTTTTAATTTTTTGTACGGAACCCTAAAAACGGACAGGATGAGATGAAGAAAGGAGGTTTGAACATGATGCATGCAACATCGTTACAAGACAAATATAGCCAACCTGGATTAACAAAATTTTGGTTTGAAAGAAGGATTGCTATTTGGATACAGACAGTTCGCGGCGAGCTGCTGCTGCTGGCAGGCATCAAGTAAGTATCCGATGAATGATAAGAAAAGGAAACCAATATTTAACATGTCTAATTAATGATTCGAACGATGAAAACCTAATCTATCAGTGCCATAATTTTAATTCATAAATATTTATAACTTGATTATGTATTCTAAAATCAGTTTTGCACGTAAACTTTAGGTTTTAAGGTCATTATGCTACAAGCAAAATGCGGCCAATCGGCCTCTAACAGTAGCGAGCAGCGAGAACGTTTTGTATCCGTAATTGTCCCGTAATTATTATGGCATTGTACCTACAATGCACAACACTTCACGTACATTAATCCGTGATTCAGTACAGTACGCAAAACCGGCTGCGGCGAGCGGCGGCCGTCGATTTTACTATCCCGCCGTGTATGTATTCTGTTTCTGCAGTATTAGAAGGTTGCTGCAAGCGCGTAGTGGCCGGCCTGTCGGGCGAAATTATCATGAAATAATCTCCAGTACAAACTGTAACGCATCGCTTCCTGTGCCAAATACGATAAATTAAAAAATAAAAACAAATGTTTACTTTTTTTTGGCGGGTCAAACTTTTTCGCAGTACTTGTATTATCCGGTAAAATTAAAAAGCTGTTCGTTACACGTGGTTCCGTTCACTGACCACTCTCTTTAAATGACCGCGTAATAATTTTTGACAGTTCGAAGAAAATGTTTGTGACGTGAACTTTGGAAAAACTTTTTATTATTTATTTTCTGTTTTATTTTAGTGGAGTGTATTAATTGACTTAAATAAAGAATTTATAAATGTGGATTATGGACTATTCACGGACATAACTCGTAAATACAGGTAAAAATGGTTGTGTACATAATTACAGTTAAACGTTTTCACGTCAAAATTAGGTATTCAATCGCTCATTAATGGCTAATTACCTGTTTAAAACGCTTAGTTTTGTCGTTGATTGATGGATTAGGCTTCATGCTATAGTGTGAAATGCAGATTAGTAAAAAATTACTGCAGTCTTGACATACAAACTATAACTAGGTACTTCAAGAAAAGAACTGTGTCAACTACTTAGGTAGTTATGCTAAGAGATTGAATACTAACTGCCCGTGATTCTATCCGTGTTTAGGATAGGGATAAAAGGGATCCTAAGTTAGGATATGGTTTACCTTGGTGGGAAGTTTTTAGTGGGCAAATCCAATAATGGACCTAGATTTTTTTCAAAGCAAAACTTGAATAAGTCACCCCTTGTTAATAGTTCAAAGATTGTCCTAAAATTAGTTTGCAGTTTATAATAAGACGGGAATATATACTGGGTGGCGCAAAAGTACTGGCACTAAAGAAAATACTTTTATTTTTTTTATATGACATTTTCTGTCATTCTGTTGTTGAAAATTGTGTAGTGAACAAATGTAAAATACACTGAAAATAAACATGGACCGTTTTACTCCCCAAGAACGTGGAATAAACACTATGGACTTAGTGAGGGACGCTTTTCCAGGCCGAGTTATCTCTCGTTTTGGCGATTTGCCTTGGCCTGCAAGATCACCCGATCTGACCAGTCCAGACTTCTTTCTTTGGGGTTTTTTGAAATCTCGGGTGTATGTGAACAAGCCACAGACTCTCGCAGCTCTAAAAGAAAACATTCGTCAAGAAATAACGAACATATCGCAGGAAGTGTTACGGCAAGTTATGCAAAATGTCATAAATAGGGCTCAAATGTGTATCAACTCTGGAGGTCACCATTTAAAAGACATCATCTTTAAATCCTAATGGTACGAAATTTAATGGCACAAATATACATTTAAAAAAACCTAAATCTAGTTTTCTAATTTAGAAAAAATGTTATAGCTGAACCAAATAGGGTCTTTACTTTTGCGCCACCCAGTATTTGTATGAAACAGTTTTAATTTTGTTCATTTGTTTTAACTCTAAATATAAGCCAATTACAAATAATATGCATTACAAACTAAAAATGTACAACGGCAAGCTTATTGGGAATAAGCTATAAGCTATAAATAATTAATTACAGGTTTTCTTCCAGCCAACCAAGTTTCTGAAAAAACTAAAAGAGCATTTGTAATTAATGTTAACTTCAACTTTCTTGGATGTTGTTAGTTATACCACAGAATGCTTTTTAATAGTACAAGTCATTATACTTCTTAATAGAGTAGAATAGGACCACTCCAAGTCTTCCCGTGGATGTTGTAGAAGGCGACTTAGGAAACACAAGCTAAACAAAGCTTATAAACATCAGCGAGACCTCTCTAACCTGTCTGGCCAGCGTGGATAGTGTAGGCCAAATCCTCTGACTGCTCTGGCTAATATATAGCTCTGGTAGTACAGAGAGGGTCGTGCTCCTGCAGTGGAGACTAAAAAGACCTGATGATGATGAATGTCTTTTATACACATGTAACTATTAAAATATTTGTATGCAATACATATTTACAACATCTAACAAAGTAGGCTTATTTTTTTTTTATCTATTTTTTTTTAGAGGCCTTAGTTCACTTGGTGTGACTATGCCAGCCTCATGGGGGATTTCGATTAGATAATTTCTAGTTTCTGTGCAACATCACAGCTCTTATGAAAAGGTATATGGCTTTTGTATAGTTAGGTATATGGTATGTGATAGTGGGTTGTTTAACATGATGTTAAGCTCACCGTTGCACATCGATAGTCCCGCCAAAAATCGGTCACGTAGGGCGGTATACTGGTACAAAGTATGCTGAAACTATTTTAAGAGTAAATTCAGTCCAGTCGGAATGGCTAAAATTATTAAATGAGTGTGGACCAATGTTTGAACAGCTCTGCTTTATTTTTCAAGAATCCCTCAATATTTATCGATATAGAAGTAAGGGCTGGTTCTGTCTATGATACTGAACAACTTTTTCCAAGGAACATATATTGAAAACCATGGAAAAAATTGTTTTTGCGTTTCTTACAAACTCATTAGCTGGTCGATTTGTAAGTCCAAATTATATTTCATATTTGACTGACTGATAATAAGTAAATGTTCCTTGGGGAAAGTTGTTCAGTTTCGAGACTTGTGTTATGGGATACTAACTAACTTAGCGATACTATATTTTATAACAAAATACATATATAGATAAACATCTTATATTCTATTGACCTGACTGGGGATCGAACCCAGGACCTCCGGTGAGACAGCCTGGAGTGATGACCACTAGGCCACAGAGGTTGTCTAAGTGATTGATCTACTACAATATTCTTTATTTGTTTCAGATAATGTGGCGTATTGCCGAAGTTACATATTATACCAATAAAAAAATTCTCAAATGACTCCTCTTAGTAATCAAAAAGTGTTCCAACCACTTTATAATTAATAATTATGTTTTAGTAAAGTATTATGAAAAACGTAGGCCAGTATTATGTGTTTTTAGTAAATAAGTTTTAATATTTAAGAAATTGTTAATTGAAGTTAAGTTTTTAATAATGTGAGATTTTGATTTTTTAAATCAAATGGCCAGTATTCAACTTCTGTTAGAATAAATACATACCTATTATTTGAATAAACAAACAACTGCAAGATGGAGACTTCAATCTTCATAATAATATGTAAGTATTATAATAAATTAATTGGTCTGGGTGAAAAGAAAAATCTCAGAATGTACCAGCTGCTAACTTCCCACGTAAACGGTGGCGTTGCACACTTAAGAAGAGGGTTCCTGGAACATCAGGGAACCGTGGAAAGGGGATCAAGGCGCCAATTTTTGGAGCAAGTTCAGTCCATGATACACAACTACTTTCTATAAAAGAAGTTATTGAAAATCAATAAAAAAAATTTGTCCTCCCATATAAAATCTGTTTGGCTGAGCGCTGATTTGTATGGGATGGCGAACTTTTATTTTAGTTTTTAGTTAATTGTTTTTATGAAAAGTAGTTCAGTATCATGGACTGAACTTGCTCCAAAAATTTGGCTTGTGGATAAAAAGTCAGCCTGTATATATGTATAATGTCTAACAAAATATACTGAAACAATTTTAAGGGTGTATTCAGTCGATGATACTGAACAACTTTCCCCAAGGAACATATGTATATCGAAATATGAAAAATATTTTTTTGCTTTCCACACAAACTCAGATCAGCTGTTCGGTCAACTTGTATGGGAAACCAAAAATTATTTTTTATATTTCGATATATGTTTCTTGGAGAAAGTTGTTCAGTATCATGAACTGAATTCACCCTTAAGATAGTTTCAGTATATTTCGTTAAATCCTGTATCTAAAAGCAAAAGTCACTCACTCATCACGAAATCTCGAAAGCGACTTCGCCAATGAAGATGAAATTCGGCAGGAAGGTAGACTGTGACTAGGAGACGTCCGCTAAGAAAGGATTTTTGGAAATTCCAACCCTAAGGGAGTGAAATAGGGGTTGGCAGTTTGCATAGAACTTCGTAATTTTTAAAGTGACACACGTGAAATTTTTAATGTATTTTAGTAGTTAGTAGAAAATAAAAATGCGTTTATTCGATTTTGAAAATTACATCCCTATAGGGGTGAAATAGGGGTTGCAAGTTTGTATGAAACTTCGTAATTTTTGAAGCGAGGCGAGACACATGACATTATTGAATTAGTATAAAATAATAATCCAATGATTGGATTTTAATAAATTGCAACCCCAGTTTAAAAAAAAACAATCTAATTTGTGTAGTCTACGCGGGCGAAGCCGTCGGCAAAAGCTAGTATTATATAATTATATAGGGATATTATCCTTATTGGAACAGGCAGAGTATTTTGGGTCTTGCAGCTCTAAGCAGAAAGACCATTTTCAGCGTGCGACAAGGAGGAAAAAGGAATCTAAATAGTGATGGGTTGATAGCCACCTTCGCATTTTAGCCAATTCCTTCGTACGGCTTTTAGGATCTGTGTGGAAGTAAAGTACCTGGTACATTGTAAGTTTTTTCTTTTTAACCGACTTCAAAAAAGGAGGAGGTTATCTATTCGACTGTTTATTTTATGTATGTTTGTTACGCGATATCTTCGCCAATTGTGAACCGATTTTGATGATTCTTTTTTTATTTGAAAGCCTTTACTACCAAGTTGGTCCCATTTTAATTTGGTGAAGATATGATGAAGAACATTAGAGATATGGAAGAAACTCCTAAAAAAAATTGAAGTCGGTTAATTTTTTTTTAAATTTAATTATGTCATGCATGAATATATTTATTTATTAAATAAATAGTTAATAAATATTATGTTTTGGTCTGCAGGTCCCCCGACCAGCTCCCATTGAGGATACGATAAATAGCGCTTAATGGTGTCCATGGTAAGTTTTCAACTTGGTGTGCTAATATTTTTAATATGTAACTTTTTTGTTCCACATCAAAAAAAAAAATGGCGAACTTGACGCTAAAAGCGTTCTCTCCGTCAACCATAGGGATAAGGATAAACCTAAAGGGATAAACAGATAATTCGTTGCGGCGTAAAATAATAAATACATATACCTAACATACCAAATTATTAATACACATGCATACATATATTTCTACTCCGTGGTCCAGTGGTCAAGGTGTTTGCCTTGTGTTCCGGAGGTCGTGGGTTTAAATCCCACTGGGAAGCATACTTTGTAAAAAGTTGTTTCCAGTCTGGTTAGCATATTGCCAGCTTGAATCACTTGATTATCCGAAAAAAGGTGATTCCGTGCTTCGGAAGGCACGTAACGTAAAGCTGTGGGCCCCGAACGCCATCTAGCATTTGTTTAAACCAATCCTAGGATTGTTTCTGGTCTAACCTTTGGGTTGCGGAGGTCAGACGGCAGTCGCTCTGTGTGAAACCAGTAACCTCCTCAAATCATCTAGGTTAGGTAGCGGACCCTAGGCCAGAAGCGTTACCCGTACCGCTGAGGATGCAACCGGGAATACGGGTGGATCATGATAAGTGTATGTATAAATCTTTAGTCTGCCTCGCTTTCGGCGACCATCCTATGCCCTCGAATGGTCAATTTAGCCAGGCCTGTGTCACTCCCCGTTTAGGTATCGAAAATATACCTACATTATTATTATGCGCGCAGCGGCCCCTCGGAGTGGTAAATTCAGTTATACGAATCGTTTGTCCAGTCCAGAGGATGAAATTGGCCTGCAATAGATGTCTAGGTATCTAAACGAAAAGGTGCTGTGCTAAGTTCTGACGTATGCTAAATTAAACCATATTGCTAACCACTTTTAATTTCTTTGCTGAGTGAGACTTCTGTACGTACTTCTTATTCTGTGATTCAGCTCACACTAGTGACCTCAAATGCCCGCCGAAATAGCTAAATTAAGAGAGCGTGTGTTGGTCTTTATCTCATTGGCCTCAAACCATTTCAGTTCAAGCCTATTTGGTGTTGCGACATGCGCAAGCGCATCTCGAGGAAGGTCAAGGGTGTTCGATGATCATTAATATATTTGGAGCATTTGCTTGACCATATGCGTGTGTATAGTTTGCAAAGGTCTCATCAACACAAACAATTTCCCTCAGCAAAGTATTCTGAGTGGAATACATTTTTTAGGTACCTATTTGTTTTTTTTTTTAAATATCATCATCAGGTCTTTTTTAGTCTCCACTGAGGAGTACGACCCTCTGTACTGCCAGAGCCATATATAAGCCAAAGCAGTCAGAGGATTTGGCCTACTCTTCACGCTGGCCAGACGGGTTGGAGAGGTCTGATTAATGTTTATAAGCTTTGTTTAGCTCTAAAAATATAATATTGCCTCAATTTGTGTCATTGATACTGATACACTATCACGTCTTTATCCCTAACGGGGCAGACAGAGCCTACGGCGGTAAGGCCTAGGCCACTTTTTGCGTGACGGTGGGCATGAAGGTAGTAAAAGGAAATCATAATAGTGATGGGTTGTGATTTGTGTCATTGAATAAATAATTTTCAATTTCAAAACAAGTTTATTTGACAAATTAAAAACGGACTGTCTAGCGTTCACCCCAAGTAACTTTTGAAAGGCTGAACCAAGGCTGTGGCACAGGTATGGAACTTTATAGAAGCGGAGTATTATTTATGCCTACACTACTACAAACGAACTATACATCCGTGCACACGACAATGCGTGTGTGTTAGTCCGCCCGCGACAAGGCGAGGACTGGGGAGAGGTGCGGGGACGGGGAACGGGGACGCACATCTCCATTATGTATGAAATATTCTTATTAATTTCTGTGCCTGTGGCTGAACCGATGCCTTTAGGCGGCTTGAAAAATCTGACACAGTGTTGGCCACACACATGAACATTTTCTTTCCTTAGAAACTCTGATCAGCTGATCGTTTAAGGCCGTACCTGAATTTTCCGGGGTCCAGTGCTGCACCCATTTAAAATAAATCATTTCAAAGAAAACGGAGACATCATTTAAAATTTTGCAACTACCAAGTCCTAGATAACCCTTCGAAGTATTCTATGAACTACTGTTTACAATTTAAAGTGAGAACGTTAGGCTTTACTACGCACAATTGCGAAAAACGGCCACTTTTGGCTAATGTGCGTAGTAAAGCTTAACGTTCAAATTATAAACTGTAAACAGTAGTTCATAAAATACTTTAAAGGGTTATCTAGGACTTGGTAGTTGCAAAATTTTAAATAATGTCTCCGTTTTCTTTGAAATGATTTATTTTAAATGGGGGCAGCACTGGACCCCGGAAAATTTAAGTACGGCCTTAATGGCAGCAGGGAGACCAAATTTATTCACATATTACACACTTTTCATTTTATTCATTATACTTACACACACGAAAAACAAACAAACAATTATATACTATCTGACTTATAGCACAGAATAAATAATACTAACGTACAGAAGTCTCACTCAGCAAAGAAATTCAAAGAAATATCTACTCAATGTGGCTAGCGATATGGTTTAATTTAGCTCACGTCAGAACTCAGCACCTTTTCGCATAGATACCTAGACATCCATTGCAAGCCAATTTCATTCTTATTACTCTGGACAAACGATTCGTTTAACTGAATTCACCACCCGGAGGGCCGCCTGCGCGCATAGTAATAATGTAGGTACATTTTCGATACCTAAACGGGGAGTGACACAGGCCTGCTTATAGTAAAATTTTACAATACAGGTCACATAATATCATTATAAGTCAAACTCAGATTAAATATAGAAGTCAAATATACCACCCCGGACAGTACCAGGCTCAAAGGCACCCATTATACTATCGGCATTACCCCTTTGGATGGCAATGGAAATCCTTTTGAACCGGATACCATCCGGAATAATGATCATCTGACTTATAAAAGGTTATAATCCTATTCAATGAGACCTAAAAGACCTCGAACCATCGTAAAAAGGTCGTGTGTTCGTCTGTTACTATGAATCTAATGCTGCGTTACGACACGCCCGTTTAAGCGCATCTTAAGGAGAAGTGCTATGTAATCATTTTTAGGGTTCCGTACAAAAAATGAAAAAACGGAACCCATAGGATCACTCGTGCGTCTGTCTGTCCGTCCGTCTGTCACAGCCAATTTGCTTCGAATCTACTGGACCGAATCAGGTGAAATTTGGTAGGATTGTGTAATCCTATGACCCAAACACATAAGTGCAAAGTAAATAAATATTTTTTTTTAAATAAGGATCATTTTCGGGGGATAAATTAGGAAATTGAAAAAAAAAGTTTCGCAAACCTTACTGTGTCATATATCAAATGAAAGGGCTCGTTATGAGGATCTCAAATATATTTTGATCTTCGAAAGTACCTACTGAGCCTAAAATTTTGAAAAAAATACAAAATATAATTCATTGCTTGTAGATTACAGGAAAACCTATAAGAATTCAATCAAGTGTACGGAACCCTCTCCACGCGAGTTTAACTTGCACTTGGCCGGTTTATTTCGTACAAGCTTTTATTGTGGGGCCTAATAATTTATCAAGACAATTGTAATACAAGTTTGTTTGCTAGGCAAATTAAAATACCCGACTGTCAAGAACGCAATCAAGTGATGACTAGTGGAACTACCGATAGTTCCACTACTCACCACGCGCGCTGATTTTCAAGCGTTAATCCCCAATAACTTTTAAACGGCTGGACCGATTTTCATTAAACATAGCTAAGAACCACCGCAAGCGAACTTGCATTGGTCCATCCGTTCAAGCGCTACGATGCCACAGACAAACAGACAGACCGACATTAGCGTCAAACTTATAACACCCTTCTTTTTTGTCGGGCGTTAAAAATACAATACGCGGACTTATCCCTGTCAGGGCTTTCTTCTAGTCAACATTAAATCCAGATCCGATAGTGGCAAAAAGAGCCCGTACTACCCAAAAGTTCTTAGAGCGATCTTAAATATTATCAATATTAACGAAATTACTCACTTTGATATAAAAACAGAAAAGTTCAGGACTAACTCTATACATAATATGTTTCGAAAATACGGTTGCTTAAAATTTTCTCTATAGAAAGAAATTGCGAAGTTGCCTCTAAATCACCTCAGAATTATACTAAAACGGAAAGTACTCAACCCTTGTAACCTTGGATTATAAATTGTGTTAAACATAAGGCAGTCATAATATGTCTTACTTTTTAAATAACTCTTAAATATTCTTTGTAAAACGAAAAAACCCCAAAACCAGCCTCACTGACCTACCATGATCTTTTCACCCCGCATGGTCTCGCTATCTTGTTTCGGCTAGAGTGAATTTGTGTGCGTGGAAGCGGGAGCAAAACTTAAATAATCCACATCAGGCGACCTCTTAAGGCGCAAGAAATACTGGATATGAAGGATGCAGAAGAAATTCGAACCACGTCTGTACATCCGCCTGATCTATTAGGGCTTTCGCCCAATTCTTCATTATTTTTAAACGACTAAAAAGACATCATTGTCATTAGGTCTTCTTCTTTTTTAGTCTCCACTGCAGGAGCACGACCCTCTCTGTACTACCAGAGCCATACTTGGCCAGAACAGTCAGATGATTTGGCCTACACTCTCCACGCTGGCCAGAGGGGTTGGAGGGAGAGGTCTCTTTGATGTTTATAAGCTTTGTTCGGCTTGTGTTTCCTAATTCGCCTTCTACGACATCCACGGGAAGACTTGGAGTGGTCCTATTCTACTCTGCCGGAAACCACATGGCATACATACTTCCAGATTGATCCCATAAAATGTTATCAAAATCGGTTCAGTTATTTCGTTTTCAAACCAAAATAATTGGAAAAATATGTTATATAGGGTCTAACAAAATATACTGAAACTATTTTAAGGGTGGATTCAGTCCATGATACTGAACAACTTTCCCCGAGGAACATAATACATATATCGAAGTATGAAAAATAATTTTTGGCCTCCCATATAAGTTCCAAAGTGGTAAAATGTGGACACACACATTTTACCACTTTGGAAGTGTCTATCGAACAAACTATTCAGTTTAGAAAAAAAATTATATTATAAACCTCAATATCATTTTAAAGACCTATCTCGATACCCCACACGTATGTGTTTGATGGAAAAAAAATTAGAGTTTCAGTTCTAAGTATGGGGAACCCCCAAAATTAATTGTTTTTTTTTCTATTTTGTGTGAAAATCTTAATGCGGTTCACAGAATACATCTACTTACCAAGTTTCAACAGTATAGTTCTTATAGTTTCGGAAAAAAGTGGCTGTGACATACGGACGGACAGACAGACATAACGAATCCATAATTCCGGTTTTTGCCATTTGGCTACAGAACCCAAAAAATAATAATCCATTAATTGGATTTTAATAAATTGCAACCCCAGTTTAAAAAAAAAAAACAATCTGATTTGTGTAGTCTACGCGGGCGAAGCCACGGGCAAAAGCTAGTATATCAATATTTACAATCAAACAATTTATTTCGAATGAGGGCGCCACTTCTTTATGGTATTTACGTTAAGTTTTTTTTATTTTTTATTAATGGCTTGACGCTAAGTACTGCGTATTTAGCCAGGAACAAGTTAATAAAACGTAAGAAATTCTTTTTTCCTAACAATTCCTTACAATTAAAGGTTGGTGTAGGCCTTTGATTGCTTTAAGGGAGCTTCTGGCGACAAATTTATACGAGTCTACTGGTTTTCATAGCCGATTGAGTGGCGGACGACGCCCGAAGCCCACACAGTCCGCGAAACAAATATCACTACAGCCGTACTATGACTGTCCACTTTAACTATTTCACATATTGTTCATGAGCATGAGCATTTATAACACCAAACAACACCAATTTCATATTATAAAGTCCACTAAAATCAATTTGCAAAATAATTTAAAGAAAACCCCAACCGAACCCCTTGACTTCCCGCCAAAAACGTTCTGTTGCTTATTTAGCTTGCTTTTCTGCGATTCTCACTGGTTTTAAAGTCTGTTTTTTGTACTGAAAACATATTTCGATAAACTTTTCTTTTCAGCACTGTCAATCACAGATCCATAATTTTTTTTAATGACAAATGAAAAAACGACAAAACAGATTTGTATTTCAAATCTGTGATTTTAAGTAAACTGAAAATCATGTTTGAAATCATAGTAGACTCACACGAATATCAACTCTTATTAATTGTAATCGAGGCTATTTTAAAGTCATGTATTCATGATACGACATACGTCGATTTTTTAAGAGTTTGATGGACGGGAAATTTGTTCATATCAGTTTTATAAATTAACTTCCAAAGAAGTATTCGTAAACATTTGTGCTGCATTGTGTAGTGTCGTGTAACAACAAAAACTTATGTTGCATGCATCATGTTCAAACCTCCTTTCTTCATCTCATCCTGTCCGTTTTTAGGGTTCCGTAAAAAAAAATGAAAAAACGGAACCCATATAGGATCACTCGTGCGTCAGTCTGTCCGTTCGTCTGCCACAGCCAATTTGCTCCGAATCTACTGGACCGAATCAGATGAAATTTGGTACAATGTTGTAATCCTATGACCCAAACACATATGTGCAAAGTAAATAAATATTTTTTTTAAATAAGCGTAATTTTCGGGGGACAAATTAGGAAATAAAAAAAAAGTTTTGCAAACCTTACTGTGTCATATATCAAATGAAAGGGTTCGTTATGAGGATCTCAAATATATTTTTGTTATTATTGTAAAATTAATAGTTTTGATTTTATTCATGAAAGAAGGCGAAAATTGACCATTCCTGATCTCCGAAACTACTGAGCCTAAAATTTGAAAAACATACAAAATATAGTTTATTTATTGCTTGTAGATTACAGGAAAACCTATAAGAATTCAATCAATTGTACAGATCCCTCTCCACGCGAGTTTAACTCGCACTTGGCCGGTAATTTTGCTACTACCAAGTCCTAGATAACCCTTCAAAGTATTTTATGAACTACTGTTTACAGTTTAAAGTGAGAACGTTAAGCTTTACCACGCAAATTTGCGAAAAACGGCCACTTTTGGCAAATGTGCCTAGTAAAGCTTAATGCTCTCATTATAAACTGTAAACAGATAGCGATACCCGACAGGGTTCATAGTGTGCTATTTTTAATACAGTGACTTTAAGTAGTTAGAACTGATGTACATTATGAAATGCAATAAATGAATTGAATTGAATTGAACAGTAGTTCACAAAATAGTTTAAAGGGTTATCTAGGACTTGGTAGTAGCAAAATTTTAAATGATGTCTCCGTTTTCTTTAAAATGATTTATTTTAAATGGGGGCAGCACTGGACCCCGGAAAATTCAGGTACAGCCTTAACACGATGTATAGATTAACACGATGCGGCTAGTTAGTTAAAATCTTTATTGCACCAAAACATAGTGATACAGATCGTATCGTCGCAAAATGTCCCCTAGTCGCAAAATTTCCAATAGCAATATGTCCCCTGGTGGCAAAAATATCCCTTTCGCAAAATTTCATGTTTTTTGTACAATGTGGATATAGATCATATATTCGATCATATATTATGGAAAACAGATGACAAAAGGCGACCTTATCGCAACTATTTTGATTCCATTTTGCATATTCTCGCCCTTATCACGCTAAAAGTGGCCTTTGGGTTTTGCGGCCCAGGCTCTGTCTGCTTAGAGCCGCACCACCTAAAAGCCAGACCAGGCCTGTGTCACTCCCCGTTTAGGTATCGAAAATGTACCTACCTACATTATTACTATGCGCGCAGGCGGGGCCCCTCCGGGTGGAAAATTCAGTTATACGCATCGAATGTCTAGAGTAATAAGAATTAAATTGGCTTGCAATGAATGTCTAGGTATCTTTACGAAAAGGTGCTGAGTTCTGACGTGAGCTAAATTAAACCACATCGCTAGCCACATTGAGTAGATATTTCTTTGAATTTCTTTGCTGAGTGAGACTTCTGTACGTTAGTATTATTTATTCTGTGATTTTATTAACTATGTGCTGCTGGCGCATTCTAAGTTCTTTTTCTTTTCTCCCAGATCAGCATGATGTGGAAGAAGCTGTGTAAGTACCTAATAATAATGTAAATGGTAGACTAAGTAACTCACAGAGCTCGACTCCACTCGCTCTTGACTGTTTCATCACTTGAAGCTTGCTAACTTTTTGTGTTCACCGCGTAAAAAGTAAACCATTCGTTTAGTGCAATCGTCTGGAAAAACGTTACTCGATTTTTTTGTATACATATGTATCTGTGACTTGCGTCAAGCATGTAACATGCAATAGATCTGTAATGCAATTTTTTAAATCAAGGAACATTTCTCTCGTATTCATTGACGACCTCCGTGGTGTAATGGTTAACACGTTAGTCCGCCAATCCGGAGGTTCTGCGTTCTACCCCAGCCAGGGCAAGTTGGCAAATGGCCTTTTTCAAATTGTCCATGGTTTTGGGTGTTTATCTATATAATGATATTTATTAAAAAAAATATAGTATCGTTGAGTTAGTATCCCATAACACAAGTTTAAAACTAACTTTGGGGATAGCTCAATCAGTGTGATTTGTCCTTAGGTATATATTAATTTATTTATTGTGGTGAATTCGAAAGAATATGAGGTTATAATATTTAGGCCTAGGCACTTTTACGCGTCAATAATTTTAGTGTACATTGTGTATGTTATTTAAAAAAAAACCTACCGATACTAGCTGCTGAGAAGAAACGCCGAAAGAAACTTATTTTGAACCAACTTTAAAAAAGGAGGAGGTTCTGAATTCGTCGGAACCTTTTTTATGTATGTTCCCCGATTACTCAAAGACCCCTGGACGAATTAGGAAAATTCTTATTTTTTTTAAACGGTATATTTCTGGTGGTTAGGTAAGGCCACTTCGTTCGCTTCGCTGATTTGGTCAATTAAGAGTATCTTCTTCATCTCAGCACGTTCTCGCTTGCATCCTCAGCTGTGCTGCATCGGAACCCGGGCTGCGCTTTCCCGCTTTTTCTTCTCCAAATATGACATGCACGTCAATGGTCACCCAAGGATGCCAAAGACCTTGCGTTGGAGAAGAAATAGTTTAAATGATTTGGCTATAGTTTTACAACCGACCGCCTGCCTGACGTCAACCCTCTTTGGGAATGCATTTGTGCGAAATATTTTACAATGAGCCGCCGTCTGGCTTTAATCCTCCTTGGTAATGCAATTGTAGCATGAGATGTTTGTGCTTAGTCCTTTAGTCGCCTCTTACGACAACCACAGGAAGAGATGGAGTGGTCCTATTCTAGGCCGGAAGCCAGACGTGATAGTATGTATGAACTTAACGCTTGACATCCTAATCATGACGAAAGTGACCGGAATCCGTTTCCACGGATCGACGTGTGGCAAATTGTATAAATGGGTATTTCCTACGCATCGTAACGCACTGAAAAAATGGGGGTAAGGCTGGGGCCTTGTTGGAAGCGATTGTGTTCAAAGTCAAAGGGTAGATTCGAATTAAAGTTACGGCCAAAGTTTACAGATGGATTTTGTGCTGAATGTTCTGAAAGGTTTTTTTGCAGAAAAACTAGGCGCGTTGGGTATTTTTTGAGATAGGAAAAACCACTAAACTCGCGACACTGTAACCGACACCACCTTGTTCAAGTTTTCACTTCTGTCGGCACTCCCGAAGTGCCACTGTGTTTTTATTTCATTTATCCTTACACCGTCTTGTTATAGAACCAACTTTACCCGTGTGGTTCGGGGTTAGAATAGGACCACTCCATTTCTTCCTGTGGATGTCGTAAGAGGCCACTAAAGGACTAAGCACAAACATCTCGTGCTCGTACAATTACATTCACAAGGAGGGTTGACGTCAGGCAGGCGGCCGGTCGTAAAACTATAGCCAAATCATTTAAACTGTTCCGGCTATTTCTTTTCTATTTTGCAAGGTCTTTGGCATCCTTGGGTGACCATTGACATGCATGTTATATTTGGAGAAGAAAAATCGGGAAAGCGCACCCCGGGCTCCAAAGCAGCACAGCTGTGGATGTAACCGGGAACGCGCTTAGACGAAGAAGAAGACTTCTTTATGCGCGTTGGGCATTTTTTGAGATAGGAAAAACCATTGAACTCGCGACACTGTTACGGACACCACCTTGTTCAAGTTTTTACTTCTGTCGGCACTCCCGGAGTGCCACTGCTTTTTTGTTTAATTTATCCTTACACCGTCTTGTTATAAAACCAGGTCTTACTATATTAATAGGTTTAAACCATTATCCACCTAAAATAAGTTGACATTTACAAACACGTCACCTTCTTATCCACCAGTGTCAATATTTTTATAGGGTTGTGGCGACCTCTACGCCACTACAAAGTAACCACCACAATTAAAGAAGCGATAACATTAGTTCACAAGAAGACTACGAGATGGCGCCAGCAGTATCCTATATCTCGATCTTGAAGTTCTAGTTGCAACTGACCATTATACAACCTCCGACAATACACCGTCGGAGCCGCGGTTCCCCAGGCGCAACACTATGCCTGGCGGGAAGATCTTCCCTTTGTGGCGTTCGAGCATATCACCTCGCTCCCGCTACAGGGTTATTAGGCATTCAAGATGCTGCTCACGTGGTATTTTTTAACCATTTTTTATTTAATAATTTAGTTTGAGCATCAGTGTCAACTCAAGCTCAAAAATTGAATTCCTAGCCATATTCATCTCTCTCCTAGGCATCTACACTTAACTCCACTGACAAGAGCAAGCTCTTAAATGAAAAGAAAACAATAAAGCCATATTCCCAATAAATTTAAAAATATGCTTATCGCTCCACCGCTCGCGCGTCCGCTTATCGCTAATCGCCCTTATCAAGGCTCTTACCTCCCCTCGATGTTAATCTTATTAACTCGCAATAAGCGCCGTCGATCCGTAGCAATTACTTTTTGCCGTTTCGAACAAAAACCAAGCTATTCGGACTACGTACGGGATACTAGTTCGCTGTTAATACTTTAAGGCCGTACCTGAATTTTCGGGGTCCAGTGCTGCCCCCATTTAAAATAAATCATTTCAAAGAAAACGGAGACATCATTTAAAATTTTGGTACTAACAAGTCCTAGATAACCCTTCAAAGTATTTTATGAACTACTGTTTACAGTTTAAAGTGAGACCGTTAAGCTTTACTACGCACATTTACGAAAAACGGCCACTTTTGGCAAATATGCGTAGTAAAGCTTAACGTTCTCATTATAAACTGTAAACAGTAGTTCGCAAAATAGTTTGAAGGGTTATCTAGGACTTGGTAGTAGCAAAGTTTTAAATAATGTCTCCGTTTTCTTTGAAATGATTTATTTTAAATGGGCAGCTCTGGACCCTGAAAAATTTAGGTACGACCTTAAATACAGTATTACGCCATGCTAGTTTGGGAGAAAATAAAACGTAAAATGTACCAACTGCTACATTTTCGCGCAAATGGTAAAAGGCGAGAATTTGAATCATGTCACCGGCGATGCTATTTTGATTTCCATTTTCCACCTTCACGTCCACTATTTCGCTAAGGCGGTAAACCCACCGCACCGCGCACCGTCGCGGAGCGCGGTTTAACACACTGACGCTCCCACGCGTTGACGTGTTTTCAGTGTGTTGGACTAGGCGTGTTTTCTATACAAATAAAGATACTTGCATCACAGAAATTTTTAAATTCTAATACTAACGTACAGAAGTCTCACTCAGCAAAGAAATTCAAAGAAATATCTACTCGATGTGGCTAGCGATATGGTTTAATTTAGCTCACGTCAGAACTCAGCACCTTTTCGCATAGATACCTAGACATCCATTGCAAGCCAATTTCATTCTTATTACTCTGGACAAACGGTTCGTATAATTGAATTTACCACCCGCCGCCTGCGCGCATTGTAATAATGTAGGTACATTTTCGATACCTAAACACAGGCCTGTTCATTAAAATTTTAAAATATTTTAAGCTTTTTATCAGAACACCTTCTCCTTAAGCCCACAAGCTGATGTTTCGACCTTTCCTCAAACATTTTAATCACTCATGACACAAAACTATAAGGTCCAATTGCACTCAAAGCTCACTTCTCTAAGATCACTCAATGAGCTTTATCAAAAAGCAATAAGGTTGTAAATTGCCATCATTTTTAAGACCCCAAGGTCGTGATGGGAGAACCGGATCACGATGCACTTAGTGTAACGTTACTTGTAAGTACCAAATTTTAATGTTATCCACTTGAGTGTTAATTGCACCTTACTGTATTACACTGATGATGGTACAGTCGATGAGAAAAGAAGAAGATCGAAATCGGAATACTTGTACGAGTTTTGTTTTACCAACTGTTTTACAATCTGTAAAAAAGGACACCCGAGTAGTAAATTTTACTTTTGACATCATTTAAAATTTTGCTACTACCAAGTCCTAGATAACCTTTCAAAGTATTTTATGAACTACTGTTTACAGTTTAAGGCCCCGCCAGTCCAGAACGAAGAAAATTGTGAGTGTTTTAAAAAAATCACTGTTATTAAACTACTACAGTTAATTCCTCAAAAAAATTACATAAAAATCTTAAGGACTTCATACAGACACCCACAATAGCCGAAACACGATTGAGCATTTTTGGCTCGACAGAAAAAAATCACAAACATATCTCTAAAGTCTAAATTGCCTTTATAATAATACATATTATTATTTTATACAATCACCTTTTTATATGAAAATTATACCAAAAAATGTATTTTCTAAATATCTATCCGTTTTGGCTACAAAAAATGATAAATATAATACAAAAAAAAAACACTGCGAAATATCGTCGAGCACGGCTCCGGGCTTTTCTTCGCGCTTGACGAATATTTCACTGTGTTTTATTTATTATATTTTTTGTATTATACATATTTATAATTTTTTCTGTAGCCAAAACGGATAGATATTTAGATAATACATTTTTTGGTATAATTTTCATATAAAAAGGTATTATAAAGGCAAATTTAGAGGTATGTTTGTGATTTTTTCTATCAAAAATGCTCAATCGTGTTTTGGCTATTGTGGGTGACTGTAGAAAATCCTTAAAATTTTTATGTAAATTTTTTGCGGCATAAACTGTAGTAGTTTAATAACAGTGATTTTTCAAAAACACGCACAGTATTGCAAATTGTGAACCCACGTCGCCTTAAAGTGAGAACGTTAAGCTTTACTACGCACATTTGCGAAAACGGCCACTTTTGGCACTCCGTACCCGGGTACGAAGCCCTAAAAAGGGTACACGTAAAACCTTAGTTTAGTACGAGTATGTACTTATAGTATCTGTGGTATGTTAGTGATGGTACAAACTACATAGTCTCGTGTACGTCTCGTGAAACTTTGATATAACAAATCAATAGACTTTTGTCGGTAACTGTACATACTTTAAGGATGCCGATTTAATCACTTGATATTATAATTATGTGTAATAAAATGATTATAAGATTTTGTTGAAAAAAACTATACGTTTTCATTGAAAATGCTCAATCAGTTTGATTTTTCGACGAGAAGTCGCTATTTCCTATAAAGCAAATAAATTAAAAAGTTGGCTGATATTGCTATTATCTTAGGCTAATTATATTATTCAAATCTATTATTTATATTGTTGGGTTAAAAGTCTTGAAAAGTCATCCCAGTATTCCCCGTTGCATCTTCAGCGGTAACGCTTCAGAGCCCGGGGTCCGCTACCTATCCTAGGTGATTTGACGAGGTTACTGGTTTTACATAGTACTGCCGTCTGACCTCCGCAACCCAAAGGGTGACCAGAACCAATCCTAGGATAGGTTTAAACAAACGCTAGATAGCGTTCGAGACCCACAGTTTTACGTGCCTTCCGAAGCACGGAATCATCTTTCGGATAATCAGGTGATTCAAGCCTGCAATATCATAATCAGACTGGAAACAAGTTCTTAACAAAGAATGCTTCCTAGTGGGATTTGAGCCCACGACCTCCGGCTCGCAAGGCGAACGCTTTGACCACTGGACCACAGGGGCAGTCGGTTAAATGTCTTGAAAAGTTTTAAAAGAGAATGATAATCTGGTATCGTGTAAGTACACGATGGCTCGGAAAGTGTTAAAAGTGAACGACATTTCTACCACTGCTCCATTTTCCACGCGGCAACCTACGATGCCAAAATCCAAAATAGTGAAAGTAAAGGCTACGTTCCCACGCTAGCGTCCGTCCCCCTCACACACACGATTTGAGAGCGAGACGGAATGATCAATCAGATAAGAGTGAATTAGCCGATAAGGAGCTATTAGACAACGTTATGAGAAATTAATTTAAGTTTCAAGGGTGGATCGTTTGTATTTTGAACGACGACCGAGTACGGAGAATATTTTTTTTTGACGTGACAACTTCTAATAACTCGATACTACGGTGACTCTTATGTATTCTGTGACTACGGGCTGCATTGGCGAAAAAGATGACGTCATTGTCGCGTTCCGCAAGCGAGAGCGCGGCACGAACGAGAGAGAGGCATGATCGGCTCGAGCGATCGGCTAGTTCGGAATGTTTGACGTTGTCACGTCAAATTACCGTCCGTAAACCAACTTTACAGACAACCATTTTTTTATGTATAAGTTTTTATTGTAAGGCCTAAGTAGGTACTTATCAAGAGTAATGTCACCATCATCATCATCAGGTCTTTTTGAAGGTTGGATCTCATCTATCAGCACGGCGGCCGGTGCTGAAACGTTCCGTCGCTCTCTCTCGCTCTAGCAAATGACGCTTCTGAGCGACAGAAAAGGATAGCAGCATAGGAAAGTGCTGTTCCGTGCTGAAAGATGAGATCCAACCCTTAGACTCCACTGCAGGAGCACGACCCTCTCTGTACTACCAGAGCTATATACATATATGCCACAGCAGCCAGAGGATTTGGATAACAATCTCCGCGCTGGCCAAACGAGTCAAAGAGGTCTTATTGATGTTTATAAGCTTGGTTCAGCTTGAGTATCCTAAGTCGCCTTCTACGACATCCACGTGAAGACTTGGAGTGGTCCTATTCTACTATGCCGGAAACCACACGGCAAGACAAATGTACCGTCGTATTATTACAGGATTCCTATAGCCACCTTCCGGCTCCATCATCACATCAGCTTCTTGTTATAATAATATTCGTGTTATCTATATATATAAAAGCGAAAATCACCCACTCATCACGAAATCTCGAAAACTACTTACCCCATGAAGATGAAATTTGGCAGGAAGGTAGATTGTGACTAGAAGACGTCCGCTAAGAAAGGAATTTTGGAAATTCCATCCCTAAGGGGGTAAAATAGGGGTTGGCAGTTTGTATGACTCTTCGTAATTTTTAAAGTGAGACACATGAAATTTTTAATATATTTTAGTAGTCAGTAGAAAATAATAATGCTTTTATTAGATTTTTAAAATTACATCCCTGTAGAGGTGAAATAGGGGTTGCAAGTTTGTATGAATCTTCGATTATTCATTTTTGTAGCAAGACACATGTAGGTTAGTAAAAAATAATAATCCATTAATTGGATTTTAATAAAATGCAACCCCATTTTAAAAAAAAACAATGTAATTTGTTTAGTCTACGCGGGCGAAGCCGCGGGAAAAAGCTAGTCGCATTATATACACACGAGTACCATTATATCTATTCCGTTCGCAAGTAAAGGTTTTTGGACAACTTCGCTCGTTTAGCTCGTGCGTTCTTTTACGGTGAGGTTCCGTCCACCAAAGCGAACTCCAACGATATCGTGATTGTCAGAGATTACAAAATTGAAACACATAATTTTGATTACGATAGAAAGTTAATGATGCCGTGAGAACCTCGTTTGTGCATCCGTGTCCTGTCGATTTATATTCGTGTTTTATTTTATAGCTCAAATAGCTCTTCGTCCAAATAGTTTTCGGCTTAGGACTCCCACAGGAGCTGGATGTTGTAACAGGCGACTGAGGGACTAAGTACCTACATCTCGTGCAACAACAATAAGACTTACAAGCAGTAAGGCTATGGAATCAGCTACCACCGAACCGTTTAAGAAACGAGTAAAAGATCACTATCTGTCCTAATATATTTAGAAATATTAACATATGTATTTATTATATATATGCTTTATGAATATGTATTTGTTTGTGTATTTATGTAAGTATATTTATGTATGTTTATGTAGGTATGTACCTTGTCTATTTATTTTTTTAGTTTTGTATTGTAGGTACACGCTAATTACCTCTTTTTTTCCATTTCCTCTCGCAGGTCTACTGGAAGAAATTTCTTTAGAAATAAGTAGCACCTAAGTACTATGTTATCCTTATGTTTTACATATATGTATCGTTTGTTTTTCATGTGTACTTGAATAAATAAAATTAAAATTAAACAACTGCAATCTCAAAGAGGACTTTTCGACGGTATGCATATAAAAAAATAATCTTTTTGGTTATTAATTCGACGCCAGTCACATCCCATTGACGCCATTTGCGGTGGCACAAAGCTCTAGTTTAGAAATAGGTAATGTATTTACAGGCACGACCTGTCCGTGCCCCGTCGATTTTTTAAATGTATTTTTATTTATTTATTTTTAACACTTTATTGTTGCAAAGTAAAAATATACTTTTTAACAAATGGCGGACTTAATGCTAAGAGCATTTTCTCCCAGTCAACCATAGGGATAAACAATACAACACAATACAAAAATCTTTATTGCACCAAATAAAAAACAATAAAAAATTACAAAGTTTACAGAACTTATAAATGAATAAAGTACAAGATGCGGCCTTATCGCCGAAGCAATCTCTTACAGGCAACCATAAAGAGAAGGAGTGCGAAGTATATGAGTAAGATATCAGGTGGCGCAGTTAAAATTAAAATATAAATTATAAATAACCAATAGATATTAAAATTCATACAAAATATATAACATTATAAAAAAAAAATAGATATAGGTATATAAATAAATGAATACAACAAAATTAAATAAAACAACAATTTTATTCACTTGAGGCTATAAGAAACTTTACATAAAATAAACCTCATAGTAGTGGTAGAGAGTCTAGACTATGCTATAGTTGTAACGGAGGCCTTAAGGTGAAGTGGCCTTGAAGTGTGAAATAAATTGTTAACTCGTAAATATGGTGATTTAATAAATATGAAACTATTATTGGTAATCCGTCTAGCTTTAAAACTTGCCGTGGCCACTTTTGGCGGAGGCAAGTTTTAAAGCTAGACGGACTAATGTAAATACTTTCAACGGTGGTTCATAAAATAATTTAAAGGGCTATCTAGTGCATGACGAAGAGCAATATGGAAATTATCTCCATATTTACGAGTTAACAATTTATTTCAAATGAGGGCGCCACTTCAAGGCCATTTGCCTATACCTTCGCCTTAACAGAAGCTGAGGCGGATGCAAATGTGAAGTTCAGACTGCAACTTTTTTGTCTGTATTTTGTTAGAAATTTGAACTAAATCAAAATACGTTCGCGTCTCGTCGCCGACCCCGCTATATCCAGTATGGTTTACGTGTAACTTACAAAGGAGAAGCATCGTTTATCTTAGTTTACCAATTTACCTTAATAAATCATCCTCACGTATTCCCGGTTGCATGCCCAGCGGTAGCGCTTCAGAGCCCGGGGTCCGCTACCTAACCTTCAAGGTGATTTGACGATGTTATTGGTTTTTACCTTAGTATATAAATGTTTTATTTGTTCCAGGATGACATAGAGGGCGCGGGCCGCCAAGGCGGCGTGCGGCCCACCACAATGGAGGTAAGTGTTTCTTATTTTTCTATACTAAATGATGTCTCGAAATAAGTACATCTATCAGGGTTTAAACGAGACGAGAAAACCAGGCTCTGTTTCTCTTAGAATAGTGCATACCACTATACACAAGTGGCATGTCTTCCATTTGGGATTGTTCAATTTTATGTCTGTTTAATTTTAAATCAAAATTACAGAAATTTGCCAAAAAATATAAAAAAATCTCTAAAAAGTTTTGCTTACGTAATGGAAGTTTAGACCCCCACCTTCTATGCCATCCAAAATAAGCAAATCAAAGACCCCACCCCCTTTTTGGTGCTTACGTAATACTTGAACGGCCCCTTTGTCGTGTACTCTCGAACTCTAGGTATAGCAATCTCCTCTGATCCTGGGCGAAAAAAGTGTTAATATCCCGCTGCGGAAATCAAAAATATCCTATAACTCCTGCCATAACAACGTCCTATTTTCGTGAAGGCGTTATAAACGATGATAGTATGCAAAACTATGTTTTCAGCAATGGACGTCCTGTAGCTGATGATTATGATGATGTATGTAAAAACCATAAAATAGTTATACCAATCCTCATTTCAGATAATACCAGGCCTGTGTCACTCCCCGTTTAGGTATCAAAAATGTACCAACATTATTACTATGCGCGCAAGCGGCCGGCGGTGGTAAATTCCAGTTATACGAATCTTTTGTCCAGAGTAATAAGAATGAAATTGGCTTGCAATGGATGTCTAGGTATCTAAACAAAAAGGTGCTGAGTTCTGACGTGAGCTTAATTAAACCATATCGCTAGTTACCTTAAATAGATATTTCTTTGAATTTGCTTGCTGAGACTTCTGTACGTTAGTATTATTTATTCCGTGATAATACTTCAAGTAGTGCCGTGTGGTTCCCGGAAGAGTAGAATGGGACCACTCCAAATATTCCCGTAGAAGGCGACTTAGGAAACACACTAAAAAAAGCATTATAAACATCAATGAGACCTTTCCAAACCGTCTGGCCAGCGTGGGCTAAATCCTCTGGTTGCTCTGGCTCTGGTAGTACAGATAGGGTCGTGCTCCTGCAGTGGAGACTAAAAAAGACCTAATGGTGATGGTGGTGAGGTCCCTCGCAGTCTTTTCAAGAATTGATAAATACAGGCCCAGCATAGTCAACTCCCGATGAAATGAATTGACAAAAAGAGACACCGAGTCACGAAACCCGGAAAAATGGTAAAGCCCCTACAAATGCTACAATATCGGTGTGTACTAAATCCGGACATCGACAACTTTCACGGCCTGTTGGTTTACGATCGCCATCATCGGCTGACTGACAAATCAATGGTTCAATTATATTATTTAGTTTAGCGCAGAAATAGGGCTGCCATTAATTATTTAATTGCAGCAGATAGGATCTGCTGCAATTAAATAATTAATAAACAGATAAGGCGTCGACGAAGAGAGGCCTATGCTCAGCAGTGGGCGGAAAAAGGGCTGGGATGATGATGATGATGATGAAATAGATAAGGACAAACCATACTAATTGAGCCAGCCCCAACGAACAATAATTATATTTCGATGGCCAGCCCCAAAGTAAGTTTGTGTGTTGTAAATGACTCGAAAAAGGAATAAAATGAAATTTGAATTGAAATTAAGAATGAAATGCGGACAGGATGAGATGAAGAAATTGATGCAGCATGCAGCATCGTAACAAGTTTAAATTTGTATTATGGGATACCAATTAGAAAAATCCATACCAACGTGAACTCGGGGCGTGAAGCTGGTCTAAAATTATGAAAAATCCATATCAACGTGAACTCGGGGCGTGTAGCTGGTCCAAACTTATTTATTTACTTATATAACTTCTTGGTGCCAGCCCTAAGACATTCAAATGGGACGTCAAATTAAACAGTTCGGTTTGTATTTTGCAACGTATTGCCGCCATTGCTCGATTTGGTGATAGTACCGCATTTATTACACCATTCGGTCCCTTCTAAGTGTTAGGAACGTTTGGTCTCACACTCGCACTAGTATCTATTCTGTGGCTTAACTATTACTTCATCATCCACGCTGGTCTGAAAACTAAGCGACGGAAAAAGAACATTGATGTTAATAAGACTTCCATAATACGGTATTTCAGTCTACGGTGGTTTGTCATCGGTTTTGGAGCCGAAGGCCACTTCATGAGGATCGTTAGTAAGACCCCAATTAGCTGGTCAAAATAAAAATTCAGAAACAAAAAATGTTGACTAAAACACGAAAGTCAAAATGTGAGATCAATTAGTACTATCTACGTATTTGAGTTCATCGGGGTCACGCGGCAGTTTTGATAAGATGGGCGTAACTAATTAGTCTCGTTCGAAAATCATTTTTGCAACTTTTTAACCTTATGTCGTACACTTTGCATTACGTATATGGATAGAGGAATTTATTTACTATACGACATTTTTATATGTATGTATGATTTAAAAACGAGTACATTTTTGTTTCAAAACCAATGAAAATTCAGCGTGTATATGAAAAAAAATCGAATAATATATTTTTGAGGTAGCTAAGGCTAAGGGCATCCGCTACGTTAAGCGGGCGCACGCGACGAGTTAGGCTATCTCTGTCACACACTGTACGTGTGACAGAGACAGTGTTACCAACTTAGGGGTTTTCCCCCCAGATTTAGGGGATAAATAAGTGAGATGGGATTTTTTTTGGGAAATGAAATTTTTAGGGGTATTTTCAGGGATTTTTTGGACTCTTTTTTAGCCATTTATGTCCCATAGTTGGGCAAAAGCCCCCCCTTTTTTTTCCAATCACTTCTATCTTCAGCTAATAATATTTTTAAATTGATAATATTAATATTTATTCCTTGACCTAGCGACTTATAACGCCACTAGTACGTAATTCTACAACCACTCTTTGGTGACTGGCGGCAATACTGCCGCCACTGACGGTCATATATTTTTTAGGGGGACAACTAAATATTAAGGCGATTTTAGGGGTTTTGACACAAACTTTAGGGATAAATATTTTTGAGAGTTGGTAACACTGGACAGAGACACGGCATCACGCGATGGATGCTGCTATCTCTTTCGCACGTAGAGTTTGTGTCAGAGAGACTTGAACTAAGATTAAAACTCTCGGAAAATGTAAGTTTGAGTTCTTTTAATAACAAAATAAATTTTTAAATTTGATTCAAAGTTTGCAGTTTTTATAATCTGTTTTACGAGTATACACCAAATAGTAGCCGCCATGCTATTACGTCATACGCCCGTGTAAGTGTCAACTGTCAAAATACATGCATCACAGCATTTGTTTACATATGTATATGCATACCTGACGTCATGACCACAGAGCAATATGGCGTCCACTGCTCCAACGTTTTCAGCAAAGTTACATAAAATTCGGCAAAATTAAAGAAATTTGAAATAATGTAAAATTTAAATACATACTCAAACTAAACTAAAATCTAAATTAAAAAACTAATTTAAAATCTAAATTAAAAAAAAACTGTGTTTAAAAATCTAAAAGTTGATCATGTGGCATGGTGCCAAGAACACTGGCTGCATTCCCGCGCTGAATGGCTATTGCAATTCTCTGCGCGAGATATGAGCCAGCCCTCTTGTCACCAGCGGCGTCGACGAGTCGAGGAGTAATTTTTTTAATATTTTTTTTTGTGCTTGGACCCCACGGACCAAAAGCTTCGACGCCAAGCAGAACAAAAATATATTCATTAGATAAGGATGAATATTTGCGCCGCTTGGCGTCTTCTGCGGCCGCTGCCGCGGCTCCAGCCCTTAACACTGTGGCTTGGAGGCGAGAAGGGGCAACCGTGTCGACGCATGTCGCGTCCCACACGATTAAATTAAATTAAATTTAAATGGATTTTTAATTTTTTGATTTGGTTGAATATATTTTAGAAGAGAAGTATCTGGTCTAAGCTTTTTCTTTTCTTCCAAACCAGCCAGTATTAAGGCCGTACCTGAATTTTCCGGGGTCCAGTGCTGCCCCCATTTAAGGTGAAGTGGTAGCATAAGTGGTGCCCTCATTTGAAATAAATTGTTTAAAACTAAATATGGTAATATTTAAAAATTTGATTTGGATCAATGTCTAAAAAGACCTTCAAACTATTTTATGAATAACCTTTGAAAGTAATATTGGTAAAAGTGGCCACTTTTGGCGAAAAACCGTTTTAAAACTAGACGGACTACCAATACCTATTACTTTTGCAAGTTGTCCTAGATATGGAAAATATTGATGTGTGTTTTGTTTCAGAAACACACTTCACTAAACAAAGCTATATCAAATTTAAAGGCTATAAAGTTTATCACGCATTACACCCAGCAAACAAAAGAAGAGGCGGTAGTGCCATCATTATTAAAGAAAATATACAACACTACGAACAAATTAAATGTGAAACTCCTCAAGTGCAATGTATGGCAGTTCGATTAATTACAAAAAATTGTCCACTTACTGTGGCTGCAATACACAGCCCACCTCGACATAAAATACGTAAGGATATGTATTTAGATATGTTACAATCATTAGGTGAAAGATTCATACTAGGAGGTGACTTTAATGCAAAAAATACCTATTGGGGTTCCCGTCTTACCAACAAAAAAGGAAAAGAACTTGTATGCCATTCGAAAAAATAAATGTGATGTTGCATCAACAAGATCTCCTACATATTGGCCAACTGACCCACTTAAAATTCCTGATCTCATAGATTTCTTTATCTATAAAAGTATATCTTCAAACTACATGAGAACTGAACAGAGCTATGACATGAGTTCGGATCACTCGGCAATATATTTAGAATTCAGCGAAATAATAATAAATAAGGAAACTAACCCTACTCTAACTAATAAATATACTGACTGGGAAAGTTTTAGAATAGAATTAGATAGTAATATTGACCTGAGAGTGCCGCTAGACTCCGGAGCAATTAAATATAGACTTAGAGAAATTTGTTACTATAATGCAACAAACCGCTTGGAACAATACTCCTAAAATTTTAAAAAGAACTGCAAAAAATAGCTACCCTAGAGAAATTAGAGATTTAATAATCGAAAAACGGAGACACAGTAAATTGTGGCACCAGTCCAGATATCCAGAAAATTAAAAAAAGTTTAATAATCTAACTAAACGATTAAGAAGAGTAATAAAAAATCATCTAGATGAAAGTGAAAATATCCACTTTCAAAAGCTAACAAGTGATTGCAGTACAGACTACTCACTCTGGAAAGCTACTAAATCCATGAAAACTCCAATGGATCAAATTCCGCGAATTAAAATTGAACCTGGGAAATGGGCAGTTAGCAATCAACAGAAAGCTACAAGATTTGCTGAACATTTAGAGGAGATATTTAAGCCGAACGAAATTCAAATAAATGATGAAATTATGGGTGAGGAATCCGATAATTATATTGACGAGCAAGTAAATATAAAGCTTGTTACGCCAAGAGAAGTCCAACAAGAAATCAAATAAAATATTAACCCCAGAAAATCACCTAGTTTTGATCTCATATCAGGAGAACTTCTGCATAATCTCTCGCGAAAGGCTCTAGTAAAGTTGACATGCTGCACTAACACTAAAATATGTACCAGACTTATGGAAAGTTGCAGAAATAATTATGATACCGAAACCAGGAAAACCGCCAAATGAAGCAACGTCCTACAGGCCTATCTCTTTATTGCCAGTCATATCAAAATTGTTCGAAAAACTTTTACTAAAGAGGTTGAATCCATTTATTGAAGCTAAGAACCTTCTTCCAGAACATCAATTTGGTTTCAGAAAAAAACACTCAACGATTGACCAAGTACATAGGATTACAAATATCATTGAAAAAGCCCTTGAAGACAAAAACGTTTGCTCTACAGTCTTCTTAGACGTAGCACAAGCTTTTGACCAAGTATGGAATGAAGGCCTTATCACAAAACATAAGAAAATGCTCCCCAAATACTATGTTGACATAATAACATCGTACATAACAGATAGAGTTTTCAAAGTGCGGCAAGAAAATGTTTATTCTGATCTTAAGGAAATAAAAGCTGGAGTACCTCAGGGAAGTGTGTTGGGTCCGGTCCTGTACCTACTATACACCTTTCCACATTTAGAAAACAACACTTTTGTGACTTTTGCCCATGACACTGCTATAATGGCAGTCGGAAACACCCATGCAGAAGCTGCATAAAAGGTCCAAGTAGCTGTTAATAAAGTTTATAACTGGACAAAACGATGGAGAATCAATCTTAATGAATCAAAATCAATTCACGTGAACTTTACAAACAAGCAAGACAAATACCATCCCGTATACATAAATGAAAAGCAAATACCATATAAAGATACAGCAAAGTAGGTATGATTCTCGACGCAAAGCTACGCTGGAAAGCTCATGTCAAAAAAAAAGAGGAGAACTTGATATACGGTACCAGAAGATGCAATGGCTGCTTGAAAGACCCTCTACCTTGTCAATAAAAAACAAACTACTCTTGTATAAACAAGTTCTTATGCCAGTATGAACTTATGGCATTCAGCTGTGGGGCTGTACTAAACAAAGCAACATCGATATCATCCAACGATTTCAAAATAAAGTGCTACGGGATATTGTTAACGCTCCGTGGTATGTAAGAAATGACGACCTGCACCGGTACCTTAATATACAGTTCGTCGACAAAACTATAAAAAAGTACGCCGAAGCACACGAATTTAGGCTGCTTCACCATGTGAACGTTGAGGCGATCCAGCTCCTTGACAACACGGACATTGTGCGAAGACTTAAACGAACTAAACCGTTCGAATTAGTGTAGTAGTGACACATATTATATAATAGTGATAGTGACAGTGAAATCCAAAGACACATGAACAAAGTGCCTTCCCCTTAATAGAGACAGTAAGGAAAGAGCCGATGGACACATTCTTATACAATAAGTACTTTATAAAACTAGGTCAATGTAAAATTACTCATTAGTCTGAATTAGGCTAGATAGTAATAATATTAGTGTATTTTATTGAATTGAAATACGCTAAAATATGGAATAAAAAAATTTCAAAGAAAATGGAGACATCATTTAGCATTTTGCTACTACCAAGTCCTAGATAACCCTCCAAAGTATTTTATGAACTACTGTTTACAGTTTAAAGTGAGAACGTTAAGCTTTACTACGCACATTTGCGAAACACGGCCACTTTTGGCAAATGTGCGTAGTAAAGCTTAACGTTATCATTATAAACTGTAAACAGTAGTTCATAAAATACTTTGAAGGGTTATCTACATCGAAATATAATTATCTAGAATCCTAAATAATCCCGAAAAAACATTCCACGTCATATGTACCGCGGCGGGCGGGGCTTAAAATATGAACAGCGCGGCGCGACAGTTCGCCGTGACACTCGAGTCGTGCGGTTGCGTCGCAAGAAGTTTCCTTTGAGAATATTGCTGTGTTTTTGCGATAATCGATTCATTAAAAATGCCGTCATGTGCCGTAAAGTGGTGTAGAAGTCATACAGACATGAAAATTAGTTATGAAAAAAAAAGTAACACGTAAACAAGGTTATTTATTTTAGCGTAGCGTACTGCATATTATAGGTATCATCCGCGCATTGTACCTCACCGCTCGTTGCGTTGACTGCCCAATCCGACCGACAACGACGCGTGACCTTGTCGCGACCAATCGCATGCATCTTTGTCTATGTGTGCGTTCGAGTGTTTCGTTGTAATAACTATTCGTTTGTTTGCGTAAATGGAATCAGAATCGAAGCGGTGAATGTAGGAGCGTTAGAATTTTAGAGAATTATTGTTCGTAGGTTATCTAGGACTTGGTAGTAACAAAATTTTAAATAATGTCTCCGTTTTCTTTGAAATTAATTATTTCAAATGGCGGCAGCACTGGACCCCGGAAAATTCAGGTACGGCCTTAAGTAAAATAAATAAAAAAAGGCACCTTGGTAGAGAAACCCTGTAAAATACTCGTACAAAGGTAAGTTAAGTACATTCAATGATAATTTATTTAGAATCTAAATTGTAAATTAGAGGAAGACAGGACCGAGCCATAATTTATCTATTGTACTAATTTCACTGAATACTGAATATGATAAACCTAAATCAATAGGACGGGCAGCCATTGAAGAAATTTATTGTCTTGAGATATTCTACGACGACCTCCGCGGCGGAGTGGTTATCACTTTTAGGGTTCCGTAGCAAAGAAGGAACCCTTATAGTTTCGCCTCGTCTGTCTATCTGTCTGTCCGCGGTTTTACTTAGAGACTATTGGTACTTACTGCAAATTTTTGTTAGTCAAGTTTCCCCCTCCACTGACAGCTTAAGGGTTATACAACGTGGAAGGGACATACCGGTAATAAATCAAATTACGATCTGTACTAGATTGTTATAGTATGATTAAATTAAAATAACAGCCAAAAATCAAACAAAGACAGTCTTATTATAAAAAAATGCCTTAATCATGGTTTAGTCCCGTACGGTAACAAACGTTAAACCTACGATAAACTGTGTTTCATTATAAAACCTCCAACAAAGACGGATCAAGATAGTTCCACGATAGTCTGCGCCTAAGTTGAAAAAACGTTACGTTTTTCATAATAATATAATTTTTATAAATTTATAGATTTCGATGTTTTATTTTGATTTACGTGATGATTTTGAAGATAAGTCAAAGTTTAATACGAACCTAAACTAGGGCCCGATGTGGTTTTTATCAAATAAAAACAACAGAATTCAATTATCAATATCATGTCAATATGAATATGACGTTTGTTTGTACAATTTGTAGGTTATAAATAAGTTAGTTCTAGCTTAAACTAACCCTGTAGGTGGTTTAGCTTTGGTCTAAATTTAATCCATGGTTTATGTCTTAAACCTTCGTTTTGTAATAAGATTTTCATTGTTACTTAGTTTAGATCGACTTTAAAACTCGATTTATCTTTAGACCTTGTTATAATAAGACTGAAAAAATTCGGAATTTCCATACAAAAGTGTACAGCCGCCCGGGTGATTTGTATGGGAATGTCAAATTTGTTTTTGGTTTTTAGGGTTCCGTAGCCAAATGGGAAAAAACGGAATCCTTATAGATTCGTCATGTTGTCTGTCTGTCTGTCCGTCCGTATATCACAGCCACTTTTTTCTGAAACTATAAGAACTATACTGTTGAAACTTGGTAAGTAGATGTATTCTGTGAACCGCATTAAGATTTTCACACAAAAATAGAAAAAAAAACAATAAATTTTAGGGGTTTCCCCATACTTAGAACTGAAGGGGTCAAAATATGTAATGGTTCGGGTAAAAACACACGGTTGCTGCATCATCATAGCCTTTTTCTTTGAACTTGGCTGGACACGCTACCGTGTGTCTAGATTGCAGTATAGAAGAACCAGCTTGTTCTCGTATAATTCATTCTAACAGCAAGCCTTGTATGTATAAGGAAACTGGCATTTTCGCGCGGCGGGCGTGGCTGCCGCTTTCGTAAACATCGTTAGGTTGGGGTCATAGTGTCAGCGAGTAATAATTGTTTTATTAAAACTTACGTGAGATTTTAATGTGATTATCGGATGGAGGGGCGGGCGTCAACGCGCGAGGCGGCGCTCAGTGCAGAGAATGCAGAGAAACCGTCGGAGCCGCTCCTAACACTCGTTCTGATGATGATCGTCTTAATTGATCGAAACCTGGTTGGCCTTTTTAACTATAATATTTGAAAAGTGCCGGGCAGAGCATAAAGAAAAATTAAGATTTAAAAAACAAAAACTTGACGGCGTGAAAAATTTCTTATTATCTAGAAACATAAAATCGGTCTTTTATAACCGACTGCACCAGAAGGTCGGTTAAGTTTTTCGAGTAAAAATAAAATAAATATATAGGGACAAGTCGTTAGATTCGTCTTAGTTGTGAAAGTGACACTAGGGCCCGTATTAATAAATCGCACTCAACTTTGAGTTCGGTCTTAAGTGCGAGCTTGAGTTGCTGTGCTAATTAATAAACCTTACTTGAGTTAACGCTTGTGTTCCGTGTATCACCTGAGTGAGCGACGTATTAATAAACAAATGTCAGAACTTAAGCGCGCACTCAAGATGCTACTCAAACACGTTTTTCCTGAGTGTAGTCGGACAATGACTTGAGTGCGCGATTAGATGAATTTTGTATGGAAGTTTTTTAGCTTAGTAATGAATTTTGGAAATATTATCAACAAAAATAATCACCATTGTGGAGTATTATGAAAGTATGTATGTACTTACGCACTTTGATGGATGTGCATGATAAACAAACCCGTGCGTTGGATGGACTTGGATGGGTGACCATAAGTAGCATAAAATGTCTCGAGATCCTCCGTGTTTCGAAAGGTACGTTAACCCGTACCTATGCATTACTAACGATTTCTAATGTCAAGCAACTCTGGGCGTGGTCCGCATTTGGATGGGTGACCAAAAGTTGCATGAAATGTCGCGAGCCCCTCCTTGTTTTGGAAGGCACGTTAAGACGTATCTATGCATTACTAACGCTTTCACATGTTAAGCAACCCTGGGCGTGGTCCTTACTTGGATGGGCCACCATAAGTAGCATGAAATGTTGCGAGCTCTTACTAACGCTTTCACATGTTAGGCAACCCTGGGCGTGGTCCTTACTTGGATGGGCCACCATAAGTAGCATGAAATGTTGCGAGCTCTTACTAACGCTTTCACGTGTTAAGCAAACCTGGGCGTGGTCAGAACTTGGATGGGTGACCACAAGTACCATAAAATATCTCGAGTCCTCTCCTACGTGCTTCGGAAGGCACTTCAAGCCTTACTTATGCATTACTAACACTCGCATGTTAAGCAACCTTGGGCGTGGTCCGCACTTGGATGGGTGACCACAAGTACCAAAAAATATCTCGAGCCCTCCGTTCTTCGGAAGGCACGTTAAGACATACCTTTGTATTACTACCGCTCTCGCATGTTAAGCAACCTTAGGCGTGGTCCGCACTTAAATGGGTGAACACAAATACCAAAAATATCTTAAGCCTTCCGTGCTTTGGAAGGCACGTTAAGCCGTCAGATACCTTGAAAAATCGGATACAGTGTTGGTCACACACAAAGAAACAAAAATCTGAGATCGCGCTCTCAAGATCGATCTTGATTGATACTCTGTTGATATACGTTTATTAATTAGCGAGCATCTTAAGTGCGTGATCACAACTTGAGTTAAACTCAGCTGAGATCGCACTTGGGTTCAGTCTTGAGCTCGATTTATTAATACGGGCCAGGTTACCTATATCAAAAATAAAAAAAATCAAATGGCGGATTTTTGGCGCCACCTGTCCTTAAAAGTTTTTTTATTCGTAGCCTATCAAGTGGGGTATCAAAAATAAAGTATTTTGTAACTTATATGTTGAAATGTAATTTGGAATGAGAAATGCTAAAAACAACATTACCTCGCTCGGTACTCCTTATTGTATCACGCAGTCGGGTTTTTTGTTTTTTTAATAATTACTTGTTTATTTTTTGATGTACCTACCCAGTGTCACTTTGACAACAGATAATTCTAACGACACCTTACAAGATAAAATCTATCAACCCGTGCAAAGAGTGCTAAAGATAATACTTACATACAAATATAATGGGTGTTCCGGAGGACCGTCCTCCGACATGGAGGTTATGTACAAAATCATGCAAAAAAAAAAATCGCTGTATCTGGCGCCCCATCCTCAGGATGCCAGCGAGTTACGAAAACGACTGCCGCCACACCCGGCCGCGCAACGAGCAGGCTTTTCTAACATTAGATATTATACTTTGGAAAAGGCTAGATAGAGGTCAAACGCACTCAAATATCTAATAAAAAAAATAAAAAAAGCAGAAACCGTGCTACCATGCTATGATGTATTCATCATCATCATCCGAGCGTATTCCCGGTTGCATCGTCAGCGGTTACGCTTCAGAGCCCGGAGTCCGCTACCGAACCTAGGTGATTTGACGAGGTTACTGGTTTTTAACCCCCGACAAAAAAGAGGGGTGTTAAAAGTTTGACGCTAATGTCTGTCGGTCTGTCTGTCTGTGGCATCGTAGCGCTTGAACGGATGGACCATTATTTTACGTGAAAGCAAGTTCCCTTGCGATGGTTCTTAGCTATGTTTGATGAAAATCGGTTCAGCCGTTTAAAAGTTATTGGAGGTTAACGCTAAAAAGTCAGGGCTTTCTCTAGCAAATAATAGATGGCGCTACGGATATCAAGTCGTATCGGTAGTTCCGCTACTCATCATTAGATGGCGTTCTTGACAGTCGGGGATTTTTTAATTTGTCTAACAAATAAACTTGTTACACAGAGCGACTGCCGTCTGACCTCCGCAGCCTAAAGGGTAGACCAGAAACAATCCTAGGATAGGTTTAAACAAACGCTAAATGGCTAGGTATGATGATTTAAGTAAGTAAGTATAATTAAATTAGCCGTTTGGTTCCCGGCAGAGTAAAATAGGACCACTCCAAGTCCTTCCGTGGATGTAGATGTAGAATAGAAGTGGACTTAGGAAACACAAGCTAGACAAAGCTTGTAAACATCAATGAGACCTCTCCAACTCGTCTGGCCAGCGTGGAGAGTGCAGGCCAAATCCTCTGACTGCTCTGGCTAATATATGGCTCTGGTAGTACAGAGAGGGTCGTGCTCCTTCAGTGGAGATTAAAAAATGATGATGATAATACTGAAGATTGCTCTAAGAACTTTAGGGTAGTATATAGATATAGTTGCAGAACGGACAGATTCTCGTTAAAAAAGTCGAGAATCGAGTCGAGTCGAGAGTCTCGAGAATCTGTCCTTCCAAAGGACCATGCCAGTATACTATCTGTGATCAATTTTAATGTTTATGGATCTATTATGTACCTAATTAATTAAAAAAGTAAACAAATTCTAATAAAAAAAAGTAAAAAAAACTATAATGTGTTGTTTGCATACAACCTCATTATAGCTGCATCAAGGATCGTGCAACGGCCGCGCCCATCTTCGCATGTAACCGAGTAAGGACGCTTGTGCATTGCTCCGAATCCGAACCATATTCAAATCAAATCCAAAACGAGAAAAATTCGGACGGAAAATTCTTGAGTAGCGTCTGTGCACTGCAGCCGAATCCGAATTAAATTCGTGAATTTCGAGGCCACCGATTTCGTTAGTGTACCGCCAGACTTTGATTAGAGAGGCCGCATTCACTATGTGTCTTGCCTGCATTTAACCGCCGTCAGTTGCTGGCACTATTATTATACTTATTATTTATTTACCCCAACCGTTGTATGGAAACATACGAATTGACACGTCTCAGTTTACATTTTTTGCTGGAAAATAATTGTAGACCTAATTATATGTTAAACTAAGCAATCAGACATCAAACGCGATGTCATCATATGGACACCCCTCATGCAAAACATAGAGAGAATAAACTACATTTCATTTCATTTCGGGGTTGGTCTCAGAACAAAAGTTATTTGTATTGACGAGTTCTTCCATCCTCCATCAACTTTTTATAACATTTCCCACAAATTAGTATGTCGGGTATTTACCCCAATCTACCCGTTGTATGGGGACATACGAATTGACATGTCTAAGTTTACATTTTTTACTGGCAAATATATTTTTAACCTAGTTATATTTTAAAATATGCAAATAGACATCAAATTAGATTATATCTGTATATTTAATATGGCTAATTTAGTTATGGCTATTTGAGATATATTAATTACAGATAATTAGAGGACTCGCACTAATTTATTTGGGTTCCGTACCCAAAGGGTGCAAACGGGACCCTATTACTGTGACTCCGCTGTCTGTCCGTCTGTCTGTCCGTCTGTCACAGGGCTCTATCTCTTGAACCGTAATAGCTAGACACTTGAAATTTTCACGGATTATGTATTACGGTGGCCGCTATAACAAATACTAAAAATAAAATAAAGTTAAAAATTAAAAAAAAAAATCAAAATTAAAAAAAAAAATCAAAATTAAAAAAAAAAAAAATCAAAATTCAAAATATCTTTATTATCAAAGGATATTTATAATATCTCTTAATAATAGTCACTTTGTTTTGTTTTGCACAAATATTGACGTCAAATCGTTACTTACAGCTAAGTTTACGCCGCTTCCTAGTAAAGGGGGTCGTCATAGAAGAAACGTGTTTCTTCAGCGTTTTAAAACATTGTACGGTGGTACGGAACCCTTCATGTACGAGTCCGACTCGCACTTGCCCGTTTATTAATAAATATTTCAATCTACCCCCCAAACGGGTAGATACGGGTATTTACCCGGTGCATATCGGGTATATATCCAAGCGTGGGTTTACATACCCGGGTATATGCCCATCTCTAGTGACAACATCCGGTGTTCGTAAAGGGGCGTCTATAAATTACGTGAGATGTTTAAGGGGGGAGGGGGTCGAGTCAAATCTCATCTATTCTTACGTTGGAGAGGGGGGGGGGGGCTCGGCAAATATCACGTAATTTTTTTTCTGATTGAAACAAAAAAAAATATACTATTTTGGTCCATTTAATCCAGATTGTACATTCTTAAGCGTAATCGTAATACGATTAAGATCATTCACTAATTCGTTCGAAAGAAAATAATTTCATTCATACTTTGACGTTATACATCTACTGACTGGTCAAACCACCATATTTGTTTTATACCAAATAGCTCAATTTAATCTGAATTTACGGTACAGTGTAGCCCGCCTGTCTATTGTTAAATTTTTATTACACTTATAATTAAACTCTCAGTAATATTGATTACTAGTCTTAACTAGTCGTAAATAAAAGCACGAAGCAATTTTTTTTCTTTTTACAATAACAATCCAACGCGTTTACGTAAGAAACCCACATTTTGAATAAAATCTCACGACATCTCACCTTTACAGAAAATTTAAAAAAAACACCTCACGTAATTTATGGACGCCTCCTAACCAATATTACCTACTTAAATAAAGGTCATTAATTATCTATAATATCAATCTATCAATAGTACACAGATACACTATCACGTCTTTATCCCTAACGGGGTAGACAGAGCCAAGGGCGGTAAAGCCCAGGCCACTTTTAGCGTAATGGTGAGCATGAAGGTGGAAAAGGGAAATCATAATAGTGATGGGTTGCTAACCGCATCGCCTATTCATGTGATTCAGATTCCCGCCCATTCCCTCAATCGGCTTTTACGATCTGCACGGGAAGAGAAGCAGCTGGTACATTCTAGGTTTTTTCTTTTCTCCCAGACCAGCAAAGAAGAACTATAAATAGTATCGATTGTTATAGCAATAGCAGAAACATTATCAATAACACTGTCGATATTATACATTAATTTCTATATTTTCGGCAACACTTTCGGGCGAGACGGGACAGTGGGCGGGGCGTGCAACGTGTGCTTCCCTCCCCGTACCTCACCCGAAATTCGAATATGAATCGAATTCGAGTGGGTGCACAGCCGTACGTACAATTTCTACGGCGGCCAATTCGAGTCGGTTTTGATCCGAAATAAAAACGACCCGAAGTGAGAATTCTTGGTTTGAATACGAATTGGATTTGAACCGTTTACGACTAAGTGCACACGCGTCCATACAATCACTAGGAAGGCCAATTCGAGTCAGATTCGGATTTGATTTGAATATGGTTCGGATTCGGATTGGTGCACAACCGGTCTAAGGGCCGGCACAGACTGAGCGGAAAAATTCTTGCATAAATTATGGGTTACACCAAATTTAGGACCACACCACCATTGTTTAATACTCATATGGTGAATTGAGCTAGATCTTTATAAATCTGTGACAAATTTTAATATTTATGGATCTGTTACGTATCTAATTAATTAAATGTAATTAAAGTATGCATACTCGTAGAACCTCATTATAGTTGCATCAAGGATCACATGCAACCGAGTAAGGGCGGACACAGACAGAGCGGAAAAATGATTGTTTTTTTTTCCAAATGGCTAAAAATGATTATTTTAAATTTTAAACCCTCATATCTCCGCCATTTTGAAAAATTTTCAAAACTTTGTCAAAATCCTAACTTCCTAACTAATATTATAAATGCGAAAGTGAGTTTGTATATTTGTTTGTTTGTTTATTTGTTTGTTTGTTTGTTACCTCTTCACGCTTTATCTACTGAACCAATTTTCTTGAAAATTCGCATACAAATAGTTAGGAGTACTGAGAAGGACATAGGGTACCTTTCATCCCAGAAAAAAGTAATGTTCCCGTGGGAATTGGGATACGCGAGCGAAGCCGCGGGCAAAAGCTAGTTATATACAACGTGGAAGGGACATACCCGTAATAAATCAAACCACGGTCTATACTAGATCATTATAGTATAATGAAATTAAAATAACAGCCAAAGAACAAAAAAAATTTTGGCACTTCGATACAGTGTGCAGACGCCCGGGCGTTTTGTATGGGAATGTCGAATTTTTTTTTGGTTTCTTGACTGTTATTTTAATTTAATTATACATGATTATACTTTAGTGATCTAGAATAGCCCGTGGTTCGTTTTATTACGGGCATGTCCCTTCCACGTTGTATAATTATCGAACCTGCAAAATTTCACGAGAATCGGTTGATAAATGCGACCTGTAGGCGAGAACAAACCGACAGACAAACTGACAGACAAAAGCATTTTTGGCCTATCTCAAAACTTAGAAGCTTCGGTGTGGAAAGAGATGTCATATTGCGAGAGGTCTTTTTGATAGATAATGGTTTAATTAAACCAAGTAGTAAAATTTTTGAAGAGAAAACTTCTTTAGCGGCGTTGTGCACTTTTTTGTAATGGGTAAAAAATGTTAAATTCGCGTCAGGACACGTGTTCTAATCGAAAATTCGTAAGACGGATGGAGAGTGAAAACTTCTTTAGCGGCGATGTGCACTTTTTTTGTAATGGGTAAAAATGTTAAACTCGCGTCATGACACGTGTCCGGCGCGGCGTAGGAGAGGAAGTATCCCCCTCTCTTTCTACGGCGCGGCGAAAATGTATGCCTGCGCCTGCTGTTTCGTTTAGCTGAGAGATAAACTTTTTAATGTAATATAAATTGTCATGTTTGTGTACGATAGCGCAATAAATAAATATTGTATACTACTACATAAATTATAGTACTTTTATACTGATAATAAAAGCAATTCGTGCAAAATTATTCCCTAACCATTCCAAAATATCAAAAATGCACAACGTTAATATTCAAGTTTTCACTTCTGCCGGCAATCCCGGAGTGCAACCAGTCGTTTTTTTAAAACATTTTTTCTTATAAGCATTTATTGCGAGGCCTAAGTTCCAATCAAGACAAATGTAATAAGCCCAAACTCGATGGGGTTCCGTCATTTTATTACAGGGTTCCTATAGCCACCTTCCGGCTCTATCAGATCAGCGTGTTATTATAATATTGCTTACAAAATTTGATTTACATTAGCATACAAAATGTCATCTCAATAGGTAACCGAGCAGAGACTCAAACACTGATTTTATATACTACCAGATAAAGAAAGTCCTTCAATTTGTATCAAAACCTGGCGTGCCAATTTTTAAGAAATTCACTTAAGGTGGTACTGGAGGCGCGGGCGAACTCCACAGCGAGTTGCCTACCGACGCGCTTCGTCGTGTTGCTATTTCGTCGAGAAAGAGAAAGGGCGCTAAAAAATGTAGCTCCGTCCCGACCCCCGCATGTGAGAGCTACACCCCCGCGTACGACAAAGAGAGTGCACTGAACGCCAGCGAAACGGGCCGTTATAGGCCATGAATCGTAGTTTTCGTAGTTTTCGTTTATTTCGATAAATACGATACATACCCAAATAAAACTAAATTATTTGGAATTTAGAGTCTTCACTCTAGTCGTATAATTAGTTTCCATAAGGATCGAAAATATAATTATAAGTGTAATAGGCGTCTAAATATTACTCGATTTCGTCGATAAAAAAGGCAAATTTTAAGTTGCTATAACTTTTTTTTTGTTTATTATTTTCGAACCAAAACTAATTACAGATCTAGATATTTATCATCTTAATGCTTGTAAAAAATTTGAATACGATGAGTTTTATGGTTTCGAAATTAAAACGAAAGTACGTTTGTATGGGATTTCGTCCCTCCAGTTAACCCTTAAGGTGAAATGGTAGCATAAGTGGCGCCCTCATTTGAAATAAATTGTTTAAAACTAAATATGTGATATTTAAAAATTTGATTTGTATCAATGACTAAAAAGACCTTTTAAACTATTTTATGAATAACCTTTGAGATAAGCCAAGAGTGGCCACTTTTGGTGAAAACCCGTTTTAAAACTAGAAGGACTACCAATATTACTTTCAAACGTTTTTCGACGAGTTTCTACGGCTCAAAACGGCTGATTTAGGTATTTTACACGATCCTAAATGAAGTCAATTCGACGTCAGATCGAAACGCAAATTCATTAAAGGCTGTGTCTATCTTGATTCATGATCTGTGGGCTCAAATTAAACATGTATGATTTGACCCTAAAAAACAAATAAACAGAAAAGCTAAATAAAAGCTTGTAATTAGTCTGCATTTCATGAAGTTGATGTCGGGCATTGCTATTTATAGAATTTTGTACATTAAACAATGCGGTCGTAAAATTACTGCTGAATAATTTTAACTGTTCCGGCAATTTCTTCTCCACTTCGCAAGGCCTTTGGCATCCTTGGGTGGCCATTGACGTGCATGTTATTTGGAAAAGAAAAAGCGGGAAAGCGCACCCCGGGCTCCGAAGCAGCACAGCTGAGGATACAAGAGAAGAGACAAGGCGGTGAGAGGTGACATGGTCCTAATTTCGGTGTAGCCTACATTTAGCGCGAGATTTTTTCCGTTCTGTCTGTGCTGATCCTTAGTCGTCGAGGAGTAGCCTGCCTTGCATCTTTAATCAAAGCCGGGTTAGGTAACTGCCTTATTGAGCAGCACTTCTTGGAATTGGCAGCTAATAGTATTATTTATTACTTGCTGTTGCCTGTATTATTATAGTCAAATGGTATTACGTCTTTTGACAATCCCACAGGACCCTCACGTTTATTCGAGATTAAAAGTTGATCCAGGTTTTTAGTTATCTAGTAAGTATCTATCGGAATTTCACATGGTGATAAACCCATACGTATGAGGTATTTATTTATTTATTTATTTAACTTCATTACAATAAATGTAAATGGCGGAATTAAGGCCAGGGGCCTTTTCTACCAGTCAACCATCAGGAGATGCTGAGAGAGTAATCTTTTGGGGTTAGTACAACATCAACTAAAAAAACTGAACGGGTAAACTTATTATTCAATATATCAAGTATATATACACACACACATATACTAACAAAATATACTGAAACTATTTTAAGGGTGCATTATGTCCATGATACTAAACAACTTTCCCCAAGGAACAAATACCGAAATTTGAAAAATAATTTTTGACCTCCCATACAAGTTGACCGATCAGCTGATCCGAGTTTGTAGGGAAATCAAAAAAATATTTTTCATATTTCGACATATGTTCCTTGGGGAAAGTTGTTCAGTATCATGGACTGAATCCACCCTTAAAATAGTTTCAGTATATTTTGTTAAGACGTTATATGTATATACATATATATCTTCTTTGCTGGTCTGGGAAAAAAAAAAACATGGAATGTACCAACTGCTTCTCTTCCCGTGCAGATCGTAAAAGCCGATCGAGGGAATGGGCGAGAATCTGAATCATATGAATAGGCGATGCGGTTAGCAACCCATCACTATTATGATTTCCCTTTTCCACCTTTATGCCCACCATTACGCTAAAAGTGGCCTGGGCTTTACCGCCCTTGGCTCTGTCTACCCCGTTAGGGATAAAGACGTGATAGTGTATGTATATATCTCGGATAAATCTACACAAAAATATACACAAATAATTATAAAAAATAAAAATAAAAAACTATAAACATACATAAACTACATATATATTACTTATATAGCCTCTGACAGTTTTCGTAGATAATGTGCACGCACTGCTCTCTTAAACGCAATACGAGATTTTGATTTCCGGATACTGACTGGTAAGGCGTTCCAAAGCCGTATCGTATCGTAAGGTATCTATGGATAGGTCTTCAAAAATGTGTCCCCCCCCTGTAACTTCTAAAACAAGAGTATGATAAAACTAAAAAATGGTTGCCTGTAAAGTCGGTTTTACGGGCGAAGATTTTACGTGACAACGCGCGCGGCAGACCGATCATAGTTGAGTGGGAGAGAGACGCAAGGCATTCGGCGGGCCTCTCTCTCGTTCGGTGACTCATCGTAACGTTACCGAGCGTTACACTTTTTCATAAGTGACTCCCAGCCGCAACCTAATTTAAGACGTTGTCACGTCAAAAAAAATATATGAGTGATTACCATGCATTATGCATTGTAGCTACATGTATTGTAGCTACATATATGTACATTACCATGCAAACTTCCACCGAAAATTGGTTTGAACAAGATCTAGTTAGTAGTTTTTTTTAATCTATACTTATATTATAAAGCGGAAGAGTTTGTTTGTTTGTTTGTTTAAACGCGCTAATCTCAGGAACTAATGGTCCGATTTGAAAAAAATCTTTTTTTGTTGGGTAGTCCATTTATAGAGGAAGGCTTTAGGCTATATAACATTACGTTCTGACAACCACGCGAACGAAGTCGCGGGCACAGCTAGTACGTCATAAATCGTAAACCGCAATTTACCTTTCATTCAGCCAATAACGAACTACAAGAACTTTTATATTATGTTAGTTGCTGCTACCCGCCCATAAAGGGGACCCTGACTCACACTTGACCGCTTTTTTAGGGTTCCGTACAAAAAATGAAAAAACGGAACCCTTATAGGATCACTCGTGCGTCTGTCTGTCCGTCCGTCTGTCACAGCCAATTTGCTCTGAATCTACTGGACCGAATCAGGTGAAATTTAGTAGAATGCTGTAATCCTATGACCCAAACACATATGTGTAAAGTAAATAAATATTTTTTTAAAATAAGGGTCTTTTTCGGGTGACAAATCAGGAAATTTAAAAAAAAAGTTTTGCAAACCTTACTGTGTTATATATCAAATGAAAGGGCTCGCTATGTGGATCTTAAATATATTTTTGTTATTATTGTAAAATAAATAGTTCTGATTTTAATTTATGAAAGAAGACGAAAATTGACCATTCCCCCCCCCCTGATCTCCAAAACTACTGAAACTAAAATTTAAAAAAAAATACAAAATATAGTTCATTGCTTGTAGATTACAGGAAAACCTATAAGAATTCAATTAATTGTACGGAACCCCCTCCACGCGAGTTTAACTCGCACTTGGCCGGTTTATTTTTAATTATGTGTAGAATGAAGTGTGCCTCTCGAAGATTTTTCATATTTCGATGCTCCTTGAGGAAAGCTGTTTAGTATCATGGACTGAATTCACCCTTAAAATAGATTCAGTATATTTTGTAAGACTTTATATTGTACTCTGACTGGCTAAAGTTGCTTAACCTGCGCGATTTAAATGCAGTCACGATGCAGCGGGCGTGGCACGATTGCGTTTCGCAAGTACTCCCCAGTAGGTCTTCTTCATTAAGGCGCGAACACATCAAGGTAAGCAATTATAAGTCCACTCATTTATTGTAAGATGAAGGTTTTGGCACGGGTTTCGGTTTGTTATAAGGATATGGACTGGATCGGAAATATTGCCATAGATTATACAGATACAGTCTATAACTCTAACCCGGAACCCGTGTGGTTCCGGGTTTGAATAGGACCACTCCATCTCTTCCTGTGGATGTCGTAAGAGAAGACTAAAGGACTAAGCACAAACATCTCGTGCTACATTTGCATTCCCAAGGAGGGTTAAAGTCGGGCGGCGGCTGATTGTAAAACTTTTCGCACAAATACATTCCCAAAGAGGGCTGACGTCAGGCAGGCGGCCGGTCGTAAACCTAATAGCCAAATCATTTAAACAGTTCCGGCTATTTCTTTTCCATTTGGCAAGGTCTTTGGCATCCTTGGGTGACCATTGACATGCATGTTATATTTGGAGAAGAAAAAGCGGGAAACAGCAACCCGGGCTCCGAAGCAGCTCAGCTGCATAGCTGAGGATGCAACCGGGAACTCGCTTAGATGAAAAAAGGAGAACAAAATATAGTGAAACTATTTTAATTTAGTTCTTGATATTGAACAACTTTCCCTAAGGAACATATATCGAAATATGGAAAATAAGTTTTGACCCCTCATACAAGTTGACCGATCAGCTGACCCGAGTTAGTATGGATAGCCAAAAAATATTTTTCATGTTTCGATTTATGTTTTTCGGAGAAAGTTGTTCAGTAACATAGACTGAATTCACCCTTAAAACCGTTTCAGTATATTTTTTTTAGACGTTATACATCGTGTTAATAATATAACGCAAAACCTCTCAGATGGTACTCAGCCCATGGAACTGAACAACTTTTGTTCTACAACATTCCCAAAATGCCAAAAACAAAATTAGCATTTTCATACAAATTGACTCGACCAGCTGATCAGTTTGTATGATAATTTTTATATTTTTTTTGGGTTTCGTGATCGAGGATCGAGGTACCATCTGAAAGGTTTTGCATTAGTTCATTAAGGCCGTACCTGAATTTTCTGGGGTCCAGTGGGGCAGCACTGGACCCCAGAAAATTCAGGTACCGTTCATTTTCCGTAAAAATGCTCTTAAAAAATCTTCAGTCGCCTCTTACGACATCCATAGGAAGAGATAGAGTATGTATGTTTATTATAATTATTGTATATAAGTATGTTTATTATATTGACCACCCCGCACTACCTAATTTCCCATAATTTTTTTTCTATTTAAACAAGGTTGCCTGGAAGAAAATGCTTTGCGATAAGGCCGCCTTTTGCGCATTTCCTAGTTTTTAAGATAATTATGTCCTGTTTTTTACTTTTGTGCATTAAAGGGTATTGTATTGTATTCTAGGCCGAAAACCACACGGCACTATCGCGTTCAGAGATGTATGCACGTGTATGTACTAACGTGGAATATATTGATGCACTAAATGCACTTTCATTATCATTATCACTGCACAGATTACATACCTATATGAGTTTGTTCGACTGCGCAGGCGCCGGAGAGCGGCGGCGCACGACTTCGCCTTTACGCAACCGGGTGGGTGGTCTATGTCAGCGATTTACATTTGTTTTATACTTACTTCTGTAAATATTATTAATTTAGGATTATTACTTTATTACTAACCTACTTATAAATATGCGTACTACATTTTTTAATACTAAAACCCAGAATACTAAAATAATGTTCAACAAAATCAAAGTTAGTACCTACGTCGAAATGGGATGAGAAAAAATCATTAAAGTTTGTACGCACATCCAACCCGCAAAATAAAATATTCACCCTCACAAAATCTATTTCTATTCGTACATACATAAATTACTCTCTCTCATCTCAGCGTATTCCCAGTTTCATCCTCAGCTGTAATGCTGTGAAGCCTGGGGTCCGTTTTCCGGCTTTTTCTTCTCAACTTCGCACGCAAGTTTTTTTGAAGTGAAAACTTCTTTGGGCGCGTTGGGCATTTTTTGAGATGGGAAAAAGCCATTGTACTCGCGACACTGTTACCGTAACCGTAACCAACACCACCTTGTTCAAGTGTTCACTTCTGTTGGCACTCCCGGAGTGTCACTGGTTTTTAAATTAATGCATACGGGAATTAACGCGAAACGTACCTTTTATTTATTTATTTTGCTGAGTCAAGCTGGGACCACGTTCGGTGAAACCCGAATGAAACGTCAGCAAAATAAATAAATAAAAGGTACGTTTCGCGTTAATTCCCGTATGCATTAATTTAATAATAATGCAACGCGATAGTTTAAAAGTATTTGTCACTGGTTTTTTAAATAGGTCACTAGATGGCGTATTTTTACTTATTCTATGGTAAATGCGGAGACAGGCTTCGCACGGCAGACGTGCAAGCTCTGTCACGATCACGACTCGAGGTCGTATCACGAGGTAGGTGTGAGTACCTTTAACGTTATATCAATTTGTCAGGGGACACGACGTGGGCGGCCTTTATAAATAAAAATTGCGCTAACTAAATCTAAGTATACAGGGTGTGGCAAAATATACTGAAACTATTTTAAGAGTGGATTCAGGCGATGATTTTTAAACGTACGTGACCCGCGACGGTTTCAGCTATCTCTATCGCACGTAGAGTTTGTGTCAGAGACGGACTGAACCCGTCGCGGGTGTCCGCTTAACGTAGTTTCAATTTAAGCCGCGTCATTTGCTAGAGCGAGACGTTCAGGTCCATAATGTCAAATTCCCAAAATGTCCTTTCCCCAAAATGTCCCGTTCCCAAAATGTCCTTTCTCCAAAATGTCCCATTCCCAAAATTTCCCTTCCCTAATATGTCCCGTTCCCAAAATGTCCCCTCCCCAAATATCCCTACCTAACAATATTATTAATGAACTATGACCCGACATCGCAGGGGTAGCTAAACCGGCTACTAAGTGTTGCAGTTGTCCATGGGCAGCGGTGATCACGTACCATCAGGTGATCCGCTTGTTCGTTTGCCGCCCTATAACATAAAAATAAAGTATTATGATTTTTAAAACTAGGTATCTTTTTGATAGGGGATGGATTTTAGACAACCGGAATATATGTATATGTGTAAGATTATTTGTTTAAATTGGAGCAGATTTTAAATATTTTCCATACAAACTTTCAACCCCTTATTTTGCACCCTTAGGGAGTAAATTTTAATAAACCATGAAACAGTTAGGGTTGGATCTCATCTATCAGCACGGAAAAGCACTTTCCTATTCTGCTATCCTTTTCTGTCAAAGTGCTGTTCCGTGCTTATTCAATTAAATGTTTTAAGAGTATGAATCTCACTTTTATCAAAGCAAGCAGATTTAAACATTTTCCATACAAACTTCATTTACCCCTTTAGGGTTAAATTTTTCAAAATCCATTCTTAGTGGAAAAGGGTCATTATGGAGAAGGGACATTTTAGGGAAGGGACATTTTGGGGAAGGGACATTTTGGGAAAGGGACATTATATTATAGTTACCTGAACGGAGCGAGAGAGAGCAACGGAACGCTTCAGCACCGGCCATGCTGAAGCGTTCCGTCGCTCTCTCTCGCTCTAGCAAATGACTGTTCTGAGCGACAGAAAAGGATAGCAGCTTAGAGAAGAGCTGTTCCGTGCTGACAGATGTGCCCCAACCCTAACACTTCGACTGCGGAAAAACGCACGTATTTTTTGCGAATATGAAAACACTAAGCGCGTTTTTCGCAATCAGTGTTGAATGGGCAAAAATCATTTTAACAGACAGAATTATTTTAACACGCGATGTGGATAGCAACCCATCACTTTTTAATCCCTTTTTCACTTTCACACCCACCATCACGCTGAAAGCACCTAAAAGTCTTTGGATCTGCCCTGGGTCCTGTCTACCCTGTAGAGATGAAAAGCACCTGTAACACAGCTTCCATGCTGGTCTGGGAGAAAAGAAAAAACTTAGAATGTACCAGCTGCTTGTGTTCCCGCGCAGATCGTAGAAGCCTATTGAGGGAATGGGCTAAAATGCAAATAATGTAAATAGGCGATGCGGCTAGCAATCCATCAAAATCTTGATTCCCTTTTCCACCTTTTCGACCACCGTCACGCTTTTACACGGGCGGTTCAAAAACGGCTTCTCCAAGAAGTCTCTTCTTCTCGTCGTGTCCCTGCGCGGTAATTAGTAGTCATCCATATATGTATTTATCTATCCGCATACATATATAATTAGTTCTTTATGTATTATATTTACATAATTAAGTATATATTTTGTATATTTATTTTATTGGTATATATTTATTTAAAATTAATACTTATGAATATTCTTGATTTATTCTTGTAGGTATTTATATATCTGTCGCACCACCCAAATTTTTTCTCTATTTGGTCTAATGGTTGACTGGCAGAGAACGCTATAAGGCGTTAAGTCCGCCATTTGTACACTTTTTTTATGTGCAATAAAGTTTGAATAAATAAATAAATAAATCACGCTAAAAAAGGCCTTTGAGTCTTGCGGCCCTGGGCTCTGTCTGCTTAGAGCCGCAAGACACAAAATGCTCTGTCTGCCCCGTTAGGGATAAAGACATGATAGTATGTACCTACGAGTATGTATAAGTAACTGCGTAACACCAGAGACGATATAATATCAGATGGCTAAATTATCGCATCTAAATCAAGGTTCGGATAATTATTATTAAAACGGATAATTCTCTGGATTTTAATAGTTTTAAATTTCGGTCCATCGACAATAAAGATAAATTTGACGACTAGATAATTCTTAGATAGTTAATAGGCTTTTTAAAAGGCATCAAAATGATCTAGCGTCACGCAATAATTGAATTAGAAACATGTCGATAAAGACTGGTCTGATCTCTGCCTTATAAAAATGTCAGAACTTTGCATTTGAATAATAAAGAGTACCACGTCTTTATCCCTAATAGGGCTTCTCTTCTTTTATTCAAGAGCTGGGCTCTTTTCGGTGGAGTGCTTTTTACTCCATTTTAGGGATTATTATACGGTGGTTCCCCATTTGCCTTCCGTACCGCAGTATTTGGGTTCGACAGAAACCCTTCCAGATCCCGCATCTTTTTAGGCCTTCTGCCAATACTGTCACCACTGCTGCCTGTGATAGAGGAATGCCTATTTACTGGCGGAATTGAATCGCCATGAAACAGAGCCGTCATTGGACCTATGTAGCATTTTTTATGGTCCGAGAGCTGGCACCAATTTCTAATCACGCGTGGTTTTTCGGCTACTTTTTGCCCCCCCCCTCCCCCCTGGTGATATTTGGTGAGGTTCTTGGCAACCTCACGTGTATTTATTTTCATTCCTAACTTTAAGATTAATAGTATAGAAAAATTTAAGTACTTAGGAAGCATATTGACAGAAGACTCTAGATGTACTGCAGATATTAAAACCAGAATTGCCATGCCCAAAGGAGCATACAATAGTAAAAAGAAACTTTTCACAGCAAATATATCCAGAAAAATACGCAAACACCTTATAAAAACGTATATCTGAAACATAGCACTTTACGGATGCGAAACATGGATACTGAATAAAAAGGATAGTGACAGGCTGGCAGCTTTCGAGATGTGGTGCTGGAGTAGAATGGAAAAGATTAGTTGGACGGAAAGGAAAACCAATGAGGAAGTATTGGAAATAGTAGGAGAGAAAAGAAGACTGCTGGGCGAAATAGAAAATAGGAGAGGGAAAATGATTGGTCACCTTCCACTGCTGAAAAATGCAACGCGTGTATTTTTCCAAAGAGGAAAACACAAACGGTGCGTTCTCAGCAGTGGAAGTGTTAATACGACATGACTCCTTATTTAAAAACATACTAGAAGGAAAGATAAAAGGTAGAAGAGGTCTAGGACGACCAAGAAAGAGCTATGTAGACCAACTGAAAGAAAAAGCAGGGGTCATGTCGTATCAAGCAATAAAAAGTAAGGCAGAGAACCGAGAAGTTTGGCGCATACTCCACCGACAAGAGCCACTAAGCTCTTAAATAACACTACTCAACAAATTTTCAACTTTTGATTTTATCTGAGGTCGCATTATGTGATTACTATTTCTTGCCACTAAAGTAATAAAAATATGCAAATATACACACACCATCACATCTCAATGTCCAGATAAACATCCATGTCCGAAATAACGAATTTACCATAATTTTATTCTAATTTTAATTGAAATGGCGTAGTTTTTTTGGAGTGGCTGGCTTTTCTCTTGTACTCAGTAGCAGGGGTCTCTCTAATAAGGCTCCAACAGTAATCCGCGAGCATAGCAGGCTCCCATCTGCCTTGAAATCGCTTTTCAAATGCAACAACATCTTGGTGAAAGCGTTCGCCATGTTCGTCACTGACTGATCCCATATTTTCAGGGAAAAAGTCCAAATGCGAGTGAAGAAAATGCAACTTAAGTGACATATTGCATCCCATTTTATAGTAGCAGTCTAATAAAACTTTTATTTTTTCGCGAAAATCTTTAGATTTCTTGTTACCAAGGAAATTGTTAGTGACATCGACAAAAGCGTTCCATGCTTGTTTTTCAATATTATTGAGAGCAGATATAAAAGACATTTTAGAAGTCAGTTAATATACTAACAAATGCACTATGTTCCATTTGCAAAAGTAATAAGTTTCCGGACTACCCGCATTTTAACTTTTGTAGGTAGGTAAAAAAATAAAAAAATATTTATCCCTATAACCAGATGTGATATCGAAATAAAATGCATACAGTATTTTTATATTGGTCAAGCTTATTATGAAATAATATGAATTGGGTCAGATATTTTTTAAGTGTTGAGTAGGAACAAGAAGTATTGAATAAATCTTGTTTATTTTTCTTATTTTTGTTATGAATTATTGAGCGAGCGAGCGAAGCGTCTCAGTTTCGAGATATGCCAAAAATGCTTTTGTCCGTCTGTCTGTCTGTCTGTCGGTTTGTTCTCGCCTACAGGTCGCATTTCTTAACCGATTCTCGTGAAATTTTATATGCAGGTTCAATAATTATATAGAATATTTTTGTCGAACCAATTTTTTGAAATTTTTCTATATGATCGAGATATGGGGGTTTAAAATCCCCTAAACCCCCCGGGGGCCGCCCTAGGCCTGGGTCTTCTGGGCCTTAGGGCAAATCCGCCACTGCCCAATAGACCTACCAGTAGAACTATTGGGACATAAATCCCCAGGTGTCCAATTACTTGTATGTCCCCAAGGACTTTATTTACAATCTTTATTTAAAAAATGTGCCATGTTTATGTGTCAATATGGTTGTTGCAGGCATGCGGGCCCCCCATCCAGTTGGAGCCAGTAGACCTCAGCCTGAAACGACCACCGACCCCTCGCCGGCGCTGCCGAAACATGAGTACGTACAGTTTTTTTTTAATTAAAAATTTCAGTGGACCGAGAACTGTCATCGTCACAAATACCACTACAGCCAAAGTTATACCTAAGTCAATGACTAACAGCCAAGCCGTACTATGATTGTCAATTTTTAACCCCCGACAAAAAAGAGGGGTGTTTTATTTTAAGTTACGAATAAAAAACCAGTCAAGTGCGAGTCGGACACGCGCACTAAGGGTTCCGTACCAGTATCTATACAACATTAGAACCCATACAACAAACGTGATTTTTTGCTGTTTTTTGCTCGATATTAAGGTGAAGATATAGGCAAATGGCCTTGAAGTGTGAAATAAATTGTTAACTCGTAAATATGGTGATAATTTCCATATTGCTCTACGTCATGCACTAGATAGCCCTTTAAATTATTTTATGAATTGCCGTTGAAACTATTATTGGTGATCCGTCTAGCTTTAAGGTGAAGATATAGGCAAATGACCATGAAGTGGCGCCCTCATTTGAAATAAATTGTTAACTCGTAAATATGGAGATAATTTCCATATTACTCTTCGTCAGGCACTAGATAGCCCTTTAAATTATTGTATGAACCACCGTTGAAAGTATTTACATTAGTCCGTCTAGCTTTAAAACTTGCCTCCGCCAAAAGTGGCCACGGCAAGTTTTAAAGCTAGACGGATCACCAATAATAGTTTCAACGGCAGTTCATAAAATAATTTAAAGGGCCATCTAGTGCATGACGAAGAGCAATATGGAAATTATCACCATATTTACGAGTTAACAATTTATTTCACACTTCAAGGCCATTTCCCTATATCTTCACCTTGCCGTGGCCACTTTTGGCGGAGGCAAGTTTTATTCATATTTTATATGTATATTTTTTTCATATTTCGCTATACGTTCCTTGGGGAGTTATTCAGTATCATGGACTGAATCCACCCTTTAAATAGTTTCAGTATATTTTTTTAGACCCTGTATATAGGTGCCTTTCATCTTGGAAAATAGTTATGTTCCCGTGGGATACGCGAGCGAAGCCGCGGGCAAAAGCTAGTTGTCTATAAACAATGAAAGCAAGGTGGCGACCATCGACATGAATATATAGACTCGGCGTCTTCCTACACGGCCATGTCCCAGATTCGATTATTCATTCATTCTTCATTCTCATAGACTAAACACGAGAGTAGTACAGAAAGGTCAATATATTTTTACCTACCTACGAGTACGTGGTTCAAATTAAATCCTACATATATTTTAACAAACGCGAATGTTGGTAAGTATGGCTGGATGTACGGATGGGTGTATGGATGGTTGTATGGTTATATAGATTTTTAGATTGTAGACCCACGACTAGCTTTTACGATCTTCACGGAAGGGGAGGCGGCTGCATTCTTAATGTGTTTTTTCTTTGTTTTTTTTTCTTATCATATTTATAAAGGTAAAAGTTAAACTACACATATCTGTTTCATTGGTAACCTTTTATTATTCTTACTTAAATTCTTTACATAATGTTTTGCACTAGAAGAAGGTGATTTCTTGTACTTGTATACCTATTAGTTTTTTTTTCTTTGTTAGCTATCTATGTATTTAATGTATTATATAATCATACACGTATGCTGCGCAATTGGGCGCCAAAAATCCGCCATTATGCTTTCCAAAAATTTTAATATAGCCTTTGACTACTACTGGTATTTATTCTGTGCTATGACACTCAAGTGATTAAGATGAATCTAACCACATATAATTTATCAAAATCTATTTAGCCGTGTAGTAGTTACGAGGAAACAGAATTATAGGGACAAACATAATAAAACATCAAAAATGTGTAAGCAGCCATCTTGGATCCAAAATCTGATAGTAGTTTCAAGTTGCGCGGGGCACCTCAAAGGGCTCAGACATTTTGTAGGTTTTTGTAACAGAATGTAGGCGTACAGCCCCCACATACAAAACTTTTGAGCCCTCGGAGGTTCTAGTGAGACGTTACGAGATGTGACTTAATTTTATAAAGGATTTATAGGATTTTAGGAAACTTTTGTAAAGCACTTATAGCATATGTAGATAAAAATTATAAATATAAACATTTTTAAACGTTTTACAAACATTAATAACTGAGTAGCAAACAAATAGTTTTTCGATGCATCCATGAAGAAAGTGAAATGTAGGCATATTTATGATGTCTACATTTCACTTCTGTTTTGTTAGTCTATGACGAATTATTCAATCGGTTGACAGATCATTCACTCAAGTGAGTGAATGATCTGTCATACATTATGGCAGCCGAAATTTGGCAGCCCGTATTTAATTTTCAATCAATGAAATCAAGTTACTTACCGATGAAAAGTTATTCCTTTATATTTTGCTTTATTCTTTGAATTACTAGTGCAGTATCTCAACACACACCAAGGCATTTTTGACTAAGTTGACAGTGTTTTCTTTAATGAATCGTGGAGTGTATTATGCGCGTATTGCTAGCAAGTGACTAATGTGAGGTGAACAGTGATAGCCTATGATGAATAGAACACTACTGTTGTATGTGGCGTCTTCTCTAGTACGTAAGTACATAGATCTCGTTGGTGGCGACTATAAAATGTAATATTCAATTGAACTTGCGTACTCGAAGGTTAACTAGATGACGATTGGTTATTGCATTACCGGATCTATGCTGGAGATGACATATAAATTACCTACTTGGTAAGCTATGGCTTACCATACTTATTGATAGTAATAAACGGGCAAGTGCGAGTCGGACTCGTACATGAAGGGTTCCGTCCCACCGTACAATGTTTTAAAACGCTGAAGAAACACGTAAACTTGTAATTACGACCCCTTTAACTTTTTCTTATTTTTAGTATTTGTTGTTATAGTGGTCATAGTAATACATAATCGGTGAAAATTTAAAGTATCTAGTTAATGCCATTATAAAGATCGAGTTAAAAATGCTGAAAAAAACACGTTTCTTGTATGACGACCCCCTTTAATTTTTAACTTTTTTCTATTTTTAGTATTTTTTGTTATAGCGGCCACAGTAATACATAATCGGTGAAAATTTCAAGTGTCTAGCTATTACGGTTCAAGAGATAGAGCCCTGTGACAGACGGACAGACGGACAGAGAGCGAAGTCTCAGTAATAGGGTCCCGTTTGCACCCTTCGGGTACGGAACCCTAATTACCTACTTGGTAAGCTATGGCTTACCATACTTATTGATAGTAAAAAGGCAAGTAATTATTTATATAAATTATAGTTTCATAAAACTAAAAACACGTTTAGTGGAAGTAAACCGAACCAGGCCTGTGTCACTCCCCGTTTAGGTATCGAAAATGTACCTGTTATGTACATTATTACTATGCGCGCAGGCGGCCCCTCCGGGTGGTAAATTCAGTTATACGAATCGTTTGTCCAGAGTAATAAGAATGAAATTGGCTTGCAATGGATGTCTAGGTATCTATACGAAAAGGTGCTGAGTTCTGACGTGGGCTAAATTAAACCATATCGCTAGCCACATTGAGTAGATATTTCTTTGAATTTCTTTGCCGAGTGAGACTTCTGTACGTTAGTATTATTTATTCTGTGACCGAACTGAGAAGTAAAAAATAATTTTCAATGTAACAAGAAATATTTATAATATATTATTGTATATATAACGAGCCAATTAATGCCTTTATAAATAAATTTAAAATTATTAAATTAATAAATTTATTTTTAACCCCCGAGAAAAAAGAGGAGAGTTTAAATTTGACGCTAATGTCGGTGATGCCTGTTCGTCTGTCTGTTTGTGGCATCGTAGCGCTCGAACGGATGGACCGATTTCGATGCGGGTTTTTTACGTGAAAGCAAGTTCCCTTGCGGTGGTTCTTAGCTATGTTTGATGAAAATCGGTTCAGCCGTTTAAAAGTTATTGTTTTATAAACGCTTGAAAATCAGCGCCCGTGATGAGTAGTGGAACTATCGGTAGTTCCGCTACTCATCACTAGATGGCGTTCTTGACAGTCGGGGGGTTTTTTTTTATTTGCCCAGCAAATATACTTGTTCCTAATGGTCCTGGTCAAGATAATGGGATAAACTTATTAAAACTATTGTATTGTTGTCGTCCTTTGATATACAGGGTGACTTTTTAAACACCAGCCAAATTTTTGTTGCAAGTTCAGTCCATGATACTGAACTACTTTCTATAAAAAAAGTAATTAAAAATCCATAAAAAAATTGTGTCCTCCCATACAAAATCCATTTGGCTGAGCGCTGTTTTGTATGGGAAGGCGAATTTTTAATTTAGTATTTCTATTTTAGTAGTTAATTGTTTTTATGGAAAGTAGTTCAGTATCATGGACTGAACTTGCTCCAAAAATTTAGCAGGCAAGATTCCGTTACAAACATACATACATACAAGTGAAGCTAATAAAAAGTGTGTAAAAATATATTAATAAAAACACCTAAAGACACCAAGTCTTCCTGTGGATGTCGTAAGAGGCGACTAAAGGAGAGTTCCGTCACTGCACATGAACAGACTTCCGATGGGCAGCAGCGTCGGAAGTGCGATAGTGACCCCCCACTGCGCTCGCCAACCCGCCTGCCAAGCGTGGCGAGTATGGCAAAACCCCTCAATGAAGGTACAAAATGCGACCAGGCCCCCAGTACCCGGCAGCTCTGCTATTCCTGACTCCGGTAGCGGTCATGGTAACGGCAGGGCAGGGGGTGCTAAGAATCCCCGAATGGGATCCGGCTACCACCACCGGCGAAAACTGGCCCTGGTAACACACAACGTCTGCACTTTGAGGACAGACGAGAAACTGACTGAGGTGGAAGAGGAGATGAGTAGGTTACGGTGGGACATAGTGGGGTTGTCTGAAGTCCGAAGAGAGGGCGAGGGCACGACAACCTTAGAGTCCGGTAACCTACTCTATCACCGGGAGGGAGACGAAAAGAAGTCCCAGCATGGTGTCGGGTTTCTCGTTCACAGGTCCCTCATAAATAACGTAGTGACCATCGACAGTGTTTCCAGCAGGGTAATATACCTGATACTCAGAGTATCCAAAAGATACTCGTTGAAGGTCATACAGGTATACATGCCGACCGGAACACACTCAGATGCGGAGGTTGAGGTAGTGTATGAGGACATTAGTAGAGCCATACACGCCTCCAGAACCCATTTCACGGTTATTATGGGGGACTTTAACGCAAAACTGGGGAACGGACGCGATGGAGAGATCAGGGTGGGGCAATTTGGATATGGTAAGCGCAATGACAGGGGGCACAGGCTGGCTGATTTTCTGGAGGAAGAGGGACTCTTTGCGATGAACTCTTTCTTCAAGAAGCCGCCACAGAGGAAGTGGACCTGGATGGGTCCTAGTAAGAATAACCAGCCCCCAGTCAAGAACGAGATAGACTTCTTCCTGACAGCGAAGAGGCAGATATTCAATGATGTCTCCGTGATCAATATGATTAAAACCGGCAGCGATCACCGAATTGTAAGAGGCATCTTGAATATCGACCTCCGACTTGAAAGGTCAAGGCTTATGAAGTCTACGCTCCGACCATCGCTGAGCCAGATCCAAAACCCCGAAAGCTTTCAAGTTGAACTCTCCAATCGCTTTGAACTTCTCCAGGATTGCGTTTCAGTGGACGAGATAAGCAACGGGTTTATAGAAACTGTTCAAGCAGTGGGATCTAAGTTTTTTAAGTCCCGCCCTAAAAGTAAACCTCAAAAAATCTCTGCTCAGACCCTAGACCTTATGACACAGCGACGATCCATGCCGCTGCAAATCTCCGAAGACGCTAAGTCATATCGAAAGCTTAACCGACAAATTCAAAAGACCTTGCGACACGACATTCGCTCCTTTAATACTAAATGTATTAAGGAGACGATACAACAAAACAAAGGTTCCAAAGTGTTTGCAAGGGCTATGTCTACTGGGCAGAGCCGATTGACTAAGCTGAAGACGGAGGGCGGAAACGTTGTGTCGACGGGGGAGGGGGTTATGGGAGAGATCGAGAGGTTTTATGGGCAGTTATATACATCCGTTGCAAAACCTAACATAAATACGGCAAAAGATCCAAGAGCCAAGTTAACCCGACACCATACCGAAGATATTCCGGACATCAGTCTGTACGAGATTAGGATGGCTCTCAAACAGCTTAAAAACAACAAGGCGCCGGGCGAGGACGAAATCACAGCAGAGCTTTTGAAAGCGGGCGGAACGCCGGTACTGAAAGTCCTTCAAAGGCTCTTTAATGCCGTTCTACTCGAGGGAGTGACGCCAGAGGCGTGGAACGGGGGTGTGGTGGTTCTGTTCTTCAAAAAGGGTGACAACACTCTCTTGAAGAACTATAGGCCCATCACACTTCTGAGTCATGTCTATAAGTTGTTTTCGAGAGTCATCACAAACCGTCTCGCTAACAGATTTGATGCCTCCCAACCTCCCAAACAAGCTGGGTTCCGAAAAGGCTATAGTACCATGGACCACATCCATACGCTGCGGCAGGTTATAGAGAAGACGAGGGAGTATAACTAGCCGTTATGCTTGGGGTTCGTGGACTATGAGAAAGCCTTCGATTCGATCGAAACATGGGCCGTGCTTCAGTCTCTCCAGCGGTGCCGTATTGACTATCGGTATATCGAGGTGTTGAAGTGTTTATACAACAAAGCCACTATGTCGGTCCGAGTACAGGAGCTCAGTACGAAGGCTATTCCATTGCAAAGAGGGGTGAGACAGGGAGATGTCATATCTCCAAAACTGTTCACCGCTGCTCTGGAAGATGCCTTCAAGCTTCTAGAATGGAAAGGACTGGGCATTAACATCAATGGCGAGTATATCACTCACCTTCGATTTGCCGACGATATCGTTGTCATGGCAGAATCGATGGAGGACTTAAGTACGATGCTTGAAGACCTAAATCGAGTTTCCCAACAGGTCGGCCTGAAAATGAACATTGACAAGACAAAGGTCATGTCGAATATGCACGTAACGCCTTTACCTGTTTCTGTTGGGAGCTCCACCCTCGAAGTTGTAGACCAGTATATCTACCTGGGTCAATTGATCCAGGCAGGAAGTTCCAGCTTCGAGGAAGAGGTCTTTCGACGAATCCGACTCGGCTGGGCAGCGTTCGGGAAGTTACGCAGTGTCTTCTCGTCAAAAATACCCCAGTGCCTCAAGACGAAAGTGCTTAATCAATGTGTGATACCAGTGATGACTTATGGCTCTGAAACGTGGTCCCTTACTATGGGTCTCATAAGAAGGCTCAAGGTCGCTCAGCGGGCTATGGAGAGGGCTATGCTAGGTGTTTCTTTACGTGATCGAATCAGAAATGAGGAGATTCGTAGAAGAACTAAGGTCACAGACATAGCCCAGCGGATTAGCTCATTGAAGTGGCAGTGGGCGGGGCACATAGCGCGAAGAACCGATGGCCGATGGGGCAGAAAGGTTCTCGAATGGCGACCACGTACCGGCAGGCGCAGCGTAGGACACCCACCTGCTAGGTGGTCAGACGACCTGAGCAAGGTTGCAGGAAAGCGCTGGATGCAGGCCGCTTCCGATCGGTCGTTTTGGAAATCCTTGGGGGAGGCCTATGTCCAGCAGTGGACTTCCTGTGGCTGATATGATGACCTAAAGACGAAACAATTGAGCCCAAATTCGGTGGGGTTATGTTGTTTTTAACACAAAGATGCCGTGGCCACCTTCCGGCTTCATCATAAGATCAGGTCATTGATACCATTATAGAGGGTGACTTTTTAAGCACCAGTCAAATTTTTGGAGCAAGTCAGTCCATGATATTGCTCTACTTTCAATAAAAAAAAATGTAATAATAATTGAAATTCTGCTTTTATGAATACAGACGTTGAAAGTGTTATGGTCCGTCCTCTTCAACAAAAGTGTGTTTATATCGTGTGTTATGGTCCGTCTTCTTCAACAAAAGTGTGTTTATATCGTCCCATTTAATTAAGTACAAATACAAATGAGCTGATTCATTTTAGTAACGAAAACATTGACTTATATATTAGGCTACGAGGTTTAAAATCACCCTGTACAACGAAAGGCTCAATACGCGGTACAAATTCACTTTCATTTCTCAGTGAACATCTAAACGGGAACTCATAAACTGTATTGTGTGAACAGTAATAAATGGGCTTGTATTAATTTCTAGTGTAATGAATTGACACTATTGATAGCTACCTTTCCACTAATTTATAGGCTAGGTTAGGCTTTACTCCCTGTGTAATTGTTGAAGTTAATGGCAAACGTAAATAAAAGACGTATCTTATCTACTAGAATACTTTATTCTGAGATTTGAAATAATATTTAATAATTAAGGGGATAAATGAATTTTCCGGGGTCCCGTGCTGCCCCCATTTAAAATAAATTATTTGAAAGGAAACGGAGATATAATTTAAATAGTCTTTAGTATTTCATAGACAATCCCATGGGGTTATTCAAGCTTTACTTCACACATTTGGCAAAAGGGGCCGTTTTTTCCAAATGTGCGAAGAAAAGCTCCACGTTCCCACTTTAAATTGTAAACAGTAGGTGGTTCATAAAATAGATTGAAGGGTTATCTAGGACATACTAAAGGCAAAATTTTATGCTCCCGGCAGAGTAGAATAGGACCACTCCATCTCTTCCTGTGGATGTCCTAAGATGCGACTGAAGGAATAAGCACAAACATTTCGTGCTACTAAGGCATTCCCAAGGAGGGTTAACGTAAGGCCGGTCGTAAAACTATAGGCAGATCATTAGAGACGATACACGGAGTCCAGTCCTGAAAACGGAGATATCATTTAAAATTTTAAGCTACTAAAACCTAGATAACCCTTCAAACTATTTTATGAACCACTGCTTACAGTTTAAAAGTTTGCATTTTTGCAAAAAACGGCCACTTTTGGCAAAAACGCAAACTAAAGCGTAACATTCTCACTTTAAACTGTAAATAGTGGTTCATTAAATAGTCCGAAGGGCTATCTAGGTTTTGCTAGCTTAAAATTTTAAATGATATCTCCGTTTCCTTACAAATCATTTATTTCAAACTAGCAGTCCACCCCGGCTTCGCCCGTGGTACACACATAGCCTATGTCACTCGGGAATAGTGTAGCTTTCCAACGGTGAAAGAATTTTTTAAATCGGCCCAGTAATTTTTGAGCCTATTCATTACAAACATACAAACATACAAAAATAGGTAAAAATCTTTCCTCTTTATAATATTAGTATAGAAGTATAGATATAGATATAGATGGGGGCAGGACTGGACTCAGTGTATCGTCTTAAGCAGAAAAGCGCACCCCGGGCTCCAAAGCAGCACAGGTTTCTTACGAAGTGGCAGTTTACAAGTACATCAATTAACATCCGATGTTCACAATCTATTTAGCAATTTCTCCACAACACCTCGCTCGGTACAAGGCAACGCGATTTATGGTTCGTGTCCCGCATGTCCTGACCCACTTCCCACTTGTAAGCTTCGGCCGATCGTGTACTACTTTTACTATCTCCTTGCTTGTTTAGGAATTGATGGCTTGCTGGAAATAGGGTTGCCAGGCCGCCAAACCTTATAGCCGGACAGAGCAGCCAGTTTGGCCGGACATTTGGGTAAAAAGGCCGGACACTCTACATTATTGAAGATTTTGTGTCTCAGTATTAATAGGTACGACAAAAAATAATGTATGTAAAACAAGCTTTTTTGATGATTACCATAAATCTTGTTAAATTATAATGAAATATAACAAAATTGAATACCAAATCAGTCTAAGAGTCGACTCGCCTGCGCTCGGCGCTAGCTCCTTTGCAAAATGTAAAAAGTCTAACAAAAGCCGGCCAAGCCGGACACCGTTCATTTTGGCCGGACACAATCAAAAAGCCTATCTATGTCCGGCTTTATCCGGACGCCTGGCAACACTAGCTGAAAATATGAAAGTCTGTGAAGCCGAGTAATTTTTCCACTTCACTCAGGTGCTAATAATTTGATGTTTCTCGGTTTAAGGCCATACCTGAATTTTCCGGGGTCCGTGCTGCCCCCATTTAAAATAAATAATTTCAAAGAAAACGGAGACATTATTTAAAATTTTGCTACTATCAAATTCTAGATAACCCTTCAAAGTATTTTATGAACTACTGTTTACAGTTTATAATGAGAGCGTTAAGCTTTACTACGCACATTTGCCAAAAGTGGCCGTTTTTCGCAAATGTGCGTAGTGTGCAGCACTGGACCCCGGTCAATTCGGGTACAGCCTTAAATTGTATAGTGTGTGTGTACCAACACAGACGGAACCCTTCATGTATGAGTCTGACTTGCACTTGACCGGATTTTTAATATTATTTTGTTCTTGGGGTAATAAGTTGTGTAAAACAAACGGTAGCAAATACATAGAATATTAGAATATTAGGTCCTTACATATGAAATTGCCGTTCAGTATCAAAAAAGTGAAACAAGTTTTTTTTAATGAAATTATTATTTAATCAATCGAAGTATGCGCCGTTGTTATCGATACACTTCCGCCATTTTATAGGCAGATCATTGATACCTTTGGAAAAAAAATCCTGGGAGCGAGAGTCTATGAACTGTTTGAAGTCGGTTTTGACTGCCTCATCAGATTTGAATTTTTTTCCTTGTAAAAAGTTATCCAAATTTTGAAAAAGTGGTAATCGGTTGGGGCAAGATCTGGAGAGTATGGTGGGTGACGCAGAGGTTCCAGTCGCAGCTCCTCTAACTTGGCGATCGTTTGATGTGCAGTGTGTGGTCTAGCGTTATCCTGAAGGAGCAGTGGGCTAGAGCAATTCATCAGTGTCGGTTGTTTAATGGCGAGCTTTTTCATCATTGTTTGCAATTGTTGGTAATACAAGTCTGCAGTAATCATCTGGCCTGATCTCAAGAAGCTGTAGTGGATAACACCAACACTGGTCCACCAAACACTAACCAGAATCTTCTTTTTTGTCAGTTTTCGCTTAGGGCAAGGTTTTGCCGGTTCTCCAGGGTCAAGCCATTGTGATGATCGCTTCCGATTGTCGTACAGGATCCATTTCTCATCAGAAGTCACGATACGGTTCAAAATCCCCTCATTATTGTGGCGATTTAAGCAAAGAAACGCAGCAAGCAACGCGTGTTTGTTGGTTTGCTTCAGTCAATTCGTGCGGTACCCACTTTTCGAGTTTTTTAATTTTTCCGATTTGGCGCAAGTAGATAAGTATCGTTTTGTCACTTACTCCGAAGGCTGCTGCTAATTCAGAAGTAGTTTGAGATGGATCCGCTTCCACTATCGCCTTCAATTCTTCGTTATTCACTTGAGTATCAGGTCGTCCACGAGGCTCATTGTGTAAATCGAAATTTCCAGAACGGAAACGTTGAGACCAAAAACGCACCGTTCGTTCGTTAGCGGTGCCTGGTCCATACACGTCGTTAATTCTTCGAGTCGTTTCTGCAGCACTGGTGCCACGGTGGAACTCGTATTCGTAAATACCGCGAATTTTCAATTTGTCCATAGTTGTTGTTATAGCAATGTTGAAACTCAAACAAATGATGTTAAAACAAATGAAATACGAATTTTAAAACAATATTTTTCTGGCTTTATTTCGAAATAAATTTGAATTTGGAATTCCTAATGAAACGCAAGATATTTAATTTTAAAGTTGCCAGTATTGAAAATCGGCAATTTCATATGTGAGGACCTAATAGAACATACTTATCGAGCCGAGGTCATATTATAACTCGTATCGTACTTACCTTACTTACTAAACATACATACTCTAATCTAAGATATGATTTACTTATCCTGCATTTTATTCTTAATGTGGCCATATTGTTTCATGACCTTTAAAAATTAAAAATGGAACCCTTATAGGATCCGTCTGTCTACTTTCGCTTTGGTTCACTTATAATATCAACCCAAAACGTGCGACAAACCATAGCGAGTTTTAAAATTGGACAACGCCATCTAGTGGTTTCTTTTGGAACTTGCTTTCTGAGGGAAATGACAGTTGTAATCTGTACTGTACTGAGCTTATACAGGCTGACTTTTAAACCACCAGCCAAATTTGTGGAGCAAGTTCAGTCCATGATACTAAACTACTTTCCATAAAAACAGTTTACGAAAAACTAAAATAAAAATTCGCCTTTTCATACAAATCAGCGCTCAGTCAAATGGATTTTCTATGGGAGGACGAAAAATTTTCATCGACTTTTAACATTTTTTTTTATATAAAGTAGTTCAGTATCATGGACTGAACTTGCTCCAAAAATTTGGTTGGTGGTTTAAAAGTCAGCCTGTATATAACTTACTAAAATATATTAGATTAGAATGCTTATTTACCAAACATGAAACATATAATTTTGTTAATAAATAATCTAATTAAAATTTATATTTTTTTTTCATTTATCTATCTACTTATATGTTAGATAAAACCATTAAGATATATGTACTTGTGGATAAAATAAAATATATAATATGCGATACGCGCAAGGTACATATAAGAATCTTGATACATGTATGTAATATTTAACATGTAGGTCTGGAAGCAAAGACAACAATCTAGATCCTGTACCAGCTGCTTGCCTTTCCGCGCAGATCGTATAAGCCGAGGGAATGGATGTGAAAAAATGTGAATCATGTTAACAATGCGGCTATTTTGATTCCTTTTTAGGGTTCCGTACCCAAAGGGTTCCAACGGGACCCTATTACTGAGACTACGCTGTTTGTCCGTCTGGCCGTCAATTAAATTAAATTCATTTATTGCATTTCATAGTGTACATCATTCTTCTTCTTCATTATATAAATATATATAAATATAAATATACAGGGACAAATCACACTGATCTAGCTTCATGTCCAATTCCTTTACTTCTCAAGCTATACAGCTTTAGAATGCATTGCCCGAGGACATCATTTCATTATGGTTCGTGTCCCGCATGTCCTGACCCACTTCCCACTTGTAAGCTTCGGCCGATCGTGTACTACTTTTACTATCTCCTTGCTTGTTTGGGAATTGATGGCTTGCTGGAAATAGGGTTGCCAGGTCGCCAAACCTTATAGCCGGACAGAGCAGCCAGTTTGGCCGTACATTTGGGTAAAAAGGCCGGACACTCTACATTATTGAAGATTTTGTGTCTCAGTATTAATAGGTACGACAAAAAAAAATGTATGTAAAACAAGCTTTTTTGATGATTACCATAAATCTTGTTAAATTATAATGAAATATAACAAAATTGAATACCAAATCAGTCTAAGAGTCGACTCGCCTGCGCTCGGCGCTAGCTCCTTTGCAAAATGTTAAAAGTCTAACAAAAGCCGGACAAGCCGGACAAGCCGGACACCGTTCATTTTGGCCGGACACAATCAAAAAGCCTATCTATGTCCGGCTTTATCCGGACGCCTGGCAACACTAGCTGAAAATATGAAAGTCTGTGAAGCCGAGTAATTTTTCCACTTCACTCAGGTGCCAATAATTTGATGTTTCTCGGTTTAAGGCCATACCTGAATTTTCCGGGGTCCAGTGCTGCCCCCATTTAAAATAAATAATTTCAAAGAAAACGGAGACATTATTTAAAATTTTGCTACTATCAAATTCTAGATAACCCTTCAAAGTATTTTATGAACTACTGTTTACAGTTTATAATGAGAGCGTTAAGCTTTACTACGCACATTTGCCAAAAGTGGCCGTTTTTCGCAAATGTGCGTAGTAAAGCTTAACGTTCTCACTTTAAACAGTAGTTCATAAAATACTTTGAAGGGTTATCTAGGACTTGGTAGTAGCAAAATTTTAAATGATGTCTCCGTTTTTTTTGAAATGTTTTATTTTAAATGGGGGCAGCACTGGACCCCGGAAAATTCGGGTACGGCCTTAAATTGTATAGTGTGTGTGTACCAACACAGACGGAACCCTTCATGTATGAGTCTGACTTGCACTTGACCGGATTTTTAATATTATCTTGTTCTTGGGGTAATAAGTTGTGTAAAACAAACGGTAGCAAATACATAGAACATCCTTATCGAGCCGAGGTCATATTATAACTCGTATCGTACTTACTTACTATACATACTCTAACGTCTAAGATATGATATATTTATCCTGCATTTATTTATGTGGCCATATTGTTTCATGACCTCAAAAAATTAAAAATGGAATCCTTAAGCGATCCATGTATGTCTATTTCGCATTGGTTCACTCTTAATATCAAACCAAAACGTGCGACAAACCATAGCGAGTTTTAAAATTGGACAACGCCATCTAGTGGTTTCTTCTGGAACTTGCTTTCTGAGGGAAATTACATATATATGTAATGTAATGTACTGTACTGAGCTTATATAACTTACTAAAATATATTAGATTAGAATGCTTATTTACCAAACATAAAACATAAGATTTTGTTAATAAATAATCTAATTAAAATTTATATATTTTTTTCATTTTATCTATCATCTATCTATCTATCTTCTATATAAATAAAAATTAATTGCTGTTCGTTAGTCTGCTTAAAACTCGAGAACGGCTGAACCGATTTGGCTAATTTTGGTCTTGAAATGTTTGTCGTATTCCAGGGAAGGTTTAAACGATGATAAATTTGGGAAAGGAACGGGAACGGGCGAAACAAAGTTCGCCGGGTCAGCTAGTGTTAGATAAAATCATTAAGATATATGTACTTGTGGATATAATAAAATATATGCGATACGCGCAAGGTACATATAAGAATCTTGATGCATGTATGTAACATGTAGGTCTGGAAGCAAAGACAACAATCTAGAATGTACCAGCTGCTTGCCTTCCCGCGCAGATTGTATAAGCCGAGGGAATGGATGTGAAAAAATGTTAATCATGTTAACAATGCGGCCATTTTGATTCCTTTTTAGGGTTCCGTACCCAAAGGGTTCCAACGGGACCCTATTACTGAGACTACGCTGTTTGTCCGTCTGTCCGTCAATTAAATTCAATTCATTTATTGCATTTCATAGTGTACATCATTCTTCTTCTTCAATTTATAAATATAAATATATAGGGACAAATCACACTGATCTAGCTTCATGTCCAACTCCTTTACTTCTCAAGCTATACGGCTTTGGAATGCATTGCCCGAGGACATCAGACAAATATCTAGTAGACATCATCGTACCTCTCGATTCGCCTCCTTCTTCATTGTGCGAACCGCTAAGGTGTGGAATTCCCTCCCTGCGTCGATGTTTCCCCATACATATAATTTAGGGATTTTCAAGGCAAGAGTGAACAGGCATTTTTTGAGTCTGCGTGATACACCTTAGACCTCATCTTAGCTTCCCATCAGGCTAGATAGAGATCAAACGCACTCAAATTTCTAATAAAAAAAAAAAAGACATTTATACAAGAAAAGAGTGCATGATTTACTTTTTGAATCTTTCAACAATTAGGAGAATTCATCGTTTCTTTCTGATCTTCAAATATATATATGTATGTATATAATATGTTGTATGTACAAATATAGTATATTTATTTTATACGATATTTATGTATGATCATTTAAAAGTACTTATTATTTCTGGATTGTTTCTATCTATTTTAGACGCAAACTATTCTATCTGTTTCTCTTCTCCTAAAGGTTGACAGGGAGAGAAGGCTTTAGCATTAAGTCTACCTATTGTAGCTTTTGGCTCAATAAAATAAAATAAATAAAAAAAATAAGCTAGCCCCAAAGTAAGTTTTTCAAACTTGTGTTATGGGATACTGACTCAACGATACTATATTTTTTGATAAATACATATACAGATAAACATCCAAGACCCAGGACAATACTTTAGAGAGGTTTTGCGTTATTTAATTAACACGATGTATAGGTATCCCATGGTTCGATTTATTACGGATATGTCCCTTCCAGGTTGTATAAATTATATTGCATTAAACCTACTTTATTTCAACGAGCCTCCATGCTAAGTAGGTTTCATTGTGGTGTGATTTAGCATGTTATTGTCCCAGTATGGCCAGGATTGGGAAACCGCTGCTCAGTGCTGAGATAGTATTATTTATATCAATGTTTGTGCGCCGTGAATGGGCATATACGAGGCTCGTAGAGTAGTACATCCCAGCCGAAATAGGCTTTAACTAAATTCAATTCTTATGAGCTATGAATACTACAGGCTGACTTTTTATCAACCTGTATAATTTTTGAAGCAAGTTCATGATACCACAGAATAAATAATACTAACGTACAGAAATCTCACTCAGCAAAGAAATTTAAAGAAATATCTACTTAATGTGGCTAGCGATATGGTTTAATTTAGCTCACGTCAGAACTTAACACCTTTTTGGTAAAGATACCTAGACATCCATTGCAAGCCAATTTCATTCTTATTACTCTAGACATACGATTCGTATAACTGAATTTACCATCCGGAGGGGCCGCCTGGGGTCGATAAAAAATTTTAGTCCTTCCATACAAAATCCGTTTAGGCTGAGCGCTGATTTATATGGGAGGTGGAAATTTTTTTATTGATTTTTTTAATAACTTTTTTTATAATAAGTAGTTCAGTATCATCAATTGAACTTGCTCGAAAAATTATGAAGGTGGATAAAAAGTCAGCCTGTATAAATTTCGAAAGAGCCAGCGACGTTTTCAGTGTATTTCGGAAATCAGAAAAAATTAACGGGCAAGTGCGAGTCGGACTCGTACATGAAGGGTTCCGTACCACCACCGTACAATGTTTTAAAACGCTGAAGAAACAGTTTATTGTATGACGACCCCCTTTAATATTTAACTTTTTTTTTTAGTATTTGTTTTAGCGGCCACAGTAATACATAATCGGTGAAAATTTCAAGTGTCTAGCTATTACGGTTCAAGAGATAGAGCCCTGTGACAGACGGACAGACGGCCAGACAGCGGAGTCTCAGTAATAGGGTCCCGTTTGCACCCTTTGGGTACGGAACTCTAAAAACGGTTACAGTATACTAGTGGTCAGACGACCTGAGCAAGGTTGCAGGAAAACGCTGGATGCAGGCCGCTTCCGATCGATCGTTTTGGAAATCCTTGGGGGAGGCCTATGTCCAGCAGTGGACTTCCTGTGGCTGATATGATGATGATGATGAGTATACTAGTGGCCCTGTGAGCTGTATACCTCGCGAGTCTGTCTTTGCTCCCCTCACATACTGACTGACCCGTTGAAGTCTTTCGGATGAAAATTTGTACGGACAAAAAGTTTAATGACATTTTTAAAATGTTTTTTTTTGAAATGGTTGAAAACCAATTTTTTAAATATATAAGGACAAATCACACTGATTAAGCTAGCCCCAAAGTAAGTTTAAACTTGTGTTATGGGATACTAACTCAACGACACTATATTTTATGATAAATACATATATAAACACCCAGACCCAGGAAAATTTGAAAAAAGGCCATTTTCCAACTTGCCCTGGCTGGGAATCGAACGCAGAACCTCCGGATTAGCGGTCTAGCGTGTTAACCATTACGCCACGGAGGTTGTCATTTGGAATTTTTTAAATCATTTAAACACAGACACTTGTGTGTCTGTGATTTCAGTGAATAAAGCAAACACTAAAAATATTTATTTAAGTAAAACTAAACTAAAATCCATCGAAAGAGAATTATTGTTCGTAGCTAAAATCTAAATTTAAAAACTAAATTAAAACCTAAATTAAAAAATAAAACTGTATTTAAAAATCTAAATGTTGTTAATGTGGCATGGTGCCAAGAACACTGGCTGCATTCCCGCGCTAAATGGCTTCTGCTAATGGTTGAAATATGGTTTTTTTTTACGTTTTCAACCCCCACATTTCCGCTATTTTCGGAAAAATTTCGGAAAACTATCAAGGTGGCTTGACAAAAATACCTACTCTTAACAGATATCGAACCTGCTCATAAAACTTCACGAGAAACGTTAAGGCCGCACCTAAATTTTCCGTGGTCCAGTGCTGTCCCCATTTAAAATAAATCATTTCAAAGAAAACGGAGACATCATTTAAAATTTTGCGACTACCAAGTCCTAGATAACCCTTCAAAGTATTTTATGAACTACTGTTTACAGTTTAAAATGAGGACGTTAAGCTTTACTACGCACATTTACGAAAAACGGCCACTTTTGGCAAATGTGCGTAGTAAAGCTTAACGTTCTTACTTTAAACTGTAAACAGTAGTTCATAAAATACTTTGAAGGGTTATCTAGGACTTGGTAGTTGCAAAATTTTAAATAATGTCTCCGTTTTGAATGGGGGCAGCACTGGACCCCAGAAAATTCAGGTACGGCCTTAAGAAATGCGACCAAGAACAACCGGAAAACTGAAATTCGGAATTTCGGACACATGAAAGAATTTTTTGAAACATGATGATGGTGAAAGAATTTTTGCCGAAGCTGAAAGAGAGACTATGTAAGCTTCGCTCTCTCGCTCATACTTTTAAAGAATTGTACTCTACTACTCTTTCGAAATAAACGCCGAATATATAAATTTTATTGCACACAGTATATTCTATTTTATAGGTAAAAGGCTGGTCGAGGTATCAGGTGACCAGAGCACAATGAATAACATTGCCATTCGACGTGGCAATGCTGCCAGCCTTCTGGGCACTCTTCCGCAGGGGCAGAATTTGCGGAATATTTTTTATTTATAATAGTTCATATTTATAAGTAATTTATTTTTGGTATTTAAGTTGTATTAAGTTTTTAACCGACTTCAAAAAAGGAGTAGGTTATCAATTCAACTGTATGTTTTTTTTTTTTATGTATGTTTGTTACGCGTTATTTCGCCAATTGTGAACCGATTTTGATGATTCTTTTTTTATTTGAAAGCCTTCACTACCAAGTTGGTCCCATTTTCATTTGGAGAAGATATGATGAAGAACTTTGGAGAAATAGAAACTCCTTAAAAAAATTGAAGTCGGTTGTTTTTTTTGTAAAATTTTTTTTTATTTTTATTAGTTAGTTTTAGTTATTACTTATTATTAGTTGTTATTATGTAAAACTTTAATTTGTATTAGAGTAAATGTATTTGGGGAGCAATAAAGTATTAACTTGGTTGTGTTCCATGTTGAACGTCCGAGAAAGTGGCTGCTTTCAATAGATGCTAACAGATTCTAAAACCTGGTGATAAACAAGGCTTACATTTGAGACACACATCGAAATGTATTTAGGATGGTGCACACTACACGCTGTAATAGACTGGAGCAATAGAAAGTCATATTATCCTAATCCTAACTTCCTAACTAATATTATAAATGCGAAAGTGAGTTTGTATATTTGTTTTTTTTTTGTTTGTTTGTTTGTTACCTCTTCACGCTTTATCTACTGAACCAATCTTCGTGAAGAATCGCATACACATAGTTAGGAGTACAGAGAAGGACATAGGGTACCTTTCATCCCGGAAAAATGTAATGTTCCCGTGGGATACGCGAGCGAAGCCGCGGGCGAAAGCTAGTATTATTTAAATGCAGGTACGTTTCTGAACAAGTGTGCGTAGCGGAGTTTTGTTTTTCAATTGTCATGTAGGTGGAGGTCCCAAAGTTGGGCAAAGGACCCTTGTTTCCGGATACTTCTCTACAATCAATGTGTCAAAATTAAATTATTTATTACTGTAATACATTTATAATTTATTACTGTATAAGAGAATAAAACGTCACAAAATAATGTCACTTGTCATTGATTACATCCATTTTGAACGTGATTTTGGATTTGTTTTTGCAGAAAAACGGATTTTAAGAGCGCTATTGGCACTAAAAATCTATGACGTCACACTCCGATATTTCATACAAATCTCATAGAAAATGTTTGTTTTGACGTTTAGAAAAAAGTGTCTTATTTGACTTGGTAGAAACTAGCGGATTCTATCCTTCAAATATTATCTTTTAACATTGTATAGTAAACAATAAAACAAGTAATTATTAAAAAAAACAAAAAAAAAACCGACTGCGTGATACAACAGCTGTACTACCTATGTACCTACCTGTACTACCATATATAAGTGGTATATATTTTTGTAATCCTTTAATTTGATACCCGACTCGATAGGTATTAAAAAGAAAAAAATGATGCTGTGCAATTTGGCGCCTAAAATCCACCATTTTGATTTCCAATAATTTTAATATATCCTATTTTTTACTTTACGCGTAAAATTTTCTCGAAAAAAAAATTGCGAAGTTGCCTCCAAATCACCTCAGAATTATATTAAAACAGAAAGTATTCAAGAAATACAATAAATTAGCCCTTTTAACTTTGGATTATAATTGTATTAATCATAAAGCAGTCATAATATATCTTACTTTTTAAATAACTCTTAAATATTTTTTGTAAAACGAAAAAATCCTCAAAATCCAGAAACGCGTAAACCAGCCTCATTGACCCGCTGCGATTCCCTACGCCCCGCATGGCTCGCTGTCTCGCTTCGGCTAGAGCAAATTTGTGTGCGTGGAAGCGGGAGCAAATTTAGATGATCAACATCAGGCGCCCTCTTAATTTTTATGATTACAAGAGACTGTCTCTTTCTCATCTATGACGACACGAACGAAATCATAGCTTAGCTCGCTAATGTGGCGCATGGCCCAGTGTTCCCAAGCCTTGCACAATTTAACCGCTGGCTGCCAGTTTAACACAACCGCAATACCCATTATTTATACCACGATTTATGTCTTGCGAACACTATTAACTACAGATTTTAATAGCTCTCATATCGCCCTCCATCGCTTTCGCTGTGCCAATGCCTTGGCACAATGACTACCAAAAGTATTTGTAGCAAAGTGTGAGAATGAATTTGGGTGTGTGGTGCAAGTGATAGGAAATGATTTTTCGCTAGAAACGACACGTACCCAGTCATCCGTTAATCACTTGTCTGTTACAACTTCTCCCCATCCAGACAAAAACTTGTCTTAATAATCACGTCGCTTGTTTCATAAGAGCCTTCATAGATAAACATGTTTATTATGAAAAAATAAATAATTACAATTTAAAATTAAACCTAGTCTGATTATTGATTTAAAAATCTAAAAGATGTTGACCGTGAGGCATGGTGGCAAGAACCCTGGCTGCGTTTCCTCTCTAAATAGCTATGCTAATTCGTTAAGAAAAGAAACAGCCAGGCGTCTGTGTAGCAATATAAAATATATAGCGGTTAATAAAAATCTCCTGTTGATCAGCCATCTGGAGTCCGTATCACCGTTTGCTACTGGTATTTCATATATTTATGTACGGGCAAACCCGAAATATCTACATTGTATATTAAATTCTATTATTTTGCTTACTAAGCGCCTGCGTGCGCCTCAATACAATTTGACATAGTTTAAAAACAGTGCAATAAACGTTTTCAAGACAATCACATCATCACATCGTTTCCTTTTGCTCATCTTCATTTAACTGTGAATTAACATAGTTTAAATTTCTTATGTTAGGGATGTTTCCCGAACGTAAATTAGGTAAGGCGCGCGCAGGCGCTTAGTAAGCAAAATTATAGAATTTAATATACAATGTAGATATGTCGGGTTTGCCCGTACAATTTAAATCCTGCAGAAAATGTTAACTTTAAAGTTTATTAAAAAGTGATTGGAGCCTTACCTTTAAAAAAATATATATTTCTCAACTTATCCCACCTCACATGGACTCACGACTGCATGTTTGTCTTTCGTCATTCTTCGATTTGTGGTTCTCAAAATCGCTTCAGCTTGTGACTCGCGCCACAGATATCTCCCAATCAGCTAAACCAATCACCATCGGACGGCCGTTCCATGCAAATGGGGCCATAAAACAAGCGAGCGGCGATAACCCGGAAACGTATGATAATCGTGCAACATAACTTGTGGAATAGGGAAGTCACGGATTGCTCTAAATGCATTGCTATTTGTATTTTGTTTTTAGGACTTATTGCTAAAATAAAATTGGCAAGTTTTACGGCCCAGGCTCGACCAAAGCTGAGCAGTATTGAATTAAACAAATTAAACAGGATTTCGTTATTGACACATTCTTGTTCTTCGTGTGGTAATAGCCAACACAGGTGTCAGATTTTCCGAGCTGCCTAAATGCATCTGTAGCTCAATGACTATCATCCAATGTCAACAGTCATTATTACACACTGGTGAACTAGTGGTTTCCTCGCCATGTTTTTCTTCACCGGAAGCTAGTATAGTTAGTTGAAAATACCACACATGAGTACAAACGTAGAAGTACATTCGTGCCTAGTGTGGATCTAACTCCTCACTGATGAACAACCTTCTTAAACTGATTGGCCACCACCGTTTCAAAATTTACAAATTAAATAATAATAATAACACAGGCAGTGTAGCCAACGAGCAGCAAGTCACCATCTACCAGGCTTAAATTTTTGTGAGAGATTTTTAGGTAGATGTCTGTATCTCACTCCATAACCAAGTTATCCGGTCCACTAACATCCCATCCACATAGCCCAAGTAAATCCCTCCCTGGCAATATTTCAGCAGCTATGGTGGACTGCCCGTTAGTGCATTTCAATGGTATATTAAGGGATATACCTCCATAGATGCAGCCATCTCACTTTTTAGATAAAAAGGTACTAAAAGGCCTCTTCATGTTGGCTTTGGCCCCATGAACGCCTCAAAGCACCGGGTCCCCATGGACCCGTGGCTGAAAAGCGTACCGACATAATTATAATAATTCATTTATTGCTCACCATAATCATCATACAATTGAATATAGGTATTTAACATTTAAAACTAACATTACATAATATCCCGATTACGGTGGATTGACACCTGAACTAGGATAAATCCTGTATCTCAGATTATCAACCCTCCGCCCAAATTAGTTATAACATTAATGAAAAATATACAAAATACAAAATGAGAAAAAGAGTTTTGTTATACCTCAGCTCTGGCAGAGCCTCGCACTAATACTCTTGGAATGAGAAGCTCGATGGAATAATGCACAAGGTACGAGTATATTACATACTCGTAATGATAACGCGTCCCCGTTTCAGTTTGGGAAAAAAACTTTCGTATTCCTTCCGACTCCTCTACAGGTTCTTTTGAAATTTTAAAAATGGCTGAGCCTGTACATTTATAAAGTAAAAAATATAGTCGTGCAAAGAAAGACTCGCGAGGTCTACACCTCATAGAGCCACTAGTTGATAAATAATTTAAATAAAATATACTTCTTACAAGAGGGCTGGCTCATATCTCGCGCAGAGAATTGCAGTAGCCATTCAGCGCGGGAATGCAGTGTTCTTGGCACTATGCCACATGATCAACATTTAGATTTTTAAACACAGTTTTATTTTTTAATTTAGGTTTTAATTTAGATTTTAGTTTAGTTTTAGTTAAATAAATTGTTTAATTTTAAAATCAAAAATATACTAAAAATATATACTTGGATCTACTATCGGGATATTATACTGTCATATAAGAATTTTCCAATCACTACATAGTATAAAACAAAGTCGCTTCCCACTGTCTGTCCCTATGTATGCTTAGATCTTTAAAACTACGCAACGGATTTTGATGCGGTTTTTTTAATAGATAAAGTGATTCATGAGAAAGGTTTATATGTATAATACATACCCTTGCGAAGCCGGGGCGGGCCGCTAGTTAATTTATATAAATAAGTTTACCGCGTCGAACATGCTTTTAATATAAATTTTATTATTTTATGTACTTGTCGTGAAAGTAATTGCGAATAATTAAAATTTTAACAAAAAAGAACAACCGACTTCAATTTTTTTAAAGAATTTCGTCCATATCTCCAAAGTTCTTCATCATATCTTCACCAAATTAAAATGGGACCAACTTGGTAGTAAAGGCTTTCAAATAAAAAAAAAATAGATTTTGATATTTATTAATTATCTCACAAGAATAAGGCCGTGTGGTTCCCGGCAGAGTAGAATAGGACCACTCATAATAGACTTCCCGTGGATTTTGTAGAAGGTGACTTAGGAAATCAAGCTAAACAAAGTTTCTATACATCAACGACAACTGCCAAACATAAATTTAGATGTTTTGACACCAATTAAGTATAATGGTAACATTGTACCGTTTTCAACCTCTATTAAAGATCTTGGCCTAGTTATTGACACTAAACTAAATTGGATCCCACATCTTGCTGAGGTCAGTCGGAAAGTCTTTGCAACAATGCATTACCTCAATAACCTCAAAAACTTTCTTCCTATCAAAACCAAAATTATGCTGGTCCAATCTCTCGTTCTCCCCATTATCGATTATGCTGATGTGTGTTATTTGGACATAACTGAGGATCAGCTCAGTAAGCTTGAACGCCTCTTAAACAATTGTATTAGATTTATATTTTGTCTTCGCAAGTATGATCACATATCCGCTTATCGTTCTCAGCTTAAATGGCTCACTATCAAACAGCGTAGAAATCTACATATTCTTTGTTATCTTCATAGTGTTCTCTATAATCCTTCTGCTCCCAGTTACATGATATCTAAATTTCATCTCCTTAGCTCAAATCATGATAGAAATCTACGCTCCTCTAACACAATGCAACTTGCTGTTCCTTCTCACCGTACTGGTTTCTTTTCTAATTCATTTGCCGTGACGGCTGTTCGGCTCTGGAATGCCCTCCCTGATAGCATTACGAGATCACACAATCGTGATTATTTCAAAATGCTGGTCAAGAAATATTATCTGGAATCAAATTAAACTCTCTGCTGTATATAATATATAAATATGTGTATGTATGTATATAGTTTAGTATATACGTATGGTATTTATTTAATGTTTCTGTGGATATATATGTATGTATGTATTGTTATAAATCTTTTCATGTATTATTTAATAAAATTATGTTGAAATTAATAATATTTATATTAGGTATATGTATTTATTGTTTAATATTACGTAATAATGTTGTATTGTAATAGTGCTAAAACTTGCACCCCTTCTACCAACTTCTCGATGTGTCCCAAAGGCAAACTGGTAGATAATGCATAGCGTTAAGTTTGACCCATTGTAATCAATCACATATGAGATTGTGTGCAATAAACTTAAATAAAAAAAAAAAATGTGACCTCTCCAACCCGTCTGGAGAGTGTAGGCCAAATCCTCTGGTTGCTCTGGTCAAGTATGGCTCTGGTAGTACAGAGAGGGTCGTGCTCCTGCAGTGGACACTAAAAAATGATGATGAATAAAGAAATAATTTAACTTAAACCCTTTTATCAGTTTTCAGTTAGCTCTTGCCCAATAATTTGTACTTAGTAGATGTTATCGGCCCAAGCCATCCTTTATATTACGTTACGTTTTATACAAAATAGGTACGTTTACGTAAAACTAAACGCAACCTTATTGGTCAAAACGGGATTTCACAGGTTAGCTGTCAGATTGACAAAGATTACGCGTGTATTACCGCTAAGCCATATTTATTAAAACTTTATTGATCCACAATAATAATTGTTTACAATTGGCGGACTTAACGCTAATAGCGTCCTCTCCCAGTCAACCATAGGGATAAACAGATAAAATCAGTTGCGGCGCAAAAATAAATATTATAAAGTTAAATAGTAATAAAAGTTCAATGTTTGCAATGGACAGTAATAAAATGGATTATAAACTAAAGCAATGGTTTTAATAAACACCCACAAGGTTCCCCAAACAAATACACAAGAAATAGTAGGCTTACAGAAGATTTTATATGGGTAGTATTTAAACGCAAATCAAAATTACTGATTGCACAGCAAAATACTCAACTGAAAATATTACTAAACAAACTGCAATTTATATTTGTGGCATAGTAAAATGGATAGAACTTTTCTAGCGTGTGTTGGTCGCAGTTCTAACATAACCTAACCTATAGGTTTGCCCTAACCTAATAAATTTGATGTGCAGTCAGTATTTATTTGCTGTGCAATCAGTACTTATGATAAGATTGTTGATTTATTTGATGTAAAAAAGTATATAAATGATGAGATTAAATTGATGGGTGATTATTAATTAGATGTGCAATTAATAATATCCCATTTTATATATCATGATATCTCGTGTTCCCACGGCCACTCGCCGGCTTTGTGGCCCCACTCGGACCGTCCCGTAATAAACTGAACGCAAGGACAATTAAGATTGCATCTACAGATCTGGGAAAGTGTACATTCGGAATCTGTAAACGCTGGTTTAGTGGCCCATAAACTTGGAACGGTCTTGTATTTTATTCAAACGGTTTCGGCTTTTCATTGCGGAACTCTAGGATTGTAAGATTTCACCATTCTCCTCGTTTTAAAGGGAATAAAGGGTTTTAAATAAATAGATGGCCGCGTGGTCCCCGGCAGAGTAGAATAGGACTACTCAAAGTCTTCCCGTGGGTGTCGTAGAAGGCGACTTAGAAAACACAAGCTAAACAAAGCTTATAAACATCAGTGTCTTCTTCAACCCGTTTGGCCAGCGTGGAGAGTGTAGGCCAAATCCTCTGGCTACTCTGGCTAATACATATATAGCTCTAATAGTACAGTGGGTCGTGCTCCTGTAGTGGAGACTAAAAAAAACCTGATGATGAAATAAATACATAAGGACTTATTCAATTACTCAGATTGAGCTAGCCCCAAAGTGGATTTGAATCTTGTGTTATGGCCTTCGATCAACAGTACAACTAGATATCGCGTTGGCGCAAAAATACGGCTGGCCGAATAAGAGCGCACTCCCGGATCGGTCAAGGCGAAACACACTTTATACATAGTGTAATAAGGTTGACTTCTCAGTGAATGTTATTTGATATTCAAGAGGCCAGGATTTTGCAGGTACTACGTATCTAGTTGTATTGTTGATCGAAGGTTTTGGGATACTAACTCAACAATACTATATTTTATGATAAATAAACACCCAAGACTCAGGACAATTTGATAAAGGCTATTTGCCGTGACGGGATCGAACCCAGAAATGATCGAGTGGTGGACTAGTGTGGTTACTAATACGCCACTTAAATTGACTTATATGTATATTATGGCGACGCCACTTAAAAATTTACTTTGTCATATATTTATTGACAAGCGAGCGTAAATCTCTGAGTCTATGAAAAATAATTTTTGGCCTTTTTTTTTTGTTATAGGGCGGCAAACGAACAAGCGGGTCACCTGATGGTAAGTGATCACCACTGTCCATGGACAACTGCAACACCAGGGGTGTAACAAGAGCGTTACCGGCCTTTCAGGAAGATAAAGACTCGTTTTTTGAAGGTTTCAATGTCGTATCGGTTCGGGAACACTGCTGCAGGAAGTTGATTCCACAGTTCGGTCGTACGTGGCAGGAAGTTCCTTTTAAAACGTACGGTGGTTGATTGCCAACTATCTAGGTGGTGTGGATGGTATTTTAATTTCAGGCGGGTGGTGTAGTGATGTAGTCCTCCCATACAAGTTAACCGATCAGCTGAAATTTGTATTGGAAGCCAAAAAATATATTTCATATTTCGATAATTGTTCCTTGGGGAAAGTTGTTCAGTATCATGGACTGTTTTCACCCTTAAAATTGTTTCAGTATATTTTATTAGACGTTATATGTCGCAGCGCAGCTATCTGGTTAAATTAGCCAGCTTCTTTCTAGGCCCTTTGGTTAGTAGAAAAGGCGCTTCACGCGCGAGGCCCTATAGACCGCGAGGCCATGGGCAGGGGCCCACGTCGCTCACGCCTCTGGTGTCCTGTCTATGTTCACTTGAGTTTATAACACGTTTACCAACACTCTGAAGTTTCATTCTTTGTCCAAGACGTTCGGGATTCGGTCTCGAAGTGTGCAACTCCATGTAAGTACATCGTACCATTTGTACCACCATCGATTACACTAATGGTCAATCGCGTCCGAACCGTAGTCGTTACGCCACATAAGCGTTTCTCACGAGTCCGAATCTGCATAGCTATGTGCGGCCCGAGGATTAGGCTGCCCCACTTACGCAGGGCTGGCAAAAATAGGGTATTACATTACACCCAATTTTGAAAATGTCTCTATTCACAGATCTGTATATTTATATATACTACTAGATAAAGAAAGTCCTTCAATTTGTATGAAAACCTGGCGTGCCAATTTTCAATACAATATTATCATATACAATTCACTTACAAACGGAAGGAATCTTTTTATTACTTCCTCCAACGTTTTTTGACGAGTTTCTACGGTTCAAAACGGCAGATTTAAGTATTTTACAGTAAAGAGCTTAATGTCCGATCTAATGAATTGGCATACACGGACTAAAAGTGACTATCCTAAATTAAATGAAGTCAATTTGACGTCAGATCGACATGCAAATTCATACAAAGGCTGTGTCTATCTTGATCCATGGTCTGTGTCTCTATCAGATTCCATGTTGTAAATAACCACTTAAAAATCAAAATTTTTATTTAATCGATAAGTGAAATAATAATTTAAACAAAATAAAACCTGCCAAGTACGAGTTAAACTCGCGTGGAGAGGGTTCCGAACAATTGATTGAATTCTTATAGGTTTCCCTGTAATCTACAAGCAATGAATTATATTTTGTATTTTTAATCCTCATAACGAGTAGCCTCATAACCCTTTCATTTGATATATGACACACTAAGGATTGCAAAACTTTTTTTTTCAATTTCCTAATTCAACCCCGAAAATGACCCTTATTTTAAAAAAGTATTTATTTACCTTGCACATATGTGTTTGGGTCATAGGATTACACCATCCTACCAAATTTCACCTGATTCGGACCAGTAGATTCGGAGCAAATTGGCTGTGACAGACGGACGGACAGACAGACGCACGAGTGATCCTATGAGGGTTCCGTTTTTAATTTTTTGTATGGAACCCTAAAAAGCGATTTTCTGGTCTTCTTCATCAGTCCACTTCGCCAAAACTCACTTTCTGAAAGCAAATACTTGATTTCTTTAAAAAAAAGCCATCAAAATCATTATGTGTGCATATGATATTAAAGTAGTTCCCTCGAATTCTCTAGGATTCTATTTACGTGGTGACATTGAGACCAACTTGCATACCATCATCATCATCAGGTCTTTTTTAATCTCCACTGCAGGAGCACGACCTTCTCTGTAATACTAGACCCATAGCCAGAGTAGTCAGAGGATTTGGCCTACACTCTCCACGCTGACCAGACGGGTTGGAAAGGTCTCACTGATGTTTATAAGCTTTGTTCAGCTTGTGTTTCCTAAGTCACCTTCTACGACATCCACGGGAAAACTTGGAGTGGTCCTATTCTACTCTGCCGGGGACCACACGGCTATAACTTGCATAGATACCCTTTAAAAACAAACAAACTATCAGGCATATCAAGTACATACTGGTACTTGCAACTCATCAATATTTTCTGAGTGCGGCAGCCCTAGCGGTCGCATCGAAGGGCAGCGAGCGTCTACCGTATTGTGTCCGCTCTAATGAGTGCGCGGCGGCGACACATGTCTTGCTTCGTACTTCACGGTGAATGTTGCTGGCTACGAGCTCTCCTAAGGTACGCGCAATATGCGTCCCAGTCCCCGCACTCGCACCTCTCCCCCGGTTCTTGTGGGCCAATTTGCGCCATACCATGCAGTGTGTGTTCGCCCGCTCCCGCCCGTCATCAAGGCGAAAACGGGGGAAAGGTGCGAGGACGGGGAACGGGGACGCATATCGCGCGTACCTTAGGAGATTCCGTTGTTTACTCTTACTGTATTCTGTGCTACGAGTTGACGCGGTGGATACAACATTGCAGCCCGTTCCTGCAGTAATATCTCCTAGTAGGAGATATTAGAATACAATAGAATTACTTTATTGCCAAAAAGAAATACCACTACAAATAAACATAGATTATACAACGTGGAAGGGACATACCCGTAATAAATCAAACCACGGTCTATACTAGACCATTATAGTATAATAAAATTAAAATAACAGCCAAAAAACAAAAATAGTTTTCGGCATTTCCATACAAAAGTGTGCGGCCGCCCGGGCGATTTGTATGGGAATGTCGATTTTTTTTGGTTTTTTGACTGTTATTTTAATTTCAATATACTTTAGTCATTTAGTATAGGCCGTGGTTCAATTTATTACGGGTATGTCCCTTCCACTTTGTATACACAAATGAAGATAAGATACGCACAAGAAAGAGTAAGAATAAACGACAAAAAAGAAAAATAGTAATAATTGTCCCCTTCATTTCTTACATTTGTGCAGCATTGCCATAGCGTGGTGTGTTTTTTTTTTTTGGCAAAAAGACCCATTTAGCATATGTATGTTGCGGTCGTGGTATATTATTGCAATGTTCCTCCTAGTAAGAGATATTACTGCAATGTTCCTCCTTCTTCTTCTTCATCTAAGCGCTTCCGGTTGCATCCTCAGCTGTGCTGCGTCCCTTTCTTTTCGCTTTCCCGCTTTTTCTTCTCCAAATATAACATGTATGTCAATGGTCACCCAAGGATGCCAAAAACCTTGCGAAGTGGAGGAGAAATAGCCGGAACAGTTCTAACGATTTGGCTATAGTTTTACGACTAGCCGCCTGTCCGACGTCAACCCTCTTTCGGAATGTATTTAAGAAAACATTTAGAAAAAATATTTTGAGTTTTGTTTTTAATTTCGTACATTTCTAGCACATCTATTAGATCTTCAGTATTCTATTATGGGATAAAAACAGTCCTCCAAGGTATTTCCCCATAATAGGCTAAACTGCACTTACCCTATCCGAGGTGTTAGTAACATTACTTCACTTTTTGTTAGTCGGGTTAGCGCGTAAATTGGATAATGGCTGTATGGAGGAATGTCTTTGCCACGCCGATTGTTTTTACTTATTTAGTAGCCAGCTTAGTAAGTGTGATTTGTCCTTAATTCCTTATCTATTTATACAGTAATGTACGGCCAAATATGTACAGCATGATTTTACACCCACCCTCTAGTTATACAGGTTGTTTTTTTTTACGTTATAGGGCGGCAAACGAACAAGCGGGTCACCTGATGGTAAGTGATCACCGCTGCTCATGGAGAACTGCAACACCAGGGGTATAACAAGAGTGTTACCGAGCGGCCTTTCAGGGAGATATAGACTCGTTTTTAGGGTTCCGTACCCAAAGGATGCAAACTATTAATGAGACTCCGCTGTCTGTCCGTCTGTCACAGGGCTCTATCTCTTGAACCATAATAGCTATAGAAACTTGAAATTTTCACCGATTATGTATTATTATGTGGCCGCTATAACAACAAATACTAAAAATTAAAATAAGTTAAAAATTAAAGGGGTCGTCATACAAAAAACGTGTTTCTTTAGCGTTTTAAAACATTGTACGGAGGAACGGAACCCTTCATGTACGAGTCCGACTCGCACTTGCCCATTTAATATTTGAAGGTTTCAATGTCGTATAGATTCGGGAACACCGCTGCAGGAAGTTGATACCACAGTTCGGTCGTACGTGGCAGAAAGTTCCTTTTAATTCTTGAAATTAGAACACAAGACTAATTTTTTGTAAAAAAATCTAACCTACCGACTTTACTATACGCGCGGCCGCCGCCCGCCAAGATTCCGGTAGTGGCTCCATCAGGATGATATCTTTAGTTTTATTATGAAGCAAGGTGCATGACAGTATATGTATTTTTTTTATATACTTACTTACCTTGGAGGTTCTAAATCACTCTGTATGTACTTCAAGCATACAGGCTGATTTTAAATTGTTAAAGAAGAGAGACCAACTTTTCCTGTATGTGACAACAAATATACAATGCGTTTTTTCGTTTTTCAGGTAGCGGGAACCCCGCCCCGACGAAGTTCGTCAAGGAAATGCAGCCGACATCGACTCAGTACTTATTTGAGTAAGTACATTTTTCTATTCCATTATTTTTACCATTATTTATTAATTTAATTTCGACTTTAACATGATATTTTTGTCACTGCGCAAATAGAAAGTTGGTCGATGATAAATTGATTTATACATTATGATTTATGATAGCATATGATTACATTTTAATAATAAAAAGTGAAATATTACGCACTCGAAAAAAATCATTCGTCCTTAGATCGCCGAACGATCAACATCTGGGCACAGAAGACAGTAAGAGTATATCATACAGAACGGAATCCCAGACCCCGCACCTCTCCCCCGTTCTCGCCTTGTCGAGGGTCGAGAGCGGACGAACACACACCCATTGACGTGTGCATGGCGGCACAAGAACGGGGGAGAGGTTCGGGGACGGGAACGGAGACGCATATTGCGCGTACTTTAGGATATTCCATTCTGTATGAAATACTTTTATTGTCTCCTGTGATCTGGGTTTGTGCCTGAGGATGCCTTGTGTAGAGGTGCAACCGCTCCGTCGCTGAATATCATATTCTCAAAAGACCACATTCGCAAAACACGATATTCGCAAAACGTACACGTGTCGCGAGTACGACAGCCGATGTTGCTGCAGCCAACGGATACAACAGCCTAGGCAGGGGCATGCTTCAACATTGGTGGTGGGTGCGCTCTGACTGTTGGTGGCAGGTATGTTGGGAGTAACAGTGGTGGGTAGGCTCCGCAAGGCAATAGTTTACATGCAGTGCCGGGGTTTTAGCTCTACCAGCGCCCCGGGCGAGATTTTTCCGCCCCGCCCTCCCCCCCCAAACTTCAATTCAGACTCTGTCTTAAGCTTCAATCTTATAGGATTTATTTCTGCAGACGGGAGGGGGGGTACAAGTACGATATAGGATTCTTCAAATTTGCCGCCCCATTGTAAACGGAGGGAGGGAGGGAAGGGTGCATACAAATAAGAGTAGGAGTTGCCGCCATTAACCAGCCGCTATTTATATATTTATTATTACCTGTGACCCCCCCTTGCCCAAAAACGCCCCCTGTCGCCCCTTTGTATCTGGCGCCCTGGGCGGTCGCCCAACCGGGCCCTACCCTAACGCCGCTTCTGTTTACATGAACTGTTAGCGGAAGCACACTATAGTAATCTAAATCAAATAGCATGTAATATCTTCCCGTTATGGTTGGGACACATCTCTTCTTCTTCATCTAAGCGCATTCCCGGTTGCATCCTCAGCTGTGCTGCTTCGGAGCCCGGGGTGCGCTTTCCCGCTTTTTGTTCTCCAAATATAACATGCATGTCAATGGTCACCCAAGGATGCCAAAGAAGACCTTGCAAAATGGAGAAGAAATAGCCGGAGCACTTTAAATGATTTGGCTATAGTTTTACAACAGGCCGCCTGCCTGACGTCAACCCTTTTTGGGTATGTATTTGTGCGAAAGTTTTACAACCGGCCGCCGCCCGACACGTTAACCCTCCTGGGAATGCAATTGTAGCACGCGATGTTTGTGCTTAGTCCTTTAGTCGCCTGTTACGACATCCAGTACCATGGGTCAAATTTCAATGGTACTAGTGAGAATGAACGACTGGAAGAGATGGAGTGGTCCTATTCTAACCCGGAACCACGCGGGTGTGTGTGACGTAAGTGACGTTACAAAAAACCGTTGAAAAGTTACCAAATCAAAAGTAAACTTTTATTGTTATGAAAATCCTGTCAACGTCATGAAGAGGAGCATACGGGTTGGATCTCATCTGTCAGCACGGAAAAGCACTTTCCTATGCTGCTATCCTTTTCTGTCGCTCAGAAGCGTCATTTGCTGCTTGCTATAGCGTTTCGTCGCTCTCTCTCGCTCTAGCAAATGCTGTCACTTAAACGCACTTTGTATTTCCAGAGCCAGTCACCAAGTGCCTAAGATCAAAGTGGGCCCCGACCTCCGTAGCGCCAGAAAGCCCAAGCAACTTTGTCATAAGTAAGTAGATGTTTATTCCTATGGTTGACTGGGAGAGAACGCTTTTAGCGTTAAGTCCGCCAATTGTACAATTTTTTTATTGTGGAACAATAAAGTTTTTTAAATAAATAAATAAATAGATACACCTACGTAAATAATCTTTTCATCAGCGATCCCAGACGATATGTGTGTTAACCGTTACCTAAAGATGCCGTATAACTATTTGTCGTCAAGCCTCTAAGTCCTATAGTCGCCTCTTACGAGATCCAATCAGATGGAGTGATTCTGTTGTAGACAGGAAAGTGAAAATAATAAGCCCATACATACGTTACATTAACCCTATCACATCTTTATCAGTAGTAGTATCAGCGTTGCAAGAGATCCAAAGGCCACTCTTGCAAGTTCATGGCTGCATGCACTGCATGGATCTAAAACGGGAATCAAAATTACAGACAGGTTTCTGTCCCATAAAAATTTGCTGCACATATTCAAAAGTTTCTGTCGTTCTTTCAGGTTGAAACCGAACGAACCACCGCCGCAACCAATTGACCCGAAGTACCTGCCCCTTCCATATCCCATCCCAAAACCTGACGACCTAAAGAATTTCCTGCTCAACACGGCGCTTCAGAACGCACTGACAGGATCGCTGCAGCTGACGCAGAGGAAATGCAACGAGGAGGACAAGCAGCGGCGGAGACTGCACAAGTGCGACGTGGCTGGCTGTGCGAAGGTGTACACCAAGAGCTCGCATCTTAAGGCGCATAAACGGACACACACCGGTAAGTTTCCATTTTAGAACGATCAAGTCATGTCGCCTCCGCCCCGGGTACACGTGGTAGAAATGCTAGACGTCATCAAAGATGATATGCGTGCCAATGGTCTTATAACCAAGGTTCCTCAAGACCGTGCGAAGTGGAGAAGAAAACGCGGACCCCAGGCTTCACAGCATTACAGCTGAGGACGTAACTGGGAATACGTTGAGATGAGACAGAGAGAGAACGATTAAGCGGAGCTAACTTCACCGAGGCAACTTGGACAGACTTTGTATTTAAGATGATAACTGGAGTAACTTTGATGAGAACTTCATGAATGGAGGACCAGCAACGACGGAGACTGCACAAGTGTGACGTGGCTGGCTGTGCGAAGGTGTACACAAAGAGCTCGCATCTTAAGGCGCATAAACGGACACACACCGGTAAGTTTGTATTCTAAAACAATCGAGCGAAGTTCACCGAGTCTTCTTGCACGGACTATGTTTGTTCGACGATAAGTGGAGTTACGTTAATGGGAACTTTGACATTTGTTGTGAGCGTGGAGATAGCTGGGTAAATATACAGTTTACTGGAGTAATTATCTTCTAAAGGATCTTACTAGCTACAGAACATGTTGCAGCTGTTGAAGTGCTAAAAGAGTTTGTTTGTGTATATAGTTCGACGGCATATCTATAAATGGTGTCACTTGTATTTTAAAACTATGTAGGTATACAGTGATTCTATTTGTTTGTGTTTAATAACTTTATTGTACTTTGAAAAACAATTAAAGACAAAAACAACATATAGAGAAATTAAATTGACAACTCTGATTGACTGAATTACAATGACTCTGTGTCGATTTTATATTGTTTTAGTCCTTGAGCCTACCAGGCCCAAAAAATAGTATTGAGCATTTCTTTGTCGGTATCATCATCATTACCTTAGGGTGTCTTAATACTAAAAACCTCGCCCGATTTTGTACTTGTATACAGCTGAATCTGTTTGTCTGTCTGAACCACGCTGATAAGCCGCGGGTACCTAACTACTATTCCAAAACAACAAGCACTGGCCTAGATTTTGTGGCTGCGTAAAGCTACAAGTATTCTCTCTTTCCAGGTGAAAAGCCTTACTCGTGTGGCTGGGCGGGCTGCGAGTGGCGTTTCGCCCGCTCGGACGAGCTGACGCGCCACACTCGCAAGCACACTGGCCACCGGCCCTTCACGTGTCCGCTCTGCCGCCGCTGCTTTGCCAGGTCTGACCACCTCGGCCTGCATATGAGACGACATTAACCAGGTCAACTCCTAAAAGGAAAAACCCAACGAAGTCTACATAATATTGTTTAAAAGCACTTTTACATAATTTGCAGAGGACCTAAGTTTGAGCCTTGAGGTACTCTTAGTCAGATATTGCTGTAGTTACTAAGTTTGACTACAGAAATAACTGCAATCGACTGTTTTCTGTAGGGTTTAATGTACAGCTGGATTGTGTATAATCAAGTCTTGAGAATCTGTGTATTAATTTGTAAATCAATATGATCTACGCTGTCGAAAGCTTTTGAAAAGACTTCACATTGAATTTTTAAAGAAATATATTCTACGACTGAGCGAGTGACTTATATTTTTATAATGTTTAAGAAGAGCTTACATAATCTGCAGCGGGCCCAAATAAAATCCTTTGGGTACACCTAACAAAACATTGTTTTACTTTCAAAATACAAAACAAACATCTTTAATTACTCAACAATAGTGACATATTATATAATTTATGAAATACGAGCCTCCGTACTTCGTACAGTTAGGCAAAAGTGGTAAGTGTTCGCTTTATTCATACCTTTTTAAAAGGTACAGCATGATATTTTGAATCTTCAATTTTACGTCTTACCTTAACCAGGGAGTGGCTTTTTTGGCCCGATACTTTTGTGGCATTATAATTAAACTTAAGGGCCAGTAAACAAGATACATTTATTATTATAGACTTTATATACAATTTTTATTTTTTTAGTATTTTTAAGCATAGTTAAGGAAATGATTTTCGTCTGTCTACTTTTGTAGCGAAAACTGAAATCGAAATGAGTTATCTTTTAATGAAAAATTATGTCGATGATACATCCACACAATATGTAGAGCCAGATTAACCAACTATGTCAGGGCAAAGATGATATAATGTAATATACAAGATGATTTTTTTATTAAGTACAAATATTTCAAGGGGCGATTCAATTCATCATTTTGAACAACTTTTCCGAATAAATGTATATCATCATCATCATCTAGGGCTCCACAGCCGCGGGTAGTCAAGGAATTTGTTCCAGATAGAACGGTTTTAGGCTTTTTTTTTTTTAACTGGTACAGCTCGTGGTTGTAGCGCGAACTCATGCTCAAAAACAGCTCCGTATATGCGCCTTTTTTCTTTCTTTTTTTTCTCTTTTTTTTCTTTTCTTTAAAAAAAATTTTCGGTGGATTATTTTTCAAGTTTCTGTATATTCGGTACATCGAAAGATAAAAAAATATTATATATAATATATATTTTAGGTTACAAATCGATGGAGTCACGTGATTTTCGTATTATAAGAACATTTATTGGAAAAAGTTTTATTAGCTTAAAATATTTCGACTTAATAAAATATCACCTTGTATGCAAAATATCTGCTACACATATTCTAGACTAAGGAAGGACACACTGGGTCATCAAATGATCATATTGTCATCTTAACAACTTCTAACAAAATATACTGAAACTATTTTAAGGGTGAATTCAGACCATGATACCGAACAACTTTTCCCCAGGAATTCAAATACCTAAACATAAAAAATAATTTTTGGCTTTTCATACAAACTCAGATCACTCGTATGGAAAGCCAAATAATATTTTTCATATTTTGATATATGTTCCTTATGGAAAGTTGTTCAGTATCATGGACTGAATCCACCCTTAAAATAGTTTCAGTATATTTTGTTAGACCCTATATAAGTGTAAATTGTAAGGGGCGGGTCCACACAAGAGTTGAGTCGTTGCAACGCAAACGTTGTCGCATTGTCTTGCACTATGTCATGAGGTGCTTTGGGCTTAAGGAGCCCTAAAAGTGTAACCCAGAGATGAGCTACCCCAGAGTTCAGTGTTGGCATAAGATCATAATTTTATTTTATTTATTTATTTATTTAATTTTTATTGAGCCAAAAGCTACAATAGGTAGACTTAATGCTAAAGCCTTCTCTCCCTGTCAACCTTTAGGAGAAGACAAACAGATGGAATAGTTGGCGTCTAAAATAGATAGAAAAAATCCAGAAATAATAAGTACTTTTAAATGATCATACATAAATATCATTTTATGTGTGGGAGATGGATCTGCGAGGCCCTATGGTTGGTAAAAAATCACCTCTGCCCCAGACGAAAAAGGCAAACGTTGGGCGCCATTTGTATCTACCATCTATCAATCTACCATTTGTATCCAACCTCGTCAATTCAGGTAGGTTAGGTAGTAGGCTCTGAAGCGTTACCGCTGAGGATGCAACCGAATACGTGAGGAAGATGGTGATATTGTTGGGCGCCATTTGTCATCGAAAATAAAATGGTACAAGAATAAAATTCTTATAGCCACACCCGTACGGACTGTCCTGACGACTGACAACTGAAAATCACAACGTGACAATTAACTGCGGCGCTTCGTCATCTTGCGTTGCTACAACGTAATTCGACGACCTCCTTGGGGTAATGGTCAACACGCTAGTCCGCCAATCTGGAGGTTCTGGGTTCGATCCCCAGCCAGGGCAAGTTGGGAAATGGCCTTTTTCAAATTGTCCTGGGTCTTGGGTGTTTATCTATATATGTTTTTATTATAAAATATAGTATCGTTGAGTTAGTATCCTATAACAAAAGTTTTAAAAAACCTACTTTGGGGCTAGCTCAATTAGTGTGGTTTGTCCCTATATATTTATATTTATTAAATTGCAATGAGTACCCGCTCCGCTTAGGGGGCTGCAGTCAGTCGTGTCAGCGTTGCGTCGACGCAGCGCTGAGTGTGTACACTGCTTATTTGTCATCATTAGCATCATCCTCCCGTATTCCCGGTTGCACAATATCCTCAGTGGTGTTGCTTCAGAGCCCGGGGTCCGCTACCTAACCTAGGTGATTTGACGAGGTTACTAGTTTTACACAGAGCGACTGCCGTCTGACCTCCACAACTCAAAGGGGAGACCAGAACCAATCCTAGGATAGATTACGGTTTGGTAATTTGTATGGTAAACGACAGCGCTACGCAACGCTGACGTAACGTATTGTGTGGACTCGCTCTTAATAAAACCGTATTATTAATAAAACATTAGTTTATACGAAAAACGCTCAAAAAGTTCCACAATTTGTTAAAATATGATACAGGGCACTTGTGGCAATATTAGAGTAACATATTTTCCTATTTGATACACTACGAATTTTACTAGATATATTGTTTTGTTTCAGATGTTTAAATATAGATTTTTTTTCTTTTGGATAGATTTATAATTGTAAATATTTATGTTGAAGAACCAGTATATAGATTTTTAATATATTAGTCTTATATAGATTTTTAATATACTGCATAAATGAGACCGTACCTGAGGAGGAGTGGGGGGAGTTATTCTTCCCCCTTGTTCTTTAGGCAATGTCTTAATTTAAGCGGGTTGTAGAAGGCGCAACAAAATATACTAAAACAATTTAAGGCCAGAGTATTCTTAGAGATTATTGTACGATACTTTACGAGCACAGACCTACCACTACTAGACCTGCATAGTGCGTGGCCACTTTAGTGCATCTCTTTCTATCTTTGATTGTTGCCTCCACCCATATTTTGCACACGTCACAGAACACACTATGGTTACTAACATAAAATAAGCTCAAATAAAACCCTAAATCACCTTTTAAATGATAAAGTCCCTAAAATTAATATTTTCCTTCGATCGTATTGTGGTTTGTTTGGCCCAGATTTTGACAGTAGGCCAGCTTATAGCAGCCACGCTGATAGAGACAAAAAAACATATCAGCGTTTCTTTCGCACTCACGTTGTAAGTAAGTAAGTAATACTTTATTGTACACCAATAATAGAAAAAATATACAATAAGAATAAAAAATACATTAAAATGTACAATGGGCGGTCTTATCGCTAAAAGCCATTTCTTCCAGACAACCGATGGATGGAGAGAATATAAAAATACGTTAGCAAACGGGGTGTACATGACTAAAATACAATAACAAATAATAACAGGTTCATAATATATATAAGTATAAAAAAATACATACATGCATGCATATAAATATATATAATATAAGTATATAATTATAAATAATATATATATAAATATATATTACAGATATGTAGGAATGACGAAACAAGGGTTGACGAATAACATGGATTAACTTTCCAAATATAACTGAAATACACATTGTACTGTATTTGACAGTCTCTTTCTAGCAATATCGTTGCAAGTCTAGTAGTGGTAGGTCTGTGTTTACGAGACTGGGGTTCAAGATTTGGAAAAAAACGCCTAACTTCCTTAATAAGGGTTTATTCACTACGGAACCGAAGTTTGACATGTGAAGATGGTCTTCCTGATGTCCAAGGTCCATTTCGCGCAGTAGTCGCCATGTATCTCGCCAAGGTCATTGCAGGTACTTCCACGTATCCAGTAGCGGCGTTAGGGTAGGGCGCGGTTGGGCGACCGCCCAGGGCGCCAGATACAAAGGGGCGACAGGGGGCGGGCAAGAGTGGGTCACAGGTAATAATAAATATATAAATAGCGGCTGGTTAACGGCGGTAACTCCTAGACTCTTATTAGTATGCACCCCCCTCCCTCCTCCCACCCTTCGTGTACAATGGGGCGGCAAATTTGAAGAATCCTATATCGTATGTTTGGGGGGGGGGGGGGGAATCTCGCCCGGGGCGCTGGTAGAGCTAAAACCGGCACTGCACGTATTACACTTAGATAGGTTTCCTTCGCTTCGAAGATCACTTTGGTAGCTCGTATCGAACTGGCGTGGCACTGACTCGGGTTTTCTTTTTGTATGAGCCGGTATGAATGTCCACCTACATTTTTCTCGAAAATTCTCCATAGTTGACGAATGTGTTTTGGATGGCGGGAAACATTGAGACACGAACATGAGTATGTGTGTGCGTGCAGGAGTCAAAAACCGGACGAACAACTTTAGACTTTATTCAAATAACACGAAGCTTAGTTTCGCTAGTTGCATCCTATCGTGCTTGTCTTGACTCCTGCTTGCCAAACTTCTGCGTACCTGTTTTATACAGGATGTGTTATAGATATAATGACCAAATAACACTTGAAGAGCATTCATAGTGAAATTGAAATAGATATATTTTATGTTATACGAAAAATATTTCTGTTTTTTATAGATTCTATTAGCTCAGTTTGTTATAACTTCACTTTGCCAATTTTACAGTATCTACCTAAATTATTTCAGTATATTTTGTTACACCATATATATCTTATAGTTTAATAGATATAAATATATAAAAAGGTTATTTGGGGCCAGTATTTTTGATAAGTGTAGTGTTTCTTTTTATACTCCTAATAATACATTTTTTAATTTTTTTTTTTTGAACACATATTGGTACGAGTAAATAGTATTGGTACGTTTAGTTACTTTTGTATTGCAAAGTATAAGAAATATACTAGTAAGCCTTAAATTGTAAAAAAGTAGAAATATATAATGGATCTCAAATTGGATAATCTGTCTTCCTTTTGTGAGTTATGATCTCAAACTGATCTTAAAAATTATTATAGCATAAATATTAGGCTTAAGTATGTAGGTTTAGTTTTATTTTAAGATACGAGTTTTCTGATGTAAATTAAATAAAAAATTATTTGGTTTAGTCGATTCTTTTCTTTTTTTTTTTCAAAATTCAGGAGTCGAAAAATGTTTGGTTTTTTATACGTTTTTCAAATTAGGTCTCTTTTTAAAAGTTTAAGAAAAATAATAATATAAGTGCAGTGTGTCCCACCCAAGATATCAGTGAAGAATTTTTGATAAATCTCAAAAGGCGCACATTTTTATACCAGCAATGCAAAAAAGATTTTTAATTAAGACAATAACTTAATAATCGAATCAATCTACTTGACTTTATGATCAGAAGGGTTTCAAATAGGCCTCAAGTAAAAAAATTGTAAACCATTTTTTTGTCTAAAATTATTGTTGTATTTTTTTTTTTTGCTAATTTTTTTATTTGTTTTTTTTTTTTTTTAATTTCAACGGTCATGTTAAGCCTTTAAAATTGATCATATTTTTCTATTTGCTATATTTGTACAAACGTCCTCATTGACCCATCTCTGTGAGACACTTGTACGCACATAGTGTAGTGTTATTTTGTCATAGTTATAGTATGTCAAGCATTTTAGCGGCCAGTAAATCATAAAATGCAAATTTTGTATTCCTATTTTATATTAGTATTAAGTATAGATTTATATTTTTAGATTAGTGTAATATAATTTTTTAAGGTAAAGAAGAAATATTTTTGCTGTTTCATGAGCATGATTCAAGGTTTCTACTCCATAAAATAACACGACAGTCGTCCGATAGTATCGTTTTCTTGTATTTCAATGTCAAAGTAAATAAGACATTATCATCATTTCTTTGAAAATACAAAATTTCATTGAAATAAATAACGAAATTTCATTGAAATAACAATATTTCATTGAATTTACAAATGTTGCTTTACATTATCGCGTAGCTACGTACGTATGTCGTGCTGCTTACGGAGTAGGTCCTGATTTTATTAAAAGTTTTTGATTAATTTAAAACCCTGGACTGTTGTGAAGAACACTTTTTTACATAAAAACGATGGTGCTGGTAACTCACTGCTTTTTTTGTATATATATTTTTTCTAGACATTTCTATTAAGTAGCCGGTCACATATTTCGTATTGCAGAAGTTTGTAATATCTATAAACTTTTTTAATTTCTTTGAAATTTTGTAATTTCAAAGAAATCGGTGCCGCGGCGAAAAATTATCTTAGCCGTTTGTCATGAAAGCTTGATAAAAAATGAATTGCTCTTATATAAAATCGTATATACTTAAATCTCGTTTACTATTGTGGTATTCCTGTAGATATTATGAATTATGACGGTCACGAATGTACCTATCCTTTTGTTTTAGAAATAAAAATATATATTTTAGTTTGTGTTTTTTTTAATCGTTTATTTAAGCCTTACGAGAGTAAGATAGCCACTGGCTAAATTGTATATGCCAGTCCACTGGCTAAATTGTATATGCCAGTGGCTATAAGTATTGTATGTGCCTGTAAGCCATATTCATGCGTGTATAAAAAAAAATTACGTAAAGCTATGAGTGAGCTGAATTCCCGAGAACACTCACGCGGTTGAAGTTACGAGCAATTTGATTTAAGTTTGCTCACCAAACCTTGGCGGAGCCCTATGTCCAGCAGTGGACTTCCTGAGCCTGATATGGTGATCAATCCAAGTGTGAACCACGCCCGGGGTTGCCGTGTGTTAACATGTGTAAGCTTGGCGTACGCATTATTGAGCTGGGCCATTGAGTTCCACCGAGGAAGTCATCAGTTTAGAGTAAAGGAGTAATTATTGACCAAGCGAGCGTAGCTCAGTCACAGAATACAGTAAGAGTAAACAGAAGGGACTCTTCTAAGGTACGCGCAATATACGTCCCCGTTCCACGCACCCGCACCTCTCCCCCGGTTCTTGACGGCCAACGTGAGAAATCGAGGCGAAAACGGGGGAGAGGTGCGGGGACGGGGAACGGGGACGTCTGGGTGACGCATATTGCGCGTACCTTAGGAGTGTCCGGCCTGTGGCTCAGTTTCGAGATTAGCCAAAAACTCTTTTGTCCGTCTGTCTGTTCTCGCCTACAGCTACAGGTCGCATTTTTCAACCGATTTTGACTAATATTGGCACTCAAGTTCCTTGAATTATTTAATTTTTTAGGGTTTCGTACCCGAAGGGTGCAAATGGGACCCTATTACTGAGACTCCGCTGCCTGTCCGTCTGTCACAGGGCTCTATCTCTTGAACCGTAATAGCTAAACACCTGAGATTTTCACCGATTATGTATTACTGTAGCCGCTATAACAACAAATACTAAAAATAAAAAAAGCTTACAATTAAAGGGCCGTCATACAAGAAACTTGTTTCTTCAGCGTTTAAAAACATTGTACCGAGGTACGGAACCCTTCATGTACGAGTCCGACTCGCACTTGCCCGTTTATTTTTTGATTGGTGGAGAAATAGGAGGAAGTGGGGGGAACTTTGCTGTAGCGTTATGTATTGTTGGATTTTGATCAATTTACACGCAGGCACACTAGGATTTCATTCTACACAAGATGTTGCCAAAAAAAAACAAAAGGAGGAGTAAAGGGGGAAGATTGTAGCGTTACCTATATATAGACGAATTTTACTAAAATGGCTTTGTTATGCCAGGGGAATGTTTCGGTTATTGCAAGGTTATCCTTATAACCTTGCAATAACCGAAACATTCCCCCTTGCCCTTGCTCGCGAGCCGTGTGGTTCCCGGCAGAGTAGAATAGGACCACTCCAAGTCTTCGAATGGATGTCGTAGAAGGCGACTTAGGAAGTACAAGCTGAACAAAGCTCTCCAACCCGTCTGGCCAGCGTGGAGAGTGTAGGCCAAATTCTCTGACTGTTCTGGCTGATATGTGGCTCTGGTAGTACAGAGAGGGTCGTGCTCCTGCAGTGGAGACTAGAGACCTGAAGATGAAACCACTGTAATAAGGCCTTCATCATAGGACCTCATTGGACTAACAAAAGAAGAAAACTCACTCAAGCTGTCACTTTGATATCGTGGGCTTGTCAGAGTCATGTAAATTTCTGTGTGAACTACTCAAAAAATGTAGGAAAATTGCAAAAAAAGTTTATAATCCCAAAATGACGTAAGTAATTTTCACATCACTCTATATCACAGCTTTATTTCTAACGGGATGGACAAAGCCATGAATCACAAGACTAGCGGTAGATCCTGCTAATCTCAGCGTATTCCCGGTTGCAGCCTCAGCTGTAATGCTGTGAAGCCGGAGTCCGCCTTCCGGCTTTTTCTTCTCCACTTCGCACGGTCTTGAGCATCCTTGGTTGTAAGACCATTGGCACGGCATTTCATCCCTGATGACGTGAAGCCAGCATTTCTTGGGTCTACTACGTCTACCGGGGCCTGATGGAGGCGGCATGACTATACATATGTATCCCACGTAACTTGCTGGTTTCCGCAAGACATAACCATACCAGCGTAGGCGACTCTCTTGCAGTTTGTCTGCTATGTCACGGACATGAAGGCTGCCGCGGATGCAGGTGTTTCTCACGCGATCTCTCCGTGATACTCCGCATATCCAGCGCAACATTTGCATCCCCGTGACACGCAGTTCCTGATTGTGTCGCAATCGCAAGCAAAGGCCACACTTCGCTGCCATATAAAAGGACAAGTCTAATGATGGATTTGTAGACATATCCCCTTAACCTAACCGGCATTTTGGGATCACAAACGACATCAGTCACCCACGCCACTTTGCCCATGCGGCAGATATACTTTCCTTGACGTTGACATTGATGTCTCCGGACGCGTGTAGTAAAGATCCCAAGTATTTGAAATGTTTCATAGTTACGCTTGGCCAAATACAACATAGCCTGTTTCACGTGAGCAGGACTTGAACCCACGACCTTCGTCTCAATACGACCATGCTCTAGCCAACTTAGCCATCACGTGTTCAACCCCGCACGCCGAATTTCGCCACCATTTGATATTCCTGTAACACGCATTGAGTATGCGTAACCTAAGGGTCAGTTCACACCAAGACGAAACGCGACGCGACGTAGCGCGCACTTTGGAAGAAATATAGAACTTGTTTACTAGACAAAAAGAATGAGGGCCCGCTGCGCTGGACTGTCGCTGAAATTTGTATCTTTATGCCTAGTAAACAAGTTCTATATTTGTTCCAAAGTGCGCGTCGCGTCGCGTCTCGGTGTGAACTGATTACACTAAGCGGGTTCAAGTCACGTAATATTCACCTCTCGCGTGGTATTTTTTACCATTTCTTCTTTCATTATTTATTTTGAGTAGGTACTTTAGTCTGTATCTTGAATGCCTAAAATACCTTATAAAGATATATCCTGTTTCGCTGTTAAAAACCAAGTCTGTTTAAAAAGAAATTACTTGGAAATTCCACTTCAAAATAATCAATTAGTCGAGAAAAGTTAGAATGTTGAGAAACATGTTGCCGTGGAAGGCCATCATCAGGTCTATTTTAGTCTCCACTACAGACCCTTTGGGTTGCGGAGGTCAGACGGCAGTCGCTCTGTGTAAAAACCAGTTACCTCGTCGAATCACCTAGGTAAGGTAGCGGAGCCCGGGCTCTGAAGCGTAACCGCTGACGATGCAACCGGGAATGAATACGTGAGGATGGTGATGATCAATTAGATATTGTTCCAGTTGCGAGGTGTGCCAGCATTGCCAAGAGTCAGTGTCCCGAGCTGAGGGGTACACCGTGCACGCGGGGTTCAGCTACCACAAGGAGTGCCACAAGTGCTGTTAGTATTTTATTACTATTGTAGGGAGTAGCGGCGTTAGAGTTGGGCGACCGCCCAGGGCGCCCGATACAAAGGGGCGACAAGGGGCGTTTTTGGGCAAGGGGGGTCACAGGTAATAAAAATTTATACTCGTAAATAGCGGCTGGTTAATGGCGGCAACTCCTAGACTCTTATTTGTATGCACTCCTCCTCTCTTCCTTCGTTTACAATGGGGCGGCAAATTTTAAGAATCCTATATCGTACTTGCACCCCTCTCTCCCCGCACCTCTCCCCCGTTCTCGCCTTGTCAAGGGGCGAGAGCGGGCGAACACACACCCGTTGACGTGTGCACGGATGTTTCGCTTGTACGCATTTCTAGCGCTTTCGCAAGTTAAGCAACCCCGGGCGTGGTCCGCACTTGGATGGGTGACCAATCTCTGTCCAATGGTATGTAATACTCTGTCTTCTGAGGTAGTGTAAGAGAATATACCTACACTAGAATAGTTGTTCTGTGACAATAGTACCTAGACTTAGCGACCTCTCATAACCATGCAATAACTGACAAAGCCTGGCTTAGCAAGCCATTTCAGTGAAATCCGTCCATATATAACGCTACAACAAACTTCCCCTCTTTTCCCGAACAGATAGACGGATAGACGGATAAGCATTTTTGGTCAATCACGAAACTGAGACGCTTCGCTCGCTCAGACAAAATACATGTATACGAGTACTATTAGCGCTGGTATGACACTTCATAGATTCAGAGTAACATATATACCTACTACTACTAACTACAAACGAAACAATTTATCTGTACACACGTCGATGTGTGAGTTTTATAGTTAGGGTTGCACCGCAGAATTAATTTAATACTTACCTACTGACGAGTTCGACATATTTACGATTATATCTTTCCATACCGGGAGATTTGCGAACACTATGACGTAAAAAATATTCTGTTTTAAATGTATTAAATGTTACAGAAAATGGATAAGCAATTATTATATGCGCATCTTCTCACCATGATGGTTACTATTGGTTGACAGTTCTCAAGACAACACACGTCGCGTATTGCGTGCGGCTAGTAATTAAACCCTGGTTTGGAGCTGTCAAAGCTCACAAAGTGCGGGGGAGAGGTGCGGGGACGCCAATTTGCGGGAGACGCTGTGAGATTCCATTCTGTTTGTACTCTTATGTATTCTGTGCTATTAGCAGGGCAGACAGGTTCAAAGGTCGCAATCGCAGGACGAAAAGCACTATTATTCTAAATAGTGGGTAGTAATGAAGAAATACGAATGCTTTAAATGCGCAAGTAATATGTGATGAAGTTTGGGTGATTCGAAGTCGCAGTAGCACAGTTGGAAGTGCACTCACAGTACAGACGTGAGGGGCGTGAGTTCGAATCTCATACTGTTGTTCATGCCTTAACTCCAATCGATGTACCTAATAGGGATGATGACTGGGTCAGAAAAGTATTATTCTAATTAGTCCATTAGTTTTTTTATTTTATTAGCCATTTATGTCCCACTGTTGGGCAAAGGCCTCCCCTCTTTCCTTCCACAATTCCCTATCCTCGGTCTACCTCTGTTTCTGTATCCATCTGTTGGAACCCAGTCTGTGGCAATATGGGCCCATCTTTTCGGATGCATACGGCCAATGTGACCCGCCCAATCCCACTTCAACTTAGCTGCTTTCTTGCCTACATCCGTAACTTTATAGTCCATTAGTTAGATTATCCAAAAATAATGTATTATTTTTAGATAATCTAACATAACGTAATATATTTTTCAGTTTATCAATAAAAGTAAAAATTCACAAGTTCCAGAGTGGGGCTTGTGACGTCACCGATGTGTAAAAATCGTACGAAAGCGTAACGTCATGCGAAATTAAAATGCGCTGTATCTTCCTTATTTATTGTTTCTCAGAGAAAAGGAAAAATACGTGTACAATATTTTTTTATAATCTAACCGATGGGCCAAAAATATTTTTTCAGTCATCATGCGTATTTTGCAGACGTGTGCAGCGAGACGGACCTTCACAATGCTGAGGTTTTTAAAGGCGTTATATTCTGTTCAAGCTGCTCACAAAGAATCTTCCAGGTACGCGTTACATTCTTATACTTCCTCAACTTCTTTATTCTAGTGATTTTATTGATTTATATTGTCATTGCATACCAGCAGTATCATTTATTTAGTTTTCTAATCCACTTTATGTACGTAAGTAAGTACTTAAGTAATCTTTATCGTACACCAAGAATAAAAAATATACAATAAGAATAAAAAATACATTAAAATGTACAATGGGCGGTCTTATCGCTAAAAGCATACGTACATGTACTTAATGCGAAATAATTGATGATATGCTCACGGCAGGACGGCTCCAGAGCCTCGAACATCGCCGACTAGTAGCAAGTCTGTGTGTCTTCTACAGGCTGCACTTCGGGGAGTGTGCGCAGGAATTACATAATTTAATTCCCCCTGCACCATTCCACCATCGGACAACACGACGTGGACAGGGATTCCACCCATTTGTGGTTGATATTCCTCCTCATCGTACCTCTCGATTCGCCTCCTCCTTCATTGTGCGAACCTCTCAGGTGTGGAATTCCCTCCCTGCGTCGATGTGATACATATAATTTAGGGATTTTCAAGGCAAGAGTGAACAGGCATTTTTTGAGTCTGCGTGTTACACCTTAGACCTCCTCTTAGCTTCCTATCAGGCTAGATAGAGGTCAAACGCACTCAAATCTCTAATAAAAAAAACGACAGGGTAAGAAAAGTATTATTCTAATTAGTACGTCTTGTAGATTATCTAAAAATAATGGACCCATATATTTCAGTTTGTCAAAAAAGTAAAAATTCACAAAGATCAGTAGCGGCGTTAGGGTAGGGCGCGGTTGGGCGACCGCCCAGGGCGTCAGATACAAAGGGGCGATAGGGGGCGTTTTTGGGCAAGGGGGGGTCACAGGTAATAATAAATATATAAATAGCGGCTGCTTAATGGCGGCAACTCCTAGACTCCTATTTGTATGCACCCCCTCCCCATCCCTCCCTTCGTTTACAATGGGGTGGCAAATTTGAAGAATCCTATATCGTACTTGGACCCCTCCCCCCCGTCGGCAGAAATAAATCCTAAATCCAAAATTTTAAATGATGTCTCCGTTTTCTTTGAAATGATTTAATTTAAATGGGCGCAGCACTGGACCCCGGAAAATTTAGGTGCGGCCTTAATCTCTGTTCTTGTAACGAAGGACTTTTTGATTTTCTTGTATTTTTCTTTCTCTTTATAATTAGTAGCGCTACTATTGCAATTACTTCAACGTCCATTCAGTACGAATGTACTTGGAATACTGTCGGTAGGCTTGGTCTCCTGGCCCTTGTTGCCTATGTTTTGGTCGCCGAGGGACTGAGTCGCTGGCGACCAGTCACAGACCTAGCACTACTAGACCTGCATAGTGCGTGGCCACTTTAGTGCATCTCTTTCTATCTTTGATTGTTGCCTCCACCCATATTTTGCACACGTCACAGAACACACTATGGTTACTAACTTATAATAAGCTCAAATAAAACCCTAACTCACCTTTTAAATGACGAAATCCCAAAATTAATAACTTTCTTCGATCGTTTTGTGGTTTGTTTGGCCCAGATTTTGACAGTAGGCCAGATTATAGCAGCCACGCCGATAGAGACAAAAAAACATATCAGCGTTTCTTTCACACTCACGTTGTACTGTATTTGACGTTCTCTTTCTAGCAATATCGTTGCAAGTCTAGTAGTTGTAGGTCTGTGCGACCAGTCGATTGTGCGTAATGACCATAAACCTTGCAGGGGTGCTCCACGGCTCGCAGGACCAAAAGTGGGAACAAGTCTACGAACAAGTACACAAACAAGAGATCGCGATCTAAGTCCAAATCCAGGAAACGAACGTGTTCGCCGGTATTACACATTTAGTACCTATTTAGTTATTTTAAAACACTCACATGCAACGTGGAAGAGACATATGCCTAATAAATCGAACCTAGGGCTATACTTGATTACTATAGTAGATATAATAGTGAAAATAAAATAACTATCAAAAAAAAAATCATCGACATTTCCATACAGATTGCCCGGGTGGGCGACCTGCACACTTTTGTATGGGAAATTGGGAATACACAAATATTTGGCCGGACGCGATGCGACCCGAAAAAGTCAAACATGTCTGATTTATGGCAACCCTGTTTGGGAAAGTCGATTTTTTGTTTTCTTGCCAGTAAGTAGGTACCTAATTTAATTTCTTAAACTATAATATTGATGAATTGCAATTATTTGAGAAGAATTGGATGGAAGAGACCAAGGAGAGAGATTACTGGAAGGAAAGAAGGGAGGCCTTTGCCTAGCAGTGGGACATACATGGCTAAATAAAAAATAAGTACTATTATACAACGTGGAAGGGACATGTAAGAAATCAAACCACTACATGCTTTACTATACTAGATCACTAAAGTTCAAAGGAATTAAAATAACAGTGAAAAGACCAAAAAAAATTTACATTCCCATACAAATCGCCCGGGCGGCTGCACACTTTTGTATGTTTTTTGGCTGTTGTTTTAATTTCAATACTATATAATATTACTAGCTGTGCCCGCGACTTCGTTCGCGTGGTTGTCGGAACGTAATGTTATATAGCCTATATCTTCCTCTATAAATGGACTACCCAACAAAAAAAGAATTTTTCAAATCGGACCATTAGTTCCTGAGATTAGCGCGTTTAAACAAACAAACAAACAAACTATTCCGCTTTATAATATTAGTATAGATCAAGTACCTACAGACCGTGGTTCGATTTATTACGGGTATGTCCCTTCCACGTTGTATAGTGATTTAGCCCGTGGTTCAATTTATTACTCATAAGTCCCTGTCACAAGTTTATTTATTTTATTTATTTAATCTTTATTGTCCATCAAATACAAATTGTACAGAACAATAGGCGAACTTAACGCTAAAAGCGTTGTCTACCAGTCAACCTTTGGGTTATACAGAAAGTCTAAATGTGGGTTGCAAGATAAAGTGTAGTATACATAAAATACACAATGTACATTGTTACATAAATAAATATATATATATATATATATATATATATATATATATATATATATATATATATATATATATATATATATACCTGCTATACATATACCTACATACATATATATACGCTACATATACTATACATATAAATAAATAGATAAATGCAGCAATTCTTAACGTCGGGGGTTAAATCAACTTTTATAACTTGGCCAAGAAGTGTTTAAATACCTGTGTCTTAAAGCTAGCGCGACTAGGAGCAGTTCGAATGGATTCAGGAAGCGCGTTCCAGAGTCTTATTGCTGTAATTATATGTAATGTAATGTAAGTTGTATTTTTTATTGTATTGTGGTCTTATAAAATAATCTGGAACTATTTTAAGAGTGTGAATTCAGTTCATGATACTGAACAACAACGTCCCCAAAGAAATGTATAGGGAAATAAGAAAAAAAATTTTGACTTCGCATAGGTACTCGTCAATCGATCAGCTGATGCTATTATCCAGAGGAAGCAGAGAACTTTTTCTCATATTTCGATATATACATGTTCCTTGGAGAAAGTTGTTTAGTATCATGGACTTATACAATAGTTTCAGTAATTATGTTAGATGTTATAGAATATTATTATTGACCCTTCGCCCTCCAACCTTTGAAAGTAATATTGGTAGTCCGTCTAGTTTTAAAACTACCACGGACTATTAGTAATAATTTCAAAGGTTATTCATAAAATAGTTTGAAGGTCTCTTTAGACATTGATACAAAACAAATTTTTAAATATCACCATATTTAGTTTTAAACAATTTGTTTCAAATGAGGGCGCCACTTATGCTAACATTTCACCTTAATTGCCAAGCAAGTTAACGTGTTAAATAAAATTAATTGCTTGTTTTTAAGGTTAAAGGGGGAGGCCATCCTCAGGACTGTATCCCTCATGGCGTTATCGAGATGGCGCAGCTCGCCGCGGCCGCCAACAGCCGGAGCAGCGAAGACCTGATCGACGAGAGGTGAGTCACAAGCTTGTTATGGAAAGTAGTTTAGTATCATTGTACGAGCGAGCACCCAAATTTGTATTGTATATGTTATGCTGACAACAGCGAATTGTTTACCTATACAGTCATAAAACAGTGGCAATCAGCCCTGGGCCCCGATCGCGCTAATTTTGAACGGTAATACCAAAACTAAACGACAACCAAAAACGTTACGTTAGGTACATTTCGAATCGCGCTAATCATTTGAACGGTAACGGATTAGCTTTGTTTCGGAAAATACATTTAAATAGCGAACGATCGAACTTTCTTTAATTTATGGTATCACGCTATTTTTTGACAGCGTTAAAAACCAAATGCGTTTCGTTGGGAACGCGTATGCCGCAGTCAAATAAACGTTTTTAAATAAGTTAGTGGTTAGCAACTTTTCACAGCAGAAAATATCAAAAAAGTAGCGAAAAATTTAATAAAAATGCTCGGGCTTTATTTAAATAATTTAAAACTAAGTCATGCAGTGGATGTAGCAAAACAAAGACAAGAAACCCGCAAGCAGAATGCAATTTTCATGCAATCAATGTTTTCCATATCGGAAAGCAGTTTTAGAAAGCGTTACCGTCTTTCAACGGAGCTGTTTACGGAGTTGGTGGAGGAATTAAAACCCCTCATATTTATGTACTATGGCTATTTTATTTACACTGAAAGTATTTACAGTTTATTTACAACGAAACTAGCACAATACAACTATATACATTTTTAGAAGGAGCACACGAGTTAATGCGAGAAACAGAAAATATACATACAAAATTTGGGTGAAAAGGAGTGGCAGTAGTGGAGGCCACATGTATACCTACTGATTAATTATTTTAGAAAAACAATACTTACCTATTGGTAAAAAATACAATTTTTCACTCATAAATTCACAATCTCATTCAAACAAAGATTCAAAAGATTTGAAACTTTTGAATTTTGAGTTTTGACATACCTAAAGTGTCATCGATTTGAAAAGTTTACTTTTTTTATTGGCTAATTCATCCATTTTGGTTTGGCAACGGGACTAGGCCATACAGCCAATCATCGATAACGAAATAAATACCTAGTATTTAATGCATACTAGTTGTATGCTCTAAACGTTTCAACTTTGGACTTCTTTTGGTAACGATGTGGTAACGTCAACGATTTAACCGTTCAAGAAAAATAGCGCGATACCATTTTTTACATCGGATTAACCAAATCTAAACCAGAACCAAATACGTTACGTTCGAATGGCAAAACCGTTCAAAATTAGCGCGATCGGGGCCCTGGTCAAGTTAGTACGGGCCTTCGAAAACTACCTACGGGGGATAAAACCAGTGTGGCTGTATACAAGTTATACTTACTACTATTGCAGCAGATAAAACAAATATCGTAGTAACATTTTTTCATGAGTACTGGCAACACTAATCAATGTCAAACCAAAATGGCGATTTTCTCACAATGAACCAGAGTTTTGGACTTTGTCGTGTGTTTTTCGTCGAGTTGAGTTTTCGTTCCATTAAGAAATTACTCCGACTTTAAATTTGCTGTGTTGCGTTGCAAACTGTGCTGATGAGATAATAATTATCTTGTCAGAGAACGTTCTTGAACAGCTGTTCCTCCGTTTTTTGGGAGTTCCGAGAAAATATATTCCTGTGAGCCTGTGTGTGACGCTTAATTAGTGAGAAAATACTCGTAATGAGTGCCATAAATAATGTCAGATAAAGAAAACAGGCAGAAATGATTTTAAGTGCGGCTATAGAAGATGGCATCAAATTTCATCAAACTGTTCCGTGTTTTGAAGCCAGGGTAAAAAGGAACCTCTATTGTCGCCGGTCATATCATGATTAGTCTAGAGTGTTTTAAATTATTTGTACATTTTATTAATAAATCCTCGTCAGTAATTCTTATTTGTTTTATTTCTTATGTTAGGTACCTACATATATAATAATAAATTAACCTACTACCACGGAATATATAGGTATAATACCTACCTTCCTCTACCTACCTACTACGACGACAAAAGTGCCGTTCTCATTGGTATATAATTCTTGGGAACCAATCTCCATGCGTGGGATAATTTTACCGACCAATGAAATATAAAAATAATAAAAATGTCATCTGCATTTTGTCTACACTTTCATTGTATGCGGTTGTTATTCTTCTCCGAAAAGGAGTAAATTGTTCTGTGGTGGCAATAAATCAGTCATACGACATACACGCGTCACTCGTTTCCTTTAACATTACGAGCTCAAACATTAAATGTGGGGTTACTGCTTACTGACCTCACAATCATGGACTGAACTTGCGCCAAAAATTTGGCAGGTGTTTAAAAAGTCACCCTGTATAATATCAAGTATCTATATTTCTTGTTTATTACACAAAATTATACTTTCAGTCAGATATTAGTCTGCTTTTTATTTTATGACGGGTAAAGTTTTTAAATCTGCCGTTCACACACAATGTGCAATCCAGTGGGACTGTGACATTTTTGGAATCCCCGAGGGTGTACACACACACTACATATTTATCTAAAAATATATATTATATAAAAAAACTGGATCGTAAGTTTAGTTGCTAACAATTATATTTGTGTGTAGTAAATAATACTTCACACACACACAACAAAGGGAGGCTTATGCCCAGCAGTGGGTTTTTGAAAGCTGATGATAATGTGTTGTATATTATATTATATATTAATCTATACTGATTTTTGATCTTTCAGTAAAAAACTGGAAATGACTATGGAGTTGGCTTTGCAAGTTGGCAAACGCATCTATGAGGACGGCGTTGGCGAGGTAACTAACTTAAGGGTTAACTGGAGGGACGAAATCCCATACAAACGTACTTTCGTTTTAATTTCGAAACCATAAAACTCATCGTATTAAAATTTTTTACAAGCATTAAGATGATAAATATCTAGATCTGTAATTAGTTTTGGTTCGAAAATAATAAACAAAAAAAAAGTTATAGCAACTTAAAATTTGCCTTTTTTATCGACGAAATCGAGTAATATTTAGACGCCTATTACACTTATAATTATATTTTCGATCCTTATGGAAACTAATTATACGACTAGAGTGAAGACTCTAAATTCCAAATAATTTAGTTTTATTTGGGTATGTATCGTATTTATCGAAATAAACGAAAACTACGGTTCATGGCTTATAACGGCCCGTTTCGCTGGCGTTTAGTGCACTCTCTTTGTCGTACGCGGGGGTGTATGCGGGGGTCGGGACGGAGCTACATTTTTTAGCGCCCTTTCTCTTTCTCGACGAAATAGCAACACGACGAAGCGCGTCGGTAGGCAACTCGCTGTGGAGTTCGCCCGCGCCTCCAGTACCACCTTAAAGGCCGACAACTGAGTTAATAGACCGCACTTCATCTTAAACCCCGCGCCTACGACGACTTTTTGACGCGACAGCATCGCTACTAGCGCGCGTTAGTCGCATTTGCAACGCGCTACAGCAAATATAGTACTCTTTGGCTACAGCATCACGACTGTAGCGATACAAAGGCGCGACCGTGACGGACGACATCGGGGAAAGAACGGAGGGAGGGTGGCGCGTGAGGAGAACAGAGTTACTGAATTGCGTTTGCATCGCGACAAAAGCGCGTTTGCATCGCGGCTGAATCGTGTTTATGTGCGCGAGGGTACACAGCTTGCGTCCGCATCACGACTGTATCGATGCGAACGCGCGACAGAATCGCTACAGAAAGTAGTCGAGGGTGAGGGGCCTTAGCGCATTCCCGGTTGCATCCTAAGTTGTGCTGCTCGTCCGGAGTGCGCTGTCCCGCTTTTTATTCTCCAAATATAACATGCATGTCAATGGTCACCTAAGGCCATACCAAAGACCATGCGAAATCGAAAAGAAATACTTAGGTGAAACAGTTTAAGGCCCCGCCGCGCCGTTTCAGAGCCAAGAAAACTGTGAGTGTTTTTAAAAAATCACTACTACTACAGTTTATTCCTAAAAAAATTTACATAAGAATTTTAAGGCTTTTCTACAGACACCCACAATATCCAAAACACGATTGAGCATTTTTGGCTTGATAGAAAATAATTACAAACATACCTCTAAATTTGCCTTTATAATACGTTTTACTATTTTATACAATCTCTTTTTTATATGAAAACTAGCTTTTTCCCGCGGCTTCGCTCGCGTATCCCACGGGAACATTACTTTTTTCCGGGATGAAAGGTACCCTATGTTACTTCTAGTACCTCCCAGGATATGTGTACAAAGTTTCATGATGATTCGTCAAGTAGTTTTTGCGTGAAAAGGTACGCTCCAGGTAGTAAGGTAAGGTACGCTACGTCCACGCTTTCACATTTATAATATTAGTAAGGATTATACCAAAAAATTTATTATCTAAATATCTATCCGTTTTGGCTACAAAAAAATAAAATAAATATAATATAATTTTACTATTGTAATGCCGCATTAGCCGTGTAATAGTTGTGTATTTTAATATGAACTAATTGTTTGATTTTGATACCCACGATACAGGCCTAGCCTAGTGTGGGATCGCAGTGTTTACATTTTGCATGTTTCCTTTTATGATCAATAAAGATTTATTATTATTATTATTATTATTTATACAAAAAAAATAAAACAGTGAAATATTCGTCGAGAGCGAAGGAAGGGCCGGAGCCGTGCCTGTGGCCGTGCTCAACGATATTTCGTAGTGTTTTATTTATTTATTTTTTTGTATTATATTTTTTTTGTAGCCAAAACGGATAGATATTTATTATGGGTGTCTGAAGAAAATCTTTAAGAATTTTATGTAAATTTTTTGAGGAATAAACTGTAGTAGTTTAATAACAGTGACTTTTCAAAAACACGCACAGTATGAAAAATACTGGTAGGTAGATAAGTATTCAATTTAGTAAATCTAATGTTAGGTGCCTCCATTATTTCAGATCACTCAGTTGTCGAACTTTACATTAATTTTAAATAAATTAGTGAAATATTTTTTATGCTTAAAATAAATGAGTACCTACATCGTTTATAAATTATTTATTGTTTTCAGCATTGGGATGAATTAAAAAAAGATAGCGTTGGTAAGTGTGTATTTTAGTGTCTTTACATTTTTTTTATTCTTAGGACACTGTGCTTACCTTTAAGTAGGTTAGTTAGTATGTATTTTGTTGTGAAATGGCGATGGGGTACCTTTGCCCAGCGGTGGGGCAATGCGTGCTTGGAATACCGTTAAAAATCTGGTAACGTTAATTCTGTCAAACGGCGTTAACGTTATCAGCAAAGATAACGTTATGCTGGGTAACGATATTTTTCCAACTACATATTTACCGATACATCAGATAACGTTACCAATGATATTAACGGTAAAAGGTATTGTTAACACTGTATTTCTTTTCGATATTTGACAGAATAAATTGATGAGTTTGACTAGTAGGCTACTAGAGCTATTTTTATAATAAATATTTTACGAGTATTAAAAAAAGTAACGTTACTTATATCGATAATTTTTTTTTACCACTTTTTTGAAAATTACCACTAATATGTATGAACATAACGTTATTTAACGTTACTTTTAGTATGAATTTGGTATCGTTAACAAGCCCTGAATGCGTGTGTGTTCGCCCGCTCTCGCCCCTCGACAAGGCGAGAGCGGGGGAGAGGTGCAGGGATGGGGAACGGGGATGCATATTGCGCGGGACCTTGGTAACTATTCCATTCTGTATGAAATACTCTTATTAATTTCTGTGCCGGTGAAGAAATCTTTTTTATAAAGGTTGCTACACACTTAATTGGGCATTGTCAGTTGGCAGTATTTGTCGAACATCAAAGCCGACCCGAATTAATTACATACTTATATCGGTTTTTCCCCGAACATTTATCTAGTGAGCTCTGATGAATGAATGGTAGTAGCTACGAACAAGGTAGCCTAGTACACATAAATTAAGGTGAATATAGAAGCAAATGGCCTTGAAGTGGCGCCCTCATTTAAAATAAATTGTTAATTCGTAAATATGGAGATAATTTCCATATTGCTAATCGTCAGGCATTAGAAAGCCCTTTAAATTATTTTATGAACCACCGTTGAAAGTATTTCCATTAGTCCTGCTAGCTTTAAAACTTGCCCCCACCAAAAGTGGCCAAGGCAAGTTTTAAAGCTAGATGGATCACAAATAATAGTTTCAACGGCAGTTCATAAAATAATTTAAAGGGCTATCTAGTGCATGACGATTAGCAATGTGGAAATTATCACCATATTTACGAGTTAAGGCTGTACCTAAATTTTCCGGGGTCCAGTGCTGCCCCCATTTTAAATAAATCATTTCAAAGAAAACAGAGACATCATTTAAAATTTTGCTACTACCAAGTCCTAGATAACCCTTTAAAGTATTTTATAAACTACTGTTTACTGTTTAAAGTGAGAACGTTAAGCTTTACTACGCACATTTGCGAAAAACGGCCACTTTTGGCGAATGTGCGTAGTAAAGCTTAACGTTCTCACTTTAAACAGTAAACAGTAGTTCTGTTCGGTGTAGCAACACGAACAGTGACGTCAAGCGCATCGCATGTCGATGCGTTTGACCCAAAAACTAATCAGTGCAATAATCGCCGCGGTACGATGCGCTCATAAACATTTTAGTAACATTTAAGATCTTTAAAAATATAGTGTTTAACAATTAACTCTTTCTTAATTAACAACTCACCCTAGTTCAGGCACCCTACAAGTTCATAAAATACTTCGAAGGGTTATCTAGGACTTGGTAGTAGCAAAATTTTAAATGATGTCTCCGTTTTCTTTGAAATGATTTATTTTAAATGGGGGCAGCACTGGACCCCGGAAAATTCAGGTACGGCCTTAACAATTTATTTTACATTTCAAGGCCATTTGCTTCTATATTCACCTTAAACTAATAAAAAGAACTTATATTTCAGAGATCGGCGTCACCACTGACGTCACCCAGGACCTACTCCGGCAGATGAAGTGTCCTGTCATCGAGAATCGGAAAAAGAAGTAATTTAAAATATATATTCCAAATATAGGGTCATTTCCCAATTTAGCTGGGGATTGAACCTAGTACCTTTGGACTAGTGTGTTGGCCCGGTGGGAATACGCATTGCTTGTGCTTTTGCAAGTTAGGCAACCTTGATCGGGGTCCGCTTTTGGATGACTATTTGCGTAACAGGCGGTGGCTTGCCGTCTACTACAAAGACCCCTCAAATGAGCCGACGCTTGTTGCCAGCAAAGGGACAACACCGGTGTGAGCGACTCAGGAGTGTCGAGAAGTGTGCTGCGCTTTCTCCGAAGTTACCTACTCATTGCGCTTCCTCCCTTGGAGCAACAGCTCTGCACGGCACCGCAGAGAGGAGGGCCATGCAGAGAACATGGGAACACAAGTTTATATGTTCCCATAACACATAAACTTGTGTTATGGGATGCTAACTCAACGATACAATATTTTATGATAAATACGTATACATATACCTAGATAAACACCCAAGGCCCAGGACAATTTGAAAAAGGCCATTTTCCAACTTGCCCGGGCTGGGAATCGAACCCAGAACCTCCGGATTAGCGGCCTAGCGTGTTAACCATTACGCCACGGTGGTCGTCAAGGGGACACTCGGGTCTGTCACGTGGTATCGTTACTCACCAACAGTTCGCTACAAGTTGCCCTGCGGCAAAGTATATATACACTACGCAAAAAGAAACGACACAAAAGAAACGCATGTGTGCACGTAAAATCGCTTGCGGCTATGTGTGGGGGCTGGATGTGCGAGGGGGCCTTGAGAGGCGCGCGGGGCGTGGAACGAGCTATCGCTGACTGCTTTGGCCGAGGGCTGTTACTTGGTTTGCGTTTCTCTCACGCACCATACGCTACTCCATTTCGGTTCGGTATCAACCCTAGCGTTAGGAGCTCCGAGCTCAAGGTCACCGGCGTTCGAACTCAGGCTGTGCCTGTGGGTAGGTGTTGTCGCTATTCATCATCATCATCAGGTCTTTTTTTTAGTCTCCACTGCAGGAGCGCGAACTTCTCTGTACTACCAGAGTCAATATATTAGCCAGAATTTAACCTCTCCACGCTGGCCAGACGGGTTGGAGAGGTCTCATTATGTTTATTAGCTTTGTTCAGCTTGTGTTTCCTAAGTCGCCTTCTACGACATCCACGGGAAGATCCACGGGATCCAAGACTTGGAGTGGTCCTATTCCACTCTGCCGGGAACCACAGGGAACGGGACGGGTTGTCGCTATTAGCTATCTTTTTTTCTGAAAATATTTATATATTTTTAGTAGTTTTCATTGTTTCAGATATAAATCGACGGTTGCAAGAAATCGCAGACCCCCCAGTGACGAGAAAATGGTGAAAAGAGAAACATATCACATACGCCCAATTTATTATATTAAACAATTAATTTTTACCCACCAGCCAAATTTTTGGAGCAAGTTCAGTCCATGATACTTTAAAAGAAAATTAAAATGTTTCGTCTTGCACAAAATCCTGTTTGGCTGAGCGCCGATTTAATTTAATTTAATTTTAATTTTATTGATTCAAGTACATACACTTGACAATTTACAAACTTTATATTATGTAAAAAATAAGGCAAACATAGTAGTACTTAGGTGCTGCTTATTTCTAAAGAAATTTCATCCAGTAGACCCGCGAGAGGAAATGGGAATTCGATTTGTATAGAAGGAGCATTTGTTTTTATTATTTATTTATTTTATTTATTCAAGTACACTTGGAAATTTACAAATATACACATAAAAAAGGAGAACATAGTGCAATCGTTGCCAGCACCAGGTCTGCCCGTTTAGGTATCGAAAATTTACCTACATTATGACTACGCTCGCAGCGGCCCCACCGGGTGGTAAATTCAGTTAAACGAATCGTTTGCCCAAAGTAATAAGAATGAAATTGGCTTGCAATAGATGTCTAGGTATGTAAACGAAAAGGTGCTAAGTTCTGACGTGATCTGAATTAAACCATATCGCTAACCACATTGAGTAGATATTTCTTTGAATTTCTATGTTAAGTGAGACTTCTGTACTGTACTTTAATTAGTCTCTATTTTGTGCTAAAAATTTGGCTGGTTCTCAAAAAGTCTGCGTTAAACGGAGCAACTGTTGAGTCTGTCTCAGTCACATACTCTACCTACGTGCGATTGAGACACGTGACCCGCGACGGGTTCAGCTATCACTATTGCATATAGGGTGTGTGACAGAGACGGACTGAACCCGTCGCGGGTGTCCGCTAAACGTAGTTTCAAGCCTAACAGATTATTTCGGCCATGTTAACCTAACCGTCCGAACCCTGATTGTTACAGCTTCGTAAGCCCCAAAATTCAAATTGCAGCGACTGGAGGATAGCAGGTAAGCTTATAAATAACGTCCTATCATCACCATCTTTCTTGCCTTCTCCCTATTTGGGGTTAGCTCTGTCTGTCAACTCTCTCCATCGTTTTCTATCATTTATTATATCTGTACTAACCCCCCCTGTCCATCATGTCCCGCTTAACACATTCCCCCCACGTCTTTCTAGGTCGTCCTCTATCTCTGTGGCCGAGGTTTTATAAACTATCGCACGAGATACTGTCGATAAATTGTGAACTGTACCGTACTACTTACATTATAACGTGTTAAATAACGATAGTTTATAATCTGACGTGGATGAACAACAATATAATAAACAAAAATAATAAATATGACATACTTAGAAAGCTATGCAACCAAAAACTACCACACTACCTGGGGAAGTACCACACTCTTACAGAAAATCGATGTCTGAGTAGTAGCTTCACCGCTTCTATGCTTCGTCAGTAAGTGAGAGCCCCTCCTCTCTGGGGAGGGCCCTGAAAGGCCAGTAACGAAAGGTTACACCCCTGGTGTTGCAGTTGTCCATGGGCAGCGGTGATCACTTACCATCAGGTGACCCGCTTGTTTGTTTGCCGTCCTGTAACATAAAAAAATAAGTTTTTACCTAGCTTTTCAGGTTTACCTACGGCAAACAAAAAAAACTGGTCAAGTGCGAGTTAAACTCGCGTGAAGAGGGCTCCGTACTTCTCATAGGTTATCTGTAATCTGTAAGCAATTAGGCTCAGTAGTTTCGGAGATAAGGGGGGGAGGACTGATAAATTTTTATTTTAAGTATTTTTATTTAATCTTTATTGTCCATCAAATACAAATTGTTCAGAACAATAGGCAAACTTAACGCTAAAAGCGTTGTCTACCAGTCAACCTTTGGGTTATACAAAAAAGTCTAAATGTGATTTTTGTCTTCTTTCATGAATAAAATCAAAACTATTTATTTTACAATAATAAAAAATATATATTTGAGATCCCCATAACGAGCCCTTTCATTTGATATATGATACAGTAAGGTTTGCAAAACTTTTTTTTTAAATTTTCTATTTTGTCCCCGAATTAAAAAAAAAATATTAACTTTGCACATCTGTGTTTAGGTCATATGAATAACTAGATCATCCTACAAAATTTCACCTGATTTGGTCCAGTAGATTCGGAGCAAATTACCTGTGACAGAAGGACGGACAGACAGACAGACGCACGAGTGATCCTTTAAGGGTTCGTTTTTTAATTTTTTGTACGGAACCCAACCCTAAAAAAGATGATTTAAGTAGGTATAAATCAGAATTGGATGTTATTACAGAATTAGGAGCATCCACGGAAATAGCCAACATGGTGCTAAGGAAGAAGTCAGAATTGCCAGTCATCATCAGATCTTTGTGAGTTTATTACTTAAGGCCGTACCTAAATTTTTCGGGGTTCAGTGCTGCCCCCATTTAAAATAAATCATTTTAAAGAAAACGGAGACATCATTTAAAATTTTGCTACTACCAAGTCCTAGATAACCCTTTAAACTATTTTGTGAACTACTGTTTACAGTTTTATGTGAAAACGTTCTGAATGAAAACTCTCAAATTCTAGTATAAGTCAGATCCTTCAAGTGGTGTGGCAGAATATCAGTGTCTTACTTATGCTTTTTCTTCTAGGTATATTGTTTCTTCTTTGGTGTTATATTATAATACTGTGTATGTTTCTTTATGTGTATATGTGTGTTTTTTAGGTCAAATATCTATATATCTATGTCAACTTCGCAACTTTTTTCTATCGAGAAAAATTTAAACCATCGTGTTTTCGAAACATATTGTCTATAGAGTTAGTCCTGAACTTTGCTGTGTTTTTATTTCAAAGTGAGTATTTCGTTAATATTGATAGATAATATTTAAGATCGCTAGAAGAACTTTAGGGTAGTATTACTCTTAATAAGGAATATGCATGTAATACCAATCCGGCTCATACTTTTATTTTACAATTTCTTATAATACGTTACCACGCCTAGTTAATTATTTTTCTTATTGACTCTTATTTGGATTAGAAATAAATTATTGAAAATATACAAATATTGCGCGGGAACTTTTGACAAACAAAAGGGAAATGACGACAAAGTTCACAAATAGGAAATGACAAGTTTGGGTGTGTTCGATAGGACTGTCCGTCCATGTAGTTTGACTATCGATGACATTCGAAATGTATGTACTTTTATATAGAGGTTTAACAAACATCACTGGCTGATAATATCGAAAGTACCCAAAAAAAGAAAAACATGCGTTGACAGCTTCTGTCTCTAGCGGATATTGCAGACATTGACGTCATATTTTAAAATGGCGTGTTTTAGTTGTTATAATCTACTTGCTATTTTTAATATTTATTTTCTACACCATATACATGTTTTTCGGCACTGATTTATTTTTTGCGGCTATTTCTCGACGCGGACTATCGAATAAAAATATAATAAAAAAGGCATGCATACTCTCTATTCGCCACTGTCCCCAACCCGTTGAAGTTTATCGGATAAAAAAGTTTTTCAGACGAAAAAGTTTGCGTCCAACAAAAAAGTTTTATGACATACTTATTTGAACATTTTTCAAAATGGCTGAAATATCAAGATAGTATAATTACTAACGAACAGATACCCGACGTCATACAAACTATTATAAGGCACGTATATACAGGCTGACTTTTAAACCACCAGCCAAATTTTTGGAGCAAGTTCAGTCCATGATACTGAACTAATTTCTATAAAAAAAGTTATTAAAAATCGATGAAAATTTTTCGTCTTCCCATATAAAATCTGTTTGACTGAGCGCTGATTTGTATGAAAAGGCGAATTTTTATTTTAGTTTTTCGTTAATTGTTTTTATGGAAAGTAGTTCAGTATCATGGACTGAACTTGCTCCAAAAATTTGGCTGGTGGTTTAAAAGTCAGCCTGTATAATAGCAAAGTTGTAGACTATTCATTATACAGGTGACTTTTTAAACAGTATCCAAATTTTTGGAGCAAGTTCAGTCTCCATTAACTACTTTCTACAAAAAAGTTATTAAAAATCGATAAAAATTTTTTGGTCCTCCCATACAAAATCCGTCTGTGTGAGTACTGATTTGTATGGGAGAATAAAATCATTTTATCGATTTTTTATAGAAAGATAGTACCAACTGCTCTGTCATAGATGATTTGTATGACGTTGCGACCCACTCATTAAATATATTTATTTATTTATTTTGTTATATTTATTTCTTACAATAAAAGTTACAATATATATTTATATATATATGCACTATACAATGTTTCTTAATTAATGTTATCTTAATAAATTATCAATGTTGTATCTATTATCTATAAAAAATTACCCATCTTTTTTAGTTCTCAAATTTAGTGAAAATTGGCTAAATTAATAAATTCTAAACTTTGTCAGTAGACGAAAGAATTTTTTATCCGACTTCAAAAAAGGAAGAGGTTATCAATTCGACTATGTTTTTATTTTTTAACTTTTTTATGTATGCTTGTTACGCGATATCTTCGCCAATTGTGAACCGATTTTGATGATTCTTTTTTCATTTGAAAGCCTTTACTACCAAGTTGGTCCCATTTTAATTTGGTGAAGATATGATGAAGAACTGTGGAGGTATGAAAGAAATTCCTAAAAAAAATATAAAGCGGTTGTTTTTTTTTGTTAAAAGTGTAATTATTAAATGAAATAATGTTATTTTCAGGAACCAAATAGAAAAGAAGGTGTCGTTACACCCGTCCTGCTTGAATCGAGAGTCAGGTATATCTTTAGGGGTCTTACAGAGGGGTGACAGTCCGCGACCGTCACCCGACAATCTGCGACAGTAGTGGTCGTCGTGCTTGACCGTCGCCGCCCGCCGACGAGGGTCGCATCCTAAAGATGTTATTATACTGGATGCGCAGGTCTCCAATGCTCCGGCGGTTATATTACACCCATAGACTGCTTGTGAAAAATACTTTATTACCTACCATTCGCAGGGTTGCTTGTAATTTGTGTGCTGCCATCTCTTTAAGCAGCTGGTACGCACGTAGCAGCAGCTTGGTAGCAAATTATTAAATTTGTTACCAAGTTTCATCAAGTGTGGTTCCCGGCAGAGAAGAATAGGACAACACCAAGTCTTCCCGTGGATGTCGTAGAAGGCGACTTAGGAAACACAAGCTGAATAGCTTGTAAAGATCAGTGAGACCTTTCCAACCCGTCTAGCCAGCGTGGAGAGTGTAGACTAAATCCTCTGACTGCTCTGGTAGTACAGAGAGGGTCGGGTTCCTGCAGTGGAGACTAAAAGAGACCTAATGACATCATCATTAGGTCTCTTTTAGTCTCCACTGCAGGTATTCTGCTACTTACATGCCCCCCAAATATGACGCTGGCACCCCCTGGCTGAGTATAGAATGGTTCTAGTGAGGTTCAAATAATGATGATGATGATGTTTCAGATGTTTCCGAAGACAGCAACGAAGACTGGATGAATGGCTCTTGTGGAAGAGATTCTGAGAAAGGGTGAGATTTAAAGTAGCGTAGGTGTAATATGACCCTCAAAAGTCAAAACTTAAATATTTCCGCCCCCCAGCGACATATAATTCTCTAGAAACCTAACGCTCCTACATTCACCGCTTCGATTCCGATTCCATTTACGCAAACAAACGATCAGTAATTACAACGAAACACTCGAACGCACACATAGACAAAGATGCATGCGATTGGTCGCGACAAGGTCACACGTCGTCGTCGGTCGGGTGGGGCAGTCAACGCAATGAGCGGTGAGATACAACGCGCGGATGGTACGCACTTATTACGCAGTACGCTACGCTAAAATAAATAACCTTGTTTACGTGTTACTTTTTTTTTGAATAACTAATTTTTATGTCTGTATGGCTTCACCACTTCACGGCACATGACGGCATTTTTAATGAATCGATTATGACAAAAACACAGCTATATTCTCAAAGGAAACTTTTTGCGACGCAACCGCACGACTTGAGTGTCACGGCGAACTGTCGCGCCGCGCTGTTCATATTTTAAGCCCCGCCCGCCGCGGTACATATCGCGTGGAATGATTTTTCGGGATTACTTACGATTCTAGAGAATTATTGTTCGTAGCCGCCCCCCAAAAAAATTAAAAAAAGTATTAAAAAAAAGTGTGCTTTAATGTTATAGTAGCATTTTACAATTCATTCTATAAGTGATACGATAGTGATAGATTATCTCTATAAGGAGGCTCTTTTGCTCTTTGGTTATACAACGTGGAAGGGACAAACCCGTAATCGAACCGCGAGATATACTAGATCACTAAACTATAATGAAATTAAAATAAGTCGAAAAACAAAAAAAAGTGACACCCATACAAATCGCCCGGGCGGCTGCACACTTTTGTATGGAAATGCCGATAAATTTTTTTGCTGTTATTTTAATTTTATTATGATACAATGATCTAGAAATAGAATATACCGTAGTTCGATATATTACCACAGATATTTCGGGTATGCTTCCACGTTGTATATCAAATAATCTCGTACCAACTTGTGAATAAAATAAAATCTTGTTATTTACAGAATTCTTGCTCTAAGGGACTTGAATGTTGGAAATTTTCTCAAAATACCTGTAAAATGCTGTAAGTTCTTTCATTATTTACATTTTCACACTAATGAAGAGCAAGTTCAGTCCTGATACTACTTTCTATACTAACTTTCCATAAAAATTGTCAGTGAAAGCTGTAAATTTTTGCTAAGGGAGGGCAAAACTTATTTTGTGTTTCGCTAATCAAATAATTATTACAAAGCCTGTCTCATGTCATCATTATTTAGCCGTGCTTGGCACGAATTGTTGCAGTCACTCTACGAAAGTCGACGTTTTTAAAATGTCCGGATTTATGCATTTCAGGGATCACCGTAAAAATATAGTACCAGTGGCTGTAAGAATTTTAATTAAAACTACAAAATTCATAAGTTACAATCATCATCATAATCCAAGCGTCATTTTCGTAAGCGCATCATAAGTTATAAAGTTATATACAACGTGTTAATAGGGCGCCTGATGTGGATAGTCTAAGTTTTGCTCCCGCTTCCACGCACACAAATTTACTCTAGCCGAAGCGAGACAGCGAGACCATGCGGGGTGGAAAGTCCATGGTAGGTCAATGAGGCTGGTTTTGGTTTTGAGGTTGTTTTCGTTTTACAAAGAATATTTAAGAGTTATTTAAAAAGTAAGACATATTATGACTGCCTTATGTTTGATACAATTATAATCCAAAGTTACAAAGGCAAATTTATTGTATTTCTCGAATACTTTTCGTTTTAGTATAGTTCTGAGGTGATTTAGAGGCAACTTAGCAATTTTTTTCTACCCAAAAAATTTTAAGCAATCGTGTTTTCGAAACATATAATGTATGGAGTTAGTCCTGAACTTTGCTGTGTTTTTATTTCAAAGTGAGTATTTCGTTAATATTGATAATATTTAAGATCGCTCTAAGAACTTTGGGGTAGTACGGGCTCTTAATGAAATACCTAACGCAAAACCTCTCAGATGGTACCTCAACCCATGAAACTGAACAACTTTTGTTCTACAACTTTCACAAAACCAAAAAAAAAAAATGTTTTTTCTTACAAACTGATCAGCAGATCGAGTTAATTTGTATGAAAATCCGAATTTTATTTTTGGCATTTTGGGAATACTGTAGAACAAAAGTTGTTCAGTTTCATGGGCTGAGGTACCATCTGAGTGGTTTTGCATTCATTAAGGTGAAGATATAGGCAAATGACCTTGAAGTGGCGCCCTCATTTGAAATAAATTGTTAACTCGTAAATATGAAGATAATTTCCATATTACTCTTCGTCATGCACTAGATAGCCCTTTAAATTATTTTATAAACCACCGTTGAAAGTATTTACATTAGTCCGTCTAGCTTTAAAACTTGCCTCCGCCAAAAGTGGCCACGGCAAGTTTTAAAGCTAGACGGATCACCAATAATAGTTTTAAAGGTAGTTCACAAAATAATTTAAAGGGCTATCTAGTGCATGACGTAGAGCAATATGGAAATTATCACCATATTTACGAGTTAACAATTTATTTCACACTTCAAGGCCATTTGCCTATATCTTCGCCTTAACACGTTGTATATTGGTCTTAATCTAGTTAACATAAAGAGTGTGGGTTCATTCACACACGCAAAACCGTAATACGTAAGTAATAAGTAATTGTTCGTAAAACAATATTGTCCCGAGTCCTAGAATTACATGGATTGGCAGTGTCGACGCCACGGTACGGTGGCTGCACAGACCATGGTCGAATTGGGTATTTTAATTGCATGTTCAGCACCTGTATTTGAGATAAAATAATTCAAATGTTTACATAATTCTTTATTTTGAAGATGGTGTATATATGGGGTTTACGGTATAAGTGGAAAGTAGGTAGTTCTGAACCATAAACTTATTGAAAATTCTTATTTGAAAATAGTGGCTGATGTCACTTTGTATATCGCAAACAATTTAATTCTCACTAACGCTGACTCTCCTATTCGGGTATACTAACTAAAGTGTCCTATTGTTATACATATAATTTGCATTTTCTTTTAAATTATTATTATTTACAGTCAAAAGAAACATTTTACAACGCAGCTCTCTCATCGATGTGATGATTAGCAACTACTCTGATAAAAAGTAAGTTGTTTATACTAAGTGCGCCGAGCGCCATCTCTGATTTTTCGTGGATAAGCTTAAGTACCTTTGTATGGCTAGCGGGCGAGATAGTAGCGACATCTAGGAATAATACAGGGTTTTGGCTTTGTAGCAGAGTTGTCAGTCCTTCTGTATTTGTTCGTCCATGGTATTATCACAGAATAGGATACTAGTACTCCGTACAGAAGTCTCACTCAGCAAAGAAATTCAAAGAAATATCTACTAAATTAAGCCATATTTGCTAACCACATTGGGTTAGCGAATATGGGTCAGAACTCAGCACCTTTTTGTTTAGATACCTAGACATCGATTGCAAGCCAATTTCATTCTTATTACTCTGGACAAACGATTCGCGCTCTTAGTAATAATGTAGGTATATTTTCGATACCTAAACGGGGAGTCAACATAGACCTGTTATTATGTAGAACAGACAGCAACATCCTCCTTGTATAGACTATACTACGGTCACTAACCATCCTGCCCAGCGTGGTGATTTTGGACAAATCCTCCATTTGGAGAGGCCTTTAGTCTAGCAGTGGACTGATCTATATCAGTCCACTGCTAGACTAATCTGCGTAGCTCAACTAATAAATTCTATTTGAAATGATTAACATATTAGTGACTAATATCAAAATCCTCGTGAGATCGTTTAGTGTAGCCTATATAATGCGGATGCTTGCTTTGGCGTAAGATCAATGCTGATTTTGATATGTGCTCTGTTTAATAGTGGTATTTAGTCTATTGCTATCCGTGGGAACCTTTTATTGGCTCTCCGATATCCATTAAAATGTTTGTTTTGTATTGTAAAGCTGTTTTATTTATTGAAAAAAAGAATGTATAGGCTAGGCTAGGAAAATATTCTGATATGTAAAATATGCATTTTTATATATTTTCAGCGCGATCCTAGATAAAATCAAAACTTTGTTCCATGAAGAAGTCATTGGGCATCAATGTAAGTAAAAAAAATTAAAAAAAAAATCTTTTTACCCAAAGTAATTGCAATGTAGCCAGAATGATTTAAATTATTATTTTTGTTTGCAGGTAGTGGCATCAAAAGATTATATTCTACAATAAATAGAAGAAAAATACCTTACAAGATGGGCTGGTAACTTTTTATTACAATTCTGTTTTAAGTATGCGGTTGTTATACTATCCAGTTTGAAGGAATTCTAACTAGGAAATCGGAAGATGTAATCGCAGTTAGGACTGATTGCATCCGATTTAGAGTAAAAAGGACGTTCCGACCGCTCTACTTCCTTGTAATCTGTGAATTCATTCCAAAACGCAATAGGTCGTAAGCAACATGTTAAGAGGGCGCCTGAGGCCAGAATCTAAATTTTGCTCCCGCTTCCCCGCACACAAACTAGGCGAAGCGAGACAACGAGCTATGCGGGGACCGGGGCGGCGCGGCGGCGGGTCAATGCGGCTGGTTTACACGTTTGTGGTTTTTTTCGTCTTACAAAGAATGTATCAGAGTTATTTAAAAAATAAGTCATATGATGACTGCCTTATGTTTAATACAATTATAATCCAAAGTTATTTCTTAAATACTAGCCGTTTTAGTATAGGTAATTCGAAGGTTATTTGGAGTTGGAGGCAACTTCGCAATTCTTTTGTATCGAAAAAATTTTAAGCAATCGTGTTTTCGAAACATATAATGACTAGAGTTATCCTCAACTTTGCTGTGTTTTTATTTCAAAGTATTTCGTTTATATTGATAATACTGAAGATCGCTCTAAGAACTTTAGGGTAGTAAGGCACTTAAACAGGAATAACCTTATAATATGCTTATATTATAATAATGATAGTTTTTTGTATGCGTCGCCGACGTTTACGCGCGTTTAATTAATCGCCTAGGTTTATTATTTGTTTCTATTAAAAGTAGTTATTTTTAGTTTAGATATATTCTGTAATTATGTGTTTTTCAGGCCCCATTTGAACGCAAAAATATCAGGCGTACTCAGGTTAGTTGCAATAAACAGATTATTCTTTCTAATTAGTTGCTACATTAATAGTATGTAATAATTTTATCAATGATAGTAAGTATAATTATTAATTTTAATTTTTCAGGATGAAACATCCTCATTGCTGTAAAAGGTAAGGCAAGGGAGAATACGGTATTTGATTAGATTTTTTTAATTATTCATCTGAAACCAAAAGAAAAAAGATTTTTTTAAACGTTCAAATTTAAGTAAGTAATGCTTTTAAATATAGTTTTTTTATAATATATATGTATATATATATATATATATATATATATATATATATATATATAAATCGCAGAAGACATGTTGCGTCTTTTCAGAGTCGATACTTATTGCATCTTCCTCTTCCGAAACGATTTTATTAAGAATGTTTGTGAATATTGTTGATTTATGCGCACTCAAAATTATCAGTCGTGAAGACAACTCGTTTAAACCAGAAAGGGCGATATACAATTTTGAATAATTCTCGGTCATTCTGTGCGTCCGTTCGTATAGGTAACCATGTCGCACACTGTATATTGTTATGTATATCCGATATTGTGTGCTCACTTGATGCTTCCGTTCATGTCGGTAACCATGTAGCACGCTGTATATTGTCTTGTAGGTATAAGCTGATGTAGTGTGCTTACTTTTTGCTTCAGTTCATATAGACTAAGAGTTCACGGGATTTTTCGAAACGATCAGGGAAACGGCTAGACTTGCTTTTATGGGTTGCAGAGTAGTCCCCTAATGTGAATGATGTCGGTCTGCCTGCTCTCAGTGGTCGCCACTTCAAATTATAGGGCTAGGAAGGGGCTTCATTGTTGCGAAAAATAAAAACGATCACGGAAATGGGTAGTTTTAGTACATGTTCAAAGTATGGCATTTTCACATGTGAAACCTGTTGGTCTGCCGGTTCTCAGTCTTATGGAAAAAACTGCACTTTGTGATGGAAGCAAGCCACTTTGCACAGTGATAGTAGGGACTAAAATAAGCGATTTCACCCGCAGCAGCGAAACTTTCGTCCCTAAAATAAAAGCTAAAAAAAACTCAATATTTTTCCAAATAAAGCAAAAATTTAGGCATTTGAAACGAGTTTTTTTTTCATAATTTTTTTTATATTGTTAACTAAGCAATTATCTTTCATGTGAAACCATATTTATCAAAATCGCTGCAGTAGTTTTGCTTGTAGAATTTTTTAAAGATATTTTTATAAAGTGGCGCCATCTCTTATCCTAAGGGACGAAAGTTTCGCTGCTGCGGGTGAAATCGCTTATTTTAGTCCCTACTATCACTGTGCAAAGTGGCTTGCTTTCATCACAAAGTGCAGTTTTTTCCATAAGACTGAGAACCGGCAGACCAACAGGTTTCATATGTGGAGATGCCATACTTTGAACATGTACTAAAACTACCCATTTCCGTGATCGTTTTTTTTTTCGCAACAATGTAGCCCCTTCCAAGCCCTATAATTTGAAGTAGCGACCACTGAGAGCAGACAGACCGACATTATTCACATTAGGGGACTACTCTGCAACCCACAGATAACCCCCAATAGATTCCGCTTGTAGGGGCGTCCGCGGTCACCACACATATATGCTTTTGCACTGATAAATTAAATTGCATATATGCCGTCCATTAGTAGTGACCAGAACTTCGAGGTGTAAGGTGGTTTCGTAAACATTTCCAAAAATAACATAAGATTTGATAAGTGTTGACAAAATGAGTACTTGTTGCATAAAATGGTGCTGAAAATCATCAAGAACATCAAATCTCCAAAAGGATGGTGTAACTTTTCACAGGTAAATTATTTAATTAATTTCATTTAATTACGTGCAGAGTTCACTTTATGATGGTCGGACATGCATACAAACAATAATCACTAGAGTACCAAAATGGGGTGACGTTGATGTCTTTTGGAAGCATCTCTTTCTTTCTCAAGTGTCAATGTATATGTTTGTCCTTTTTGTCGATACGTCACGTTTTACCGTAGTGCTGTACCCCTTTCAATTTTAAGGAAGAATCATTTCTCGATTTATTGCTTTTATATTTTATAGATTAAATGACGATAAATTCAAATTAAAGATTTTAATTGTGTATTTTATTTCAAGGTTCCCTAAAAACCCGACGAAAAAAGAAAAATGGATATCATTAACATGTCGTGAGAAAAATTGATATCCTAAGCCACATAGTGTGGTGTGTTCTAGGCATTTTTCTGAAGACAACTTTTATCGTACAAAGAATAGAAGACGACTGATGGATTCTGCTATTCCAAGCTTATATTTACCGACTTTGGTACGTCTTTGTGAAATCCCTAACGTTCTACGCTTATATAAAATAATTTTAATATTTTCTTGAATGAAACATTCAATTTCAGACATTCTCTGATTAGTAGTTGTATTTTTTTAAAACTTGCTTACTCTTAATATGTTTTCAGGTACATACTCCTATTCCTAATACAACTGAGGGAGGTAATTTTAATGAAGGCTCATCTCAGGCTCTCTCAAATTCGGTGCGTATATTAAAAAAATAAGTATTCTAACATCCTTATGAAAAACGCATTATCTTATCGTTGAAATCTGCGACACAGTTTTTAACTACTGCAGGTGTCATCGTTGATAATTGTTTGTGTCTCAGGACTTTTCCTGGTCATAAATAAAGATTTTTTTATTTTTCAACCTTAATTTGATGAATCTTATTTTAATTTCAGACATTTGATTCTGCAACTAAACTCATTGTAGAGGGTAATTTTCCTACGAGCTCATCCTTGAATTTGTCTGCAGTAAGCTCATTGCAGGCTCTCTCAAATTCGGTGCGTATATGAAAAAACAACCAGTATTGCTATGTTTATAACTGTTATTTTTCTTTGTCCAGTTTGATAAATCTTAATTCAACCTATTTGTTTTAGATCAACGGAGAAGAGCAAAGTATGCAAGATCTTTGTCACAATACTCCGACAAGAAAAAGACGGTTTCACGGTGCGACAGACGTATCTCCATCTATGTATGACTCGCCTACCAAAAAACGTTTATGTAGAAGGATAATAGAAATGAAGCACACTTTGTCAAAAAAAAATTAAATGTTAAGAAAACAGTGTGATCAAAGCCGAAAAATAAAAAGAAAAATTACCTCTTTACAATTATTGTTACAAGAATTAGAAAAAAGAAACCTAATTACTGAAGAAAATTAAATTTTTAGTTTTTAGTATTTGTTACGCTGCTACCCATTTTCTGGTGTTAGGAGGTCTCAGATATTCTGCTTTGATGTCGTTAGTCGCCTTTCGAACCAAACAGCCAGTCGAACACCACATGGCTCATGATGTGCAATAAATTCTTTCAATACGCGGGCGAAGCCGCGGGCTATTGCTAATTATATTATGAATCTTAAAATTAAGATAATATTCTGATTTGTTCTGATTTTAGTTGATGTATAAAAAACGAAACTAATAAATGATGATTTTTAGTTCACATGTTTTATTATATTCTCTTTATTATTCTAAGGATTTCCCCTAATTCCTTGTGTATATATATATTTATATTACTTTTCGCTATATATCGTAATATCAATGTTAAATTTTAATTAGAATAATACGGAAAAATTAAAAGCTTTTCCGTATTATTCTAATTAAAATTTAAAATTTCTTGAAAAATCTCAATGCTCTATGCCCGAACAAAATTCAATCGCACGACTTCTCATTCTACTGGCGGGTGCTCTATTAAATGCTTAAACCCACTTTCATAAATATTAAAATAAGTACCTATATTTAATTACTTGCAGACAATCTATCATAGCCTACAATCAGCATCTGCTAATCAAGTCGTCACAAAAATATTTTAGGACTAACTTGTGAAAACATGAACATATTAACCTAACTTTCCTTTTTTCTTCGCCCAAATATAAAAAACAGTTCCCCCAAGAAATGCTTTTCCCGCCAAAATTTATCGATATTTTTATCGATACTACGGAAATCCCTATAAATTTGTTATTATTTACGACGACCTTGAGTTAGCCAATGAGAGTCTCATTGTTTCGTTCCCCGCACCCCGTTCTTTCCACCAAAATTGGTGACTTTGAATCTTTGGAGAATCTATAACATGCGGAATCTATTGGGGGTTATCTGTGTCTGCAACCCATAAAAGCAAGTCTAGCCGTTTCCCTGATCGTTTCGAAAAATCCCGTGAACTCTTAGACTAATATCGATAACCATCTTGATTCGTACTTCGCGGACATCCTCATAACTACATAGTATAAAACAAAGTCACTTAATTTGGAAATTAATACTTATTTGATATATTTAAATCAAACTTTAAATATATAAAAGATTAAGTTAACAGTAATTTAATATATTTAATTTTTTAAACATTTAAATATACAAAATTACTTATAACTTTGAATTTAACCCGCGTCTGTTCACTTAGGATGTCGTAGTAGCACAAATAAAATTACAACGAACTTAAATCTCTTGGTATGTGTACAAATTATAAACAAAACTATAATTCATCCTATATATATATATAATATAGCATTCCTAGCCAAGCTTTAAGGAGATAACGAGAGCAAGGTCAGAGTTTTCGAGACGCAACTTGATCGGTACTGCAGCTGATAAAAATTTCGTATTATACGTGTCACAAATATACACCGCGACGCCAGCTCCTCTCGGTGCGTGCGGAACGTCGCGAAACTAAAAAATACAGCGGATTTCATCCCCGTAGCGACATCACGTCCATGCCAATAAATTGCACAGCCACTTTGCATGATAAGTTACGTCTTCTGACGAAAAATCAAGGTAGGTCAATATTGCGTCCGTATACCGGACGCAACAAGTCAGTCGGACGCAGCATCATATGCAAAATACGCCATGTAGGACGCAACATAACAGCCAAGATACATATATATATATATATATATATATATAAATAAAAATGCTCTAAATACTTGTATTTAGAGCCACAAATTATCTATATATATATATATATATATATATATATATATATATATATATATATATATAGATAATTTGTGGCTCTAAATACAAGTCCATAATAGCCTGCTTTCCTCTAGAGATCTTTAGTTTTGTTGCTTCTTTATTCCTACCTACCTTGATTGCTTCAAGGGAGCTTCTGGTGACAAATCTATACGAGTCTACTGGTTTTCATAGACGATTTTCATAGGCGGACGACGCCTGAAGACGCCCACAGTCCGCAAAACAAATATCACTACAGCCGTATATGACTGTCCACTTTAACTATTTCACACATTCTTCATAAGCATGAGCATTTATATCACCAAACAACACCAATTTCATATTATAAAGTCCTAAATCAAATTGCAAAATAATTTAAAGCAAACCCCAACCGAACTCCTTGACTTCCTCCCAAAAACTCTCTTTTAAATCTAGTGCAACGGGAAACTGTCAATAGTAACAGAAAAAGGATGCACGTACTGGCATGTGACGTCAACGTCACTAACATTAGGTGTCGCGCGTACGAAAGAGACAGCGAATGCTTTTGCGTCGCAAGCGCAAGACTATCTGTTTATCTTTGTGGTTTATCTCTATGGTTGACAGACGCTTTTAGCGTTAAGTTTGCCAATTGTTAACAAATATTGTTATTGTGAAACAATAAAGTTTTAATAAATAAATAAATGTCCCAACTACGATCCCACTTTATAACAATATTTGTTATGCTAATTGCTGCCTTATTTACATACACAATTTTTTTTGCTGTTTTCAGAAAAATATTTCTTTTTAGTGTTATTTGTTGTTTTATATTAAATATTACCCAAAAACAAACAGTCACTTACCCTATTATAGCATAAAGTTTGACTTATATTTTGTTTCAGAACATGCAAGCATTTCAAAAAATCCCACAGTTACCGTTGTATGCGAGCGCAAGTCATGGAAAAAGCTGGGCCTACGAAGAGCGAGTGAGTAGAGTAAAAAACAACCCTAATTGACTTTTGACGTCACATTTACTAGTGTTTGTCCTCTATAATAATAATAATATTATATGTATCTCTTTTGGGTTCACGGGTCTTTTCACCCCGGTCCTTTGGGAGGCTTGCGTGGGGATACAGATACAATCCAACACGTAGAGGCCCTTTGGAGAAGTTGATGTAATGTGGCGCTCCCGCCAAAACCCATTCTTGACTTCATACCAATGGAAGATATACCCTTGAACAGATTTCGGCAAGAGAAGAATCTATTGCAAGAAAAGGTTATGGAATGAAGATGGGACTGAATTATATTATTACCTATTATTATTTTGTAACGTCCTTATTATTCATTTTTTAACCCAAACTTAGGATACTAGCCCATTCGACATTTTTCTTGAAGTTTTTGGTATTACATCTTTTTCTTTTTTGATCTTGTTATACATTTAGTTGTATGGAGGACATTCGCCTACTTCTACAGTAGGCTTACTGTGACGATGTTGATGATAATACATTTAATGTGAAATTATTCTCCAGGTTGGCCGTGTTCCGTTTGAGATTGAAGAATATGATAGTGCCCACTTGTCTGAAGCATGCCATATTCAGTAAGTTTAATTCATTAAACGATTTCATTTGAAATTGAAATATCTCCGGGACAAGCAAATGCTTTTGCACGTAGATCGTAGAAGCCGATCGAGGAAATGGGCGAAAAAAACGACTCATGTTGATAGGCGATGCATCTAGCAACCCGTCACTATTTTGATTCCTTTTTCCACCATTTTGACCATCATCGCGCTAACAGTGGCCTTTGGGTCTTGCGATCCTAGGCTCTGTCTAATTAGAGCCGAAAGACCCAAAATGTTCTGTCTGCCCCCAGATGAAAATTTAAGGGTTGATGTAGCCAGTAGCGGCGTTAGGGTAGGGCGCGGTTGGGCGACCGCCCAGGGCGCCAGATACACGGGGCGACAGGGGGCGTTTTTGGGCAAGGGGGTCACAGGTAATAATAGACATATTGTAAACGAAGGGAGGAAGGGGGTGGGCCCTTCCTTCCCTCGTTTACAATGGGGTGGCAAATTTTAAGAATTCTATATCGTACTTGCACCCCTCCCCCCCGTCGGCAGAAATAAATCCTATAAGATTAAAGCCTAACTCAGAGTCTGAATTGCAGTTTGGTGGGGAGGGGGGAACTCTGCGGGGGGCGCTGGTAGAGCTAAAACCGGCACTGGATGTAGCCCCGCTACTTTCCAGCCAGGCTTGCAGTTCAGAGTTATAGGAGAAGTATAAACAAGTTTTTAGCTTGCCCGAAATACCTGCCAAAGAATGCACACCAGCTCATAATTATTGCAAGCATATGGCAAAGTTAAAGACCCGACTAAATGATCTGGCTTTAATATTATTTTTCTTCTTAAATATTTTATTTTAATGTGTAAAAATTACAGATTGCCTAAAGGGAGTTTTTTGTAAATAAAATTTATATCTTTGAAAATTTGCTAGTCGATTTAGCCGAGAGAAGAGGGGCTAAATCGACATATAATCATCAATTTTTCAAAGATATAAACCTGGCTGGGGAACCATGTTTGCATTTCTAGTTAGGGGAAGTAAAGACAAGTTTACAGCTCGCCTCAAATTCTTTTCTCTTTTGAACTTAAGATCTTGCTATTGTCGGTGGAATTAAATATTTTTTCTCTCTCCCACTCTTTCTACCTCATTATTGCTTATTCTATCTATCCAGCTTATTTAGCAATGAGGAGGCTTATTGCCTCAAATACCTACCTAAAAAATGTCTAAGCTCTCTGACCAAATCTACATACTAAATTATTTAAATAATTCTCAGATTCAAGATATGCCGAGCTGATGTCCCGCGCTTGTGGCAGCGAAGCAGTGCATTGACCTCAATAAAAAATGTATTTGTGAAATAAAACAATATTTTTAATACTTTTTCTATTTTTTATTAAGTAACGCAGGACTCGTATTCCAAAAGCGATACGAGAGACGTAGGTACCTACGTAGCTACGTGTCGGCGTTTCAGTGTCAAGCAACATTAAGCTACCAAATTACCATTATATATATATAAATATATATAAATATATACGGACAAATCACACTGATTAAGCTAGCCCCAAAGTAAGTTTTAAACTTGTGTTATGAGATACTAACTTAACGATAACGACATTGACGAACAAATAAGGACTGACAACTACTTTGAAGCGTTATTCGATTTTTAGTCTAAATGTTGCAGCTAGATGGAGCTACTTGTTCGAAAGAAGGTAGTTTCGTAGTGGTGCCGCTTAATTTCGGAAAGATGGCGGTATAAGCGGTCATTTTCTACGAACAAACAAACGCCATCTCTGGTTTTTCGTGGATACCATCAATGTATGACTCGCGGGCGAGATAGTAGTGGCATCTAGTAATAAAACAGGATTCAGGCTTTCTAGCAGAGTAAGTTTTTTCGTATGGGGTTGTTAATCCTCTATTTGTTTGTCCATGGCGTTACGAAATGTTAACGAATATTTACTTAGTGGACATAGAAATAGTACGATACTATCGGACGACCATCGTGTAATCTTATGGAATTGGAGTAAGGGTTCAGGTTGCGAGTAGTCTATGCGCCGTAACTGTTACTCGCTTCGATGTATGGTCTTTTTTAATTGTTCTTAAGGCGAAGATATAGGCAAATGGCCTTGAAGTGTGAAATAAATTGTTAACTCGTAAATATGGTGATAATTTCCATATTTCTCTACGTCATGCACTAGATAGCCCTTTAAATTATTTTATGAACTGCCGTTAAAACTATTATTGGTGATCCGTCTAGCTTTAAAACTTGCCGTGGCCACTTTTGGCGGAGGCAAGTTTTAAAGCTAGACGGACTAATGTAAATACTTTCAACGGTGGTTTATAAAATAATTTAAAGGGCTATCTAGTGCATGACGAAGAGTAATATGGAAATTATCTCCATATTTACGAGTTAACAATTTATTTCAAATGAGGGCGCCACTTCAAGGTCATTTGCCTATATCTTCACCTTAACGGGATGCATGCGTTATAACTTCCTTTAATGCCACATGCATACCGAAAGATTTTAAGTAAAAAATTGCATGTCTTTTTATTTATCTTAACCTTTCGAGACCCGCGATTTTTTGCAGTAATTTAAACATATTTGTTGCATCCTTATACTCTCCAAATCAAACTGTCTTTTTTACTTACGACTAAGAGCGGGTCCACACGGGCGATGCGTAGTCGCAACGCAATTTTGACGCATTGCAGGCCGCACAGGCGCTGTGTCTTCGTAGCGTTGCTACAACGCAACGCATCGTGTGTACACTATGGTTATTTGTATGTAAAACGACGCAGATACAGCGCTACGTCGACGTAAGTAACATGCCGCGTGGACTCGCTCGTAATAACACAGAATAAATAATACTAACGTACAAAAGTCTCACTCAGCAAAGAAATTCAAAGAAATATCTACTTAATGTGGCTAGCGATATGGTTTAATTTAGCTCACCTCAGAACTCAGCACCTTTTCGTATAGATACCTATACGTCCATTGCAAGCCAATTTCATTCTTATTACTCTGTACAAACGATTCGTATAACTGAATTTACAATGTAGGTACATTTTCGATACCTAAACGGGGAGTGACACAGGCCTGGTAATACCTACGATTCTAAAAACAGTTTAAGAATAAATAACATCCTGACGATAGCAGCATCACTTACAACCTACAACTAGCTTAGTACATTCATACATCAAATTTAACTCTATTTTGTATAAGGACTATTTACAACATTATTCTTAAGCATTCACGTAGACATTTCACTAAAATACGAGTAAATTAAACGAAAACCACCACGGCCAAAGGAACATATAATAGTTAAAAAAAAGTTTTCATTATTAAATTTTTTTGTACAAAAAAGGTAAATCCTATAGCCACCATCCGGCTCCATCAGATCAGCTTCTTGTTATACTTATTAATATTGCATTGTAATCTACTTTACATTAGCATACACAATTTCATCTCAATCAGAAAACAAGAAAGTGGCTCAAACTTAACTTGTATAATTTGACTGAAAACAAATCAATAAACAGGGTAAGCTAAATTAAAGCTTGTTATAAACTTTTCACAGCAAATATATCGGCTGAATAAAAGTCACTGACATAGCCCAGTGGATAAGCTCGTTGAAGTGGCAGTCGGCGGGACACATAGCGCGACGAACCGATGGCCGATGGGGCAAAAAGGTTCTCGAATGGTGACCATGCTCTGGCAAGCGAAGCTTAGGACATCCATCCACAAGGTAGTCAGTCGACCTGACCAAGGTCGCTGGAAAGCGCTGAATACAGGCTGCTCTAGATTAGTCATTTTGAATATCTTTGGGAGAGGCCTACGAGTATGTCCAGCAATGGACGTTATGAGGCTGTAATGATGAAGATGATATCAGTAAAAGGTAGAAAAGGTACAGAAAGACCAAGAAGAAGCTATGTAGACAAATTGAAACAAAAGTGGTCATGTCGTATCAAGCACTAAAGAGTAAGACTGAAGACCGAGAAGTTTGGCGCATACTCCACCGAGGAGAATGACTATATGGCTCATAAATAAGAAAAAGATAAGAATACATTTTACCAAATTGCAAAAAGAGGGTGTGATCGGGCTTGCGCTGAGACTCTACTACAAGACTGTCGTTTGAGAGTATTGTTATATTACAACTCCTTCAAAATAGACTTGGCTCTATCTTCCCCGTAAGGGTAGACGTGTTTAAATCTACTCTTACAAGCCGTCATCTTCATCGTAGTAGCTGACCCTATCAGAGCTGATCTTCCGCCGACACCGCTCGAAGTACCCGTTCTTCCACAGCAGCACCACGATCAGGACAATGGGGAATGTCGCGAAGATACCTGGAGTAAACAATTATATTTAACAAAAAAGATACCTGGAATAGATAATTATATTTAACAATAAACGGGTACCTTCGTACAATGTTTTAAAACGCTAAAAAAACACGTTTTTTGAATGACGACCCCCTTTAATGTTTGATTTTTTTTATTTTTAGTATTTGTTGTTATAGCGGCCATAGTAATACATAATCTGTGAAAATTTCAAGTATCTAGTTAATGCCATTATAAAGAACTAGTTAAAAACGCTGAAAAAACACGTTTTTTGTATGGCGACCCCCTTTAATTTTTAACTTTCTTTTATATTTAGTATTTGTTGTTATAGCCGCTACAGTAATACATAATCGGTGAAAATTTCAAGTGTCTAGCTATTACGGTTCAAGAGATAGAGCCCTGTGACAGATGAACAGACAGACAGACAGCGGAGTCTCTGTAATATGGTCCCGTTTGCACCCTTTGGGTACGGAACCCTAAAAAAGAAGCTACTTTAATTTATGGTCTTCTTCAGTTCCACGTCATCAAAACTCACTTTCTGAATGCAAATGCTTGATTTCTCGACAAACACTTAAAAATTACTATGTTTACATAGAATATGTGAGGAGTTCCCTCGATTTCTCAAAGATCCCATCATCAGATCTTTAATTGTAATTTTTTTCTTCCGATTTCATAAAAGTTGTTGAAGTCAGATCATTTACTTACAGTTAAGTTTAGTGCCGGGTCCCGTGTGGTTCTGGGTTAGAATAGGACCCCTCCATCTCTTCCTGTGGATGTCGTAAGAGGCGACTAAAGGACTAAGGACTTAGCACAAACATCTCGTGTTACAATTGCATTCCTAAGGAGGGTTAATGTCGGGCGGCGGCCGGTTGTAAAACTTTTCGCATAAATACATTCCCAAAGAGGGTTGACGTCAGGCAGGCGGCCGGTCGTAAAACTATAACCAAATCATTTAAACTGTTCCGGCTATTTCTTCTCCATTTTGCAAGGTCTTTGGCATCCTTGGGTGACCATTGACATGCATGTTATATTTGGAGAAGAAAAAGCGGGATAACGCACCCCGGGCTCCGAAGCAGCTCAGCTGAGGATGCAACCGGGACCGCGCTTAGACGAAGAAGAAGAAGTTTAGTGTCGCTTCCTAAGTGCTAGTGCAAAAGTGCAGAAGAAGCGGCAATAAACTGCACTGAAGAATATTACCCTTGTTTTCTTTCAGATCTTTTTCTATATTCTATTCTGTATGTTATTCATATATTTTTTAAAATGTTATCATTCTCGGACTATACGTCGATGCAACCCACACACACAACTGACTGCAGCCCCCGACACGAAGCGGGAGGATTGTACTTCGCGACTACGTTATTGCAACGTTGCGATGACGCAAAGCCCGTGTGGACCCGCTCTAAGCCCTGAGATTCTTTCTAACTAAAATAAGTAACAGAAGTCCTACCAATCATGACTCCAAGCAGGATCGCCACGTCAGGTCCAGGGTTGGTGTCTATTTCCTGCATGTCCAAGCTGATAAGGGTGCGGTTGGTCTGCCGTAATGTCTCGAAAGATAGACCCCCCATGTCTGGCGGTTTCTTGCATCTGAGGAGGAAATATTCAAGTTCTTAGTTGTAAATCCTTCATCATCTTCCTCGCCTTCTCCATATTTGGGGTCGGCTCTGAATGAAAATTGTATACGATATTTATGTATGATCATTTAAAAGTACTTATTATTTCTGGATTGTTTCTATCTATTTTAGACGCCAACTATTCTATCTGTTTCTCTTCTCCTAAAGGTTGACAGGGAGAGAATGCTTTAGCATTAAGTCTACCTATTGTAGCTTTTGGCTCAATAAAATTAAATAAATAAATAAATAAATGTCAACTCTCTCCATCGTTTTCTATCATTTATTATATCTGTACTAACTGTATATCCTTATAAAATTTCAAAAAGCCTATGTTTAGCATCCATTATGTCATCTATCTTAAAGATAGAAGCGATCACCTCTAAGTATGCCAAAACGAAATAAAATAAATATTTAGGGACTCTTGAGCAAGCCCCAAAAGTAAGTTTTAATCTTGTGTTATGGGACACTAACTCAACGATAAATACACCCAGGGCAATTTGAAAAAGGCCATTTTCCAACTTGCCTTGGCTGTAGAAGACTAGCGTGTTAACCATACGATCACCTTCGCACTCTCTTTCTTATTAAGTATGTTAGTAGCTCAGGTCAGATTTTTTTAGTTGCCTAAAGGCATTGAGGTAACTCAATGACTGTCATCTATGAACCTCATCAAATCATCATCCGAGGTATTATCATCATCCGAGCGTATTCCAGGTTGCATCCTCAGCGGTAACGCTTCAGAGCCCCTGGTCCGCTACCTACCCTAGGTGATTTGACGAGGTCTTTCGACCCTGGGCTCTGTATGCTTAGAGCCGCACTAAAAATGCTCTGTTAGGGACAACGACGTGATAGTGTATGTAAGATTATATAACTCACATCATATTGTCAGCAGAGCAATTTATCTTCTCTAAAAGAGGTACTAGCACGTCCACCATCCACTGATTAGTACTGTTGCACACGTAAGGGTTGTTGCTGAAGTCAGCTCGGGTCAGCTCGTTCCATCTGTCCAGGTAGTGGTAGCTGATCGAGGATATGTTGTTGTTGTTCAGGTACAGCTGGAATTAACGGGGAGATGTTTAATAGAAGTGCACGTCGTCAGGGATGATATGCGTGCCAATGGACTTACAATCTAGGATGCTTATGTGCGAAGTGGATAAGAAAAATCCTAAAAGAAAGCACCAGGCTGTGCTTTACAGCTAAGGATGTGACTGGGAATGCGCTCAGATGAGCAGGGCATGGCATGCATGGCACCGGCAATAGCGTTTATGGAGTGCTATCATCTATCACTATCTCGCTTTACGTAATAATAATGAGCGGGATGGGCACTAGTCCGTCGCACGATATAATCTTTATCTAGGTTTATCAATAATACCATGCTATGGGCTGCAAGTCTAATTTCGGTCTAATTTAATAAGAAATGGTCGCTAAATACTAGACTTTTATATGGCAGTAAAGTGAAGCCTTTGCTTGAGTAGCACAAGCAAGAACTGTGTGTGTCACGAAGATACAAATGTTGCGCTGGATATACGGAGTTACACGGAGAGATCATGTGACCACCCACATTTTATTTCACTTCATGTCCGTGACATAGCAGTCAAACTGCAAGGGAATCGCCTTCGCTGTTACGGCCATGTCTTGCGGAAACAGATAAGTTACGTTTGAAACAAATGTATAGCTATGCCGCCTCCGCCAGGCCCACGGCAGACGTGGTAGACCCAAGAAATGCTGGCTTTTAGAACTCTTGCACTTGGTCTTTGACCTTGATAGGATGCAAGAGAACGTCCGTGCAATTGGTGGTACATACCTGCTGAAGCCGCGGCGTGACCTCATTGCCGTGCTCGTCCTCCCAAGCCAAGAAGCCAGGCTCTATAACACACAGTCTGGGATTGTGTGTCACGTGTAGGACTGTCAAAGACTCCAGTCCTCCTAAGGCACCTGCTGATATGATCTGCAGCCTACTATTCCTGCAGAGGTGGAGCTCTTGCAGCTTGGTCAGGTTGGATATGGCTCTGTAAAGAAAACATCTGTCATCATCATCATCCGAGCGTATTCCAGGTTGCATCCTCATCGGTAACGCTTCAGAGCCCGTGGTCCGCTACCTACCCCAGGTGATTTGAAGAGGTTACTGGATAGGTTTAAACAAACGCTAGATGGCGTTCGGGACCCACAGCTTTACGTGCCTTCCGAAACATAGAATCATTTTTCTTTTCAGATAAGCAGGTGATTCAAGCCTGCAATGTCCTAACCAGACTGGAAACAACTTTTCACAAAGTATGCTTCCCAGAGGGATTTGAACACACGACCTCCGGATCACAAGGTAAACGACCATGACCACTGTATCACATAGGCAGTCGTATTCCTTTACGTCTGACTATTCCTTCAATTTATAAGACTAGAAGAGAAAGAAATCTAAGAAGTACATAATTGGATACTTACGTCATTTCAGTCAAACTGGTCAAGGAATTCTTGTTAAAGTTCAGGTAAACCAAGCTGGCTGAAGCCTCACTAAGAACAGCTGGTACTGTAGTGAAGCGGTTATCACTAAGGTCCAGTCTTCTTAGTCTTCGCTGTCGACGAAGTAAGCCGTCAGGGAGAGATTCTAGTTCACAGCTGGCCAGACTTAGATCCTGGAATAGAAAGAAGCACTTTTGACCAAGGGTTAACTCCAAAAATCATTATCCGATAGCGATAGTATCCTCCTGCTTAAACACATTCTATGTAGCAGCGCCTTAATTGCTGGCAAGCTTATTGCCTGCTATTTCTAGATTCTAGATCTGCGTATCCTGAGTCAACAGACTTTGCAACTACGTTTTACGAGATATTCTAAAATTTCTACAGTCATCCAGAAGACCAGAACCAATCCAAGGATAGGTTTTAGACAATCGCCATGGCGTTCGGGACCCACAGCTTTACGTGACTTCCGAAGCACCGAATCACCTTTCTTTGATTGCCTGCCTTATATCCAAACTAGATTGGAATCGTTTTTTCACAAAGTAATTTTTCCCAATGGAATTTGAATCCAAGACCCCCGACCACGGATCAGTTTAGCGGTGCACCCCGTACTCCAAAGCAGCACAAACCTATCGTGGCACTTCACTTGGCTATTGGTATTTGCGTAGGTACTTAGCATGTTTGACAAATATTTACCATATGTGGACAGTATGTTTCGACTTATTTGACCTATTTGACAAATAAGGCCAATACCAAACACGCGTATACAGGTGCTTGTCGGTTTTTCGACGCACATCAAAGAGGTCGAATAGGCAAATACGCAAATATACCGTCTCCACTATGGCCATACGCTAATGCGCGCACCGTCGACCTTGTTTGTGTTTTTTATTTGGCTGCCATGTGTGGATGGTCGTATTTGCCTACATCTGCAATTTCTAATTTTTGCCAAATAAAGTCAAACACTCAATAGCAAATACAAATAGCCAAATGAAGTGCCTCCATTAGGATACAATAGGAATCGAGCTAAGAGTAGAAGTCTACTTACCGTTAGCTTCAAATCGCTCAGCGCCACCATAGTGACCTGGTCGATAGCAGTCAGGGGGTTGCCGCTGAGGTCCAGCGCCCGCAGCCCCGTCATGAACATGAAAATGTCTTTGGGCAGAGCATGGATTTCGTTGTACGCCAGGCTGAGGTTCCGCATATTGACGAAGGAAGGCCGGCCTTTGCCTGGCTCAAATGTGCCCTGGAAGTGTAAAATTACAAATTTTTATAGACTCAGCCAAAGCACAGTGCCAAAGTTAGGCGGTGACACCCACCGCGCACCATCGCGGAGCGCGGTTCAACACACTGACGCTCCCACGCGTTGACGAGTTTTCAGTGTGTTGGACAAGGCGTGTTTTTTATACAAACTACGAGTAAGATACATGTATACAATGTTAAAATCTGCTGCCCCGCGCTCCGCGACTGTGCGCGGTGCAGTGGGATCGCCGCCTTAATATATTAGTACAGAAAATCCAATTAGTCCGTCTTGTAGATTATTCAAAAATAATGGACCCATATTTTTTAGTTTATCAAAATAGTAAAAATTCACAAAGATACAGAGTATCAAGTTCCAGTGGGGGCTTGTGACGTCACCGCTAGGTAAAAATCGTACCTAGCCGTGACGTCATGCGAAATTTAAATGCTCTGTATATTAGTCAATTTTTGTTTCTCAGAGAAAAGAAAAAATACGTGTACACTATTTTTTAATAATCTAACCGATGGGCCAAAAGTATTCTTCCACTCGTCATGCCTATTACTAACGTAACAGATACCTTACGTCGTACAAACTACAAAGGCACGTAAATAGCAAACTTGTAGACTAAATATTAGTACCAACCGCTCACATAGATGGCAGCACACAAATTACTAGCAAACCTGCGAAAGGAAGCTAAAAGGTCAAGTAAGGAAAAGATACAAAGGTGGACTTATCGCATACCTATCTTACAGTCAACCTTTGGGTAGATAATATTCTATGTCATCAATATTATTAGGTCTTTTTAGTTTCCACTGTAGGAGCACGACCCCCTCTGTTTTCCCAGAGCCATAAATTAGCTACAGCTGCCAGAGGATTTAGCCTACACTCTCCACGCTGGCTAGACGGGTTGGAGTGGTCTCATTGATGTTTATGAGCTTTGTTAAGCTTGTGTTTCCACGACGACATCCACGGAAAGATTTGATCCTATTCAACTCTGCCGGGAACCATACGATACCAATATTCTATGTACTTACTCCGAAAATATTCTTGCTAACCGCCGCAGTGGACAGCTGATTCCAACTCAGATCCAAGATTTCCAGCTCTTCCAGATTCCTGAACGCCCCCCCTTCGATCTCCCCCAGCTCACACCGGGACAGGTTCAGCTGGTATATGGGCAGGTCTGGTACCACATTGAGGATTTTGAGAGGATTTCGGCTGAAATCTATGTCCAGGATTTCGGAGTTTGTGATACCTGTTTCTGACAGTTTAAAAATTTTGGTTGTAAGTTTATTTTGGTTGTTGTTGTTAAGTTGGTAAGCTGGTCTGGCAGGAAGCACGTATGGATATGTTTAGGGTTCCGTACCCAAAGGGTGCCAACGGGACCCTATTACTGAGACTCCGCTGTCTGTCCGTCTGTCACAGGCAGGGCTCTATCTCTTGTACCTACTGTAATAGCTAGACACTAGATCACCGATTTGTACTACTGTGGGTACATCTCGTACTAAAAATAAGATAAAGTTAAAAATTAAAGGGGGTCGTCATACAAGAAACGTGTTCTTTTTAAGCTTTTAAAGGTGAATACTAAGCAGAAGTGGCGCCCTCATTTGAAATAAATTGTTAACTTGGATAATTACATGAATTAAGCATATATAAAAATCCGCAATTATTTGACAATTTAGTGTAGTGTTATATTTGTACAATATGAAAAGCAAATAAACAAATTGAAATTGAAACTCGTAAATATGTTGTAAATTTCCACATTTCTCAATGTTAGGCACTAGATAGCCCTTTAAATTATTTTATGAACTGCCGTTGAAACTATTATTTCTAATGTAAATACTTTCGAAGGTGGTTCATAAAATAATTTAAAGGGCTATCTAGTGCCTAACATTGAGAAATATGGAAATTTTCACCACATTTACGAGTTAACAATTTATTTTAAATGGGGGCGCCACTTCAAGGTCAATTGCTTCTAACTTCACCTTAAAACATTATACGGTGGTACGGAACCCTTCAAGTACAATTTCAATTCATTTATTGCATTTCATAATGTACATCAGTTCTAACTACTAAAAGTCACTGTCTTAAAATAGTACACTATGAACCCTGTCGGTCTGTCACATGATCACAACGCAACACAAAAGTTGGAACGGCAAGCCAATTTTATGACATGCTGTTAATTTATACATAAATACGTATATAAACCGTGACTCCGTGAGTGTTAAGGGCCCAGTCCTTATTTTTAGTGATTTTGACTGCTTTTTCGGAGCTGACTGGAGCCAAACTATCTTAGAAACAATATGTTAAGATATGTTAAATTGAAGTTTATTTACGTATTAAAAAAGTAAATAAGACAATTTATTGATTTTCATTGTAATAGTTTGTTTAATTCCAAATAACCTGAGAGGTGTTTCAATTTTTTGCGGTGCGCGACGTTCATTTCTTTGTTGTTTACACGGAATTTAAAACATGAAGTTGTGTATAAATTGCAGAGACATAAAGACAAAGGAAAATCCTAAAAAGTAAATGAAAATGATTTTAGTATTTCTTTTTAATTCATTCAAAAACTTAGTTAAAAAGGTTAAACTTTGAAGAAAATATAAGCAAATACGTCGTCGGATTTCTTGCGCATACGACTGAGTTAAATAATAGAAAATACACATATATGAAGATTGATTCATGCTTAAACACGTACAATAAATAAAAAAAAAAATTTGTCTTTTGCAAAAAGATAGAAAAATTGGGACGAAAACGCTGATAAGGCAGACCTCTCGCTGCGCTTCTAAATTCGTCTACGAATTTAGACGAATTCAGAGTGCATGTACAATACAGCGCAATGCGTATGTGTAGATAGAAAATATAGATTCGGGTATTCAATTAAAAAATCCCACGGTCTTTACAAAATAGGTAAAGGTACTTAGTTCATTTTTTTTAAATAATGGCTTGACGCTACTGCGTATCTAGCCAGGAACAAGTTTTCCTAACAAGTTACAATCAAAGGTTGGTGTAGGCCTTTGACTGCTTTAAGGGAGCTTCTGGCGACTAATCTATACGAGTCCACTGGTTTTCATAGCCGATTAAGTGGCGGACGACGCCCGAAGCCGCGAACACAGTCCGCGAAACAAATATCACTACAGCCGTACTGTCCACTTTAACTATTTCACATATTGTTCATGAGCATGAGCGTTTATAACACCAAACAACACCAATTTCATATTATAAAGTCCACTAAAATCAATTTGCAAAATAATTTAAAGAAAACCCCAACTGAACCCCTTGACTTCCCGCCAAAAACTTACTTAATTAATTGACAGCGAGATCTTTATTAGTTTTTTCTTATTTTTAGTAAATCAGTAAATTATAAAATAAAGTAGAGTACCTATGTATGTAAAGTACGAGTATGACTTGCATTTGACCGGTTTTTCTAAGTGTGGCCGTTAGATTTTGCAAATTATGGCGCCTTGGTGTACTAGAAAAACATCGTAAATTATTTTACGCAGAATCATTTTGTCAACTTAATCAAAATAAACGGGCAAGTGCGAGTCGGACTCGTACATGAAGGGTTCCGTACCACCGTACAATGTTTTAAAACGTTTCTTGTATGACGACCCCCTTTAATTTTTAACGTTATCTATTTTTAGTATTTGTTGTTATAGTGGCCATAGTAATACATAATTAGTGAACATTTCAAGTATCTAGTTACCTAATGCCATTATAAAGATCGAGTTAAAAACGGTGAAAAAAACACGTTTCTTGTATGGCGACCCCCTTTAAATTAAACTTTTTTTAATTTTTAGTATTTGTTGTTATAGCGGCCATAGTAATACGTAATCGGTGAAAATTTCAAGCGTCTAGCTATTACGGTTCTTAGAGATAGAGCCCTGTGACAGACGGAGAGACAGACAGACAGACGGACAGACAGCGGAGTCTCAGTAATAGGGTCCCGTTTGCACCCTATGGGTACGGAACCCTAAAAAGCAGCATGAAACGGAACGGGTTCTCCTTGAAAGATTTCTTTGATATCTGTACGCTAGTTTACAAATTACGAGTGGTCAAGACCGCTCGTGCAAATCTTTATTACGTAATGTAATGACTGATAAGAGGAAAATATTCTTATTTGATTGAGTAAGTTGATAAGAATGAAAGATGATTTGAAGAATTAGTACAATGTCAAACAATATGAAAAATCTCGTGCAATAAAATTAATCTTCTTGTCATATATGTCATCAATAAATCTTGCAAATTATGAAAATAAGATAGATAGATAGATACTTTATTTGTGTTACTGAGGCACACACATAATATAAATAAATTAACACTAAATATAAACAACATACGTCGACATTCGGTGTAGGTACCGCAGTGACACAAAAAGGCAGTGACTCAGCTATACACTTAATCAGGGAGCAAACGCTGATTTTCAGTCATCACCATCAAGTAACACCATCAATAAAGGATTGAGATGCCACATGCATGACGAAGTTTTCAATTGCAGGTCATTTTGCATGACAAATAGAGACGAGCGGCACTTTGTCGGCGGCTGCCGTTGACAGTCGCCACAAACCGTACAAACCTCTCAAGTCTCTTGAGAGTTGTTGTGTGACATAAGGTCCAGTTTCGCTTGCCCATTCTGACTTATTTCTATGGGCACATGCTCGCGAACTTTCTTTTTCTAATTTGTACCTAGGATTATTTTGTTATGCAAATTTTGTAATTTTTTGGATAAATAAATTATTACAGCTTAAGTAGATGTAACATTTCCTTCTCCACCCGTCACTTGATGAATAAAGAAAGCCCAAGGCGCTGAATGTGCCGTTTTCAAGTTTTGAAAAACAAAGTCCCTTCTTGGGGAGGTCTTTAGTCCAGCTGTGGTCTGTATAGGCTGGCAAAAAAAAGTAAATAAAAAGAAAACTTACCTGCCCAATCACTCTCGGAGTAGAACGTAGTCAGTCCTACTGCAGAACAGTTTACAATTTGTCCCACACAGGTGCAATTCTTGCAAATGCCAGTCTGCCGGATGATTTCGTCAGCAGAAGCAGTATTGAGGGTGAGCGTGGCTGGAAATAGAACTAATTAGTTTGGCTATTAGATGATAGATGGCGTTTTATAAAAATTTGTGCGGCTATTAGATGATAGATGTCGTTATAAGGCTCATTTTTCATTGCCGCGGTTTGCAAACAATTTTTTTAAACTTTTACAAAGCTTATTAAAAACTCTTTTACTGTTTCAACTGTATTAGCCACTTAAACGAAATACAGACAACTGTGTCAACAAAAATATTTTTGTGAAAATTACCGCGAAGTTGCTTACTTCATGCTAATTTGTACTATATTTTGGTAGATTATAGAAGCCATTATTCTCTGAGAATTTTTTGAAAAAGTCTTTCTTTGCCTATAAACGACATTGTATCGGTTGCTTTTGCATGGTCCAAATATTTCCACACTACATACATACATACATACTATCACGCCTGTTTCCCACAGGGGTAGGCAGAGACTATGGACCTCCACTTGCTACGATCCTGACAGACCTCTTTCGCTTCATCTACACTCATCAGCCTCTTCATACTTATTTCCACACTAAACGTCACAACAAATATGTTGAAACACATATTTGCGTCGCTTGGCAAGCTCAGCCCCTTCGGCAGCCGATCCGGCTCTCGAGAGTGATCCCTTGGGGTGAGAAGGTGTTAGTGTGTCAACGCATGTAGCGTCCCATACCAGCGATCTCCCACGTTCCCGGAGGATCAAAGACACTTTTTCACTTTAATTTACCTATAATTAAATAAACGGGCAAGTGCGAGTCGGATTCGTACATGAAGGGTTCCGTAACACCGTACAATGTTTTAAAACGCTGAAGAAAAGAAACACGTTTCTTGTATGACGACCCCCTTTAATTATTTTTTTATTTTTAGTATTTGTTGTTATAGTGATACATAATCTGTGAAAATTTCAAGTATCTAGTTAATCCCATTATAAAGATCTAGTTAAAAACGCTGAAAAAACACGTTTTTTGTATGGCAACCCCCTTTAATTTTCAACTTTTTTCTTATTTTTAGTATTTGTTGTTATAGCGGCCACAGTCATACATAATAGGTGAAAATTTCAGGTTTCTAGCTAATACGTTCAAGAGATAGGGCCCTGTGACGGATGGACAGACGGACAGACGGACAGACAGCGGAGTCTCAGTAATAGGGTCCCGTTTGCACCCTTCGGGTACGGAACCCTAAAAATATATACCAAAAGTTCAAGAAGTTTGAAACTAAAGTATCCCGAAGGATAAATAAATATGTGGAGCTGTTTGCAACATTTGAAATGTGTCGGTTTGTTGTGAGTTTGTTTGTAAATGTGTAACGATGCTGCATGCCACACCACCTACATGCTGCTTCTGGTTTTCATACCTCATTTCCTTACCTCATCCTGTCCGCTTTTCATAACTTCTATTCTTTTCAAAATTTAAATAGGTACCTATATTCCCCAATTCCATTTTCGAATCATTCACACATTCCTTTTCATTTGACTCATGCATACCTGATCCACCCTGATCTCTCCTCTAGTTAAGAATGTACCTGTCATGTAATTTATTCTATATTGTTATTTTATAATAATGTATTCGTGAGGTTACCGGCAAGTAAAACAGGATCACTCCAAGTCTTCCCGTAGATGTCGTAACGTAGAAGGCGACTTAGGAAACACAAGGTAAACAAAGCTTATAAATACCAATGAGACCTCTCCGGCCCGTCTGGCCAGCGTGGAGAATGTAGGCCAAATCCTCTGACTGCTCTGGCTAAAATATGGCTCTGGTAGTACAGAGAGGGTCATGCTCCTGCAGTAGAGACTATAAAAGACCTGATGATGATGATGATGAATAATATGTAACAATTAGTGAGATTAAAGTATTTAAGGGCCCGGTCCTTGTTTTTAGTGATTTTTACTGCTTTTTCGGAGCTGATTGGAGCCAAACTAACTTAGTAACAATATGTTAAAATATGTTAAATTAAAGTTTATTTAAGCATTAAAAAAGTAAATGAGACAATTTATTGATTTTCATTGTAATAGTTTGTTTAATTCCAAATAACCTGAGACGTGTTTCAATTTTTTGCGGTGCGCGACGTTCATATCTTTGTTGTCTACACGGAATGAAGAAATAAAAAATGAAGTTGTGTATAAATTACAGAGAAATAAAGACAAAGGAAAATCCTAAAAAGTGAGTGAGAAGATTTTACTATTTTTTTTTAATTCATTCAAAAACTTAGTTAAAAAGGTTAAAGTTTGAAGAAAATATAAGCGTATTACGTCATCGGATTTCTTGCGCATACGACTGAGTAAAAAAATACTAAAAAAGAGTAAAAATATAGTCGCCAGGGTGCATGCGCAATGCGTATGTGTTGATAAAAAATATAGATTCGGGTGTTCAAAAATTCCGACGGTCGAAGACTGCAGTCTTAAGTATATCCGTGTTGCATAAGTCTTTTGCAACTTCCTGAGAGTCATATAATGATCTATTCCTTTTACATCAACCTACTGTGTATTTTATGTAGGGCTCACCTTAGCCGGAAGGTGGGACCCTACCAAAGTATAATTAAACATCAAATGAACCAATTTTGTATCAAATGATCATGTCTTCTTATGTCTCCACGCAGGAGCACGACTCTTTCTGTACTACCAAAGAAATACTTGGCCAAAGCAGTCAGAGGATTTGGCCTACACTCTCCACGCTGTCCAGACGGGTAGGAGAGGTCTCATTGATGTTTATAAGCTTTGTTCAGCTTGTGTTTCCTAAGCCGCCTTCTACGACATCCACTGGAAGACTTGGAGTGATCCTATGCCGGAAATCACATGGCAATTTTGTATACTAACGTTTTATATATGCCTATGATAATTTCACTTAGAACTTACCATCTTCATTTTGAGAAAAAACAACACCAACTAAAGTAAAAAACACAAAAATTACATTAAAATTCATGTTTTACTCGTAAACTATACTAAAATACGACAACATTTGAGTGCCGATGTTAAAAATCTATTTTATTGATAAAATCTTGACCTTGCTAGGGGAGATTATCAAAGATTATTAATATTTATAGAATGGTATAGATAAGGTGTTAAATGATATACAAATTTACCAAATTAAACGTAGAATAATGTGAAATAAATGTACTTACGGCAAAAATGATATGCGTGCCCATGGTCGTACAATTTACAACCAAGGATGCCCAAGACCGTGCGAAGTGGAGAAGAAAATGCCGGAAAATGGACTCTAGGCTTCACAGAAATACAGCTGAGGATGTAACTGAGAAAACGCTGAGATGAGAGGGCTAGATCTTCTGATGATTTTCATTTTACTTGGCCTAGTCAAGCAAATCGTAGCTGATTTTGTTTGTTTCTCCTGCTTCGATGTTCGAGAGAAAGATCTAGAAACATGCTCAATCTGATTATGTTCAAGATATCTCTCTTCTGCTTCCTAGCTAGAGAAAAGTCAAAGTCAAGGTCAATTTTTTTATTCAATGCATGATAAATATATCTCTTATTGAAGAAACATCTGATCTAGAAGCATGTAATGTTCATATGCCGATTATGTTTCTAGATCTTTCTGTCCTACTTCCAAGCTAAAAAGAAACATCCAAAAGCATGTTCATGAGCTAAATATGTTTCCAGATCTTCCTCTTCTGCTTCTAATCTGGAGACATACGATCTTAGCTAATGCCCGCGTGGCAGTTTCAAGCAACAATGAACGCTAATAAATGATGATATAGTCTAATTTGGTTCGGCATAGAACTTTAAAATAGAACGACACTATCGGACAACTGTCGTGTCATGTCGTGTCGAGTAGGTAACTACTCCATAAACTGACAATGGTCATATATGGTTTCTTGTCGATTCTGCAAAAGTTATTCTTTGGATTATCGGTATCTTATCAGGAATACCTTTAATATTTGATAACGGGCGTACATTTGACATATACGTACGAGTACACCTATCTATATCATTAAAATTCAAATCTGTTGTATTTATTCTGAAGGCTGTAATATAACGTATAATTTTTAGATAAGAAATAAAGGAAAAGCTTGACGCGGGAGTTGGCTTTATGTATGTTAAGCAAAGAATTTATAATACAATCTAGAATAACTACTATCTCAAAAAATCAACATTCAAAATGCCACGTACAAGCTCATATTTTCATAATGCTTATGTGTAAATACCTAACGTTATAGGCGTCCCTTTCCCGCAAACTGCCAGTGTAATAAAGTAGAAAGGGACAGCTACAACTTTAGGTATCTTTTTTGGAACCGGCTTTGCCACTTCGTAAGCACTAGATTGTTTAAAATTTCTTTGATGTTAAGCAACCATGTGGTTTGGGAGAAAATAAAAAATTAAGAATGTATATAATATCACTCCTGCGCAGCTATTTCTGCGCAGGAGTGATATTTTTCAACGAGGGACCAGCTAAACACCAAACGTGTAGTTTCCAACTCACCGTTTGCGTTTCGATCGCATTGCATCGTATTTTCAAAACCGTCGTGTCAGCGAAAAGTAATATTGTTTTATTGTTCTTAACATTTCAACATAAATAAAAAAGCAGTGTGAAAGGGAACGGATTCTCCATGAAAAGTTTCTTTGACATTTAATTACAAATGTTACAAAAAATACGAGTTGTCAAGTCAAGACCACTCGTGAAACTCTTGGTTGGTTTAACTGGAAGAGAACCCTACATGGGATAAGTCCGCCTTTGTATTTATATGTTCTATCGTATTAGGTTGTCTTAAATTTTTGGTACAATAAAGTTATTACAAACAAACAAACAAACTTTCAAATTCTTTGCATACGATCAATTCAAACATACGCCTGTTTGTAACATATGCCATGTGTTACGTTTACGTTAGTAATTATATTATCTTTGCACATGCGCAAATCATTCGTTGTGTAAATCTCTATTTAAAAATAGCACTCCTGATCGTAAAAGGAAATGAATGTTAATAATAGGCGATGCGGGTAGCAACCCATGACTATTTTGTTCCTTTTTAGGGTTCCGTGCAAAAATGAAAAAACGGAACCCTTATAGGATCACTCGTGTCTGTCTGTCTGTCTGTCCATCTGTCACAGCCAATTTGCTCCGAATCTACTGGACCAAATCAGGTGTAATTTGGTAGGATGGTGTAATCCTATGACCCAAACACAGATGTGCAAAGTAAATAAAATTTTGTCATTTTCGGGGGACAAATTGGGAAATTAAAAAAAAAGTTTTGCAAACCATACTGTGTCATATATCAAATAAAAGGGCTCGTTATGTGGATCTCAATTTTTTATTTATTGAAATGAAATGAAATGAAACGAAACGAATCGAAACGAAACGAAACGAAATGAAATGAATTCAAATTTATTTTGCATAAGTGTCGTAGAATAGATGGAATACATTAAATCAGGATCGTACACTTAGCCGTTTCCAGCATGCAAAAAATAGGTAGGTACTAACATTTTTTGTACAACAGAATACTTATTAAACAAATGCCAAAAAATACAATACAGTTGCCAGTAGTATAGAAAATTTACAGAATACAATTTGTGACAATTAAATGCGATTTGGTTCTAAATATTCATTAATATTATAAAACCTTTTTTCAACTAGCCAATGATGAGGTCTCCTTTTAAAAAGTCTATTAGGTAGGCTTTTGAATTCATCAGGAACTCTATTACATATTTTAAGGCACATAGTAACGCAACCTCTAGAACATATGACAGTTCTACTAGCAGGCAAGAGCAGGCGATCCGGATGCCTACAGCTATAGCTATAATAATCGCCTCGCTTTCTGAACAGGTGCTTATTACTGATGACAAAAACACAGGTTTCGTATATGTATAGGCCTGAAAGAGTTAAGAGTGTAAGTTTTTTTAAAAAGTGTTTTACAACTAGTCAGAGGAGGAACGTTACACATTGCTCTAACGAAATTTTTCTGAACTAAAAAAGTGATTGTTGTAAAAGAAATAGTTTTGATTTTATTCATGAAAGAAGACAAAAATTTACCATCCCCAGATCTCCGAAACTACAGACCCTAAAATGTGTGTGTGAAAAAAAATACAAAATATAGTTCATTGCATGTAGATTACAGGAACCCTCTCTACGCGAGTTCAACTCGCACTTGACCGGATTATTTCATCTTCTCGCCCACCATCACGCTAAACTTTGGATCTTGCGGCCCTGGGCTCTGTCTGCTTAGAGCCGCTAAATCTATAGTGCTCTGTCTGCCGCGTTAAGGATAAAGACGTGATAATATATCTGTAATCTTTTTACCTATCTGATTTTACATACCATTCATAAAAAAACACTGTAGTACTCGTATCTTGATATTATTAATATGCGATAAAACGGGTTACTCAAGTAAAGATTCAGCGACTGGCCGACATGTTTCGGAGGTATCGTGTATCCGGAGGCCTTCCTCAGGGCGAATGTGACTCGCGTCAGTCAGGACTCAGTCCACACATCATCATCAATGATGTGCCGTTCCCGGGAACGTTTCCTAATTCCCCAGGCACGTTCCCAAATTCCCGGAAATTTGGCAACGATCCCGGGGAATTTGGGAACATTCCCTAGAAATATGGAAACGTTCCCAAGGAACAAGTAGTGCCTTTGTACAACTTTTTGTTTATGTATTCTCTGTATATATTGTCCGTGTACATAAATTGGTAAATAAATAAATAAATAAAACATTCTCGTATTTCTAGGGACTGTTACGGAATATTGGCTATATGTATTGGTATTATAACCATATCAAGTGATGCATTTACGTTAGTAAAATATATTTACAGTGATAAAAAGTATGTCTGGTAAATAAAATTACAACTTTCCCTGTCATTTCCATTTTTAGGGAACTTTCCCGGGAACGTTGCCGGAAATCTGGGAAACGGGAACGGCATACCACTACATCATCATCATCATCTTCCTTGCCTTCTCCCTATTTGGGGTCGGCTCTGTATGTCAACTCCCTCCATCGTTTTCTATCATTTATTATATCTGTACTAACCTCCCTGTCCATCATGTCCCGCTTAACACATTCCCCCCACGTCTTTCTAGGTCGTCCTCTATCTCTGTGGCCATCCACCTTCAAGTTAACCATTTTGTTAGCCAGATGTTCGGCATCCCGCCTCTTGATATGACCGTACCATGTTAAACGGTGGCTTTTTAACTTCTCATTCAGTCCACACATCTCATTGTTATATCAGTTTAATTGCAAGTTGACGTATTTAGAGAAAATTCTGCAGTGCATTTGGTTGCCGCTTCTTCTGCACTTGCGTTTTGAAAGCGGCACTAAACTTATCTGTCAGTAAATGATCTGACGTCAACAACTTTTATAAAATTGAAAGATACAATTGATCAAGTCATAAGATACAACCGTGTGGCAGCCGTGTGTGGTTCTCAACAGAGTAGACTAGGTCCACTCCAAGTCTTCCCGTGGATGTCGTAGAAAGCGACTTAGGAAACACAAGCTGAATAAAGCTTATAAATATCAATTAGACCTCTCCAACCCGTCTGGCCAGCGTGGAGAGTGTAGTCCAAATCCTCTGACTGCTCTGGCTAAGATATGGCTCTGCTAGTACAGAGAGGGTCATGCTCCTGCAATGGAGACTAAAAAAGACCTGATGATGATAATTGGCCATAATCACCACATTGGACAGGTGGGTTGGTGATCGCAGTAGATGGTATGAAGTTTTTGCAAAGAGGACGCTGCTGCCTTCTCTGTTACCTATCAGTAAATCCGACATACTGCATCGCCTCTCTCATAATTCACTTCTCTCTCTACCCAAAGGTTGACTGGAAGAGATTGCTACCAATGCGATAAGTCCGCCTTTGTATCATTTTTGTTTCTTTTCTCTGTAAGTATTGTTGTATTTCCTTTCTTCATGGTGCAATAAAGAGTATTTGTTTTGTATTGTATTGTAACCTCCCTGTCGCTTCTTACTAGTCTTACGACATCCGTGGGAAGACGAAAGGGGTGGAGTGTGGTGACATATTGTGTTCTAATCTGCCTTCACCGCACACGGACACGGAATTAAGAGGGCGCCTGATGTCAGTAATCTAAATTTTGCTCCCGCTTCCACGCACACAAATTTACTCTAGCCGAAGTGAGACAGCGAGCCATGCGGGGCATCGGGAATCGTGGTGGGTCAATGAGGCTGGTTCTGGTTTTGAGTTTTTTTTAGTTTTACAAAGAATATTTAAGAGTTATTTAAAAAGTAAGACATATGATGACTGCCTTATGATACAATTATAATCCAAAGTTACAAGTGCTAAATTATTGTATTTCTTGAATACTTTCTATTTTAGTATAATTCTGAGGTGATTTGGAGGCAACTTGGCAATGTTTTTCTATCGAGAAAATTTTAAGCAATCGTGTTTTCGAAACTTATTATGTTTAGAGTTAGTCCTGAACTTTGCTGTGTTTTTATTTCAAAGTGAGTATTTCGTTAATATTGATAAATATTTAAGATCGCTCTAAGAACTTTAGGGTAGTTTGGGCTCTTAAGAGACAATTGGTTAGTACGTATACTATCTTTGGCGATAAATATAGATAGCGTCATAGTTAAAATATGTCAATGTAAATTTTATCTGTGTTATTGATTGTTTTTAAATCTATGCTTTTGGTGAAATAGATAGGAACTTACTCATTGTTTAAAAATAGATAAGAGTCGGATATACGACGATAATATTTTATATAGATCTCTATCTATAGCATCGGATGCCATTATTTAGCTTGTAAAATCTAACACCATAAGTACACCAACATTGACCACATACCTCGTAGATATTTTCAAGGGAAGTACTCTTGAAACAAAATAAACATTCTGTCATACGTATAGTGTTGCCGCTATAACAACAAATACTAAAAACAGAATAAAATAAATATTAAAGGGGGGGCTGCAATACAACAAACGTGATCTTTGAAATGTTTCGTGATGTAGGGTTTAATTTTACAGTTTAAGGCCGTACCTAAATTTTCCGGGGTCCAGTGCTGCCACCATTTTAAATAAATCATTTCAAAGAAGACGGAGACATCATTTAAAATTTTGCTACTACCAAGTCCTAGATAACTCTTCAAAGTATTTTATGAACTACTGTTTACAGTTTATAATGAGAACGTTAAGCTTTACTACGCACATTAGCCAAAAGTGGCCGTTTTTCGCAAATGTGCGTAGTAAAGCTTAACGTTCTCACTTTAAACTGTAAAGAGTAGTTCATAAAATACTTTGAAGGGTTATCTAGGACTTGGTAGTAGTAAAATTTTTAAAACTGTCTCCGTTTTCTTTGAAATGATTTATTTTAAATGGGGGCAGCACTGGACCCTGGAAAATTCATGTACGGCCTTAAAGTGAATATACAACTAAATATTATGTGAATATTTCAAGCGTCTACCTGTTGCTGTTTTTAATATAGAGCAGAAAAACGAAAAAAAATCTCTTCCAACATTTTGAATCGTTATATCTCAGCAATGGTGACGCTCAGGAAAAAAAAGAATTCACACATTTTTTTATAGATAATTAATTATCTGATCTACAAGTTTTGTCTGAACTAATCTATATAAATAAAAATGAATTGTAGTTCGTTAGTCTGCTTAAAACTCGAGAACGACTGAACCGATTTGGCTAATTTTGGTCTTGAAATGTTTGTCGTAGTCCAGGGAAGGTTTAAACGGTGAGAAAATATGGGAAAAGGAACGGGAACGGGCGAAACAAAGTTCGCCGGGTCAGACATTTTTTTATAGATAATTAATTATCTGATCTACAAGTTTTGTCTGAACTAATTTTATGATAAAATTTACCGACTTGCTGAAAATTTCGAAAAACCCTTTTTTGTGAACTTTGACTCCCAGTAATTATTTTTCCAGGTATCGGATCGATAAGGACTTTTTAGATTGCATTTCTGATGGTGTTTTGAACAATCCTACCAACTTTCATTTGGGTGCGAATTATTGTAACCTCATACCCATTTTTTCGTTTAATTGGCCCGGCTACTAGATTTATGCAATTTCTTTAAAGTTAAAGAAGATTGGCAGAGACCTATAGACTGGTAGTACCGTCTTATGACGAAGTGTAGGACAATGAAAATATTACTAATTTATTTGTCTTGAATTATGTAATAAAAAATGTAATCATGCCATATTTCTACAACTTATGAATAAAAAGTTAAATGCATTTTAAGTTAGTATGGGACAAAGTGTAGAGATGTTAACGGAAATGTATGTAATCCGTCATTGTATACAATTCCTGGCAAATGTATGTAATTCCTAAAATCGCACGGAAATGTGTGAAATAAATTATATTATACACATTACCTAGGAAATCCATGTATTTCCTAAATAGCAATCGGAAATGTAAGACTGCCGCGTAAACTGTCAGTGCGCGTACGTGGGGACAGCGGTAGCGGCCGGCGAGTGCTAGGAATGTTCTATTCATTTTACTAGGTTAGCACAAACCTATAGGTTAGGTTAGGTTAGAACTGCGACCAACACACGCACGAGCCGAGCGAGCAAAGCGAGCGTGCCGCGGCAGCGGCCGGCGAGTGCTAGAAAAGTTCTATCCATTTTACTAGGTTAGGGCAAACCTATAGCAATAATAAAAAATATTATTCTCATTTTAACAACGTGTTTTATTACAGAAAGCATTTATTTTATAAATTTCCTAATACGATATTGGAATTATATACAATTCCGAGGAAATGTACACATTTCCTAGGATATCTATTTAAACAATATTTTATACATTTCCTAAATAGCATCGGAATTGTAAACATTTTCTAGTATTTGTATACAATTCCTTGATTTCATACATTTCCGGTAACAGAGACATCACAAAACGTTACAAATGGAGATAACAAAACGTTTTGACATTTTTTTGACACATCTTAAAGTGAATGTAACTGTCAATTGAATATTTTTGTTTGACGTTGACAGTTGTATCAGTCCCGTGACGTTGACGTACCTAACATACGACAAATGGTTGTTAACGCGTAGACAAAAGATCGATATTAATCGATGACGCCAATAATTATTATGCCATAATATAATAACTTAAAACATAAATGTAGAACAATATATACACCGATATTATATTGATCTTGTTGATTGTAACAACACCAACAACAGTTTTGTTTGACAGACTCATTTATCGTTACTTGATTAACTGGGTATTGTATGGGATACTCTGATTCTGTCTCGGAAAAGGGGATTCTTAAGTTGATATTTTTTGCATCATGTGTTTTTATACTTCCTTGCTCTTAAGTACACCTTTATTGCTTGCACTTAGAGATGTTTAACATACATACACGTCCTTATCCCGAATGAGGCAGACAGAGCATTTTGGATCTATCTAAGAATCAAGGGCCACTTTTTGGGTGATGGTGGGCGAGGAAATGAAAAAAGGAATCAAAATAGTGATGGGTTACTACCTGCATCGCCTTTTCACCTTTCCCCAATCGGCTTTTACGATCTGCACGAGAAGAGAACCAGATGGCACATTATAAGTACTTTCTTTTCTCTTAGACTAGCATGGAAGAGAAATAAATAAATGAAATACAAATTAAGAAAAAAATACATTTATTATAATACTGGTTATAAAATTTACAAAAAAAATATATTGGTGGGAATTGAAATTAATAAAAAATGATGGCAATATGACGTAGATAGTTAAGGGTTGGGTTAGGACACATCTGTCAGTACAAACAGACATTTTAATTTAAATCGCTCAGGAGTGCTATTTTTCATTCAGGGACTCACATTACGAATGATTTGCGCGAGTGTTTCCAAACGGGTGCATTTATTAATTGATCGTATGCGAAGGATTTGCAACGAGTGGTCTGAACCACTCGTAATTTTGACATTTGTAGCGTACGAATGTCAAAGAAACGTTCCATGGAGTGTCAGTTCCGTTTCACGCTGCTTTTTTTATTTTTGTTGAAATGTTTAGAAAATCATTGACAAATTTATGATATTTTCTGCCTAACACAATATTACTTATCGCTGACACGACGGTTTAAAAAATACGATGCAATGCGTCGGAACGCGAGTGGTGAGTTGGAAAACTACACGTTCTGTGTTTCGCTGAGTACCTAAATGAAAAATAGCACTCCTGAACAGTCATTTGCTAAAGCGAGAGAGAGCGACGCGACGGAACGCTGCAGCTGCGTTCCGTCGCCGAATATCTGTCAGCACGATACAGTGCTTGAAAAGTGCTGTTCCGTGCTGTACTGACAGATATTCAGTCTTATTTTCTTTATATATACATATTGTATAAAATCTTATCTTTTATGTATATAATATGCTAATACGACGGTAACTATAAACCTTATAATCTATTACATAAGCAAAATTAAAATACTTAAATCTAACTATAATTTTATCTGGCAAATGGAAGCAGATTCAAAACAAAATCACAATTATTCTTGTGTAAAAATATGTACAGTCTAACAAAATATACTGAAACTATTTTAAGGGAAGATTCAGTCCACGATAGTGAAAAACTTACCCCAAAGAACATATATTGAAATATACTAAAATATGTATAATTTTAGTGACTTAAATCGAAGTGTTTTCAGCTAAGTAAGTACTCGCAGTTTTAAATATTACTTCTGACATAACTTTCAAAGGCCTGTATATTATATTTTATATATAGTTATCTTCGGCCGGGGCCCTCTTGTAGAAGGCCCGGGACATTGTGGAGGGTCCGCGGAGCCCCATCCAGCCAAAGTAGCCCTGTCTCCACATGAGCACAAGCGCGAGCATGATTGGCACTGCCAGTAGAACACCTGGAAATGATAAAAGAATATTGTTCGACTGTTTAAAAATAGTTAATTTTCGGGATCTAAATTAAAACTCGTAGAGAAGTTTTTCATCACATATATGGACATATTTTTAACCGACTTCAAAAAAGGAGGAGGTTATCAATTCGACTGTATGTTTTTTTTATGTATGTTTGTTACGCGATATCTTCGCCAATTGTGAACCGATTTTGATAATTCTTTTTTTATTTGAAACCCTTTACTACCAAGTTGGTCTCATTTTAATTTGGTGAAGATATAATGAAGAACTTTGGAGATATGGAAGAAACTCCTAAAAAAAAAGTCGGTTGTTTTTTTTTGTTAAAAATTCAATTATTCTGAGTATTGTCATCAGCATCATCATGAGGTCTTTTTTACACTCCACTCTAGGAGCACGACCCTCTCTGTACTACCAGAGCTATATATTAGCCAGAGCAGTCAGAGGATTTGGCCTACACTCTCCACGCTGGCCAGACGGATTGGAGAGGTGTCATTGATGTTTATAAGCTTTGTTCAGCTTGTGTTTCCTAAGTCGCCTACGACATCCACGGGAAGAATTGGAGTGGTCCTGTTACTCTACCGGGAATAACACAGCTAAGTAAATCTGAGTATTGTAATGCTGTGTAAATCAATAATTTTCCTACGGGACCTTCCAGGGCCACTCTATCACTTTCTATGGATGTCGTAAAGGACTCAGCACAAACATTTCGTGCTATTAAAAGCATTCCCAAGGAGGGTTGACGTAGTTAGATAGCGACCTATGTACAAAAGCGTTTTTTTTTATAATGTTACCCATGTTTTCATATTGTTTTCGCTTATAAACTGTCGAAAGTACTAGGGGTATAGAAGCTAGCAAGCAAAGTGAAGTTTATGGAGAATTAGAATGGAATAGAATTTCCTGGGTCAAAAATATATTGTTTGATACTGTCAAGAGAATAAAACGTCACAAAATAATGTCACTTGTCACATACATTTTGAACGTGATTTAGATTTATGCAGAAAAACGGATAATTAAGAGCGCTATTTGACTCCAAGAAACTATGACGTCACAGTCCGATATTTCATACAAATCTCATAGAAAATATTTGTTTTGACGTTTAGAAGAAAGTGTCTGATTAGACGTGTTGGAAACTAGCCGATTGAAAGGGACAAAACAAACAGTGATATGTAGCGTCTCCCCTAGTTTTACATATTAGCTCTTTGGATGCACAGCCCCGGCCTTCGAAGCAGCATAGAATAAGGATAACACTAATCTGTCTTACCGATGAGGGTACCCAGCAGTATGGCGCCATCTTTCTCAGGGCGGTGTCCGTACTTGTCTAGACACCTCATGTTTCGGTGGACGTCGTGGAGATGCTTCATGTTGTAGCCTCTCATCTCGATGGGTTCTTGACATCTGTAAGAAAAGATGATAAACTTAAGAGGAAACCGATGGGCCATAATTCCATGCAAGGGTAGTCCCCTGATTCTTCACCGTATAGTGCAAAAGAGCAATGATTTTTAAAAAAATCAGGGATATATTGACATGTCTCTGTGTTTTTTTTTTTTTATTATTTATGGAGATACGAACCTTTATAAACCTGAAAAATTGGTAAGATTTTCCACTCTGTTCAAATTCTGTTCAAGCAAAAATTTGACAAGATTATATTATAAAAAAAAACTAAGAACACATCCAATAAAAAAACGGAACCCTTATAGGATCACTCGTGCATCTGTCTGTCCGTATGTCTGTCACAACAGCCAATTTGCTCCGAATCTACTGGACCAAATCAGGTGAAATTTGGTAGGATGGTGTAATCCTATGAACCAAACACAGATGAGCAAAGTATTCTTTTTTAAAATAAGGGCCATTACCGACGCACAAGTTCTTAGTGTGCCTCTCAAATTTTATTGAAATCCGTCAATAAATAACGCTACAGCTAAGATCCTCTTTTGCCCCCTATTTATCCCTCAATCAAAACGCGATCGACTAAAATAATAAATCAAACTGAGGAAGAGAACTAAAGAGAACTGAGACGGACAAAAGCATTTTTGGCTAATTTCAAAACAAATGCTTCGCTCGCTCGATCAATAAATCGTTTTGACTTTGACAAGGAACCTTGGCTCTGGAATGTAGAAGAAGAGTATTCTACTTCTGCTCTCTCTCTTCTCTCTTCTTCTTCTACCTACATTATTGTAGGTTGACTGGTAGAAAAGGCCCTGGGCCATAAGACCGCCTGTTACATTTAGGTAATAAAATTAAATAAATAAAATAAATACTCACGCCATTTCAAGAGAAGCATTGGGATGTATCCGTTCAATAACGGTCACCAGGTCGCTCACCATCCATTGCGTGGTGCAGTCACAGAGCCAAGGGTTCTCGGAGATATTGATGTCATCCAGGTGGTCCCAGCTGGGCATCATGCGCGACTCCAGGATGGATAGGTTGTTCGATTGAAGGTACAGCTGGGGAAAGGAAGCGTTATTTTACTATAGGAAAACAGATGTGGTTAAAGATGCAATGCAGATGCGGATGCGGATGCGGTTGCGGATGCGGATGTGGATGCGGATGCGGATGCGGATGCGGATGCGGATGCGGATGCGGATGCAGATGCGGATCCAGATGCAGATGCAGATACATTATCAGGCCTTTTATCCCTAACAGGGTAGACAGAGCCAAGACGTAAAACCCAAAGGCTACTACCCATAGGTGGGCGTAAAGATGGAAAAGGCAATAAAAATAGTAATGGGTTGCTAGCCGCATCATCTCATAACATGATTCAGATTCTCGTAAGCCTCGTTCGGCTTTTACGATCTGCGCGGGAAGATGAGCAGCCGGTACATTCTAAGTTTTTTTTCTTACTCCCAGACCAGCATGGAGATTTTACTATATCTCTACTACAGTAGTACTAGTACAAGTTTATGTATTTGCTATGCAAATTAAAATACCCCCAACTATCAAGAACGCCATCTAGTGATGAGTAGCGGAAATAACGATACGATTTGATATCCGTAGCGCCATCTATTATTTGCTAGAGAAAGCCCTGACTTTCTAGCGTTAACCCCAATAACTCTAAAACATCTAAACCGATTTTCATCAAACATAGCTAAGAATCACTGCAAGGGAACTAGCTTTCACGTAAAAAAACTGCATCGAAAATGGTCCATGGGTTCAGGTGTAAAGATATCACAAACAAACAGACAGACAGACCGAAAGACATTAGCGTCAAATGTATTTTGTCGGTTATTAACAACTCCAACTTACATGTGTCAACTGGATGTAGACATAACTCTCTCCGATGTCATCTGGCCTGGCCAGAGCTTTGGGGTGGATGTACGAGAGCTTCTCATTAAAGCTGAGGTGCAGCCGATCCAGGTTCTGGAGTCCCGCCAACGAGCTGATGCCGAGACTGGTGAGCTCTGGCATGTTGCACATGTGAAGTTCCTTCAGCTTTGTCAACGTTGGGAAGGCACTGGAAACAAGTAATCATATATTTAAAAAAAAAACATGTTTTTACCTAAAGCCATAGACCATAGACACAGTCTCTGTATGAATTTGCGTGTCAATGTGACGTCAAATTTACTTAATTTAGGATCGTTTCTAGTCTATATATATAGTAGTAGTATATATATATATATAAATATAGTCCGTGTATGTCAATTAATTAGATCGGACATTGACCTCTCTCTTATAAAATACCTAAATCTGCCATTTTGAGCCGTAAAACTAAAAACTCGTCGAAAAATTCTGGAGGAAGTAATAAAAAAGTTTCCTTCCGTTTGTAAGTGATTTTTTTTTATTAAATTTGTATTGAAAATTGGCACGCCAGGTTTTCATACAAATTGAAGGACTTTCTTTATCTAGTAGTAAAGACAGATCTGTGCCTAAAACAATAGGGATGAAAAACAACGTTGTATAAGTACGAGTACGTCCAAAAATACTTGTGGCGACTTTTTTATGATGTTAGCCGAGGCTCACATCATAACCCGCACCACTCGTCTTTTTAGGGTTCCGTACCCTGTGACATCGCGCGGGCTCCAGCACTCCTCCGCCCCTCTTAGGTGCAGCGGGGGGGCCCATGCCCATATATAAGGCGCGGCGGCCGGCCCTCGTCCTCTTCGTCTTCGGTAGCATCTGAAGCTAAGTAGTTCTTCTACCTAGAAGGGCTACTCAACTGATCTAGTGCCTATAACTCACGACCCTGACTACCTAATCTGTACCTAGTGTTCTTGTGAATCTTTGTAACTAATGTAATGTAATAGTTGTTCATTATACCTATCTCATTTGCCGATATCTAGTCTTCTTTTTATCTCATCTATCTTCCTAGATACTAAATCTAGGCTTTACTAACCGAAACAGTACAACCCAAAGGGTGCAAACGGGGCCCTATTACTGAGACTCCGCTGTCTGTTCGTCTGCACAGGGCTCTATCTCTTGAACCGTAATAGCTAGGCACTTGAAATTCTCACCGATTATGTATTACTGTGGCCGCTATAACAACAAATACTAAAAAAAAGTTAAAAATTAAAGGGGGTCGTCGTACAAAAAACGTGTTTTTTTAGCGATTTTAACTAGATCTTTATAATGGCACTAGCTGTGCCCGCGACTTCGTTCGCGTGGTTGTCGGAATGGTATATAGCCTAAAGCCTTCCTCTATAAATGGACTACCCAACAAAAAAAGAATTTTTCAAATCGGACCATTAGTTCCTGAGATTAGCGCGTTTAAACAAACAAACAAACTCTTCCGCTTTATAATATTAGTATAGATTAACTAAGTAGGTACTTAAAATTTTCACCGATTATGTATTACTATGACCACTATAACAACAAATACTAAAAATAAGATAAAATTAAAGGTGGTCGCCATACAAGAACCGTGTTTCTTCAGCGTTTTTAAAATTTGTACGGAGGTACGGAACCCTTCATGTACAAGTCCAACTCGCACTTTCCCGTTTATTTTAAACATATAATGCATAAAATACTATAAACTAACGTGAGATAATTCCTGAACACAACATTTTAATGCCTATCTACTTACGGAAAGTCTTCTGAACCAGCTTCTACCCTTTGGATGGGGTTCTGGTTTAGGTTGAGGTACACCAGACTCTTGGTCTCCGCCAGCTCTTGCGGGACAGCCTTCAGCTTGTTGTTGCTGATGTCCAGCCGCTCCAGCTTGCTGAGAGTGTGGAGGAAGCGATCTGGTATTTCTTCCATCTGGCATTCACGCAAGCGGAGGACCTGCAATATAAAATAGTTATAGGTAGACATACATCATCATCATCAGGTCTGTTTAGTCTCCACTGCAGGAGCACGACCCTCTCTGTACTACCAGAGTCATACTTGGCCACAGCAGTTAAAGGATTTGGCCTACACTACACACTCCACGCTGGCCAGACGGGTTGGAGAGGTCTCACAAGCTTTGTTTCGCTTGCGTTTCCTGAGTCTCCTTCTACGACATCCACGGGATGACTTGGAGTGATTCTATGCTACATTGCCGGAAACCACACGGCAATACATACATATGTCGCAGTTGAATGGTATAATCCGCTAATTCACTAAACCTCTAGCTGTTTGGCATTACAGCTCGGTTTTGTAAAACAGCGAACCCTAATACGCGGAATGGAATGAACGACATGTATTCATCCATGCAGCTAGAGAAGTTGTTGAACATTCTATCTAAAGAAATTATATACAATTTAGAATGCCTACGAAGTGGCAATGGCGAGCGAGCGAAGCCAGCGTGCCGCGGCAGCGGCCAGCGAGTGCTAGAAGAGTTCTATCCATTTTACTAGGTTAGGACAAACCTATAGCAATAAAAAACGTGAATAGTTTTCTGGGAAACGAAATTCGATGTCGAAAAAATCTTATCATGCATGTGTTGCAGTTGGATTGTTTAACGGTTTCGTCAAACAGCGGATTACCGCTACTGTTTCACAAAACCGCTAGCCGTTTGGAAACATGGTTAGCGGTTTCAATGAACGTAACACGTTGCGCAATCTTAGACAATCCAGCTGAACGATATTCGGCTGTTTAACAAAACCGAGCTGTAATGCCAAACAACTAGAGGTTTCGTGTATTAGCGGTTTATACCATCCAACTACGACACATATATTTCTTCTTTCCTTGCATTTTACCTGTTCTGGGTCGGCTCTGTATGTCAACTGCTTCCATAATTTTCGAATTGCCGATTCAGAGATTGGGCGAAAGTATGTTAAGGCCGTACCTAAATTTTCCGGGGTCCAGTGCTGCCCCCATTTTAAATAAATCATTTCAAAGAAAACGGAGACATTATTTAAAATTTTGCAACTATCAAATCCTAGATAACCCTTCAAAGTATTTTATGAACTACTGTTTACAGTTTAAAGTGAGAACGTTAAGCTTTACTACGCACATTTGCGTAAAACGGCCACTTTTGGCAAATGTGCGTAGTAAAACTTAACGTTCTCATTATAAACTGTAAACAGTAGTTCATAAAATACTTTGAAAGGTTATCTAGGATTTGATAGTTGCAAAATTTTAAATTATGTCTCCGTTTTCTTTGAAATGATTTATTTAAAATGGGGGCAGCACTGGACCCCGGAAAATTCAGGTACGGCCTTAAATAGGCGATGCTGTTGGCAACTTGCTATCACTATTTTAATTACTTTATTGCATAATCAGGCCAACCCAAGCTAAACTTAGTCTGATGGCCCCAGGCTCTGTCTCCCCGTTAGGAATAAGGATCGCTCAAGTATTACGTAAGCACAATTTCAGCTATTATTAACCTCCCCGCAAAGTAAGTAAATCTCTTGTCGCTCTCTTATGCCTACGTAAGCACTGATATTTTTTTTCCCCAAAGTGCTAAAGGTGACGTGGGTCCACAATTTGCAAAACTGTGCGTGTTTTTTGAAAAATCACTGTTATTAAACTACTACAGTTTATTCCTCAAAAAAATTACATTAAAATCTCAAGGATTTTCTACAGACACCTACAATAGCCAAAATACGATTGAGCATTTTTGGCTTAATAGAAAAAAATCACAAACATACCACTAAATTTGCCTAAATTTGTCTTTATAATACATATAACTTTTTTATACAATCACTTTTTTATATGAAAATTATACCAAAAAATGTATTATCTAAATATCTATCTGTTTTTGCTACAAAAAAAATTATAAACAAAATACAAAAATATAATAAATAAAACACTGCGAAATATCGTCGAGCCGGCTCCGGGCCTTTCTTCTCTTTCGACGAATATTTTACTGTTTTATTTATTATTATTTTTGGTATTATAATTATACTTTTTGTAAAAGTAGTTTAATAACAGTGATTTTTCAAAAACACGCACGGTATTGCAAATTGTGAACCCACGTCACCTTAAAGCAAATCAATTTATTGTTCATACTTATATATTACTAGCAGTCCACCCCGGCTTCGCCCGTGGTACACACATAGCCTATGTCACTCGGGGATAGTGTAGCTTTCCAACGGTGAAAGAATTTTTTAAATCGGCCCAGTACTTTTTGAGCCTATTCATTACAAACATACAAACATACAAAAATAGGTACAAATCTTTCCTCTTTATAATATTAGTATAGATATAGATATGTATAATTTCAAATCAAATTACAAAAATTGAAAAGAAATGTAAAAAATAACTAATAAATATTGCTAACGTAATTGAAGTTCTGACTCCCCCCATGTCATCAAAAATAAGCAAATCATAGACTCCCCCACCCATCTTCATGCTTACGTAGTACTTGAACGTCTTCATAGAGTCGTGATAGTGTATCTATATAAGAGGTGGCCTATGTCCAGCAGTGGACTTCCCGAAACTATAATGATGACCAAGAAGACGAATTTTACCTGTAAATTGCGAACGCCAGAGATAGCGAACATGGTGACCAGGTCTGGCGTCCCCAAGGGGTTCCCGCTCAGGTCTAGCTCGGTCAGGTCTGGCAGATGCTCGAACAGGTCCTGGTTGAGCGAGTGTAGCTTGTTGTAGGCCAGATTGAGCGTGCGCATGGAGCGGAGTGGCTCGTACCGCTCTGGGGCGTAGCGACCCTGGACACAAAAAGGGATAAGTTTTAAAAACATCTTCAATCTCCTTCTTTATAGACTAGTGGCTCTGACCTTGCGACTCACCCCCAACCCGTTGAAGTTGAAGTTTATCGAATAAAAAAGTTGCGTATTAACAAGGGTAACAAAAAAGTATTATGACATATTTGAAAATTTTTCGAAATGGTTGAAATAAGTTTTGAACCCCCATATCTTTGTAGTTTTGGAGATCGGGGGGGAGGGGGGAATGATCAATTTTCGTCTTCTTTCATGAATAAAATCAAAACGATTTATTTTATAATTATAACAAAAATATATCTGAGATCCTCATAACGAGCCCTTTCATTTGATATAGTAAGGTTTACAAAACTTTTTCTTTCAATTTCCTAATTTATCCCCCGAAAATGACCCTTATTTAAAAAAAAAAAAAATACTTTGCACATACGTGTTTGGGTCATAGGATTACACCATCCTACCAAATTTCACCTGATTCGGTCCAGTAGATTCGGAGCAAATTGGCTGTGACAGACGGACGGACAGACAGACGCACGAGTGATCCTATGAGGGTTCCGTTTATTAATTTTTTGTACGGAAACCTAAAAATGAATTGCTGTTCGTTAAACTCGCTAAAATTCGAATACGGCTGGAAGACCTTGTGGAACTTGTATTATGGAATATTTTAAAACCAAAATTAGCCAAATCGGTCCAGCCATATATTCATATTATCACTTTAGTCACTTTAGACCTTGCACTACTTTTTTTTCTATGGAATAGTGCTTTAAACCTCCCCCCCCCCCCCCACAAACTACCATCTATCCTTTTATTGCTTGCATTAAAATATTTTTTTCTACGGTAGGGGCTATACTCCCACCCCCTTCTCGACATTTCCCTCTCACTTGCACGTTGCAACTATCGTCTTAAAAGAACTTGTACTAATATTTTTTAAAGGAGGGCTTCAACTCATCCCCCCCCCCCCCCCTCCCATATACTTCTTTGTACTAATATTTTTTTTTTAAATCGGGAGGTTCACCTTACTCCCCCCTCCACCTATATTATCCTTACCTCAAAGGCGTGCGGACTTAGCATGTCATAAGTCAGCCTATTATAGCTTAGATCCAGCGTGACCATGTTCTGCAGATCCCTAAAGCTGCTGTGTTCAATAAACTCGATGTTAGAGTGGGACAGGTTCAGGACTTGTACTGGGAGAGCAGACATGGCGGTGATGTTGATGAAAGAGTTGTCCGAGAGGTCTATGTGGGTTGGCTTGAGGGGGGTTAGAGCTGTAACGAATTAAACTCAAATTAACACGTTTATTTGCAAGGCAAATTTATAAAATCCCAACTGTCAAGCCTATATAAGACCCGCCATCTTGTGATGAGTTGCGGAACTACCGATACGACATAATATCCGTAGCGCCATCTATTATGTGGTAGAGAAAGCCCTGACTTTTAAGCGTTTAGCCATAATAACTTTTGAACGGCTGAACCGATTTTCATCAATCAAAGCTAAGAACCACCGCAAGGGAACTTGCTTTCATGTAAAAAAACCGCATCAAAATCAGTCCATCCGATCGAACGTCAGTTTTTCATGTCTCTCTTTTTTGTCGGGGGTTCAAAACAGTTCAAATGAAGTGTAAACTCACCGAGAAGCGACGTGACGCGACGTGGCGCGCACTTTTAAATAAATATTATATTTTTGTGCAAAGTAGCAAGATTTTTGTTTGAATTATGTTATACTGCAAATTTTGTAATTCTTTGAATAAATAAATTAATACAGCTTTAGTCGATATTACATTTTTTTTCTACACCTGTCGGTTGACGAAAAAAGAAAGCCCAAGGCATTGAATGTGCCGTTTTCAACTTTTATGAAAGATACTTACTACTTCCAGCAGTCGACGAAATCAGGCTGGTAAAAAAAATTTACTAAAAAAATGGTTGCCTGTAAAGTCGGTTTTACGGGCGAAGATTTTACGTGACAACGTCTACAGACCGATCATAGTTGAGTGGGAGAGAGACGCAAGGCATTCGGCGGGCCTCTCTCTCGTTCGGTGACTCATCGTAACGTTACCGAGCGTTACACTTTTTCATAAGTGACTCCCAGCCGCAACCTAATTTAAGACGTTGTCACGTCAATAAAAAAATAACTTACCAGCCCAATCACTAGCGGAGAAGAACGTAGTCAGTTTTTCTGCTGAACAGTTTACAATTTGTCCTACACATGTGCATTTTCTGCAAATGCCTGACTGCCGGATGATTTCGTCCGTAGAAGCAGTAGTGGGGGCGAGCGTGGCTGAAAACGGAACTAATTAGTTCGGCTATTCGATGATAGATGGCGTTGCAAGTTGCACAGCTATTTAATTTAAATAATATTTACGGTGATAAATCCATGTGGCAATGTAAAAATAAATAAACTGTTAATAATTTTAATCAGAAAAAGAGTAGAAAATTATTGCACTACTTACTACTTTCTTGGCCAATGACCTGCGCCAAAAAGCAGAGGAAAATGACGTAGGATCCGGTCTTCCCACTCATTTTTGCTGAAAATCATAATAATAATAATTAGGTAGGTGCTAGTTTCAGGAGGCAGTGCAGAAGCACTGCCTTAAGCACTAAGCTCCATGTCTAGAAAGACATGGAGCTTAGTGCGGTCGTTCGACCCTCTAACCTTTATCCAAAGAAATTAAAAAGAATCTTGAATACCTACGAAGTCTGCGACGAAGTGACAGTCGTTTCCAAAAAAAATATACCTAAAGTTGTAGGTGTCCCTTTCTATTTTATTGCACTGGCAGTTTGTGGGAAAGGGATGCCTACACCTTTAGGTAAATACGATTCTTGGGAACGTTAGGTATTTAAACATAAGCAATAGGGAAATATAAACTACCCGTGTGGTTCCGGTTTAGAATAGGACCACTCCATCTCTTCCTGTGGATGTCGTAAGAGGTGACTAAAGGACTAAGCACAAACATCTCGTGCTACAGTTTCATTCCCAAGAAGGGTTAATGTCGGGCGGCCGTTTATAAAACTTTTCGCACAAATACATTCCCAAAGAGGGTTGACGTCAGGCAGGCGGCCGGTCGTAAAACTATAGCCAAAATCAAAAATCAAATCAATTTAAACTGTTCCGGCTATTTTTTCTCCATTTTGCAAGGTCTTTGGCATCCTTGGGTGACCATTGACATGCATGTTATATTTGGAGAAGAAAAAGCGGGAAAGCGCACCCCGGGCTCCGCCGAAGCAGCACAGCTGAGGATGCAACCGGGTACGCGCTTAGACGAAGAAGAAGATTGTGGAAATATAAACTTTATGGTAGGTACAAGTACGTCCTCGTCGCCGTTGGACGGTCTGCGTGGTAGCACTACCTGTCACCATATTTTTTGACGAGTTTTTCATGATATTATTTTATTTTATTTATTCAATAAATCATGATTTTGAAATTAATTTGAAACTTTTATTTCTCGACCATTTTGTTCAGTTTTTAAGGTTCCGTAGTCCACAAGGAACCCTTATAGTTTCGTCATGTCCGTCCGTCTGTCCGTCCGGGCTCGTACTCCGCCGCTACTGTACCGATTGTCACGAAAATTGGTGTAGAGATAGATATTGAAGGTCCAAAAGTTGATTTTTAAAATTATGAAAAAATGATTTTTTTTCAGCCCCTCTCCCATACAACGAAAAGTGAATTTAAAAAATTAAATTGGACTAACCCCAACGTGTGGGGTACCGTTGAAAAGGTCTTTTAAAATGCAACAAAAACTGCTTTGAAACTATGTAGATCAAACCCCCCAGTCTTGAGATAATCTAATACAAAGTATACAATTTGGACTTACTCGTACATCTACTTACACAAGTATTTATCTATAAATAAAGAAAGATAAAATTATTTACATATTTACAGATATAGAAAAATGATTTTATATAAGTTAAAATACAAAGTTAAAATTTGAGGTGTCCCCCCACCGTATCTTTTGAAATATTACTAAAGTAATTCTGAAAAAAATGTGGTATATACCTCAAAGTATGTACTTTCAATTAAAACTATAGCGGTCTCGGTATCATAGATTATTAATTTTTAATACGTCATAAATCGTAAAATGTTACTCGCTGCTACGGAACCCTTCATGGGCGACTCCGACTCGCACTTGGCCGCTTTTTAAATAACGAGCTGGTATGTTTTTGTTTGTAATTTAATAGATAAAGATTTCTCCTTATTTAAAGTCCAATAATATATTTATAAATGGCCCCTCGTAGAAACAGTCTAGCTAGACTCCTAGAAGAGGTGTTGAGATGCAGATGCACCTTCCTGAAAGTTCTTTTTTTAGGGTTCCGTGCCCAAGGGGTGCAAACGGGACTCTATTACTGAGACTCCGCTGTCTGTCCGTCTGTCTGTCTGTCTGTCTGTCTGTCCGCCTGTCACAGGGCTCTATCTCTTGAACCGTAATAGCTAGACACTTGAAATTTTCACCGATTATGTATTACAGTGGCCGCTATAACAACAAATACTAAAAATAAAAGAAAGTTGAAAATTAAAGGGGGTCGTCATAAGAAAAATGTGTTTTTGCAGCGTTTTTAACTAGATCTTTATAATGGCATTAACTAGATACTTGAAATTTTCACCAATTATGTATTGCTACGACCACAATAACAACAAATACTAAAAATAAAATAAAGTTAAAAACTAAAGGGGTCGTCATACAAGAAACGTGTTTCTTCAGCGTTTTAAAACATTGTACGGTGGTACGGAACCCTTCATGTACGAGATCGACTCGCACTTGCCCGTTTATTTCTACTTTACATATGTATAATCAGGCCTGTGTCACTCCCCGTTTAGGTATCGAAAATGAACCTACATTATTACTATGGCGCAGGGGGCCCTCCAGGTGGTAAATTCAGTTATACGAATCGTTTGTCCAGATTAATAAGAATGAAATTGGCTTGCATTGCAATGGATGTCTAGGTATCTTTACGAAAAGGTGCTGAGTTCTGACGTGAGCTAAATTAAACCATATCGCTAGCCACATTGAGTAGATATTTCTTTAAATTTCTTTGCTGAGTGAGACTTCTGTACGTTAGTATTATTTATTCTGTGGTATAATGTCAAGTCAAACGACAAATAAACCTTTCCTGTTTGTCTGTTTATTCGCTAAGTAGGTAATTACTTCATCGTTGAACGGGTTATGATGGAAAATTTTATTGAAAGGTATTCGTATATGAAAAGACAATGTAGAAAGGCTAGTTATGCAATCTTTATTTTAATTGTTTGATATCTTATTTGCCCAAACGCCGATAAACGGAAAAATACAATAGAGATTTAGTTATTCGTACACTTAGGCAATGCAGCTTATTATCTAATGTACATAATGTAGTTTATACGATAAGAGTCTGTAATCAAATAATAATGCAACTGTTATGGAACTTTCCGACTTTACATCAATAACTTCTGAACAACAACAAGACATATTTTGTTCAATAAAACTACTTAATTCAAAATCTTTTTTCAACGTTATACCAGATTGAAACATATAAACCACCTAAGGCCGTACCTAAATTTTGCGGGGTCCAGTGCTGCCCCCATTTAAAATAAATCCTTTCCAAGAAAACGGAGACATTTTTTAAAATTTTGCAACTACCAATTCCTATCAAAGTATTTTATGAACTACTGTTTACAGTTTATAATGAGAACTTTAAGCTTTACCACGCACATTTGCGAAAAACGGCCACTTTTGGCAAATGTGCGTAGTAAAGCTTAATGCTCTCATTATAAACTGTAAACAGTAGTTCATAAAATACTTTGAAGGGTTATCTAGGATTTGGTAGTTGCAAAATTTTAAATAATGACTTCGTTTTCTTTAAAATTATTTATTTTAAATGGGGGCAGCACTGGACCCCGGAAAATTCAAGTACAGCCTTAAGATTTAAGATTTTAGTTACGTCAACTTTAGCTTCATATCCATATATTATTTTACCAACGCATGCTTCGTCAAAAGGTTACAAAATGTCATGAGCAACAAGCTTTGTCAAAAAGTATGCAAAAAATATCCACAACATGCTTCGTCAATTCTTCTTATTATTAAGTAGAGATAGTATTTTCTATTTAATTATGACAAACAAATGAATAAAAAAGAATATTATAGTGTTTTCTTAGCTCGATATCTCCCTCAAAACATTGCACCACACCTGTAGGGTTACTGCAAAAGCAGTACGCAAGACGTACGTATATATAACTGCGTATCCGCGTTTCCGTGTCAAGCAACATTGAGTGTTAAGGCCGTACCTGAATTTTCCGGGGTCCATTGCTGCCCCCATTTAAAATAAATCATTTCAAAGAAAACGGAGACATCATTTAAAATTTTGCTACTATCAAGTCCTAGATAACCCTTCAAAGTATTTTACGAACTACTGTTTACAGTTTAAAGTGAGAACGTTAAGCTTTACTACGCACATTTGCGAAAAACGGCCACTTTTGGCTAATGTGCGTAGTAAAGTTTAACGTTCTCATTATAAACTGTAAACAGTAGTTCATAAAATACTTTGAATGGTTATCTAGGACTTGGTAGTAGCAAAATTTTAAATAATATCTCCGTTTTCTTTGAAATAATTTATTTTAAATGGGGGCAGCACTGGACCCCGGAAAATTCAGGTACGGCCTTAATATACAACGTGGAAGGGACACACCCGTAATATCAAACCAAGGACTATACTAGACCATTAAAGTATAATAACATTAAAATAACAGCCAAAAACAAAAATAGTTTTCGGCATTTCCATACAAAAGTGTGCGGCCGCCCGGGCGATTGGTATGGGAAAGTCGAATTTTTTTTTTTGACTGTTATTTTAATTTAATTATACTCGTACTTTAGTCATCTAGCCTATAGTCCGTGGTTCGATTTATTACGGGTATCCCTTCCACGTTATACAGCATCTAACAAAATATACTGAAACTATTTTAAGGCTGAATTCAGTCCATGACACTGAACAACTCTCCCCAAGGAACATATATCGAAATATGAAAAATAATTTTTGGCCTCCCATCCGAGTTTGTATGAAAAGCAAAAAATATTTTTCATATTTCAATATATGCTCCCTGGGGAAAGTTGTTCAGTATCATGGACTGAATCCACCCTTAAAATAGTTTCAGTATATTTTGTTAGACGTTATATGTATAATGATAAAATCTAATTTGGTTTGACATAGAAATAGGACGTCACTATCGGACGACTAGGTATCGTATTATTTTATGGAGTACTTAACCCGGTAGCATAACTATATTTTGTGTCCATATCTACTAAATAAATAAATAGGGACAAATCACACTGATTAAGCTAGCCCCAAAGTTAGTTTTAAACTTGTGTTATGGGATACTAACTCAACGATACTTTATTTTATGATAAATATATATACATATAGATAGATAAACACCCAAGACCCAGGACAATTTGAAAAAGGCCATTTTCCAATTTGCCCTGGCTGGGGATCAAACCCAGAACCTGCGGATTAGAGAGGTTGTCTGGAAGAGATTGCTGTGCGATATTACCACATTTTGTATTAGTACTAACATTTATTTCAATACGTGTGCTTCATTTGATTAATTGTGAAAAATAAAGAGTAAAATAAATAAGTTTAATTATTTTCTTACCTGTTTTAAGGCCACATAAAAACACTAATTCACTACTCAAAACACAGTCTCTGCAAAACTGACACACCAAACTTATCAGTGTGGTGCTTATCGCTTATCGCTTATCTCGTGTTATCACGTAGATACTTGAAAAGAGTACATTTGCAGATAAAGGAATTATTTCTAACTATGTACTTATAAGGAATATGACCTGAAATTGGTAACCGATATTTAATGCAAGAGGGTTCTCCTTTTTATAAGCTTTTATTTTGCTTGCCACAGGCACAGAAGACAGTAAGAACATACAGAATGGAATCTCCTTTAGAAGATTCCGTTCTGTATACTCTTACTGTCTTCTGTGGCACAGGGCAAGCAAAATAAAAGCTTATAAAAAGGAGAACCCTCTTGCATTAAATATCGGTGTATAACAGGAGAAACTTGTAAGAAAGAGAGAAAAACAAAAAACAGGTGTTGTTTATTGGTTTTTTGGGTCAAACATTGCAAGTTTTGAGCTTTTTACCGGTTTTCAATTGAGATGATATTTTGTAGGTACTTATGTAAATCAGATGACAATGCAATATTATTATAACAAGCTGATCTGATGATGGAGCCGGAAGGTGACTATAGGAACACAGTAATAAAACGACGCAGCCCCATCCAGTTTGGGCTTATTATAACATTTGTCAAGTACTTAATACTCAATACTCAAATATTTATTGCTTCCTTAATGTACAATACAGGTGTTTTACAAAATTAGGATCAATTAAGGGCCCTGATGGGCGCTGCAATGGGAGAAGGGCTATTTTAATTATGAAGGGTCAATTTAATGTGGCAACTATATACATGCATTTTTGTATATGTAATATTTATTTGTTTTTATTCTTTATTCATTAATTTTACATAGATTTTAATAAATTCAAAGGTAATTATTAAATTATATTATTATAAAATATAAATAAATTCTAGATATTGATATAGATTTCATTTTTCATTTATTCATTGATTAATAGTATCTACAATTTTAAAATAAATTTTAAACCTTTTTTAAACTTACTTAAACCTCACAATAAAAGCTTGTACGATGATGATTTTTTGTCGAAACCCCATACTTTTTTAGCCACTAGACTTTCAGTGCATGATACTGTACAATTTTCAACATAAAAAAATAAATTACATAAAAAGCCACAAAAAACATACATACATAAAAAAAATAAAAAAATATGACATACTAAAAATATGCTTCCCATACAAATCAGCGTTCAGCCTTAAGGATTTTGTATAGAAGGGAGAAATATTTTTACCATTATTTGAACCAATACTACCTTTCGCAGTTTTGCTGGTATTTTGAGTGCTGCCATCTCTGTGAGCAGCTGGTACTAATAATTTGTCTACAAGTTTCTGCTATTTACGGGCTCTCTAATAGTTTGTATGACATTGGGTGCCACTGACCAGGCAAAGATATATTTTAAATTAAATGCTTATGAGATGCGATTTGGTGATTCAATAGACGTCATTTTTATTAACAGGAGTTGTAACGGATATACTATTTGTGGGATTTGGTCATCGATCCGTCAAAAGATAAGATACGCGAGTGTTTGTATGATGCACCTACATTTCATAGAATTGTTATGACCTGTATGATATACTGAAACAATATAGGTACTTTATCTATACATTTTAGTGTTGATTTCACGCCTCATTATTTATTATCACGAGATAAAATAAAGCAGATAAATAGTTGCAGACGACAAATCGTCTAATTGTTCCATTTCACAATACAAACCAAATTCAACCTTATTTTCTAAATAAAAACATTCAAATTGTAAAGAAACATAATGTTAATGCGGCTATTTTATGAAGACCCATGGCCGAACAATACAATTTCGCTCTTTTAGTATTAATAAAATAATGTTTTAATAAAATAAAAGGGCAGTAAAGGTCCTTGTAAATGGGTCGTGTGTCGGTGCTAACAAGTCCCAACGGCACGTAATCCGATACGCGCCATCTAGCGTCGAGTAGGATAATCACTTAGTAATTGACGTGATCGCATGCTGACGACGAAACGCGGGAAAATCTGCCCGACATTTTTCCTAATTATTTTTTAATTACTCTTTATGGATTTCATAGAAAATACAAAGTAAATATTTCAATATCCCCGATTTATTGATTGGCCAAACAAAATAATTAATGAAATGATAATTACTTAAGTAGGTAAGTACTTAGGCCTCACAATAAAAGCGTAACCAAAAAAATTAATTTTGCCGCTGGTTATTGCGGTAGGATTAAATAACGGTACATGGTTACGGCTCTAAGGAGAGAATCGTCCTTACTGAAAATTTTTAGGACCGTCTGTATCCACGCTTAGAATCGCCTGGGTAGGCCCTGCTGTCTACCCCGTTGGGGTAAAGACGTGATACTGTATCTGAGATCAAATCCCACTGGGAAGCATATTTCGTGGAGAGTTGTTTCCAGTCTGGTTAGGATAATGCAGGCTTGAATCACCTGATTATCCGAAAAGATGATTCCGTGTTTCGGAAGACACGCAAAGCTGTGGGTCCCGAACGCCATCTAACGTTTGTTCAAACTATCCTAGGATTGGTTCTGGTCTATCCTTTGGGATTCGGAGGTCAGACAGCAGTCGCTCTGTGTAAAAACCAGTATCCTCGTCGTCAAATCACCTAGGTTAGGAGAGGATCCCGGGCTCTACAGCCTAAATTTTCCGGGGTCCAGTGCTGCCCCCATTTAAAATAAATCTAATCAAAGAAAACGGAGACATCATTGCAGTTGCATTGCATTGCATTGATAGTTGCAAAATTTTAAATGATGTCTCCGTTTTCTTTGAAATGATTTATTTTAAATGGGGGCAGCACTGGACCCCGGAAAATTTAGGTCCGGCCTTAAACTCTCTCTGATGTATTTGACGACCTCCGTGGTGTAATGGTCAATACGCTAGTCCGCCAATCCGGAGGTTCTGGGTTCGATCCCCAGCCAGGTCAAGTTGAAAAATGGCCTTTTTCAAATTGTCCTGGGTCTTGGGTGTTTATTTATATATGTATTTATTATAAAATATAGTATCGTTGAGTTAGTATCCCATAACACAAGTTTAAAAAAACTTACTTTGGTTACTTAAACTTACGTTACTCAATCAGTGTGATTTGTCCTTATATATTTATTTATTTATTATTCATAATATATAAATATGTGTATGTATGTATATGGTTTAGTATATACGCATGGTATTTATTATATAATAGTTAAGAACTTAAGATCTCTATTTTTAGAGAGAAAAAGCGGGAAAGCGCACCCCGGGCTCCGAAGCAGCACAACACAACTGAGGATTTATTTATATATATAATATATTATAATAATTATATATAGAATAAATACATATACTTAATTTTAAATTAAGTTTAAGTGCTTTCCCGCTTTTTCTCTCTAAATACAGGGATCTTAAGTTCTTAACTATTATTTATTTTTCGTGTGTGTAAGTGCCCAACACTGGTGTCAGATTTTTCAAGCTGCCTAAAGGCATCTGATCAGGCTTGACGACTGCCATACAATGATGACTGACGGAATCTTTTTTTTTTATCTTATCTATTAACTATCTATTAATAAAGTTATTATCAAAACAATTAACCTATTATACGAGGAACCTAAAGCTGGCGACAAATGTTTCGGCCATTTTGGAAAAGGTTAGATCCCTAGGCGGAGTTTAACCTTTGTTTATATCGTTAGAAGGGCATTAGAAACTGATTAAAGTGATAAATTATTTATTTAATAGCGCGGAGAGACACAGATTAATAAATAGTTACTACGTAAGTAATTTCCTCGTTTGTAATTGTAAAATTTACATCATATAGGTACCTACAGGTTGATTATGCACCGAGCCAGGGACCGGATTTGCGGCTAATTTTTAAAACCCCTTTAAGTGGTCATCCTTGCGATAGGTTACCCGCACTGTATCCTTGAGTAAAACTAATCTTATGATAGGCTAAGCGTTTACCAAATCATGAAATAAAAATAAATAAATACCTATAACTATATATTTAGGGACAAACCACACTACTTGAACTAGCCCCAAAGTAAGTTATAAACTTGTGTTAAGGCCAGAGGGGGGGCAAAAACTCTATCGATAAAGCGGAAAACAAAATACCCTTTTAAGGCCGTACCTGAATTTGAACTACTGTTTACAGTTTATAATGAGAACGTTAAACTTTACTACGCACATTTGCCAAAAGTGGCCGTTTTTCGGAAATGTGCGTAGTAAAGCTTAACGTTCTCACTTTAAACTGTAAACAGTAGTTCATAAAATACTTTGAAAGGTTATCTAGGGCTTGGTAGTAGCAAAATTTTAAATGATGTCTCCGTTTTCTTTGAAATGATTTATTTTGAATGGGGGCAGCACTGGACTCCGGAAAATTTAGGTACGGCCTTAAAAGGGTATTTTGTTTTCCGTTTTATCGATAGTGTTTTTGCCCCCCTTCCCGAAATGGGGCGCGGGGCGTGGGACGCCGCCGCCGTCGCGTCGCAGCTCAGCCAGGCTGAGTCAAAGCTTTACAAGACGAACCCGTAGACACCAGATTCGACCTCCTAGGACCAAAGGAATGCGAGTAATCGCTAAAACTTATACCTACCTCTATTTAACTAGTTTGAAAGTCTATTGGAATATTCAAGCCCTTGAAATTCGATTTAAAATTGGACTTACTTCGTTAATTTTAATATTTTTTTTGGACTTGTATTTGATTTAGGTACCTATAATAAAGCTTAAATGGGTTTGCTAAGTCTGAACAGGCCTGTGTCACACCCCGTTAAGGTATCGAAAATGTACCTACATTATTACTATGCGCGCAGGCGGCCCTTCCGGGTGGTAAATTCAGTTAAACGAATCGTTTGTCCAGAGTAATAAGAATGATATTGGCTTGCAATTGATGTCTAGGTAATTGATGTCTAGGTATACGAAAAGGTGCTGAGTTCTGACGTGAGCTAAATTGAACTATATCGCTAGCCACATTGAGTAGATATTTCTTTGAATTTTTTTGCTGAGTGAGACTTCTGTACGTTTTTATTATTTATTCTGTGGTCTGGAGAAAGGGGAGAGTGGCGGTATTTGCATGGTCATAAAAGCTGGCGACTACTGTTCACACAGAACCTTTAGGTATAGGAAATTTTTTAATTAAATAAATCTGCTCAATAGTGTCACTAATCTTGTAAACCTAAATGCTACCTTTACAACATAAATAATGAACCCTAAACCGGTCATAACTGGATCAAAGTGATCTATTCTGCCAGTAATAACATCAAATTACTACTCCCACTTGACATTTAATCAAAATCACCCAAAAACAAACCTTGAAACAACGTAAGAAAGTTCAAAATTCAGAATTACTTCGACAACCCTAAAATCATATCTATTTTCGGCTTTAACTCAATAAAAATATGGTCGAAATGACAGCAAAATTTTATCAAAGAATGACAAATTAAGTTATTCAATAACAGATATTTTTTATTGTCAACCTTAACTTGAGGGTGTTAGGGTGTAAAATTGAATGGTGGGGCGACTGGAAATTGACAATAGGGTATCCAATTGTTAGGTATTAGGGTGACACAACTCTTTTAATTTACTGCCAGAAGGAGAGTTATTGATGTGATTTTATTATGGGGATAGTGTCATGCAATATGTTTAAACGTAATGCGAAATTATGTGTATTTAGGACCAGTGGTGTGCCGTGTACGACGTTACTAGAGTCGGACTCGATTTCTACTGTGGACTCGCTGACTCTAATACCGTATTTATTAAAGTCCTAAGCTGGAGTCTGACAGACCCGAGTCTAGCTGATTCGATTCCAGTACTCGAGTCTGATAGACTCGTATTTGACTCGAAGGACTCAAATGCTGGACTCGAATCCTAGACTGGAGTCCTCGATTCAAATCCTGGACTCAAGTCCATGCGTCAAAATAGCCAAATCGTTTAAACGTTAAACTGTTCCAGCTATTGCTTCTCGCTTTTGCCTCCTTGGGAATGCAGTTGCAGTATGAGTTGTTTGAGCTTAGTCCTTTAGTCGCTCTTTACGACATTTACAGGAAAAGTAGTCCTACGCCGAAATCCGAACGGCCAAATTTTTTTATGTTTTCAATTTCGTAATAAAAAGTAACAAATCTCATTAGAGAATCCTAGCGGAAGGTTGGTCGATCTATCTACACCTGGGAGGACTCCCTGGACCACGATATTCACCACTACACGTGCAAAACAAAAGTGGAATGGAGGGAAATAGCAGAAAATCGAGCCCTTATAAAAAAGAAGCAGAAAAAATCTACGAAGCATCAGAAACAGACACCGAAACGGATACTGAATTAGGAGAATCTAATCCGAACCAACCTATTTTACGACGTAGCCTACAATCGACACGTAGTAGACTTAGATGTTGCAAAAGACCCAGAGCACGAACTCCAACATCACCATGAAAAGAAAGAAGAATTCAATACAATAGAATACAAAGAAGACTTAAGCAGCAACGCGACGGACGCCAAAACAACAAAGTAGTCTTACATCCTGCCAAATATTTATTACACACCAAGTATATATCTATTCTCCCCATACTGATTTGATGTCTGGATTCGGTCGGTTCTTACAACTCCTTTTCTCTCCCACCTCCTGACTGCGAATATCTCTTACACTCCTCTATCCCTATCTACGAGTCCAACAGGTTTCTCGGGCTATATGAGTGGTATAACGAGGTTTGGCATCGCCACACTCAATGAACTGAGGTCGGTACACGAATCGGCTTTGGTTTGTAAGCGTGATGATGCACTTTTCAAGGTAGACCTCATTCATATGCTCTTGCAGCGCAACTGCTGGCTGGGCGGACTCAGAACAGAACAGAACAGAAAAAATAACAAATCTCATTAAGGTTGTAAGATTGTAAGTTGACATCCTTGAAGAAAATGCTACACTGCAGTGCAGTTTTGCTACCGCATCTTCTACTCTTTTTCATTAGCGCCTAGGAAGCTGCACTAAACTTAGCTGTAAGTAAGGATTAGACGTCAACATTCGTGCAAAATAATACAAAGTGACGGAATGGCTCCTTTTCATTGGTTGTTAACTAATTCAATAAACAGCATGCGGGCCCTTCCCAGGCATGTGCGGGCTAACGACCAATAAAAGCTACAAGTCGATACAGTGGTCGTTACGCCGTCTGCGGTTATTCCCAGCATACTGTATATCAACTATACATTACTGTATCCTTCATCTAAACGCGTTCCCGGTTGCATCCTCAGCTGTGCTGCTTCGGAGCCCGGGGTGCGCTTTCCTGCTTTTTCTTCTTCAAATATAACATGAAAAGTTTTACAACCGGCCGCCGCCCGACGTTAACCCTCCTTGGGAATGCAATTGTAACACAAGATGTTTGTGCTTAATCCTTTAGTCGCCTCTTACGACATCCACAGTAAGAGATGGAGTGGTCCTATTCTAACCCGGAACCACACTGTATCGACTAGTGAAAACTGTTCCCCGAATGTAGGCCCTTTGGCATGCGTTACAGAAATCTCCCGCACCTCGAATGCGGGCCAATACGAGCAATAAAAATAAGCATAAGAGGTATTGTAAAGATCCTATGATAATAAAGATATTTTGAATTGAACTGAATTCTTGATTTTTTTATCCAATGGCTTGGTTACGTGTTGCATGACACTGCTATCACCTTTCGCTCGCCGTGGGCGGGCGCAGTGTTTTTGCGCTACCTTTGACGTTTATATTAGTAATCTGATCGTGTTAGTCAGTAATAAAGATTTTATATGCTATTACGCCTTCTGCCAGGGTTATTAGTTGAGATTGATCTATTTTAATGACAATGTCTAACATATAATAAGTTATAATAAGTACCTAAAAGCTTTTATTGTGAGACCTAAGTATTATTTATTTAAGTACACGTTGTTGTACACATATACAAATGTAATGTACTAAGTACAACCAGGCCTGTGTCACTCCCCGTTTAGGTATCGAAAGTGTACCTACATTATTACTATGCGCGCAGGCGGCCCATCCGGGTGGTAAATTCAGTTATACGAATCGTTTGTCCAAAGTAATAAGAATGAAATTGGCTTGCAATGGATGTCTAGGTGAAACGAAAAAGTGCTGAGTTCTGGCGTGAGCTAAATTAAACCATATCGCTAACCACATTGAGAAGATATTTCTTTGAATTTCTTTGCTAAGTGAGACTTCTGTACGTTAGTATTATTTATTCTGTGGTACAACAGGCGGACCTAATGCTAAAAGCATTCTCTAATACCTTTGGGTTGATTGGAAAGCGGGTATAAATAAAACTTATACACAATGTGGAAGGGACATACCCGTAATAAATCGAACCAAGGTCTATACCAGATCATTATAGTATAATGAAATTGAAATAACAGCCAAATAACAAAAAAAAATTTTTGCCCTTTCCATACAAAAGTGTGCAGTCGGGCGATTTGTATGGGAATGTCAAATTTTTTTTTGTTCTTTCCACTGTTATTTTAATTTCATCATACTTTAGTGGTCTAGTATAGCCCGTGGTTTGATTTATTACGGGTATGTCCCTTCCACGTTGTATTTGTCGTATCGTAGGCTAATTGGGTCGATAAAGACCAGTCTGGGAAGATCAAGAAGGGCCGCCATATCTTCTAATAATATTCCTGCATTGTCATCTGATTTCTTCTGATTTATTAGCATACAAAATTTCATCTCAATCGAAAACCGGAAAGTGGCTTAAATTCTACTGGCAAGATTTGACACAAACAATAAGGAATATGCATGTAATACCAATCCGGCTCATATTTTTATTTTACAATTTCTATTAATACGTTACCACGCCTAGTTAATTATTTTTCTTATTGACTCTTATTTGGATTAGAAATAAATTATTCAAAATGTGCAAATATTGCGCGGGAACTTTTGATAAACAAAAGGGAAATGACGACAAAGTTCACAAAAGGGAAATGACAAGTTCAGGTGCGTTCGGTAGGACTGTCCGTCCATGTAGTTTGACTATCGATGACATCCGAAATGTATGTACTTTTATATAGAGGTTTAACAAACAAAAACTGAAAATATTGAAAGTACCCAAAAAAGAAAAACATGCGTTGACAGCTTGTCTCTAGCGGATATTGCAGACTTTGACGTCATATTTTAAAATGGCGTGTTTTAGTTGTTATAATCTAATTTATATGTTTTGTAATGTATTCTGGCAAATAAAGATTTCTGATTTCTGATTTCTGATTTCTACTTGCTATTTTTAATATTTATTTTCTACACCATATACATGTTTTTCGGCACAGATTTATTTTTTGCGGCTATTTCTCGACATGGACTATCGATTAAAAATATAAAAAAAATGCATGCATACTCTCTATTATACAACATCAATCAGAGCAAGCTGTAAAAATGACGTGCGAAGACCAAACTAGGGGATTCTGATACTTATCAGTCTATAGTGCCCTGTACCCTTCACTTGTTGTCAAATTGCACACAAACACTTTGATTCTGTTGCCCCTCAACTTTATCACTACATAGTATAAAACAAAGTCGCTTCCCACTGTCTGTCCCTATGTATGCTTAGATCTTTAAAACTACGCAACGGATTTTGATGCGGTTTTTTTAATAGATAAAGTGATTCATGAGAAAGGTTTATATGTATAATACATACCCGTGCGAAGCCGGGGCGGGCCCTAAGTAATAAAATAAAAAAGGAGTTAATAATTAATATTAATATTTTAACTTAATTCAAATTGAAAAATATTCTAATTTCATGGCTTAAAAAACTTGACTACGATCCTCTAGAAAAAGTATTGGACACTCTTAAAGACTAGCTAACTTTTATTAAATATTTCCACAATACACACACATACTCACATATACACACCCTCACACACCTTCACACACACACACATACACACGTTTAAAAATTGAAACATTGTTAGTATTGGCATATGTTCACACCAATGGGAGAAAACGCTGGTTTCCGAAACACAGTGGGAACTAACTCGGAAACCAGAGACTTCATGTAAAATGCACATGTATTAACTTTTAATAAATTTTATTATTATTATCAAAATATTATTATTATAGGCTTGAGTGTTAATAGGACAGGCGTTAAGAAATGAGGGTATACACAGACGGCTCAAAGACACAAAATGGTGTAGATATGCTGGCGTATTCTCTCATGATCTCAACATTTACTCGTACTCTGCATCTGCCCTGGGTAAGGACAACTCCATCTTCCAAGCCGAATGCGCAGCTATAACCCACGCAGCTACAGAAATTATTAGGAGGAAGGTATCAGGTATGTCCATCCGTATCCTAACTGACAGCGCAGCGGTCCTACTTGCCCTCAGAAGGACACATGTGGACTCTGCCTTAATACAAGAATGCCACAGATCCCTGGAAAAACTCTGTAAGTATAACACAGCCACTCTCCAATGGATCAAAGGACACAGCAACTGACTGGGTAACGATGCAGCTGACGAGCTCGCGCGTCGAGGATCGAGTATGACACCGTTGGGACCTCTTCCTATGGCTCCGATCCCCTTCACGCAGGTTCGCACCTGGATCAGAAATCGCATTAGCGAAGAACAAAATCAATCATGGCAATCCCTCCGGACATGTCGGCAGGCTAGGGAGGCACTAACCCAATGGGATAGTCGCCTATCCCGACGCCTGTTAGCACTACCCCGGCGGAATCTACGCCGTATGGTTGACATTATTACTGGTCATATTGCACTAAACAAACACCTTTACACCCTAGGTATCACTGATAGCCCTCTGTGCAGAGCTTGCATGGAGGCTGACGAAACTGCGAGCCATCTCCTCATCGAGTGCGGTGGCGTCGCATACATAAGAAGAGGGTTCCTGGAACATCAAGGAACCGTGGAGGAAGCCGAGAGGACGCCGGGGAGCGTTCTCGTATTCCTGCAGGAGCTGGGCTGGTTTGAAAACTGATAACGGCGCCGGCTCCACAATTGCGGAAAAGAAGTCCTCGGGAGCAGTAAGAAGTAAGACAGGCGTAAAAGATGATGATAATTCCATAATCATAATTCGTTAAGCCGTGTGGTTCCCGGCAGAGTAGAATAAGACTACTCCAAGTCTTCCCGTGGATGTCGTAGAAGGCGACTTAGGAAACACAAGCTGAACAAAGCTTATAAACATCAATGAGACCTCTCTAACCTGTCTGGCCAGCGTGGAGAGTGTAGGCCTAATCCTCTCACTGCTCTGGCTAATATGGCTCTAGTAGTACAGAGAGGGTCGTGCTCCTGCAGTGGAGACTAAAAAAGTATTGTGATGATGATGAATTTGTTAATAGCCGATGATGCTAGCAACCCATCACTATTTTGATCCCTTTTTTTCTATCTTCACTAAGTAAGGCCTTTGGGTCTTGCGGCCCCGACGCTCTGTCTATCCCGTTAGGGATAAAGACGTGAAAATGTGTAATAAAAAAATTCCAATTCGAAACCCATGGGTATTATTTTATTATGGAATTATTTTGTCCATCCGTAGAATACTTATTGTAGGTTGTTTTTATGAAGTAAGGAACTTCATTTTCTTTATTGTAATTTATTTTATTATAACTAAGAGCGAGGAATCAAAATACAAAATTAATAAAAATAAATCAGCTCGGGTTGTTGCGCGAGGCAAGAGCGAAGCCCTGGGCGATCGCCCGTTCGCCACCCCCTAAAGGCCGCCACTCGTCTCGTCATTATCTAGTAGACGCTTGAACAATAAATACTGTAAAGGTACAGTACTTACTTACGTATTTAGAGAACTTCGTTTGCTTCGCACAATGATTTCAATCATTCACCCTATACGCCGGAACAAACGATTCGTTTTGTCTATTTATTTGTGCGAATTTAATTAAGGGTAGTTAATTCGACCGCCGCCGTCCAATCACACGTCGAATTAATTTTATTCAACAAATAATAACAGCAACTGGGGTGGAATCAGTGGTAATTGTCCGTGAGACTCTGTAGTCTGTAGGGCCAAGTGAAAATGTTGTTATCAAGTTAGAGGCACACGGTACTCTTAAATTGAGTTTAGGCGCTGGCGTGGTGTCGAATTGTAAATATCGGAAAATGTGCTTCGCTGCTACATATCTATGAGGTATCGTTGGAATCGTCGTGGCGGTCCGCTGGTTAAGGCCGTACCTTAATTTTCCGGGTTCCAGTGCTGCCCCCATTTAAAATAAATCATTTCAAAGAAAACGGAGACATTATTTAAAATTTTGCAACTACCAATTCCTAGATAACCCTTCAAAGTATTTTATGAACTACTGTTTACAGTTTATAATGAGCACGTTATGCTTTACTACGCACATTAGTCAAAAGTGGCCGTTTTTCGCAAATGTGCGTAGTAAAGCTTAACGTTCTCACTTTAAACTGTAAACAGTAGTTCATAAAATACTTTGAAGGGTTATCTAGGACTTTGTAGTAACAAAATTTTAAATGATGTCTCCGTTTTCTTTGAAATGATTTATTTTAAATGGGGGCAGCACTGGACCCCGGAAAATTTAGGTACGGCCTTAAAGGCTATGTGAGTCACAGTAAATCCACTGTGGCGCCCTCCATCTCTATTAGTTGTGGTAGAGCCACGCTACTGGCAAAACTCTGTTTTGCTAGTAGCATGAATGGGCCGGCTCGTCCGGGGAAGTACCACAGTCTCACAGAAAATCGACGTCTGAGTAGTAGCTTCACCGCTACTATGCTTCGTTCGGTGAGAGAGAGCCGGAGCCCCGTCTGCCCCCCTTCCTCTGGGGAGGGCCCTGAAAGGACGGTAACGCTCTTGTTACACCCCTGGAGTTGCAATTGTCCATGGGCAGCGGTGATCACTTACCATCAGGTGACCCGCTTGCTTTTGTTATTGCAATCAACGTTAGATGCAACTACATTGATAGAAATAACTGTATAAACCTTTTTTGGCCCTTTAAGTTTTGTATATTTTGTAACTATAAGAAACTGTTTCGCTGTTGGTTTATCAATAAACGAAAAAATAATAATAATAATCTTATCATACTGAGTGGCACATACACTCAACCCTTTTTATACCCACCTCAGGCGAGCTCAGTGGTCCGGCAGAGGTACGCATTACTAACGCTTACGCAAGTTAAGCAACACCGGGCACAGTCCCCACTTGGATGGTGACCACAAGTGGCATTAAAATTTCTCGAGCTCCTCCGTGCTTCGGAAGGCATAGTCCCGACTCCCGGCTGTCATTATTAATGGTAGTCGTCAAGCTATTTCAGATTTTAGACGCCTTTGAATGAGCCATCATGTTCATTGGTCGTTAACTCAACCGATATAGGTGCAACATGCAGAGAATCCCCATATTCGGGCTAACGACCACTGAAAGCCACAAGTCGATACAATGGTCGTTACGCTTCTGCGGTTTCCCAACATGCTGTATATATCGACTATACATTATTCTATCGACTAGTGAAAACGACTCCCTGCATGCGTGACGTAAGTCTCCCGCGCCCCGAATGCGGGCCAGAACGACCAATAAAAATAAGCCAATAGGCAGCTTGAAAAATCTGACACCAGTGTTGGCCACTTACATACTCGAAACAAAAACAAACACGCACATCTCATCCTACGTAAGAAAGGGGGGGGGGGGGTACATAAATAAAAATCGCACGCCATTTTACTACTTTATTTCAATGAGCTTCAGAATGTATGTACAAATAAATAACTAAGAATGTTCAAACAGACGACACGATTTAGTTATGACCTGATACTTCGTTGAAATCTTGACTGCCTCCGTGGTCCAGTGGTTAAAGCGTTTGCCTTGTGATCCGGAGATCGTGGGTTCAAATCCCAAAAGTTGTATCCAGTCTGGTTAGGATTTTGCAGGCTTGAATCACCTGATTATCCGAAAAGAATGATGAGTTCGTGCTTCGGAAGGCACGCCAAGCTGTGTGAGTCCTGAAAGTTTGTACCTATCCTAGGTTTGGTTCTATCTACCCTTTGGGTTGCGGAGGTCAGACTGCAGTCGCTCTGTGTAAAATCCAGTAACCTCATAATATTTAGTATCATACTGCTTGGCAAACAAATAAAAATAAAATAATGGAACATCATCTACAGTCTATAACAGAATCGTGTCGTTTGTTTTACACTTTAGGGGCTAGTTTAAACCGCCTAGATAATGTACAGGTGCCCTATTATTATTGCACGATGAAGTATTTCCTATGAGATCGTACTAATATTACAGATTTTAGTGTAGTTTCCTCTTTTGGTTTTTTTTCAAGGGTTAACTTAAGTATACTTGAAGGGGTTACTATGCCCGTCAATATGAACAAGTTTTCCACTATTTTAACCATTGCTTACATAGCAAAAAATCTAACGTCCCTATAAAAATTATATGGTGAGCTTTTGCATGAGAAAAACCATTCTTTTTATCCCAGCATTGGTTTTACAAAAACATGCGTTTAAAATATAATATATACACTGAATGTAGCAGCCGCTTTTCTTTCCGTTTAGATATATAAAAGCCGATATACAACGAAAAACCTCTCAGATGGTACCTCAGCCCATGAAACTGAACAACTTTTGTTCTACAACCTTCGACTATACTCCTCCATGTACTGTTAAGTGGTGCGGAAAATGTAGCCAAAAATCTAGTTTCAAAAAAGATGGCATAACATTCCACAGGTAAGCCACGTAAGTTTTAGAATAAAAGTTGTTTAGTTTCATGGGCTGAGGTACCATCTGAGAGGTTTTGCGTTAGTTCACAAGAATCGGAATCATGGCAATGCGACTAGCAATCTTTTATTCATCAATATTTTGATCCCTTCATGCCCACCATCTCTTCCATGCTGGTCTTTTCTTCCCGCGCAGATCGTAGAAGAAAATGCGAATCATATTAAATAATGAAATAAGAAATGGTGAAAAAATACCACGTGAGCAGGACTTGAACCCGCGACCTTAGTCTCAAAACGACTATGCTCTTCCCATCTGAGCCATCACGTGTTCCACTCCGCACACCGAATATTGCCACAATTTGATATTCCTACACGCATTAGGATTGCGTCTAGGAATATCAAATGGTGGGAAGACAGAGCCCAGGCTCTGTCTGCTTAGAGCCACAAGACCCAACATACTCTGTCTGCCCCATAATAAAGAAAGACGTGATAGTAAATATGAATCTGTATCACACTAAGGGTGGCCTTTAGGTCTTGCAGCCCTAGGCTTTGACTATACCCCATTACGGATAAAGACATTATACGTGAATTGTCCTTGTGGAAACCTTTTGTAGGGGGCGTTCATGAATTACATGAGACGTTCAAGGGAGGGAGGTTGAACCAAATCTCACGACATCTCACCAGAGGGGAAGGGGGTCGGAAAATTTCTAAAAACGCTTAACGTAAATAATGGACGCCCTCTAACATTTTTCATTGAGTCAACTACACCAAATCGTAGGTATCTAAGAATATCTAACTAACTGGGACTAGACTAACTCATCACTATTGTCAATTAAGTGAAATTGACGTCACTCACTTCGCTTTAACGCTTTAACATTATTTTAACTTTTAACCCTTAATTTCATCAATTATGTAAAAATGTGGCATCATAAATCAAATAAAAAATCTATTTCATTTAGGAAATGAAATAGATTGTTTTTACTAAACAAATCTTTCGATTAAACTGTATCGGGTCAAAGAGCTATTATGTAAAACTAGAGGAGACATGACATATCACTGTTTTGTCCCGTTCAATTGTAGCTAACTCTTAGCTTAGCTCTTAAACATCTTGTACTTTCGTCAGTGTACAATACAGTATATAAGCGAAAATCACACGAAGCATAATTAAAAAATCTTGGTGTGTGTACAATACAGTACGAATAACTCAAGGAACACGGCAAAGCGTAAAGAAGTAACTTTCCATCGGTAAGTAAGTAACCAGATTTCATTGTTTGAAAATTAAATTCAACATAGTTGATTTTGCAACAGATGTTGCTTTTTTTATAATTATACGTTTTAACTTTGCGGAATGGTAGTGTTGTGCGTAGTTTGATTCTCCGAAGATATCGATATAATTATTTTATTTAAATTAGAAAGTAGATAAGTATTGATAATGCAACGGATTTAATTTTCTATTTAAATCTTCCTTCGTGATTAAAAGTTTTTACGTGTCGGCGTGGTAGTGTTGTGCGTAGTTCGATTCTCCGACGATATCGATATCGCTGTCGCTGTGCTCAGTGTCCGAGTCTGAAGTCTGTGTCGACATTCTCGATTCTTCAGCCTGGATGACAAAAAAACCTTTCAAAATAGGTAGGTAGGCACTTAAATAGTAGAATAGAAATTAGTTTCTAATTTTGTTTGAAAATGCATATCTATATTACTTATATTATAGTAGATACTTATATTTCAAAATACTTTATTAAAATAAAAGTTTTTTAAATTTATTATTAGCTTACGTTTGTATTTATACAGGGTTACTGGTATACATGTAACGCATAACTTTTTTGGTGCAAGTTCAGTCCATGATTCTGAACTACTTTCCATAAACACCATTATAGAAAAACGAAAATAGTTTCGTCTTCCCATACAAAATCCATTTGGCTGAGTGCTGATATATATTGGAAGTCGAATTTCTTTTTAATTTTTCTATAATAGTTTTTATGGAAAGTAGTTCAGTATCATGGACTGAACTTGCTTAAAAAGGTTATGCGTTAGATACCAGTAACCCTGTATATTAGATTAAAAAAATCACGTAGATACTCTAAAATGCTCATTCAATGAGTCAAGAACATGTTGCTCAACTCGTATAGGGCTTGTTACAGAGTTTGTGTAAGCAAAGAGTTTATATAAACACAGAGTTTGTATAAACACAGAGCTTGTATAAACATAGAGTGTGTTTAGGCACAGAATTTGTATATTAAAAAAGTTTGTATAAGCCTCCAAGAACGCGCTAAAAAAAATATAAAGATGAAATAAGAACCGACTTTATGAACTAACCTTTCTGAGCTCTCCTGGTTGCGGGGGTTGCTTCGTGAAGTCCACGGCGGTACCTGATGATAAATGTTATGATTACAAAACACTCTTCAAAGTCAGACGTTAACTAAATCAGTTCAAAAATGGAAGTTATCGGGGAACACACATAAAAAAACATCATATACAAGGTTATACAAAAAGGGGGTATCAACCCGAAATGGAGAAAACGTACTTATCAATGCGAACAACTTTTACTATGGGACCATCCCTGTGATCGCGAAAAAAAAATCTGCAGCTTTATAAAAAATTAAATACCTACCGTGCCAAAATGTATGGAGCTGCAGATTTTTTTTCGCGATTTCAGGGATGGTTCCATAGTAAAAGTTGTTCACATTGGTTAGTAGGTACGTTAAGTCCCTTTGGGGTTGATACCCCCTTTTTGTATAACGTTGTATAAATTCGAATTGAGAAGCACCTTCTTTTAAAAACCCCCAACTTTCAAGCGTTCACCCCCAATAACTTTTGAACGGCTGAACCAATTTTCATCAAACATAGCTAAGAATCACCTCGACAGACAAGGCTTTCGAATAAAAAATCATCAAAATCGGTGTATCAAACTGTGTGTGTGTGCTAAACAGCACAGACACACAGATACGTCAAACTTATTACACCCCTCTTTTTCGAAAGGTAAGTAAAAGTGGCCGTCGCCCGAGTATAGCTTACTGGCGCAGTCGGGTACCTAGGTACCCGACTGCGCCAGTAAGACGGTATGTTTTGTTGAGTGTACGTACCTATGTATGACTGATACCTAAAGGCTGTTATAATGAAACAGTAAAACTAATAAGAGCTTATGTACATTCATTATAAGAACGTCAGCTCTCTGACTTAATTCTCTCCCTGCTCTATAATAATAGGCAAGTAACTAAACTGAAGAAATCATATTCTCTGAAAACTCATCCATTATTGCTAACTGCATTCAATTATAAACCTTAATACCTCCTAATTGAGTCGTATCTCCCCACGAAATTGATCTGTTAACACCCCAACAACACTATCCAGCCGAAACACACCTTAATTTACGAAGCAAGATGGTTTAAAATGGCGCGAGTATTATTTCAAGATGGTGCGTTGCCATAGCGACCAAGACGTCGGCCATCTTGTCTTAGTAACGAAGTTTGCGAACGTCTTGAGTTGTGGCGCACAAGCGATGCTTTCGGAATTAAATTCCCGCCCTTTGAGGTTGTCTTGCCAATTATATGTCTCGCTTGTCTCTCATTACTTGACTTTCAGGTTATAAGACAATAACTTTTTAAGTGATTAGGCAAAGAGCACTCTGTTATACGTATATCTAAGATGACTCACTGAATGAGTGAGCGAAGGTCTTCAAGGTAAATTGGGCAATCCGGCGGACGTTAGTAGGTCATGTGCGGTTATAACTTGGAAAGTGGCCTTTTTCAAATTGTCCTGGGTCTTGGGTGTTTATCTATCATCGGGTCTTTTTTAGTCTCCACTGCAAAGGCACGACCCTCTCTGTACTACCAGAGCCATATATTAGCCAGAGCAGTCAGAGTTTCAAAGATTTTTTTTAAAGAAATTGCATATATCTAGCTAGAGGCATATAGGTAGATTGTAAGTACTTAAGTGAAAACCAGATGGTTTTCACAGTCAAAATATGAACTTGAAGGAGAATATAGACTATCATATCATATTTAAGGCCGTACCTGAATTTTCCGGGGTCCAGTGCTGCCCCCATTTTAAATAAATCATTTTAAAGAAAACGGAGACATTATTTAAAATTTTGCAACTACCAAGTCCTAGATAACCCTTCAAAGTATTTTATGAACTACTGTTTACAGTTTAAAGTGAGAACGTTAAGCTTTACTACGCACATTTGCGAAAAACGGCCACTTTTAGCAAATGTGCGTAGTAAAGCTTAACGATCTCACTTTAAACTGTAAACAGTAGTTCATAAAATACTTTGAAGGGTTATCTAGGACTTGGTAGTTGCAAAATTTTAAATAATGTCTCCGTTTTCTTTAAAATGATTTATTTAAAATGGGGGCAGCACTGGACCCCGGAAAATTTAGGTACGGCCTTAACCATCAGCATGGCAAACTTCTACAACCTTAGGTATATTATATATTAGGTAAATGGTACTTATACAATAAGTAGATATTTATTCTGTTATTTATTATATAGTATGTAGTAATGTAATGTTTTATGAATATGTTCTTAATATGTTATATGAAGTATTTATTAAATCGGTAGGTAGTCATAATTAATTTTGCTTTTTGCGCCGAACAAATTACTTTTCTGTTTATTCTTATGGTTGACTGGGAGAAAATGCTCTTAGCATTAAGTCCGCCATTTGTTAAAAGTATTTTTTACTTTAGAACAATAAAGAGTATTAAATAAATAAAAAATAAATATATTTTCGTTCCTTTCTTGACTGTTGAAAACTAATTTATATACATGTCATTTCTTAAAATTACAAAATACTGCCAAAAGTGTGCCATGTCATTTAAAAATAAAAGATAAACTACGTTTGTATGGAAAAGTCTAGGCTAAGGGGACTCTTAAATGAGAATAACAGATTTTTATCTGACTGCCCTAGAAGGATAGGATGCCCTTAATTATGTAACTATTTATCTCATTTTATCGTTTTCTTTGCGCCACCGTTTCTTTTTCACGTGCCTAAATATCTCTCCATCCACTGGTTGTCTGGAAGAGATCGCTGTCAGCGATAAGACCGCCCATTGTACCTATGTATATATATTTACAATTTGTATTTTGTTAATTTTTTATTTATTTTTTAGGTTCAATAAAGAGTTATTCATTCATTCATTCATTCAAGGATAGGTTTATAAAGACTATGTATTTTTTAAGCTTTTCTTCGCCCATTTGCGAACAACGGCTACTTTTGGCAAATGTGCGACGAAAAGCTTTACGTTCTCACTTTAAACTGTAAACAGTTGTTCATAAAATAAGTTGAAAGGATAATTAGGGCTTACTAGACCAAAAATTTAAATGATATCTCCGTTAAGTCAAGCTGGGACCACGTTCGGTGAAACCCGAACGAAACGTCAGCAAAATAAATAAAGGTACGTTTCGCGTTAATTCCCGTATGCATTAATTTAATAATAATGCAACGCGATAGTATTGATATCTCCGTTTCCTTACGAATAAGTAATTGATTTCAAATGGGGATTATGAATTTTTCGGGGTCCAGTGCGAGCGGCAGCACTGGACCTCTTAGAGGTAGGCTACACGATCAGTCTGGCATCAGTCAATTCTATCAGTCTGATCAGAATGATCGGAGAATGGCCGTGTAACCCGCTGAATAACAGACTGATGGTTCTGAATGATGAAAATTAAAATTGTTTTGAATGATCAAAGACTGATTGCGTAACCCGCTCGTATCATTCTCGCGTCAGTCACCGTATTTTAGTTACTTTAATACACACCGTACAACAATGTAAATAAGGTTCATTATAGCTCTTTGCCGTACACGTACTTTTTATCAGTCTGCTGTCATTCTGGATTGACTGTGTAACCGTGAAAAACATCCATCATTCTGGCGTCAGTCACGTCATTCCAGACTGATGGACTTGACTGATGCCAGAATGATAGTGTAACCTACCTCTTTAGTTCATTTACTTAAGTCACAGCCCTACTGACAATAATACCCTGTCAAACAAAAAAGTATTGTCCAAATTGGTCCAGGCGTCTTCGAGTAATCGGTGAACATACATAAAAAAATATATGTAGAAAATTTTGTGAGAAGTTATAATAATGCTATTCGTGCAGATTTTCAAGATATGCGCAAAAACCTGAAAAAGGTACCTTTAACCACCATAACATCCTCAGCACACCCCCCACACTTGAGGAATTTTAGTATATTCATCTGGACACCAAGAGGTATAAATGTAGACACTCAATTTTAAAACCACACAAATGATTTCCCCTGATTTTATTAATTCTCTTACACTATAGGTAGTTGCCGGTAGCTGTAAAGTCTCGGCAACTTATAATTGAGCGTAACTTGCAGCTTCTTGGTAGTTCAGCGTACAACTTTGCGAAGTTCGCAGCTGATGAATGCCTTTGGTTGGCGGGATTCAATTTTAAAGTTCGGGCCATAGGTATTGGAAAAGGTGCTATGTAAGTAGTATATTTAAAAGCCAAGCTCTTGCCGGTGTCATTGTATACCAAGATATAAGCACAGAATAAATAATACAAACGTACAGAAGTCTCACTCAGCAAAGAAATTCAAAGAAATATCTACTCAATGCGGCTAGCGATATGGTTTAATTTAGCTCACGTCAGAACTCAGCACCTTTTCGTATAAATACCTAGACATCCATTGCAAGCCATTTTCATTCTTATTACTCTGGAGAAACGATTCGTATAACTGAATTTACCACCCGGGAAGCCGGTAATAATGTAGGTACGTTTTCGATACCTAAACGGGAAGTGACACAGGCCTGGTATTAGTTTAAAAACCCGACTACAGAAAAATTCTTGATTAAAAGTACGGTTATCTAGTTAATGCAAGCACAGCAGGCAGAAATAGCTAGTAATGTGCATATTTTCGAAATGTGCTAATTAAGCCAATTTTCATTGGATACCCATGACTAAGGAAAAATGGAGTAAGTACAGTAGATCATGGGTGTATTTATTTTATTATTAACTTTAAATGGATTTTTTTTCAGAACTTATGCATATTACTCTAGACATAATCACTTCTATACAAATCTTTCTGTCTCTATCACACTCACACACAAACACACACACACTTACCCACTCACCCACACAAAAACACACCGACATTTATTATTGTTTTGTTATTATTTTAAATTAAAGTGTTAGTAATTTAAAAGTATGTTAAGAAAGAGCAGGATTGTCTGATATTTTGCTTAAGACGATACACGGAGTCCAGTGCTGCCCCCATTTGAAATAAATTATTTGAAAGGAAACCGAGATATCATTTAAAATTTTGATCTAGTAAAACCTAGATAACCCTTCAAACTATTTTATGAATCACTGCTACAGTTTAAAGTAAGAAAGTTAAGCTTTAGTTTGCATTTTTGCAAAAAACCGCCACTTCCGGCGAAAATGCTAACTAAAGCTCATTTTAAACTAACTATAAACAGCGGTTCATAAAATAGTTTTAAGGGTTATCTAGGTTTTACTAGATCAAAATTTTAAATTATATCTCGGTTTCCTTTCAAATAATTTATTTCAAATGGGGGCAGCACTGGACACCATGTATCGTCATAGACAGTCCTAAGTGTATTTTTGTACACTTTGTTGTAAATGAAATAATCGTACATAATTTTATTATTTATTATACGAATGTGGACTAGGCCTATGTCCAGCAGTGGGCGCTATGCGGCTGAAATGATGATGATGATGATAATGATAAATGATTCTTTTAAGGCCGTACCTGAATTTTCCGGGGTCCAGTGCTGCCCCCATATAAAATAAATCATTTCAAAGAAAACGGAGACATTATTTAAAAATTTGCAACTACCAAGTCCTAGATAACCCTTCAAAGTATTTTATGAACTACTTTTTACAGTTTAAAGTGAGAACGTTAAGCTTTGCTACGCACATTTGCGAAAACCGGCCACTTTTGGCAAATGTGCGTAGTAAAGCTTAACGTTCTCATTATAAACTGTAAACAGTAGTTCACGAAATAGTTTGAAGGGTTATCTAGGACTTGGTAGTTGCAAAATTTTAAATGATGTCTACGTTTTCCTTAAAATGATTTATTTTAAATGGGGGCAGCACTGGACCCCGGAAAATTAGGTACGGCCTTAAGAATTCCTGTTCACTCCACCGATTTTTACTCGCGGTCTTTTTCTGTTCGAGCCGTACGTCTTTGGAACTCACTACCACTTACTATCCGACGCGCCCAAACGCTAGCCAGCTTTAAATCCCAAGTAAAATCGCATTTTCTATCCTTATGAAAGGTAATGTCCTTCCCTTGTTTCCACTTAGTTTCTTCATTTTGTCCTGTTATGTTTTCTTTGTGTCAGTTGTATGTATTTAAGTATTAGATGTATGTATGTTTATTATAATTATTGTATATAAGTATGTTTATTATATTGACCACCCCGCACTACCTAATTTCCCATATATTTTTTTCTATTTAAACGAGGTTGCCTGGAAGAAATTGCTTAGCGATAAGGCCGCCTTTTGCGCATTTCCTAGTTTTTAAGATAATTATGTCCTGTTTTTTTACTTTTGTGCAATAAAGGGTATTGTATTGTATTGTATAATACAAACGTAGTCTAGACTTTACTTTGAAACGACATGTCAGATTTCGGCAATTTTTTTTTATTTTTAAGAAATTGCAACTGGTGTTTACAGTCAAAATATGAACTTGAAGGAGAATATTTGACCATACTATCAGTATGGAAAACTTCTACCTACACCCCTATATTTTCTGTCAAGTTCATATTTTGACTAGACCTAGATACATGCAATATCTTTGAAATAACAAAATACTGTCAAAATCTGACATGTCATTACAAAATAAAAGGGAGACTACGTTGTATGGAAAAATCTAGGGTAAGGGGACTCTTAAGTACTTTGAGACATCATGCTTACTTAGCAATAACTGTTTATATTTTAAGGAATCCACGTTTTAATTATTAACAGGGCCCATCCTTAATATTTAAGGCCGTACCTGAATTTTCCGGTGTCCAGTGCTGCCCTCATTTAAAATAAATCATTTCAAAGAAAACGGAGACATTATTTAAAATTTTGCTACTACCAAGCCCTAGATAACCTTTCAAAGTATTTTATGAACATCTGTTTACAGTTTAAAGTGGGAACGTGAAGTTTTAGCACGCACATTTGCGAAAAACGGCCACTTTTGGCAAATGTGCGTAGTAAAGCTTAACGTTCTCATTATAAACTGTAAACAGTAGTTCATAAAATACTTTGAAGTGTTATCTAGGACTTGGTAGTAGCAAAATTTTTAATGATGTCTCCGTTTTCTTTGAAATGATTTATTTTAAATGCCTTAAAAGAGAATTCTCCTAGATTTTCCACAATAACGACTTCTTACAGGTTTGTAGGAAAATACTGGTCATGCATTAAGGCCAATCCGTTTAGTCTTTTCTGAGATATGGTGTTCCGTAGACAGTCTCAAACCAGATAACGTCCTCTCAGGAGTTGCCGTAGAAAAGGAAACATAGAAAATTGCCAAATTAAAAAAAAACTGTCAAAAAAGATCTCCCCTCGGTACGCCTATGCAGTAGATCTTCCTATGTCCTAGGGTGTCAAACAGACATTTTGCTATGATAGTTGTTTAACAAGGAGCCCGTTGGCCACAGTACGCGTTTGTAGGTAACTTACTGACCTCTTTGCTGCTGCTGCTTCCTCATTTGCTTCTTGTGCTTCATCCGCCTGTTCTGGAACCAGGTTTTGACCTGCGTCTCCGATAAGTTGAGAGCACCTGCCAGCTCCACGCGCTCAGGGGTAGACAGGTAGCGTTGGGACTCAAACCGCTTTTCTAGACCTAGGGACATAAAAGCGCTTATAAAAGTTTTAAGCTTTTCTGTAAACTTTCGTTCTTTCGTTCGTAAACTTAGCTGTAAGTAACGATTTGACGTCAAGGTTTGTGCAAAACAAAACAAAGTGACTATTATTAAGAGATATTATAAATATTCTATGATAATAAAGATATTTTGAGTTGAATTGAATTGAAGAGTTTCGTACCTCAAAAGGTAAAATCCGGTCAAGTGCGAGTCGGACTCGTACATAAAGGGTCCCGTACCTCCGTACAATATTTTAAAATCAATACATAATCGGAGAAAATTTCAAGTATTCAGCTATTACGGTTCAAGACCCTGTGACAGACGGACGGACAGACAGCGGAGTCTCTGTAGGGTCCCCTTGGCACTCTTTGGGTACGGAACCCTAAAAAAGGCACACATATTCTGTCCGTCCCAATTTGCTACGAAACTACTGGACTGATTGAGCAGAAGTTTGTAACACATATGTAAGCCAAGTCGAACGCACCCAAAGACGAACGTATAACGTAAATAAATGAATTCTAAATATAGGGGCCACTTATGGGGGGGGGTAAATTAGACATAAAAAACAGTTTTGTGAACTCTATATCGTGTGACAGATCAAATCTAAAAACTTTTTATGAGAATTTTAAAAATATTTATTTATATCGGAATTTTTTAAGTTAATATCAATATCAAATATTTATTCAGTAATTAGGCATTTACAGGCACGTTTACACGTCAATAATTTTAGTGTACATTACGTGTAATGTTTATTTATATCTAAATTATTTTTTTCTTTGCTTAAACGCTACCGATACTAGCGTTTCGCAACGACCACTGCTGAGAAGAAGGCTTTGTCAGTTTACTAAGATATTATGCCTAATACAATGTTATCACAACATAATATGTAAAGCTTGCGAACGAGTGCCAACTCCAATTTATAGAAATAAGTTACACTGAGTAGTCTTAAAAAAACGAAGCCGAGCTGACCAGTCCCTACTGGCGGCACCTGTTCACGAGTTGACGTGGATCAGCCATCGCTGAACTCAACCATATTAGATATTAGAGGGTTATTTAAGAAAATAGGTGAAAATTGACCATCAAATACCTAAAATGTTGGTTGGGCAATGAACGTGTTAACACACTCGTTAAGAAGATTGCAGGCGTCTATAGGCTATGGTAACTTACAAATCAAATGACGAAGTAAGGTTTTCAGCTCGGAAGAACGTAAAGGCTATTTTATTTACCTGTGAGTTGTGGATCTGAGAAGACGGTTCTGGCCTTCCTCCGGCGGCAGTGTTTCAACGCTGACAGGGACAACTCAGACGGTGTGAACAACGCATGGTACGGAACACCTGGAGCAGAGCAGGCAGGTAAAGTTGGTTTTTCAAATTTCAGTCGCTTGGAAACCACTGCCAAGTCGTTACCAGTGGCACCCAACGTGATTCAAACTATTGGAGAGCACGTAATTATAGCAGAAACTTAAGAGGAAACCTCAAGGGCTAGAGAAATGAAAAATAGGTATTTGTAAAATCTATTGCTGTCTCGCTGTGCCCGAACTACAACCGAGCAAGTGCGATAGAGACATACTGCAGCTTGGAATTAAAAATTGAAATTACCTATTAAAAGAACAGAAAATCAACGATTCGTAGTCCCCTGATTTCTTCTCAAAAACTTAACCAATGTAAGTATTTTTTTCAATACGAATTAACAAAGACTTGGGCGGTATTCCTATGTTATAATTTTTTTATATAATCACCCTAAATTTGTTTTCTGGATGTTTGAACACATCGGAAATTCTGGCCATGTTTTTAGGTTTTTGAACGTTCATATCTCTTTTAATAAATAATTTATGAAAAAAAAAGAAAATTAGGGACATGCTAATAGCGGCTATAGATATTCAGGAAAAAAATAACTGTTCCGGCATTATCCAGGGAGAAAACAGGGGACTAGGTTTGTATGGAAAAACGGCCCCTCTGTTTCGTTTTAAATACAAATTATTAGTCCCACCTATTCACAGAGATGGCAACCTACATATTACCTGCAAGAGGTAATATAGGTTCAAACACCAGGTAAGTTAGTATTTTTGCTCCTACTTTGGTTTCACTGGTCTCTGCACGACCTTTCGGTTGATCGATTACAATTTTTAGGGTTCCGTACAAAAAATAAAAAAAGGAACCCTTATAGGATCACTCGTGCGTTTGTCTGTCTGTCCGTCTGTCACAGCCAATTTGCTCCGAATCTACTGGACCAAATCAGGTGAAATTTGGCAGGATGATGTAATCCTATGACCCAAACACAGATGTGCAAAGTAAATAAATATTTTTTTAAAATATTTTCGGGGGACAAATTAGGAAATTGAAAAAAAAAAGTTTTGCAAACCTTACTATGTCATATGTCAAATGAAAGGGCTCGTTATGAGGATCTCAAATATATTTTTGTTATTATTGTACAATAAAAAAATGTTTTGATTTTATTCATGAAAGAATACGAAAATTGACTACCCCCTGATCTCCGAAAGTTAAATTTAACCTTTTAACCCATCTTAATTTTTTTATTAGCTTAATTGTATGTTGTAAAGAAAATGCTGGAGTGTATGTTGTTGCCGCTTCTTTTGCACTTGCGTTTAGGAAGCGGAACTAATCTTAGCTGTAAGTAAATGATCTAAAGTCAACAACTATTATGAAATCGAAAAAAAAAATTACAATTTTCAAGTAATACAAACATCCAAAGATAAATAAATGATTTTGACTTTTGTCACAGGTATGGCACTTCATAGAAGCAGAGTATCATTTGTACTACTACAAACAAAACTACAAAGGAGGGGAGGGAAGAAGGTGCGGGGACGGGGAACGGGGATGCATATTGCGCGGGACCTTAGGACATTCCATTCTGTATGAAATACTCTAAATTAATTCTTTTATACACACAAGAGTGTGTGTAACGATTTTCAAAGTGCCTTAGCACTATTAGCAGTCTAAAAAGTGCCGTACTGGTCTACGAAGTGTTATAATTATAATGCTCTACCAGTTATTGTAGCTCTCTTGAAATGCGCCGTGGCGGGCTACAAAATGTTGTAGCGATCTAGGACGTGTCGTGGTAGTCTACAAACTGTTGTAACGATTTACTACGTGTCGTAGTAGTCTACAAAGTGTTGTAGCGATCTACGACTTGACGTAGTAGTCTACAAAGTGTTGTAGCGATCTACAATGTGTCGTGGTGGTCTAGAAACTGTTGTAACGATAAACGACGTGTCGTAGTCTACAAAGTGTTGTAGCGATCTACGTCGTGTCATCGTAGTCTACAAAGTAATGAAGCGGTCTTCGGCGTGTCGTGGTGGTCTACAAAGTGTTGTAGCGATCTAGGACATGTCGTAGCGGTCTGCAAAATGTTGTAGCCATCTACGACGTATAGTAGCTGTCTACAAAATGTTGTAGCTATCTACGACGTGTCGTAGTGGTCTACAAAATGTTGTAGCGTTGTATGGTGTTCTTCATCAGTTCCAGCAAATGTTTAAATTATTGGCAAAGATATCGAAATCTCTATATGTGTGCAATTGTGCATAGAATATATGAGGATTTCCCTCCATTACCTAGCTCAAACATCGCTCCCTGTTCTTATTTTAAATATATTATAGCAGCGTGAATGTATCATACGTATTTAATTTTCGAACAATGAAATCTGATTACTTACCGACGGAAAATTATTTCTGTACGCTTTGCCGTGACCTACGAGACCCTTAAATTATTCTTACAGTATTTACATAACACACACCAAGGCATTTTTAATGGTTAACCTTGTTTTCGTATGGTTTTTGCTTATAAACTGTCGCTACTAGGCTTATAAGCTAGCAAGCGACTACTTTAAGTTTATGGAGATAGCTACAATAGATGACTGAAAAAATATTTTTGGCCCATCGGTTAGGTTATTAAGGCCGTACCTGAATTTTCCGAGGTCTAGTGCTGCCCCCATTTAAAATAAATAATTTCAAAGAAAACGGAGACATCATTTAAAATTTTGCAACTATTAAATCCTAGATAATCCTTCAAAGTATTTTATGAACTACTGTTTACAGTTTATAATGAGAACGTTAAGCTTTACTACGCACATTTGCCAAAAGTGGCCGTTTTTCGCAAATGTGCGTAGTAAAGCTTAACGTTCTCACTTTAAACTGTAAACAGTAGTCCATAAGATACTTTATCTAGGACTTGATAGTTGCAAAATTATAAATGATGTCTCCGTTTTCTTTGAAATGATTTATTTTAAATGGGGGCAGCACTGGACCCCGGAAAAATTACGTATGGCCTTAAAAAATATTGTACACGTATTTTTTCTTTTCTCTGAGAAAAATAAATAACGAAGATACAGCGCATTTAAATTTCGCATGACGTCACGCTTTTGTACGATTTTTACACATCGGTGACGTCACAAGCCCCACTCTCGAACTTTGATACTCTGTATCTTTGTGAATTTTTACTTTTTTGGTAAACTGAAAAATATGGGTACATTATTCTTGGATAATCTTACTAACGGACCAATTAGAATAATACTTTTCTGACCCAGTCATCATCCCTATTGAACGAGACAAAACAAAAGAGCGATATGTGGTGTCTTCTCTAGTTTTACATAATAGCTCTTTGGTATAATGTAAAAAAGAAGCTCGTAAAAATAAACTTACCTTGCGACAAAAAGTAAGGTGCTTCCACACTTTTATAAGTATTTGGGGTGTGTAAATATGCACCCAATGCACCCATAGCCACTTGAAGATATGAACCTTCCCTTGGCACATGGGGTCTCACATCATTTGGCACAGGAAAATATGATTTGGGCTCTCTCTCGTATTCAAATCTCCTATTTTCAGTCGGAGGATGAAAATTCTTTTGCTGACCTCGGTATAGAATGTCTTCGATCAAAAAGGAGGTTTTTGAGGGCTGATCTTGGTTGGTGTTGGTTGGAGAATCGCTTCGGGTTTCCTCCATTGTTGGTTGTTAGTTTTTTTCATAACTTTGTATATTGCACATTTTTTTAAATATATTCACACTAAGTTTTACTGTTCTGTCGACATCTTTTAAAATGGTCGAAAATGGAAGAATTTACGCAATATTTTTTCCTTCAAATCTTCTTTATAATTCACACTTGTAAAGTTTTATTGACGCACTTCTATACTTTATTTTTTAAATTATAATAATTTACGTCAAAAATATTTCAAACCTAGTTAAAAAAAAACTTTTTGAAAAGTTTACACAGAGAACCACTTTCTTTAAATTTTTGCGTATTACAAGTACCGTTCGATTTTCAAAATCATACTCACGCGAATAAAATTTTTCTATATTGTATTTTTTTTTAAATGGACCGATTTTAAATTTTGAATTTGTTCGTATTGAAGGCAATAGCGCGCCAAAATGTGACAGTTCTTTTATTTTTTAATCACTCACAAGATTTGGGCAATAACGCAGCGATTATGAGTATAATCGGCGGTTTGTCGACTGATGTCAGAAACGAGGTGATTTCGCCCGCGAGCCGAGTTTAACTGTCGTGGATAGGGTGGCCGGGGGTTGAAGGGTGACGCCGCCCCCAGGTGGGAGGGAGAGTTTTCTTTTTTTAGCCAAAGAGCTACATGTTATGTAGGCGAGGGAATTAAACGATTTCAGCCATTCCTTTTACAGTGAAATTTTAATAAAATTCGCTTTTTAGTTTATTAAATGTTTTGGGGAAATTTAAAATACAGTTTACGAATTAATCCGTTAATACATAACTTATTATTGGACTTTATGGCCCTGGGCTATGTCTGTCCCGTAAGAGATAAAGATGTTATAGTGTAACATATATACTTAACAAGTAAAATTTTACCGTTAATCAATAAGATTAACGTAATAAATAGGCATAAAAAATATTTCATATGAATATTTAAAATAAAAAATAAATATTATATGAATAATTATCTTTATTATAATAAAGTTTAAATTAAATTAAAGCTAAATAACACATATTTAAAAAAAAATAAAACTTATATGTACCTCAAAGAACTAAAACTAAAAAAAATATTATATTATTTATTGAGATTATTTACATTTGAACAAAAAAGTTTAATTAAAACTAACCTATAAAATAATCGAACTTAGAAATAATATACCTATGTCCATACGTCGTCATTCCATGGCAGTGTGCCCAGGTGACCTAATTTTTAACGCGGGAGTTTTTAGCTCGCGTTCCTAGTCACAAAATACCAATAAATAAAACGGAACGCAACTCTTCGTGTCAAACATGATGAGGGTTTCTTTGACATCTGTAGTGCCAATGAGTGGTCAAGACGACACGTCGCAAATACTTCGCGTAGGGCTTCAATAATAAAAAAAAAGTGACTTTAATTTGTCGTCTATTTCATCGGTTACACTAAAAACACATTTTACGAATGCGAATGCTGAATTTGCTTACAAAAACATCAAAATCACTGTATGTGTGGATAGAATATTTGAGGAGTTCCCTCGATTTCTTGAGGATTCCATCATCAGATCTTCACCTGGTAACAATAGGACTAACTTGCATGTATACTCTGTCAAATAAAAATATTTTTTTTAAATTGGTTATAAAACGGAGAAGTTGTTTACGAACATACATAAAAAATATATATGTACATTCAAATTGAGAAGATCCTCGTTCTTTGGGTTCCGTTTCCCAAACGATGCAAACAGGACCCTATTACTGAGACTCCGCTGTCTGTCCGTCAGGGCTCTATCAAATGAACCGTAATAGCTAGACACTTGAATTTTTCACCAATTATGTATTACTGGGGCCGATTTAACAACAAATACTAAAAATAAGAAGAAGTTAAAAATTAAAAAGGGTTGTCGTACAAAAAAACGTGCTTTTTCAGCGTTTTTAACTCGATATATAGACTGACATTAACTAGATAAGTACTTGAAATTTTTACCGATTATATATAACTATTGCCGCTATAACAAGCACTACTAAAAATAAGATAAAGTTAATAATTAAAGGGGGTTGTCATACAAGAAACGTTTTTTGTGCGTTTTATAACATTGTACGGAGGTACGGAACCCTTTATATACGAGTCTGACTCGCACTTGCCCGTTTATTTGAAAATACGCCATATTCATTGAATAACTCCCGCGTGCAAAAACAGGTCTCCAGCTGTAACATGCATTGTTGAGCCGAAATCCGGTTCACGAGCAAATTTTAGTTAATGAAGCAATTAAACTGATAACGTAGTAATTTGCCGGCATTCGCAATTGGAAAGCTCTCAATAATACAGGGTGACTTTTTATCCACCGGCAAATTTTTTGGAACAAGTTCAGTCCATGATTACTGAACTACTTTCTATAAAAAACGTTATTATAAATCGATAAAAAAAAGTTTAGTATCATCGACTGAACTTGCTTTAAAAATTTTACATATAGGATAAAAAGTCAGCCTGTATAAATAAGAACCTTTTTTTCCACTTCTTTTCTATCCTATATGTACGTGGTCAAGTCTCATTGTATACTTATCTGAGTTGGCTACACTGGATTACTAGTAAGGGTCAGTTCACACCGAGACGCGACGCAACGTGACGAAGCGCGCACGTGAAAAAAATATGGAACTTGTTTACTAGACAAAAAGAGTGGGAGCCCGCTGCGCCTCGCTATGCATCGCTACGCAGCGCGGCATAACGGGCTGTCGCTGAAATCAGTATCTTTTTGCCTAGTAAACAAGTTCTATATTTCTTCCAAAGTGCGCGCTACGTCGCGTCGCGTCGCGTCTCGGTGGGAACTGACCCTAAGTCGATGATTAAGATCCGATTGCCATAACGGCATTAACTTAGCTGTAAGTAACGATTTGACGTCTACATTTGTGCAAAACAAAGTGACTATTATTAAGAAATATTGTAAATATCCTATAATAATAAAGATATTTTGACTTACCTACGCATTTAAAGCATGTGTTAGAAATGAAATACCAGGGTGATGGAGGAAAAATATAATTTATTTCATATTTTAAACCACTATTTACTATATTTCTTGTTACTTTTCATAGCAAAGCTGAAACTACTTTAATCTATATTTCACATTAACAGAATTATCAGAAATCGAGGGTACATATAGTTACTTGGGAAAATACATTGATAAAACAATAATAAGTACGACTGTACTTTACTTGTTATATTAGGAACTAACACCAAGATATTTGTTATTTCATAGCAGTTCTCCAGAAATAGAATAATCCTTACAGTTATCACAAACACATGAATATTTCAAATGATTTAGGTTATCTTTAAGCATTACAATTATATCACACCAATACAACTTATTAACTAATAATCCAGCTATCTATTAATAACACAGTTTAAGAGAAACACAGTAACTGCTAGATGCTAGTACGGAAATACAGTAATGAGGGGTGAAACTGTTGAAATTGCGAAATTGTTTATCAAATATTTTTCATTTAGATATTGCTCCAAGCATTTAATTGCTGTATAAATCAATAAATTAAAGTAATAAGTAATCTAATTAGTAACGAGTGAGTGACGTAGTACGAGTGATCTACGTAGTACATGCCTTTTATTTCAATCAATCAAACATTTTAATTTGTAAACGGAACAAACATACTCCCTTAATGGTCTGTGAGAAAAGAAAAACAAGTAGATTCCTGGTTTTTTTCAACTGCTTCTCTTCCCGCGTAGATCGTAAAAGCCGATCGAGGGAATGTAAATTAATCATATATTACAATAGGCGATGCGGTTAGCAACCCATCACTATTATGATTTCTCTTTTCCACCTTCATGCCCACCATCGCGCTAAAAGTGGCCTGGGCCTTACCGCCCTACGCTCTGTCTGCCCCGTTAGGCATATAGAGGTGATAGTGTATCGGTATCCGAACAAACATTCATACATCATCCTTCCATGTGTACCTTCAGACAGACATTCACATTTATATCTAATATTAGTGGATTGGATAGGTATTATTACTCTAAAGACCTGTCGCTCCAACAACCCGTTTGTCGCTCCTGTGACATACACCCATGTTCCGTAATTGACATCTGATCGACAAAGCGTCCCTCGCTTAATTCGGCATAACTTGAAAGCCTGCTCAATACAAATTGGCAGATTCCGCGTCAATTCATGTCGTAATTTACAAGTTAGGCTGTGTTCAACGTGGTGGAAAATATACAAATTTGTATATAACATCTAACAAAATATACTGAAACTATTTTAAGGCTGAATTCAGTCCATGATACTGAACAACTTTCCCCAAGGAACATATATCGAAATACGAAAAATAATTTTTTGCCTCCCACACAAGTTGAGCGATCAGCTGATCCGAGTTTTTTGCAAAAAAATATTTTTCATAATTCGATACATGTTTCTTGGGAAAAGTTGTTCAGTATCATGGACTGAATTCGCCCTTAAAATAGTTTCTGTATATTTTGTTTGACCCAGTATAACGGTTGAATAATAATATTTTGTTTATTATAGAATAGTTGGTTTTTAAACCCTCGACTAAACATAGGGTGTTATAAGTTTGACGTGACGTGACTGTGTGTCTGTTTGTGTCTAAAATCATGTCATGTCATCTAAAAATGTATAATCATCAGTTCTTTTTTAGTCTCCACTGCAGGAGCACGACCCTCTCTGTACTACCAGAGCTAAATATTAGCCAGAGCAGCCAGAGGATTTGGCCTACACTCTCCACGCTGGCCAGACGGGTTGGAGAGGTCTCATTGATGTTTATAAGCTTTGTTTAGCTTGTGTTTCCTAAGTCACCTTCTACGACATCCACGAGAAGACTTGGAGTGGTCCTATTCTACACTGTCGGGAACCACACGGCCACACGGCAATAATTTATACAATACACCAAATATGGTAACACACACTTAAAACCTAAGTTGACCATTTCCATATATAAATGAAGTTTGGAAATAAAATGAATTTTGGAAAAATAATCATTTTTTCATACAAGCTTTTGGCCAAAGACAAGACAAACGCAATAAGCCCATGGCCGATGGTTTTGGATCGTTTTATTACAAAGTTCCTATAGCCACCTTCCGGCAGCTTCATATTATAACAATATTGCATTGTCATCAAATTTACATCAGCATACAAACTCATCTCAATCTGAAGCCGAGAAGTGGCTCAAATTTAACTTGCAATATTTGACCAAAACAAATAAACTAAACAAACAGTGTAAGCTAAATGAAAGCTTGTAAAAAATAAAACATGCCAAGTCCGAGTTAAACTCGCGTGGAGAGGTTTCCGTACAATTGATTGAATGCTTATAGGTTTTCCTGTAATCTACAAGCAATGAACTACCTATATTTTGTATTTTTTTCAAAATTTTAGGCTCAGTAGTTTCGGAGATCAGTGGGGGAATGGTCAATTTTTGTCTTCTTTCATGAATAAAATCAAAACTATTTATTTTTCAATTATAACAAAAATATATTTGAGATCCTCATAACGAGCCCTTTCATTTGATATATGACATAGTAAGGTTTGCAAAACTTTTTTTTTTTAATTTCCTAATTTGTCCCTCGAAAAGGACACTTATTTAAAAAAAAAATAGTTTACTTTGCACATGTGTGTTTGGGTCATAGGATTTCAACATTCTACCAAATTTCACCTGATTTGGTCCAGTAGATTCGGAGCAAATTGGCTGTGACAGACGGACGGACAGACAGACGCACGAGTGATCCTATAAGGGTTAAGTTTTTTTAATTTTTTGTAGGGAACCCTAAAAACAACTAAGTATTATTTAGTTTTTGTAAAGTGAAGCAATTTTTTAACAATATTCACTACGTGCATGCACCTGAATTCCCATACATAGCTACGGTTGGGGGTGAATTGCCGTAAGACGGTGTAACCCACTCCCGGATCATCCCCGCATGCAAAGCGGATGTAGCGCGACCGATATGAGTTGATACTTTTCGATTTTTGATCATCAACAATATTTTTAATATAGTTTTTGTTGGGGTTAATAGAAAGTCGTCCCACGAGTGCTAGTGCAGGACTGGGCTTCGCTTTTACACAAGCTTTTAATTAGTTTCACCAGTCCCGTTGTGTGTCCGTAATAAAATCTTGCAAGCTAAATTAGACCTACTTCCCATTATTCGATTGAGTTGAAACCTCAACTTACTTAAGTAAGATGGGTGGCAATGCAATATTATGGTACCAATGACCTGATCTCATGATGAAGCCGGAAGATGGTCATGGCATCTCTATGATAAAAAACAATATAATCCCACCGAGTTTAGGCTCAATTATTTTGTCTTGTTCTAGAAAAAAGCTTGTTGTAAAAATATTTTTAAAGGTACTTATAAGTTTTAATTTATAAAAAAATTATATATTATTTAGCTTTAATTTAATTTAAACTGTATTATATATAAAAAAAATACTTATGACTTATGACTATTAGTATTTCTTATTATGTTATTTATGTTCGCTCGTTCGCAAGCATTACAATTTATAATGTGTTAACATTGTATTATTTTATAAGTATTTGTAAATTGACAGACATGACAAAACCCTTCTGGCGCGTAGGTGACCAATACTGTGTAAATGAGTTTGTTTCGGCGTTTCTTCTCAGCACTGGTAGTTGTGAAAAAAAATTCTTTAAAATTATTAATTACTTTTATTTGTACAAAACTTATTGACGTGTAAAAGCCTGCCAATAAAGACATAGCAATAATTAGTTGTATATCAGGCCTGTTTCCCACAGGGGTAGGCAGAGACTATGGACCACCACTTGCTACGATCCAAACAGACCTCTTTCGCTTTATCTACACTCATCAACCTCTTCATACATGCATTAATTTGTATATTACTTACCTACTAACTTAATTTGTGTACCTAGATAACATATCGGACCATTTTTTTCAACGTTGAAACCTTTAACCTTAATTTAGTTTATTCAAGTACACTTGGAAATTTACAAACATACACATAAAAAGATAAGGAAAACATAGTACTTAGGTGCTACTTATTTCTAAAGAAATTTCTTCCAGTAGACCCGCGAGAGGAAATGGGAAAAAAGGTGTAATTGGCGTGTACCTACAATACAAAACTAAATAAATAAATAGACAAGATATATACCTACATAAACATACATAAATATACTTACATAAATACATAAATAAATATATATTCATAAAGCATATATACAATAAAAACATATGTTAATATTTCTAAATATATTAGGATGATAAATACAGATAGTGATCTTTTACTCGTTTCTTGAACGTCGTTATGGTTTTGGACTCTCGAATGTTCGGTGGTAGCTGATTCCATAGCCTAACTGCCTGCACGGAAAAGGAGTGAGTATAGGTAGTGGTGCTATGTGTTGAGAAATGAAGGATGGATTTAATATGATTTCATTTATATAGGATCGTCAGTTTTAGTCCGTGTAAATTGGAGGAAGTAATAAAAAGGATTCCTTCCGTTTGTAAGTGAATTTCTTATAAAATATTGAATTAAAAATTGGCACGCCAGGTTTTCATACAAATTGAACGAATTTTTTTATTTAGTAGTATATACAGATCTGTGTTAATTATATCCCTAATCCCAACGACCAAGACCATTCGACCCCCAATCTTTTAACCCCCAGCCGTAATCCTCACGAGAGGCGTGTTCAACCAATCAGAGCGCTCCGCCGTCGCCGCCCGCCCCGCGTCCGCCAATGAGGTTGCAGCAATTAGGGTGAAAAAAGCCCGCTTTGGGGTCGACTTTCGTCGTTTGTTCTGTTATTCTCGACTAGGATGATAGCTGGATTTGCTTGGGGAAGTCTGTATTTTAGTTATTTAAAACTTAATACAGTATTTATTCTGAAGGTCGGTCCTCCATCAGCTATAGGTATAACTAAAAAGGTATTGAATACGATATAAAAATGTTGTTGTTGTTTATCGTGTATGTAAGTGGCCAACACTGGTGATTTTTCAAGCTGCCTAATGGCATCAGACATAGCTTAACGACTGCCATACAATAATAACAGCCGGGACTAACGGCTTATACGTGCCTTAAAAATGTATTGAGTCCACATATCTCAGGTCAAAGCCCGTTTGCCAAAGTTGCAAGCCAAAGTTGAGGAGCTCGATGGCCCGGTGGGAGTACGCATTGCTAGCGTTTTCACAAGTTAAGCAACCCCGGGCGTGGTCCATACTTGGATGGGTGGCCACAAGTGGTACAAAAATTTCTAGAGCTCCTCCGTGCATCAGAAGGCACGTAAAAGCCGTTGGTCCCGGCTGTCATTGTATGGCAGTCGTCAAGCTATGTCAGATGCCTTTAGGCAGCTTGAAAAATCTGACACCAGTGTTGGCCACTTACACACACGAAAAACAAAACACAGGTCAAAGGCAAATTTTAAAAAACAAATTAAGAAATTATTATTGGAAAAACAGAGATTGGTCGCTAACTCGCTTAGGTGACGGACTACTCGTAACATGGATCGAATCGCAAATCGTGATTATCCCTTTCTCTACTTCTTACTTTTCATGTTAATTATGGTCAATGTTTCTTTTTCACGCTCTTAATTCAAACACGTCTGCACTTTATTCTTATATTACTTCTCTTTTTATTATTTTTTTAATTATCACTCGTTCGACAGGCTTACGTTCTCTTACTTGACGGTGATGACTGAAAATCAGCGTTTGCTCCCTGAGCAAGTGTTAAGCTGAGTCATTGCCTTTTTGTGTCACTGCTGTACCTACACCGAATGTCGACGTATATTGTTAATATTTAGTGTTAATTTATGTAGGTATACCTATTATGTGTGTGCCTCAGATAAACAAATAAAGTATCTATCTATCTTATAAGGTCTTTGGAGAAAATGCTGCAGTGCAGTTTGTTGCCGCTTCTTCTGAACAAGCGCTTAGGCAGCGGCCCTAAACTACTCGTAAGCTGTAAGTAACGATGTCACGTAAACATTTCTGCAAAACAAAACAAAGTAACTATTATTAAGAGATATCATAATCCCATGACAATAAAGATTTTTTGAATTAAATGTTAGTTTGATTGTAAGTTAACATTTTGGAGAATATGCTGCAGTGCAGTTTGCTGCCGCTTCTTCTGAACTAGCGCCTAGGAAGCGGTCCTAAACATAGCTGTAAGTAAATGTTCAGACGTCAACAATTATTATCGTAAACAAAATTGTCAATTATTCTGTGATAAAAATATCCTTCTTCTTTTTCTTCCTCACCTTATCTCACTTTACGTGGGGTCGGGACAGCATGTGAGTCTGTTATTACTCTCCATGCTGAAAATTTTACGGCCGGCCACCGGCCTTAAATCATCCTTGGGAATACATTCGTGCAAAAAGTTTTACAACCGGGCGCCGCCGTACGCCAATCCTCCTTGGGAATGCAGTTCTACGACATCCAAATACCTGGAGTGGTCCTGTTCTACTCGGCCGGGAACCACATGGAAATGCCGTTTTGCTAATTGCAAACGCATTGTAAACCAACTGAACTCAACCTTTTTGAAGTCGGCTAACACTTTTTTAGTTATGTTTCCGAGATTACGGCGCCACCTCGAGATAAGTCACGCGCTCATTAGTGCAAGTGCGAAGTGGAGCACCCTCTATAACGCTGGCGTTTAAAATGTTTTTGTGTTTGGACGTGTTTGTGTACAAAGATAATTTTTTCAACCGATGAAAAAAGCAAAATGTGGTAAGAACTAGTTTACCTATTGGATAAGTTAAGCTTTTTAGCATTTTTGCTTTATGTGGCCGTTTTCTGCAAAAATGCTAGTTTAAACTGTAAACAGTTTAAAGTTAGTGAACAAAATAGTGTGAAGGATTATCTAGAGTCCCATGGCACAGGCCGGAATCTCCTAAGGTACGCGCAATATGCGTCACCCAGGCGTCACCGTTCCCCGTCCCCGCACCTCTCCCCCGTTTTCGCCTCGATGACTCACGTTGGCCGTCAAGAACCGGGGGAGAGGTGTGGGTGCGGGGAACGGGGACGCCTATTGCGCGTACCTTAGGAGATTCCGTTCTGTTTAATCTTACTGTATTCTGTGCCCATGGTACAACATTTTAAATGATATTCAGTTGCATTTCCTAGTTTTTAAGATAATTATATATATATCTCCGTTTCCATTCAAATAGTTTATTTCAAATGGAGGCAGCACTGGAACCTGAAAAATTCATGTATAATGTTATTAATAAACTTTATTTTATTTTATTTATTCAAGAAACCAACAGCGTTTATAGTTTTTATAGTAAGGCTAATAACAGGTTTCTCTAAAATACCAACATGATAGAAGTGTACAATAGTTACTGTTTAAAAGGAAAAAAAATATTTTTTCTTTACAATTTACAGTGTCACAATGGAGTAAATATTATTATACTTATTACATGTTACATAAATTTAGTATTTAGCCACTCGCAATGTGAAATCTGCAAATTCAATGCATTTACAACAAATTTACAACAAATGGGGAATATTATTCAGATTAAGTATGTATGTAGTTCAAAAAAGGCTAGAAATAATAACCAAATTGGGAGTTAATGCGTAAACTAAGTGTAACTTTATTAAAATTTTGCGCCCGTGACTTATAAATAAATTTATTAAGGAAAAACTCGTTGTAAATATTTTTTATGAAATCAGCAATAAACATAACCCCTTCATTGGCAGTCAAGTAAAAAAAAAAGCTAAACAAGTCCTTGAAAAGTGCAAACTGAGTTGAGTAGGTAGATACAATCATAAGAGGGACAACACTGCCGACGATTCTTGGTGTGGGAAACAAGGGACGTAGCCTCCACTGGAAGAGACAGTATGCCTAGGTACCGGCAATCGTCTGTTCATAAGTAGATTCTATGTAATATTATATGTTATGTTTGTCAAATAAATTATTGATTGATCGATTAATTCATCATCATCAGGTCTTTTTTTGTCTCCATTGCAGGAGCACGATTCTCTCTGTACTACCACAGAATAAATAATACTAACGTACAGAAGTCTCACTCAGCAAAGAAATTCAAAGAAATATCTACTCAATGTGGCTAGCGATATGGTTTAATTTAGCTCACGTCAGAACTCAGCACCTTTTCGTATAGATACCTAGACATCCATTGCAAGCCAATTTCATTTTTATTACTTTGGACAAACGATTCGTATAGCTGAATTTACCACCCGGAGGGGCCGCCTGCGCGCATAGTAATAATGTAGGTACATTTTCGATACCTAAACGGGGAGTGACACAGGCCTGGTACTACCAAAGCTATACTTATAGCCAGAGTAGCAAGAGGATTTGGTCTACACTCTCCACGCTGGCCAGACGGGTTGGAGAGGTCTCATTGAGGTTTATAAGCTTTGTCTAGCTTGCGTTTCCTAAGTTGCTTTCTACGACATCCATGGGAAGACTTGGACTGGTTATTCTACTATACCGGGAACCACACGGCAATTTTTTTTACAATAAGTACATTATTATACGAGTATGTCAACACACACTTACTTAAGGCTCCGATATCGACGTTTGATTGATTGATTGATCTTTATTCCTAACCCCTAACCTATCAAGTTTCAATCAAAGGATGGTGTAGGTCCTTTTATTGTTTCAAGGGAGCTTCTGGCGACAAATCTATACGACTCCACTAATTTTCATAGCCGATTGAGTGGCGGACGACGCCTAAAGACGCCACACAGTCCGCAAAACAAATATCACGTCAGACGTACTACGACTTGTATCAAATTGTGTCTTCAATTTTTTAAATTAAAAATGATTATAGTGAAGAATTTTATTTATGGATTACAAAAATATACACGACTTATATTTAAATGTAATTTGGAATATGAAATGCTAAAAAAACATCTACCTCGCTCGTCCGAGCGTGTTCCCGGTTGCATCCTGTTGTATGTACGCAGTCGGGATATTTGTTTTTTTTAATGTCTTTGCTTGAAGGGAGGCCTTTGCCTAATAATGGGACACCATAGGCTAGCAAAACTTACTTGTGCTCTCAGTAGGGTAGTAGAGTGGGCCACATCCAGTACCTCTATAGCCACACTCCCTCGACCCTTACTCTATTAGCGCTAACATACGTGTCTTATCGTAACTTCGTCGATTGCCTCTTATTTGGTGACTAATTAGATAGGTGAGAGAGAGGGCTCAGCTCTGTGGGAAACGAGGAAAAGGCAAAACTTATACCGAGGTTGTTATTTTTTATACTTATAGGTACCTAGTTTAAAAAAATCTAGTTTTTAGGGTTCCGTACCCAAAGGGTGCAAACGAGGCCCTATTACTGAGACTCCGCTGTCTTTCCGTCTGTCCGTCTGTCCGTCTGTCACAGGGCTCTATCTCTTGAACCGTAATAGCTATAACAACAAATACTAAAAATAAGATAAAGTTAAAAATTAAAGGGGGTCGTCATACAAGAAAAGTGTTTCTTCAGCGTTTTAAAACATTGTACGGAGGTACGGAACCCTTCATGTACGAGTCGGACTCGCACTTGCCTATTTATTATCCATGCTGGGTGCATGAAGGGTTCCGTACCACCGTACGGAACCCTTCATGTACGAGTCCGACTCGCACTTACCCGTTTATTCTCATTGATATGTAAAACAAACGTTTGATATTTCCTTTTCTGTAAAATGTTGTTCGGACCGCGATAGTCATTTCATTTCTTAAAACAGACCCCGAACGAAACTAAGCCCTGGCCTAACATCTTTCCTCGTCTATTCTTTATTACATATATTCTAGAATGCACCTTTTCTCTCCTACTCTTTTCAGGACCTCCAGAGGTACCTTTAGGTACATTTCCACAACAAAGCGGATCCCCCTAGCTCGGCAAATTAACAGAAATTGTTCGGCTAAACGTATAAATTCGCCTTTGATGCAGCCCCACTATGAATTCAATTATTGCTGTCAAAACAATTTTGTACAAAGTGTACTATTATTCGATGCACGTGTTATAGAATTGTATGAAATTGGTCGGAATAATCAGTGTTTTTTTGTTTGTTTAGAATCTTACGCCTATTTGTTATTAAATATTTTTAATTTCCCCAAAATTTCGAATTTCATAATACTTACACATATACAGGCTGACTTTTTATCCACCTGCTAAATTTTTGGAGCAAGTTTAGTCCATGATACTGAACTACTTTATATATAAAGTTATTAAAAATTTATAAAAATTTTTCGTCCTCCCATACAAAATCCGTTTGGCTGAGCGTTGATTCGTATGGGAAGTCGAAAAATGTTGATCGATTTTTAATAACTTTTTTTATAGAAAGTCGTTCAGTATCATGGATTAACTTGCTCCAAAAATTTAGCAAGTGGATTTTATCCACCTGCTAACTGCTGTTTGTTGAACTGTTATAATATACAGGCTGACTAAAAAGTCAGCCTGTATATTATAACAGTTCAACAAACATGTAAAAAATAAAAATAAAGGTTTTACCCCGCTTAGATAATAATTTTATTTTTAAATTGTCAGAAATCTGCTTCGATGAACAGATCAGCTAAATTCTATTTTTTTCAATCCGTTTAAAAATAAGTATGATATGAGCCTTTAAAATCTGGTGGAAAGGTAAATTGTCAAGTAACAGAATAAACGGGCAAGTGCGAGTTGGACTCGTACATTAAGGGTTCCGTAACACCGTACAATGTTTTAAAACGCTGAAGAAACACGATCTTTTATGACGACCCCCTTTAATTTTTCCTTTTTTTTATTTTTAGTATTTGTTGTTATAGTAATACATAATCTGTGAAAATTTCAAGTATCTAGTTAATGCCATTATAAAGATCTAGTTAAAAACGCTGAATAAAACACGTTTTTTGTATGACGACCCCCTTTAATTTTCAACTTTTTTTCATTTTTAGTATTTGTTGTTATAGCGGCCACAGTAATACATAATCGTTGAAAATTTCAGGTGTCTAGGTATTACGGTTCAAGAGATGGAGCCCTGTGACAGATGGACAGACGGACAGACAGCGGAGTCTCAGTAATAGTAATAGTTTGCACCCTTCGGCTACGGAACCCTAAAAAGGATGCACGTATAGAAATGTGAAGTCACTGCCATTAAGTTTCGCGCGTTCGAAGGAGTTAGCGAGATGTCCCCACCACGCTCCCACTTTTCTTCATACTAATATTTGAAATGCTAATTAGGTAAGTAAGGTATGTACTGCTTCATTTAATAACCAACTATCTTGTTGTTTCCAGAAAAAAGATTTATTTTTAGTTAATTTTTGTTTCGTTAAATACCTACAAGGTCTAAACAAAATATACCTACTATTTTAATTAAGGGTGAATTCAGTCCATGACACTGAACAACTTTCTCCAAGGAACATACCTACTTATATCGAAATATGAAAAAATATTTTTAGCCTCATTTCGCCATAATTATTTTTGGCCATACATGTTGAGCGATCAGCTGATCCAAGTTTGTATGGAAAACAAAAAGATACTATTTTTTTATATTTCGATACAATATATATTATGTACCTACCTTGAGGAAAGTTGAACAGAAGAGACTGAATTCACCCTTAAAATAAGTTTCAGTATATTTTCCGTTATCTTCTTCGTCTAAGCGAGCTCCCGGTTGCATCCTCAGCTGTGCTGCTTCGGAGCCCGGGGTGCGCTTTCCCGCTTTTTCTTCTCCAAATATAACATGCATGTCAATGGTCACCCAAGGATGCCAAAGACCTTGCAAACTGGAGAAAAAATAGCCGGAACAGTTTAAATTGATTTGGCTATAGTTTTACGACCGGCCGCCTGCCTGACGTCAACCCTCTTTGGGAATGTATTTGTGCGAAAAGTTTTACAACCGGCCGCCGCCCGACGTAAACCTTCCTTGGGAATGCAATTGTAGCACGAGATGTTTGTGCTCAGTCCTTTAGTCGCCTCTTACGACATCCACAGGAAGAGATGGAGTGGTCCTATTCTAACCCGGAACCACACGGGTATTTTCTTAGAAGCTATACGAGTATATTGTACAAAATCAAACACAGTCAAGTATCCAATTAACCGCTTCCGATCCCGTTTCCTTACTCCAATAGGATAGGTGACATCCTTTAAAGACTGAAGACGCCGTCACAAGAAGTACCTACTTCCACGTGACAGTTGAGGCTATTAGAATAAACCATTGTTTAGAATACTTAACAAGACGTCAAGAAACGGGGCTAAAAAGGAAACGAATACAATAGAGCGATGGTTGAATTTGAGACGCGACACGCGCGCGCCACGCGGCAAGTAGCGGAACTACCCTCTTGGTGAACAATGGGGTTTAAATAGGGGGTGTTTTAGTACAATTAGTTGATATTGTTCACTTTAATATGTAAGTCACCTCGTAAAAAATAGACCGGCCAAGTGCGTGTTGGGACACGCGTATTGTTAAGTATTTTAGTCACTCGCTACATCACATTTTCTTTAACCGACTAAAAAAAAGGAGAAGGTTATCAATTCGTCGGAATCTTTTTTAGGGTTCCGTACCCAAAGGGGGCAAACAGGACCCTATTACTGAGACTCCGCTATCTGTCCGTCTGTCTGTCCGTCTGTCACAGGGCTCTATCTCTCGAAACGTAATAGCTAGACACTTGAAATATTCACCGATTATGTATAACTGTAGCCGCTATAACAACAAATACTGAAAATAAAAAAAAGTTAAAAATTAAAGGGGGTCGTCATACAAGAAACGTGTTTTTTTCAGCGTTTTCAACTAGATCTTTATAATGGCATTAACTAGATGCTTGAAATTTTCACAGACTATGTATTACTATGGCCGCTATAACAACAAATACTGAAAATAAAAAAAAGTTAAAAATTAAAGGGGGTCGTCATACAAGAAACGTGTTTTTTTCAGCGTTTTCAACTAGATCTTTATAATGGCATTAACTAGATGCTTGAAATTTTCACAGACTATGTATTACTATGGCCGCTATAACATCAAATACTGAAAATAAAAAATAAAGTTAAAATTAAAGGGGGTCGTTCTTTGTATGAACAAAAAACGTGTTTTTTAGCGTTTTAAAACATTGTACGGTGGTACGGAACCCTTCATGTACGAGTCCGACTCGCACTTGCCGTTTATTTATGTATGTTCCCTATTACTCGAAGACGCCTGGACCGATTTGGAAATTTATTTTTTTGTTTGAAAGGGTAGATATGCTTTCCAGGTGGTCCCATAGAAATTTAATTAAAATCGGTTGTCAAAAATTAATATGACTAAATTTGTAGGAAACTTTATGTAGACACTTTTGCCACGTAATCATAATTCTATTCGTGCAAATATTCAAGATATGAGCAAAAATCTAAATAAGCCCCTCGTGTACATTACGTGTAATGAAACAACTGATTTTAAAAGTGCCTGAGAAGCACTCGGAATAAATATCTGATTTTTCAACTCCCTCTTCAGTAGAGGCCTCAGCCCAACGGGTGTTAAGTTACATCGGGGGTGTTTCATACAAACTACGATTACCCTCCCATTATCCTTGGTTTACGCTCAGAGGATTTAAACGTCAAAAACTATAGTCACGTGGCGCTGTTTGAGATTTTTATGGTTAATTGGGGTGAAAATGTTTATCCTATTCATGCACTGGGTTATAAGTGTGGGCAATTTTGTTTAAATCTTCCATGTTTTAGACAAAATGAATTATTTTAATTAAAAAACTGGTTAATAAAGATTATTAATGAGTTATAGGCGAACGACAAAATAAAATATGACAACCCATTGCCGGCCTCGTGTCCACACGTATCCGACGGCGCGTCGCCGTCGCCGGCGACTTGGAGACACCTTCTAGAGGCTTCATACACGACTGACCGACCGGACGCCGGTCCGGCGCGCCGGTTACCTGGACATGAGGCCTTACTTAGCGATATAAACTGCTAGTTTCGAAGTTTCTTTTATGCTATAAGAAACCTAGCCATATTTCGTTCATGGTCAAACCATAAAATAAAATATACTTCTTGTTCCCGCGCAGAAAGCCAATCAAGGGAATATGGGCAAACGTCAATAGAGGATGCGGATAAGAATTCGCTAATATTCCAATATTTTTCCACCTAGAAGCCCTTAATTACACTAATCTTAGCCTATGGGTCTCAAAACCCTAGTTTTATAACGACGTATATAGCATTCGTGTGGAGTACAGGTCACGCGAAACTTCTAGATCGCTCTGAAGTTGAGGCGATTGGCATCGCAGTAGTAAAATACCGATACCCATAGCAGATAGAATTTGCTTTATTTTTGTTTATTGTGTATATGTATTATATCTTCATTCTTGCAATCATTCTGACAAAACAAATATTATTGTGGTAAATATTCTGTCCCTGTTTGTAACCTGAGTGAGGCAACTTCAGAGCGATCTAGAAGTTTGGCGCGACCTGTACCGGCCTAGAATAGGACCACTCCATCGCTTCCTGTGGATGTCGTTAGAGGCGACTAAAGGACTAAGCACAAACATCTAGTGCTACAACTGCATTCTCAAGGAGGGTTGACGTTGGGCGGCGGCCAGTTGTAAAACTTTTCGCACAGATGCTTTCCCAAGCAGGCGGCTGGTCTTAAAACTATATCTGAATCGTCGCAAGGTCTTCATCATTCTTTGTTGAATCGTTTAAACTGTTCCGGCTATTTCTAGTCGATTTCTCAAGGTCTTTGGCATTCTTCGTTGACCATTCACATGCATATTATATTTAGAGAAGAATAAAGGAGGAAAGCGCACCCCGGGCTCCGAAGCAGCACAGCTGAACAACTGGGAAAGCGCTAAGATGAAGGTAGTATTCGTGTGCAGTCAAATAATAAGGTTTTTATCCCTTACAAGAAAGTCAAGAATTTGTGCAACATATTGAATAAAACACACAAATAAGAGAAATTATATATATTTCAATATATTTCTTCACAACATAGTTATACCGCACTGCTCCTACGTTACGCTTCGTACAAATTCATATCTAAATCACAATATCACCAAACACACGCAAAGTACAAAAAAATCTAAAGTCTAGATCATATCTTGTTTATATTTTGAACATCTTTTAGTACCTAATGAACCAGGCTATAAGAAAACATACAAAAACTAAACGTGTAGGTAGAAATAAGTGGGTAAATATTTTTTTTAATAGCCATTTATGTCCCATAGTTGGGCAAAAGCCTCCCCTTTTCGTTTCCAATTACTTCTATATAAACACGGGTAAATTTTAAATGTGGCAAATAATATAATCATTATTCGTTTTTTTGTAAAACTTTAAATTCGAATGTTTCACATAAACAATTCTCTAGTTATTACCGGCTAACTTAAATAAAATCCTTTTTATATTTACCAAGTCAAAAGTTTTATTGTTATATATTTCTAATCGCTACTGACTTTTCTTTGCTCCATCTATTGACGGACAGCCGAACACATAATTGTATTAAAGACGTTCAAAATATAAAATTTATATTTTAATCAGTTTTAATAAATAAATATTGCTATTCGATTTTATACACAATAAAGCATTGAGTAAAACTACAAAGTTTGATTTTTGAAAAAAAATTTTAACATTTTTGAAGAAAAAAAAACACATTTTTGTCATTTCAAACGCACTCATCATCAATGAGTGACAGGGAAAGAACAATTCTTTTCTTACGTGATTTTTCGTAAGCGTAAAAAAATCACTTATTTTGAACATTTTTTTAAAGTGTAAAAAATATATATATTCAAAATGAAAACAACATTTAACTTTTTAACGTCAAAAGTAAATGATGCAAAAAATTAAACAAAATATTTTTTGGATAAAATTATCTTTCAAAAAGCAATCTTAAAAAACTAAATTATTGACTTGATACAGCAAGAATCGATTCATGATTACACAATAAAGTAAATATCACCATAAGGGTTATATCGTGGCACGTTTCAAAATTATGTCACATCCAGATTATCATAGGAATAGATTAATTTTTTTATACATAATTAAATTTTTAACAAAAAATTAACCGACTTTAATTTTTTTAAGGAGTATCTTCCATATCTAAAAAGTTCTTCATCATATCTTCACCAAATTAAAATGGGACCAACTTGGTAGTGAAGGCTTTCAAATAAAAAAAGAATTATCAAAATCGGTTCACAATTGGCGAAGATATCGCGTAACAAACATACATAAAAAAAATGAAAAAAATAAAAACAGTCGAATTGATAACCTCCTTTTTTGAAGTCGGTTAAAAAACAATAACAGTAAAGTAGAATACAAAACATCCCTAGCATTTTCATCTTGCATGGACAGCGCTCAGAAACTTCATACTTGACTGCGAAAATTAACACACAATCATAGATACAAAGTTCGTACACACGCGTCTATGTGTGAATAAAAAGTAGGTCTACCGTAGATCGACACATTTTACCCGACTGTCTTATTATGTGTCACTATTGTATGGCAGTTTCCAAGCAAAGTCAGATTCGTAGCAGCAAACCTTACTTCATATCTATCCATAATATACTGATTTGCAGGGGTCACTCAGGACCGCCAATTCGTGGGCGGGGGTGAGTTTTTTTTACGTTTATACTTAGTACCAGGGCGACTCAGCTTCACTAATTTATGAACGCGGATAGAAAGAGGTTCTCTGTTCTTTTGTAGCCTATTAGTTGTCCAATTGTTAGGCAAAGGCAAAAGGTCATGTTAAAATAAATCTCAAATCTATTCCTATGAAAACCGTAATATAACTTATCTGAGTATTACTATCTCTTTTTGAGTTTGAGAGTGAAAGAGACGGATATATACAGATAGATAAATGGAGTGCTCAACAGTATATATATTTAATAAAGTAGTAACTATAATAAAAGCAGGACTTGTATGGATCAAAGACGTATACAACAGAATAGAGAATATGTCTTTAGATAAACAAAACCTAGGCATATCAGCATAATTTTTTAAAACCTATCAGAAAGACTTTGTAGATAGAATAGGCTATATGACTGTGTTTGTTTTTGGACAATATTTTATACGGACCAACAAATAACACTAAAATAAATATTTTTTCACCTTTCTAAATATTGGTATGAAGAATGTGGGAGCGTGGTGGGGATATAGATGTCGTACACAAGAAACCAAATGGCAGTGACATCACATACCAATACGTGTATCCTTTTTCAGTTGGATAGTTTCCCTTTCCGACAGATATGAAAGGCTTATAACCAGTGGTCGGATAATCAGATGCATATTTACCTAAACTTCCGCTGGTACCTAATACAGCGTTGTACAACCACCAACATATAATAAAAATAATAGTATTTCACATATTCATATTTGCGATTTATGGTTTACATATAGTATAATTGCATTGCCACATATTAGCCTTGCACAGTATTTTAAAGAACGTTATAAGTTACCCTCTCTAAAATACTGTGCAAGGCTAAGACGTGGCTATACTACGAATCTGTGAAATACAATTATTTATTATTATATGTTGGTGGTTGTATCAACGCTGTGTTAGATACCAGCGGAAGTTTAGGTAAATATGCATCCGATTATCCGACCACTGGTTATAACTTACTTATCATTAAACGGATTTAAAAAAACTTTTTGTTTATAGTTTTGGACATTTTTTTTAATGAATGATAAAAAAATTTGAGCCAAATATCGTATTAGGTTACTAGTGTAGTCTATTTATTTTTTGCCTCTTTCACATAAAAATCCCGCTTTTATGTATAATTTGAAACTTCATATTATAATATTGGTACATTTTTGTCATCAATTTAAAATACATTATTATACAATAGCCTCGAATATGACATACAATTTTGATTTCTTATTATATTTTTTGTTACTTAAACAACAAAGTATAGAAACGAAATTTATGTGTATAAATTAAATGTTAAAAAAAAAGTTTTTTTTTTTTATATTTCAATTAAGTAAATAAAATTAGGGAAAAAATCTTTTTGGCAAATTTCCAACAAAAGAAAACCTTCTTCGTTCATGTTATTTCTTCTAATTAATTGATGTTTAAGCAACGCTAAAGATCTAAATAAATAAAATTGAGTTTTCTTGTATAGTGCTTAGTTTACATAAGCTATAGCTATGCACTTAGTCCATTCGTGGGGTAAATGTGTACTGGGGTAAATGGAAAAAGGATGTCGTGTTTCAGATTAATTTTACTGAAAAATTATATTAAGGTGCATATAGAAGCAAATGGCCTTGAAGTGGCGCCTTCATTTGAAATAAGTTGTTAACTCGTAAAAATGGTGATAATTTCCAAATATGGAAATTATCACCATTATTTATATTATTATTAGCAATAGCTAATCGTCAGGCACTAGATAGCCCTTTAAATTATTTTATGAACCACCGTTGAAAGTATTTACATTAGTCCGTCTAGCTTTAAAACTTGCCTCCGCCAAAAGAGGCCACGGCAAGTTTTAAAGCTAGACGGATCACCAATAATAGTTTCAAAGGCAGTTCATGAAATAATTTAAAGGGCTATCTAGTGCCTGACGATAAGAAAATTATCACCATATTTACGAGTTAACAATTTATTTCACACTTCAAGGCCATTTGCTTCTATATCCACCTAAAGTCTATTAGTTAAGATTATTAAAAAATAAGTATTACCTATTTTTATTGATCAACAAAAAATTAAGAAGGTAATTTATTTTTTATTTCGCGTGTCATACCAGCCCAAAGAGAGGGCATTTGAGTTTTGTGGGGTGTGGATGGACGTTGGATAAAAAGCTGCCACCCTAAAGTGGAACTGGGCAGGACATGTTTACCATATGCCCGTCGAACTCTGGCCCAAATTAGTTATCTCCTACTGCATGGATTGGGCCTTAAAGGCCCTTGATCTTGAGTTGGAGTAGTGCCGGAAGGGAGGCCTTTGCCCTGCAGAGGGACAGTATAGGCTGAAAAATAAATAGAACTGACGAACTAAATAGAACATATTTTATGCCTTATATTTTAAGTATTTCCATTTACCACCGTTTACATTTACCCCACGACTTCTCTTCAGATACGCTCAGCTCGTGTACAGCCTCACAGACATTCCAATTTATTATTTTTTTAATACCTAATAATGCCGAAAATCTACCACAACTACCCATTGAGAATTTTTAAAATTCTTATTTTAGTATAACTCGTTCTTCATTGCTTTTGACGGACGAAATCGCGCGTATGCAATATGTTAGGTTAGTTTAGCTAAAATGTAAGTTCTAGTCGCCCTTTCGATTTTACGCTTCAAGCCCGGTTCACATTTTGACAGGTAACAAGTGATAGTGAGAAGTGGCAAGTGACTAGTGAATAGCATCCTGTTCTATTCTTTGACAAGTAGCTCTGCCTTCGCTACCTCACTTTCCCCGCGCTCGCCCACCCCCTCAGTAGCTTTGCCCCGCGCTATCTCGCTTTCCTCGCATAATAGGGGATCGGACAGTTCTCACCAAAAAATCTTTGTTGTAATTAGAAATAATATTAATAATATAAACTGACCATTCAATGAGTATTTTTGTGAAATAATAATGATTTATATTTTTAAATCAAGAAATAAAATGCGTTAATTGCAATATTTTGAATCTGTTCGCCACCTTGAACAAAACAACAATCACAGCGCGTAACGTCATTCATTTGTAATTGTCATTTTTGACGGCTGAGGTAACCTCAAAATGTCAACCATTTGATGTCAACATTACTATGTGAATTTGTGGCCTCCACTACTGCCATCCTTTTCACCACTTGATTGTTTGATGTTTACTTACACACAGATGACGTCACGCGGCCATGGTGACGGATGGGAGCGTTTACGCGGCGTTTTTATGCATTCAAATTTTAAATGTAATTTATGTATATTTACAGCCTTATTTAAATAAAATATTACTTTTTATTGTAATAAATAACCATTCTAATTACTTTCAAACACTTTGTGAAAAGTTGTCCGATCCCCTATTATGAGCTTACTGCACATCCACTTGCCAGACGTGTGATCACTACTTGTCACTTGTCAGTGTTTACTTGTCACTTGCCACTTGTCGAAATGTATACCAGGCTTAGGACAACAACACCTAATGAGTGGGTGTCCTACGGTTGGTATCAACGAATAAAAACTAAATTTTAGCGAACCACCTAAGACATTGAAATGTGACATTTCCAGTCACGTCTTACTTTCAATTAAAAATTAAATCCCGTCTAAATGTCTACTAAAAGAGATTCTTTCAATATCTCTATTCGCAAGTGAGTAAACTTTTCATCCTACTCTTATCGTTTCTAATAATATCGACGATTCTAATTTTATACACTCTAGCGTTAAATGCAAATTAACGAAATCGTTTCGTGTAGCTTTTTTTTTTTTTAATTTTTACTTTACGATTTTTCGTTCGTATCGTTTCGAAATACTTACTGATGGTATATTTTTTTTGTTTGTAAAATTGTGTATTCTTAATGTTTTACATTCATTCATTCAAAATTCAAATAGAATGGCGTCTGTGTAGTTAGTCACAGGTCGCGTCGCAGTAGCGAATTATAGGTATCAGCGGGGCGTTAAAGCGCGGGGGGTGGGGGTGGGGGGGGGGAAAGTCCACACACCGCCCTCCACGTTTGGCCTCCCGATGCCCGCTCCGGCGCTCGCAGCTAAGTTCACAGACGCTTACCACAGTAAATTTACACATTATCATCGCGCAATGACTGTCACATGACGCAACATCTTACAGTAGCCTCTGATTGGTCCAGCAATTGGGTAGATGACTGGGTCAAAAATGAATTATTTGGTGCTGTTATGAGAATAAAACGTCATAAAATAGTGTCACTTGTGTCAATGATCATATCCATTTTCAACATGATTTTAGACTTATTAATGCACAAAAACTGATATTAAGATTTACTACCAAAGTTCGCCGATTGCCCCAAAAATACTTGATTCTCACATGATCACATTGTCCTTGCAAGCACTTAAAGCATAAGGTGGAATCCGAAAAGCATACATTGCAAAAATGCTGTCTGTTTTGTCTCAATCACACATTGACCTAACTGCTTTAATCTCACACTTTCGTTATCGCTTGGTGTTGCCATAATTGAATATCTTATCTACATTTTTACGTACTAAAATAGTTTTTTTTATTATTATTATTTTCTCCAATATACATGTGCAGTCGCAACGATTATGAATGATAAGTCTCTAAGCAAAATATAATTGCGATAGACTTACGTTAATCTTATTACAATTTGAATCGATATTTTTTTAATGATTGAATTTTTTCTACCGAAAATAAATTACAAAGTTTTGTTCAACAAAAATACATGTACAACTAAGGTTTAGTTAAAAAAAAAACCTACTCTACACTTCTTCCCTGGACCATCAAACGGTCGCCTGCAACCTTCGACTTTTAAACCTTATTTTCACAACTTAATGTCTATTTTGGCATGGCTGCAGACGCCGCTTGGTGGCTAAGGCTAAGGTTAACAGGACTAGTTTCCAACACACAAATACATAAATGCACCAAAAGTCTACACAAAAAAATTGTCTAAAAAATCTAAGCCAACTTTGTTCTTTTGAGATCAGGCTTTTTTACAAATTGTACTATTTTTTCTTCTTAGAAATGCAAATTGAAATGTTTTTTAGCGTTTTTAATACTGATTTCTGTTGATACCAATCACTGAATAAGTTTGGTCAACTATGTTGTGTACTTATAACGGAATTTATTGTTATTGTTAGTATTAACTTTTGTTAACATAAGTAAGTAACACAACACTTATAAAACACCGGCAACATTTATGAAGCAAGTTCAGTGCACCGTGATAATAAACCAAAAAAAAAAAACTTAAAAATATCGGCTTTCCATTCAAACCGGCGCTCAGCCAAATGGTTTTTGTATGGGAGCACGGAATTATGTTATAGATTTTCGATAATTGTTTTTATAAAAAATAGTACGACGGACTGAACTTGCTACAAAAATGTTGCCGGTGTTTAAAAAGTAACCCTGTCTGTATACGTCAATAGATTAATCTTTAGGACATTAGATATTAATCATACGAAAAGCATATACAACATTTTACTCCGGCAAACAAATGATTTTCACACGAAACGTCAAAATCGACTTTTATCTTGGGAATGATGTCGATGGTATTTAATCAAATCTGACAAAGCACTGATGGTGCTGTAACCAGTTAAACTGTATTGTTATAAAACACGGATTAACTTTATTACTAGGTTTAAACCATTGGGACTGCAGTGGTCAAGGCGTTCGCCTTGTGATCCGAATGTCGTGGGGTTTAAATCCCACTGGGAAGCATACTTTGTAAAAAGGTTTTTCAGTTAGGATATTGCAGGCTTGAATCACCCTGATTTTCGGAAAAACAGATGATTCCATCCTTCGGGAAGCACGTTAAGTTGTGGGTCCCAAACGCCATCTAAGCGTTTGTAAGCGTTGTTTGTTAGGATTGGTTCTGGTCTCCCCTTTGGGTTGCGAAGGTCAGACGGCAGTCGCTCTGTGTAAACCGGTACCCTCGACAAATCACCTAGGTTAGGTAGCGGACCCCGGGCTCCGAAGCAACACCGCTGACGATGCAACCGGGAATACGGGAGGATGATGGTAATTGAAATATGAGATAGTGCCATTTTATTAGATGTCAACCTACCTACGAGTGCAGCGGGCAAACGCCCGCGCTACGCATCGCTAACATCAGTGCGGCTCGGGACGTCTTTGTGTGCGAGTCGCGAGTCACATTTGCCCTGAGGAAGGCTTCCAGATGAGGTCGAAACATGTCGGCCAGTAGCTATCTTTTCACGTGATTTACCCGTTTATCGTATACTAGCTGTGCCCGCGACTTCGTTCGCGTGGTTGTCGGAACGTGATGTTAAAAAATGTGTGAATTCTTTTTTTCCTGTGCGTCACCGTTGCTGAGATATAACGATTCAAAATGTTGAAAGTGATTTTTTCCGGTTTTTTTGCTCTATATTAAAAACTAGCTGTACCCGCGACTTCGTTCGCGTGGTTGTCGGAATGTTATATAGCCTAAAGCCTTCCTCTATAAACGGACTACCCCACAAAAAAAGAATTTTTCAAATCGGACCATTAGTTCCTGAGATTAGCGCGTTTAAACAAACTAACTCTTCCGCTTTATAATATTAGTATAGATTAATAAAGATTATGGTTTTCAACCTAGTAATAAAGTTAGTTCATGTTTTAATATAAGATGGATACCGTCTGAAAATGTGTATTTTTATTATCATAATTCTTTTAAGTCTACGTCTTTGAGTTCAATCAAAATTATAAAAAACATATGGTGCACGTGAAATTATCAAAGCAATGCCAGCATGGCCACTCTTTTATCATTGAATAAAATAGATTAAATAATCAACATTAATACATATAGACCGACCGCTTTAATAAGTATTCGCCTGCGGGGTACAGGGGTGGGGGGTATGACGACTAAGGGGACTGTAGAAGGTGCGGAGGTGTATCACACTATTCAAATCCGCCGCCCGCACTGCCCTCAGCCCTCTAAGTCGCATACTCACAGGTCGGTCTATTACCACGCTACGCCGAACTTACGTCACGTTTCCCGCGAACTAATAAACTAGTCGCGGAACATCAGTCGTGCAACTTCGATACAATGTGTTTATTTAGTTAAACTGTTCAGTTCTATTACGCTTTGGCGCGACAATGGCCTTGAGAACATATACCCGTCTCGCTAGGAGCTATGGAGTATTAGAGTGGCGTCTCTTTCCTCCACTGGAAGGCGTTAGTTTTGACGGCAGGGTTTGCTGAGCTCGCGCTGGCAGCGAGGGCGACGCCGGTGCGACGAATGTTCGCTGCTGCGTTGTCTGTAAAGAAAATTTTCTGTCAGATACAGATATACTGTCACGAATTTAAACCTTACCACGCTAGCCATACGGGTTAGAGAGGTCTCACTGATGTTTACAAGCTTTGTTCAGCTTGTGTTTCCTAAGTCGCCTTCTACGACATCCACGGGAAGACTTGGAGTGGTCCTATTCTACTCTGCCGGGAACCACACGGCTTAAATTTTATAGTATTACTTACCAAGTCCATTCCTCACGTTGGCGACTAGTCTCATGGCGGGGTTGGTGACGATGCCATTTCTTTTGTTTTTGCTGTTGACAAAACAAGATTATTGATATTTTTTAAACCAGATACCCTGCCAAAGCCAGATAAAATCCTAAGTCAACTATACAAATTTCTCTGCTTATGTCTAGGGAAATGCTGTTAAGTTCACCATTTTTTTTAAAGTTTATATTTATTTTTACTAAAAATATTCAAGTACACTAAACGACAATAAAAGATATTGAACAAATTTTCCCTTTAAAGAAACATATATCATAATTTGAAAAAAAAAAAAAAACAGCTTTCCATATTAGAAACTCGAATCAGCCAAAAATTATTTTTCATATTTCAAAATTAATTTCTTGGGGAAAGTTGTTCAACACCATGGACTGAATTCAGCCTCAAAAGTTTCAGTATAGGTATGTTGTTAAACCGTGTATACATATCAACACACTCATTATGTACAGTGGGCCACATAGAAAAGTATACTCTATACTTCTATACTATAGTGGTATACTATTCTATGTGGCCCACTGTACACATCGAACTGTTATATCTCAAAAGAATCGCAAGTGTCCAAAAATGGCTAAGAAAAATGTTTCGTTTAAAACTAATAAAGAAAACATCCTGTTAATAAGACCAAATGGGGCCGTCCACATATTACGTCACGCAGCAATTGGACTTTTCGAACCCCTACACCCTTATAGCGGGTTTTTTCCGTATCCTGTCACATTTAGCACGATTCCCTATGCCAAATATGACAGGAATCGGAAAAAAGTGATGTCGCTGTAATATTTGGATGGCCCCTTCTGAACGACAATCAGTAAGTTAGTATAGTGCAAGGTGCAGAATTCAAAAGTTAATAGTTAACTTTAAGCCCAGCCAGCGTTGTTATTTTTATTGAATGCGATAATTTTTACACATTAATAAATTTAAAATGAAGAGTGTAAATAATACGAGTACAAAATGCTTTTTTCTATTTTGTATAAAATATAAATAAATAACGTTTAAGATACAGTTAATGGGTTAACACGCGTGATTTATACTGTAACTGTTAATTCGTGATATAATGTTATTGTTAAAATTAAATTAACCTTTCCCAAGATTGTTAAGCATTCTAACCCGTTAGGGATAAAGACGTGATATATATCACTACATAGTATAAAACAAAGTCGCTTCCCACTGTCTGTCCCTATGTATGCTTAGATCTTTAAAACTACGCAACGGATTTTGATGCGGTTTTTTTTAATAGATAAAGTGATTCATGAGAATGGTTTATATGTATAATACATACCCGTGCGAAGCCGGGGCGGGCCGCTAGTTTATGTATATTAAGCAAAATTATGTAACTGCGAAAGTGATGCCAAGAATATTTACCTTTTTAATGAATAACCAAAATATTTACTCTTTTGTTACATATAGATTCCCTACTATCCCTACACAGCCTTTACGAGTACGAAACAATCAACACATTGCATAATCTCCTCGCAACCGAAATGCTGACATCGCGCGAGTGCATGTGTGGATGACGAATCCTCGATGGGAAAACGCGAACAAGTGTCGGTGCCTGTATTGCTTCAGTCAAGGAAGCGACCGGACATTTTAGTTATATATTTTAATTTTAAGTCATAATCATTGTGATTACTGAATAAATCTATATTCTCACATGTCGTAGTTTTCAAAAAGAACCTCCCTGCGTCCGGAAACGTAACTCTTTTCACTGAAAATGATTTTTATTGTTTACATTAAGTGCGATTGGTTACTCCAAAAACAGTAGACATGACGTACGTAACTGCGTATCCGCGTTTTAGTGTAACGCAAGATTGAGCGTTAATACATAATAAAAAAAGCAGCCAAGTGCGAGTCGGACTCGCCCATGAAGGGTTCCGTAGCAGATTGCGGTTTACGATTTATGACGTATTAAAAAAAACTACTTACTAGATCTCGTTCAAACCAATTTTCGGAGGAAGTTTGCATGGTCATGAACATCATATATTTTTTTTAGTTTTATCATTCTCTTATTTTAGAAGTTACAGGGGGGGCGGACACATTTTAACACTTTAGAAGTGTCTCTCGCGCAAACTATTCAGTTTGGAAAAAAATGATATTAGAAACCTCAATATCATTTTTGAAGACCTATCCTTAGATAGATACCCCACATGTATGGGTTTGATGAAAAAAAAAATGAGTTTCATTTCTAAGTATGGGGAACCCCCAAAATTTATTGATTTTTTTCTATTTTTGTGTGAAAATCTTAATGCGATTCACAGAATACATTTACTTACCAAGTTTCAACAGTTTAGTTCTTATAGTTTCGGAAAAAAGTGGCTGTGACATACGGACGGACAGACAGACAGACAGACATGACGAATCCATAAGGGTTCCGTTTTTTGCCATTTGGCTACGGAACCCTAAAAATGATAGTCTAATTTGGTTTGACATATAAATAGGACGTCAATATCGGACGACTATCGTTTTATTTTATGGAGTCACCCCCCTTTTATTATGTGCGTAATTTTTTTACAACAAGTTCGATCGATGACACTCAAAAAAAAAAACGCTTCTGTAAAACTTTTTTCACTGAGTCTTCCTGTATTTTGCGAAAAAATGTTCCAACAACCTATATTCATGCTGCGATGATGTGACCATTGATGAGTTTTGACAACTATGATGATGTTACAGTATGAATCAGACACCAGCCTCAGCCAAACCGAGCTTTGGCTAAAATGGGGGTGATTGTGCTTTCTGTGTAGGCTGTACATTGGGTATGTTTTATTAATTAGATACTATGTTTACTTATTTTTATAGGGTTTTTAGGCATTAACATGTTAAAGTTCTTAAATAATGAAATAAGAAATGGTGAAAAACTACCACGTGGCCGGGACCATTTCTTTCTCACCATTTCCAAGTTCATTACCTAATTAATTTATGTTTACTTATTTTTTAAAAATTTGTTCTGCGAGCTAATTTAAATATAGCTTTAACCGCTTACCTCCGAAGCGGCCAGATTTAGCCGCTTGAACAGACGAGTCTCAACCTTATTACATTGACATAAAACTATTGGTTCCTTGGAAGAAGGGATAAGTTAAGACATGTTTTAACTTTTAATTTGCAGAACTTTTGTTTGTTCGGTTTATAACTTTATTGCACATTTAAATAAAAACATTTTACAAATCATATGCATGTTACGTATTGGAATCCCTGAACCGGCTTTACGAAATTATCAACCCAATGAATCAGTTTCCTGACGTATAACTGCTGATATAGCAATACTGCACCTGCATCGATGACCAATTTACAGTGGGAAAATCTACACCAATATCGGTGCTTGTTCGTCATCAATCGCGAAGGCGTCAAGACGTATAGTTATAATGTAGTTTTTAAGCAAATTCCTGTATAATCATCGTGATTATCCTGAATAAACCTATATTCGTAACTATGTAGTTTTTAAAAAGAACCTCCCTGCGTCCGGAAACGTAACTTGCATCAAAACACTTTTAGTTAACAAAAAGAAACAAATATTTATAATTTTATTTATTTTTAATGATTTATATTTTTGATGATGAACCTTGGGTTAAAGAAACTTGGATTTTCCGGTTAAATTAGAAGGTGTATCCCGTCCCGCTGATAATGTTATTAAAAATAAATCTGTATTTTTAAATGTTCCTATTAGTAGAAGTAAATGGAAATAGGGGTACTATTTCCATTTACTTCTACTTTTGCATTTACCACACTAAAAATAAACATATTTTCTTTTTTTTTACTAATGATTGAAGCAAAGGTAAAAAGAAATAATTTTTAAAAACAAAGAAGAGTAGTCTTAAGTGTTTATCTATATGTTAATACATATGTATTATTAATAAATATAGTATCGTCGAGTTTGTATCGCTTAATACAAGTTCTTAAAAAAACTTACTTTGGGGCTAGCTCAATCAGTGTAATATGTCCTTATACAGGGAGCATTTAAAATCATTGGCATTAATTTAACTTGTTAACATACTCACTTGAAGGATATTTTTTACGGTAACAATACTGCAATTAGTGCAGTAATTAAAAAGTATCGAAAAGTAAAAAAAAATAAACAAAGTATCAAAACATCGCGCGTCGCGCTAGCGAGAGGGCTATGACCCCGGCGCTGGTAAGTACACTCACCAGCTGTGGCGCGGGCGGCCGGTATACAAAAACAGATTTTAAGTTGCGTGGATAAGGTTTACAGTCGAGTGGGGAAAGGCGATGTCACGCGACCGATTGAGGGAACGAATGTTAGGTACTACAGAATCTACGACGACGCAATGAAATTAATACTATTATAATTAATTTACTTTTTATGAGTTTTATCACGATTAGTTTTTTTATTTATAATTGCAGTAATGGTGTCTATCAAGGAGTCTAACGCATGTTTATAGGTTTTCTTTAATATGAAAATGACGACTTCTAATTTACGTTTTATTAGGCTAAAATTATTTTGTATCATGGGTATAGTGGATATTTAAAAGGATGCCAACGATTTCAATTCCACCCTGTATATTACGATAGTGGATAATATATATATATATATATATATATATATATATATATATATATATATATATATATATATATATATATGTGTATTGAATAAACAATAAACAGTATTTACAGTTATTAATAACCATCACCTCACCGATCCAAAACCCAAAAAAAAAAAAATATATATCCTATCAACCTCAAAACGGAGTATCACTAAATGTATCAACCGTTTTCCTCATTATATAAAACGCGGACTAAACTTAGTACTTAGAACCATTATCAAACCGGAATAAAACTGACGTCAATATGTTTCGAGTGGATAATAATGTTTAAAATCAAGTACCAATGTCAATCTACATCCGATAAGACAAACTTATATACAAGCTAAATTTTAACTAAATACAAATATTGAAAGGGGTGATTCACTCCATCATTTTGAACATTTTTTTTCCCAATAAATGTGTCGATAAATGTATAAAAAAAACACTTCCCGTACAAATCGAAGTAGTCACGTGATGTAGTTACTATTGGAAGTGAAAAATATTTCGATACACATTTATTGGAAAAGTTGTTCAAAATTATGGAGTGAATCACGCCTCAAAATATTAATACTTAATTAAAAAATAAGCTGGTATAAACTCCAAACCCTACACGTTTACAGCACAATCACCTCCCATGTATCTTTTGGACTCACGTTTTCTTAAAAATCCTGCCTCTCGCTCGCCCAATACTGCCCACTATGCGGTTGTACGCTAGGCGACCCTTCGACGGTAGTACCTCGCTATATAAATATATAGATAGTATACATATAGCTTTCTAAGGTCCATATTGTGGTTCTATTTGTTCCTAAGCTTTAGAGAAGAAACACATTAAAACAGTACTGGGTTCCAGCAATCAAATTCCATATAGGGGTCGTCCATTAATTATGTGATGTTTTAACAACGGTGCTTTTGGGACTAGAAATCGTGCGTTCAACAAAAACAAATACACGTGATATCTCACTACAACCCCATTTTGTGATTTTCCGAACCCCCCTTCCCCCCTTTAATATTGCACATCGTATACTTAGGTAGAATTATGACATAACGTCCGAGAAACGTGTGTAACGAGAGTTTAACATAACGTCCTCAGATAGTCCTCAGAAATAAACAGCTTGATCGATAAGAGCCACAATATGCACCCACTTTTGGAAAGTAAACGATATAACTAAAGCAAAGCAGTACAAATAACTCATTACAATTTCCCTTATAGTAAAAGGCATTTGATCATTTATTATCTCTCTTTAAATGTTTTAATAAAGCTGACCTATGGCACAGGCTGGAATCTCCTAAGGTACGCGCAATATGCGTCCCCGTTCCCTGCACCCGCACCTCTCCCCCGGTTCTTGACGGCCAACGTGAGTCATCGAGGCGAAAACGGGGGAGAGGTGCGGGGACGGGGAACGGGGACGCATACTGCGCGTACCTTAGGAGATTCCGTTCTGTTTACTCTTACTGTATTCTGTGCCTATGAATCAGGGCTTGGAATACTGTTAAAAATCTGGTAACGTTAATTCTTTCAATCGGCGTTAACGTTATCAGCAAAGATATCGTTATGCTGGGTAACGGTGTTTTTCCAACCATTTACCGATAAATCAGATGTTACCAATGATATTAACGGTAAAAAGTATTGTTAACACTGTATTTCTTTTCGATATTTGACAGAATAAATTGATGAGAGTTTGTCTCGTAGGCTACCAGAGCTACACGGATGTCGTCGTAGTCTGTGCTACCTTGGGTTCGATTACCATCGCATTGCAACACACTTGTAATATATTATATAAATATTATACAAGTATTGAAAAAAGTATCGTTACTTATATCGTTAATTGATAACGTTATTATAACGTTCTATAACTGTATTATCGATACCCTTTATAACGTTACCACTAATACCTGTATGAAAATAACGTTATTTAACGTTACTTTTAGTGTGAATTTGGTATCGTTAACAAGCCCTGCTATTGATCATATATGATCAAATATTTTTTTTATAATTGTTTTTTATTTATGTGTAGGGAATGTGTTAGTAAATAAAGATATTTAGGTCCTCTAAGTCTAGAAAAAAATACGAGGCCCGATTGTCTTTACCAAAACTGATAATAGCAACACTATCTTGACATATTTAATGTTACAATGAGTATTTACTCCCACACATTGAAACAATCATAAAAAATTGGGGGAGCACATTTTTGGGCTAGACGATCTATACTTTAATACTGAATCTTGAAGAATTAAAATACTTATGTACAATATTGTATTCTTTACCTGTCGGCTCTGTCTTGAGGCTTGCTGTCCCGCCCCAGTATGATACGCATGTGCGTGTCGCGGTTGAAATGCGTGTCCGTTAGGATCGGTTGTGAAGTCAGGCTGGCTGGCTGAGATCCTGGGAAAAGAGAATCATATCATTACAAGTAATCAATATAAAACAAAAAATAAACGGGCAAGTGCGAGTCGGACTCGTACATGATGGGTTGCGTACAATATTTTAAAACGCTGAAGAAACACGTTCTTTGTATAGCGACGCCCTTTAATTTTTATTTTTTTTATTTTCAGCATTTGTTGTTATAGCTGCCATAGTAATACATAATCGGTGAATATTTCAAGTATCTAGCTATTACGGTTCAAGAGATAGAGCCCTGTGACAGACGAACAGACAAACGGACAGTCAGACAGACCGACGGACAGACAGCGGAGTCCCAGTAATAGGGTCTTGTTTGCACTCTTCGGGTACGGAACCCTAAAAAAACAGTTTGTCCATAGAAAATATATTTATTTCAGGGTCAGTCGGGTAACGTCATATTTATCTACAACACTTTGTGAAAGAATACGAATCTACGAACCTCATTTTCATAAAATCGGTCAAGTCGTTTAGATTATACAAGCTGAAGCTACTCACAGTGGGCGCATGAAGCTACATATATCGCTAAAGATTAGTATACACTTTCGCGTCCATCTTTTAGTGCACGAAGGGAAGCCTAAAGATACAGTCCATATTTTGGTGTCCATCTTTTAGTGCACAAAAGGGAAGGCTAAAGATTAGTATACACTTTCGCGTCCATCTTTTAGTGCACGAAGGGAAGCCTAAAGATACAGTCCACATTTTGGTGTCCATCTATTAGTGCACAAAAGGGAAGGCTAAAGATTAGTATACACTTTCGCGTCCATCTTTTAGTGCACGAAGGGAAGCCTAAAGATACAGTCCACATTTTGGTGTCCATCTTTTAGTGCACAAAAGGGAAGGCTAAAGATTAGTATACACTTTCGCGTCCATCTTTTAGTGCACGAAGGGAAGCCTAAAGATACAGTCCACATTTTGGTGTCCATCTTTTAGTGCACAAAAGGGAAGGCTAAAGATTAGTATACACTTTCGCGTCCATCTTTTAGTGCACGAAGGGAAGCCTAAAGATACAGTCCATATTTTGGTGTCCATCTTTTAGTGCACAAAAGGGAAGGCTAAAGATCAATCTACACTTTCGCGTCCATCTTTTAGTGCACAAAGGGAAACCTAAATATACAGTGCACAAAGGGAAACCTAAATATATAGTCCACATTTTGTCTCACTATGGGAAACCGCAATATTTTTCCTTAAAAAGTAGAAATGACTCACCGATCCCCCCTGTGGGCTGCGTGGGGCTACAGATATCGCTGCTTGGGCTCCCGGGCGGCGAGGCGTACAGCGGACTGGCGCTGTCCCTGTACCCCCCGTGGCGGGCGTCCCGGCCGCGGTCGCGGGCCGCCGGGGCGCGGAGGTCGGAGTCCCGCTCATTGGCCAGGTAGCTCCTGTTGAGGGTGGGGCTTTGGGTTTGTTATTGATTTGTTGATGAATCGATGGGTGATAAATAATGGACACACGCCGTGTGGTTCCGGTTAGAAAAGGACCACTACATCTTCCCGTGGATGTCGTAAGAGGCGACTAAAGGACTAAGCACAAACGGGTTGATGTCAGGCAGGCGGCCGGTCGTAAAACTATAGCCAAATCATTTAATCTGTTTCGGCTTTTTATCTCCACTTCGCAATGTCTGGCATCCTTGGGTGACCATTAACATGCATGTTATAAATATTTGGAGGAGAAAAAGCGTGAAAGCGCACTCCGGACTCCGAAGCAGCACAGTTGAAGATGCAACCGAAGACGCGCTTAGATGAGAAAGAAGAGTTTTTATTAATTATCATGTGATGCGTGAATGTAACAGACAGTAGGTATATTTGAAAATCATTGTTTTTGGACCTTATCACTAAGGCATAAGGTTAAGTTTTTGGTGGTAATATCTTTACCGCTACCTTAAAAAGGCTTGAGTCTAACCTTTTTTTTATGTCATAGGAAGGCAAGCGAGCAAGCGGGTCACCTGATCACAGAATACAGTAAGAGTAAACAGAACGGAATCTCCTAAGGTACGCGCAGTATGCGTCCCCGTTCCCCGCACCCGCACCTCTCCCCCGGTTCTTGACGGCCAACGTGAGTCATCGAGGCGAAAACGGGGGAGAGGTGCGGGGACGGGGAACGGGGACGCATACTGCGCGTACCTTAGGAGATTCCGGCCTGTGACCTGATGGTATGTGATCACCACTGCCCATGGACAATTGCAACACCAGGGGTGTAACAAGAGCGTTGCCGGCCTTACAGGGCCCTCCCCAGAGGGGGGGGGGGGGGCTCCGGCTCTTTCCCTCACCGAACGAAGCATAGAAGCGGTGGAGCTACTACTCCAGACGTCGATTTTCTGTGAGAGTGTGGCACTTCCCCGGACGAGCCGGCCCATTCATGCGTAGCGTGGCTCTGCTACAACTAACCTTAGTTTAGATTCCTTTTCCACCACCGTGTGTTCCGGTATAGTAGAATTCCTCTCCTTCTCTCTTCTTCCGTGGCCGCGTCGGGCGACTTGCTGTGCGAAAGAGAGGGAGAGATTCGCGCGATTCGCCTGTGAAAATATATAGAAAAAATATTAATCGACTGCTTTTTTGACGTCAAAAATCGTCTTTGATATTTTAAATATTTAACGCAATTTTAACTTTTTTTTTATTTGTCTTTATCCCTAATAGCCCCAGAGCCCAGGGTCGCTAGACTCAAAGGCAATTTTAAGCGCGATGGTGGGCGAGAGGGTGGAAAAAGCAATCAAAATAGTGATGGGTTGCTAGCCGCATCGCCTATTAACATTATTCACATTTCCGCTTATTCCCTCGATGGGCTTCTACGATTTGCACGGGAAGAGAAGCAGCTTGTACATTCTAAGTCTTTTCTCCCGGATCAGCATACAAGATCAACAGCATATGTAAAAAACTTTATTCATTACAAGCTTTTATTTAGTCACCTGTCCCGTTGTCTATGTCCGTAGTCAAATCTTGCAAGCTAAATTAGACACACCTCCCATTATTCGATGGAGCTGAAACTTCACATACTTGTTGGAAAGTTGGGTGACAATGCAATATCATGGTACCAATGACCTGATCTCATGATGAAGCCAGAAGGTGGCCACGGCATCTCTGTGATAAAACAGCATAACCGAGTTTTGGCTCAATTGATTCGTCTTGAGCAATATAAACTTTTTAGTTCATTATTTTTTATAGGGTTTTTGGGAATTCAAGATGCAGTATTCTGAATTTATTTCTTTTTAATTTAATCTTTATTGCACAATAAAATAAACGTACAAGTGGCGGACCTAATGCCATATGGCATCTCTCCCGGTCAGCCATTAGACCAAGCAGAAAATATGTGCAGCTGACGTAATAAAATTCACAAAAATAAGCAAACTTAATATAAATAAAATATATATAGTATAATCAAAAACACATATACTTATACACAAATATACTTTTAATTTTTTAGTTTCTTATTAATTATTATTTAATTAATTGTTTTAGAAAACCTTGTTTTTTTTAAAGATTTTTCTTAAATAATGACTTCGTTACCTTCTCATGCGTATGCGTGACGTCAGGATCTGGTGGTTCGTGAGATCGCCCCGACCCGCCAGTCATATTGGAGGACGACTTCGTAGAGTTCGAACTGTGCACACTGCGCCTTTTGTATTCTGGTGACCCTGTATTGAAGAGTATGGATTTGAAACTAGCGGCGTATACAGGGTTAAAAATACTTTGCCCTCCCATACAAAATCCATTTGGCTGAGCACCGATTTGTATAGGAAGCCGACATTTTTTTTATGTTTTTCGATAATTGTTTATATGGAAAGTGGTTCAATATCAGAGACTGAAATTGCTCCAAAAATGTTGCCGGTGTTTTAAAAGTAGCCCTTCATCTTAGCGCGTTTCCGGTTCATCCTCAGCTATGCTGCTTCGGAGCCCGGGGTGCGCTTTCCCGCTTTTTTTTCTCCAAATATAACATGCATGTCAATAGTCACCCAAGGATGCCAAAGACCTTGTGAAATAGAGAAGAAATAGCCGGAACAGTTTTAATGATTTGGCTATAGTTTTACGACCGGCCGCCTGCCTGACGTCAACCCTCTTTGTGAATGCATTTGTGCAAAAAGTCTTACAACCGGTCACCGCCTGACGTCAACCCTTCTTGGGAATGCAATTGTAGCACGATATGTTTGTGCTTGGTCCTTAAGTCGCGTCTTACGACATCCACAGGAAGAGATGGAGGGGTCCTATTCTAAGCCCGAAGTCACACGGATATTTAAAAGTAACCCAAATCAATGGTTAAAATCTGTTAAGTAGTACCCCCCCCGCCCCGCACTTATTTTTTTTTCTTTTCTTGATAGTGGCGTTAAAAATTCGTCAAAACTTATTTTGCCAGTGTCCAGTAAGCCGAACTAAGACTGTCCACTTACTATTTCACATATTGTTCATGAGCATGAGCATTTATAACACCAATTTCATATTGTAAAGTCCACTAAAATCAATTTGCAAAATAATTTAAATCAAACCCCAACACCCCTAGAAATAACCCCTTCCCACCAAAAACTCCCTACTGCCCTACTATACATATATGTATTTCTTATAAAATATAGTATCATTGAGTTAGTATCCCATAACACAAGTCTCGAACTTACTTTGGGGCTAGCTCAATCTGTGTGATTTGTACCTATATAAGAAATAAAATAAAAAATAAAAGAAAATTGTTATAAAATATAGTATCGTTGAGTTAGTATCTCATAACACAAGTCTCGAACTTACTTTGGGGCTAGCTCAATCTGTGTGATTTGTACCTATATAAGAAATAAAATAAAAAATAAAAGAAAATTGTTATAAAATATAGTATCGTTGAGTTAGTATCTCATAACACAAGTCTCGAACTTAGATCGGGGCTGATTTGTCCGTATTTACCTATTTATTTATTTATTTTATTTTATCATTACAGTACATACCTGCGCTGGGAGGCCGCAGTTCGTGTGTAGCGAGAGGTGCGGTGGGCGCGGTCCATCTCTCCAGCAGCCGGCAGATGTTGGCGTGCCCCGCGCGCCACGCCACCTTGGCGGGGGTGCGACCTGGACCATCGCATGACAACCAATGTTGAACCACAACCACAACACTAAAGATACATATTCATTATCACGACTCGAAGTAAACGGAGCCCAGGGCCGTAAGAACCAATGGCCACTATTATTATTATTATTTTTAGGGTTCCGTACCTCAAAAGGAAAAAACGGAACCCTTATAGGATCACTTTGTTGTCCGTCTGTCCGTCCGTCCGTCCGTCTGTCAAGACCCTTTTTCTCAGGAACGCGTGGAGGTATGAAGCTGAAATTTATATCAATTACTCAGGTCTACTGTCCCTTGAAGCTGTGAAAAAATCAAACTTCTAAGCCAACGCAATCAAAAGATACAGCCGTTTATGCCGCAAATTTTCGACACTTGCAAGGGAATCAAAACCTACAGGGTGCTTCCCGTGAACTCAGAATCTTGAAATTTGGTACGAAGCAACGTCTTATAGCATAGATAAAGGAAAAATTACGAAAACCATAAATTTTTAGTTACATCACATAATATATTTTTTTTTAATAATTTTAAACTTACTACCCATTTCCTCATAAACGCGTAGAGGTATTAAATTGAAATTCATACCAAATACTAAACCTTGCAGGTTTGTACGGAACCCTCGGTGCGCGAGTCCGACTCGCACTTGGCCGGTTTTTTTTTAATGGGAACAACAAAACTGCTACATTATAAATACCAATACAATATACAATTTATACATAAAAAGGGTTATTAATAACTAGCCCACAGCGTTGTTCACGAAATAACAAGTAGTTGGCTGCTAAATATATACAAGCTTACTAATTCATTAAATAAACATATGTAGATACATTGAAATTGGTTTTCTGTGACACAAAATACATTTATGTTTTACCGGCAAATACAGGATTTAAAAAAATAGAAAAAAAAACTAAGGTAAAAGGGGGAAAGCTTTACAAAACAGTTAATTTTTGGAGGAATAGATTCTTTAATTTAAACACACTGTGTGCAAAAATATCAATGTCTATAAAAATACTATTATAAGATTCCATCATACGATGAAGAGGGGGCTGTCAGTCTCATGGTGCGGATTAAAATAAAATCTTTTTTTTTAGGTAGCGGACTATGTTATTTTTTAATATCAATAATAATAAAAAAATTTCAAATACCGTATAATTTTTTAATTTTATTTATTCATCACATTCTTCATTCTACTTTGTAAAGGGAATTTAGTATTTTTTCTTTTTTTAAGTCAAATAATAACATACCACAATGATCAGCCTGCAACGGATCAGCACCGTGTTGCAGCAACCACAACACGCACTCTTCATGCCCCTCTTGGGCTGCAATACCTGCAAAGGAGTTTCAATATTAAGGAGGAGTTACATCATTTATTATAAAGATATTCCCAGCCTAAGAAATTGAAAAATTTCCACTCACTACTACAGTCTATTCCTCGAAAATTTTACATAAGAATCTTTAGGCTTTTCTACAGACACCCACAATAGCCAAAACACGATTGAACATTTTGGGCTCGATAGAAAAAAATCAAAAACATACCTCTAAATTTGCCTTTATAATACACTAGCTGTGCCCGCGACTTCATTCGCGTGGTTGTCGGAACGTAATGTTATATAGCCTAAAGCCTTCCTCTATAAATTGCTATTGTAGGTCTGTAGAAAATCCTTAAGATTTTTATGTAAATTTTTTGAGGAATAAATTGTAGCAGTTCAATAAGTGATTTTTCAAAAACCGGCACAGTATCGCAAATTTTGAACTCACTCGCCTTAAAAATTAATGACAGTCGAAAAAAAAAAGATTCCAACGAATCGATGATCTTCACCTTTTTGAAATCGGTTTAAAATGAAGTCTCAAGTGGTTGCAGTGTTACTCACCGAGAGGCGAAGCCCCCTGCGTGCACACCGCGGCGGGCGAGGCTCCGTGCTGCAGCAGCGTCTTGAGTACGGGCGCGCGCCCGCGCCACGCCGCCGCGTGCAGCGACGTGCGCGCGCAGCGGTCGCGCCCGTCCACTGCCGCGCCACCTAGCGGGGGAAAGGGGACTTGAAAACTGGGGGTAATTGCTTACAGAGGTAATTGTGACTAAGGGTAATTGTGACCAGGTTAAGTAACCAGGAGTAATTGTGACAGGGTAATTATGACCAGGGTTATTTGACCGTGGGTTAATTTATGTATGTAGTATGTATATATAAAAACTATATATTTATATATAAGTAAGTGTATTATTTGTATTTAAGTATAGTTTATGTTTTATGTATTTTATAAAAGTTTGTAAAATGTGTGTAGTTATGTATAGAAATGTGTAAGTTTATGCTAAATTTTTAAGTCTAAATTTACTACAGTTTTTTTGTTTCTTTTCCCTTCTTGTTTAGTTACACCACCGTCATTGTCTTTCTCATAGTCCTCTCCATCCACTGGTTGTCTGGAAGAGATCGCTTTAAGCGATAAGACCGCCCATTGTACTAGTGTTATTTTAAGTTATTTGTTTATATTGTTTTTTTTTTGGTGTACAATAAAGAGTTTTTCAATTCTATTCTATTCATGGGTAAATGGCAAATCTCTTTTTTGCAAAAAATAAGACAAATCTCCTTTGTTGCACCAAGTCAAAGAACAACTTATACGTAAACTTAAAATATAAGCATTTCCAACCCCACTAAAATGTTACGTCCGTAATAACGAAATACATAAAACATTTGAATTTATTGCTTTCCTTGTTAACACTTAAATATCTAAGGAAATGTAATCAGTATCATAAACTAAACTTACAATAAAAAAAAATACCACTGACAAAAAAAAAACATCCTCAATCAACCATAAAACAACCTTAATCTATTCAAAACTCACCAACTTTGATAAGAAGGTTGACCATATCCGTGTGTCCTTGCCATGCCGAAACGTGTAGGGGAGTTCGACCCTGTGAAAAAAATCATTAACAAGGTTAATAAGCAATCATCAAACAGCTGGAATTGACATCTTTTACGACAATCGAATTTCGCACTAGCCACCGCCGTTGGTCAGGTTGTTATCGCTAGACTACAATAGTTAAAATTACGACAGATGCCTTTGAGCAGCTTGATAAATTTGACTTCAGTGCAAAAATATGTATGTGTCAATGTCGATATTATTAAATTACAATTAGATGTAGGTTTATAAAATGACCACCTACATAAACGGTAAGTTCTGTCAACAGAATACCTGTGTGGGCTTCAATAAGGTAGCTTCTCATAGATCAGTGCGCAACCACAGGATACCTGTGGGCTTCAACAAGGTAGCTTCTCATAGATCAGTGCGCAAACACAGGATATCTATGTGGGCTTCAACAAGGTAGCTTCTCATAGATCATTGCGCAACCACAGGATACCTGTGTGAGCTTCAACAAGCTAGCTTCTCATAAATCAGTGCGCAAACACAGGATACCTGTGTGAGCTTCAACAAGCTAGCTTCTCATAAATCAGTGCGCAAACACAGGATACCTGTGTGAGCTTCAACAAGCTAGCTTCTCATAGATCAGTGCGCAAACACAGGATATCTATGTGGGCTTTAACAAGGTAGCTTCTCATAGATCATTGCGCAACCACAGGATACCTGTGTGAGCTTCAACAAGCTAGCTTCTCATAAATCAGTGCGCAAACACAGGATACCTGTGTGAGCTTCAACAATGTAGCTTCTCATAGATTAGTGCGCAAACACAGGATACCCATGTGGGCTTCAACAAGGTAGCTTCTCATAGATCAGTGCGCAGGAGGAACGTCGACTTAATAGTATCTTTAAATAATGCACATAAGCCTTTTTTACGACATCAGATGTGTTTTTGTACATTTTGACACTTGGGCTATCTGTCTACACATATATAATGGCATGTTGGCAGTTTGTACCCGGAGTGGAGGGACTGACTACGTAGGTGTCGGTTTCAGCTGTTACTTACGTGATTTTGACATTTAAAATACCTACGTAGCGAGTGACGTCACTTACTACGTCTTACCTCGCTATCCGTAGTATCTATATTAGCCCCGCACTCCACCAACAAGAATCTCGCCATGGCCAGTCTGTTGTCCAGAGCCAACACGTACAGAGTGCTGCGGCGGTCCGCGTCTAGAGCGTTGACATCCGCCCCCCTCTCGTGCAGAGCGCGGACCGTGTCGAAATGGCCTTCCAGTGCTGCCAACCTGGCGAGAGAAATAAAGAAAGGGTTTCATTAAATGGGCTCAGTTTACTTAGGGCCGCAAGACCCAAAATGCTCTGTCTGCCCCATTAGGGATAAAGGCGTGATAGATAGTAGTAGTTAGAAATTGCGTGCTCTTCTTCTGGATTTTTTAACCCCTCAGGGGCGGCGGCAATGCGAACTTTTGCTCGCCCTGTGTGGCGACTTTTTGTACAAAAATTAGTACGCGGCGCGTCTTAGGATAACGATTAATCATCATATCAGCCACAGGAAGTCCACTGCTGGACATAGGCCTCCCCCAAGGATTTCCAAAACGACCGATCGGAAGCGGCCTGCATCCAGCGTTTTGCTGCAACCTTGCTCAGGTCGTCGTCGTCGTATTTGTATAGTATTGAACAAAACAACCATTATCACCATTTTCTCAACCAAGTTAACTTAGCTTACAATATATTATAACTAGTTTTTATTAGAAACTGGGAACTATTTACTTAGGTACGTATTTATTTATTTATTAACCAATTTATGTACACGGACAATATATATAGAGAATACATAAACAAGAAGTTGTACAAAGGCACTACTTATCTCAAAAGAGATCTCTTCCAGTAGACCCGTGTGAGGAGATGTTCATATATGAAAGGTATACAGGCGTGTTCATTTATAAGTAAACAGTAAAGATAAAGTATTTCCTATAATAATTATGCGAAAAAACTAAAAATAGACACGGTGATTTAAACACCGCCATCTATGAACACCCAAACTAAGACATAAACAGCGTACCTCAAAGCAGTCTTCCCGTCGTGCGCTCTTTGATCCACCGGGGCTCCCCAGTCATCGACCAGTATCTCCACGAGTTTAGTGTGCCCTTCTTGAGCGGCGAGCATCAGGCAGCCTTTGCCGTCGTTGTCTGCTTCGTCAACTTTAGCGCCGGCCTCGAGAAGGGCCTCGCATACTTCCACGTGACCTGACGATGATATAAGAAAATAAAGAAAATTATTCTATTCTCAAATTTCACAATAGATGTTGATGATCTTGCGAAATCGAGAGTAGATATAACAGTTTATTAAACAATTTGGCTATATTTTTACAATCAAATTACAATTTAATGTACCTTCAAAAGCGGCGTAATGCAGCGGTGTCCAGCCAGAGTTGTCTCGGTGGTGCTCGTCCAAACCGCGGTCTAACAGTTGTCGGACCACCTCAACGTTTCCTGTAGGAAAGAAAGAAATATAAGAACATCTATTTGGCGACACTTGTCCGACTGCGTCCGCGGTCCAGTGGCGTTTACCTTGTGATCCGGAGGGCGTGGGTTCAAATCCCACTGGCAAGCATACTTTGTGAAAAGTTGTTTCCAGTCTGCTTAGGATATTGCAGGCTTGAATCACCTGATTATCCGAAAATAAGATTTCGTGAAAGCACGTAAAAGCTGTCGTGGGTCCGCCATCTAGCGTTTGTTTAAACCTATTCTAGGATTGGTTCTGGTCTCCCCTTTGTGTTGCGGAGGTCAGACGGCAGTCGCTCTGTGTAAAACCAGTAATCTCGTCAAATCACCTAGCTTAAGTAGCGGACCCCAGGCTTTACTCCGCGTATCCACACAACGACTCGATAAAAGCAATAACTTAGGACCATTTCGTACATTTTGACTGTTTTTTGTAGATTAAACGAGAAGCTGAAAGTTGCCTTGGGTCTTGCGGCCCTGGGCTCTGTCTGTTTAGAGTTGCAAGACCCGAAATGCTCAGTCTGCCTTAGTGAAGAGGTGATTTTTCTATGCTTAAGTATTCAGAGCTAGAGGGACTGAGAACGTAATGCTTGCTACATATATAAGCGGGTCAAAATGGTCGGCTTGGCAGTTTTTATCGAACAACAAAGCTGACCCGAAGCAATAGAGAGTATGCATGCATTTTTTTAATATTTCTAATCGATAGTCATCGTCGAGAAATAGCCGCAAAAAATTAATCAGTACCGAAAAACATGTATATAGTGTAGAAAATAAATATTAAAAATAGCAAGTAGATTATAACAACTAAAACACGCCATTTTAAAATATGACGTCAAAGTCTACATATATCCGCTAGAGACAGAAGCTGTCAACGCATGTTTTTCTGTTTGTTAAACCTCTATATAAAAGTACATACATTTCGAATGTCATCGATAGTCAAACTACACTTGTCACTTGAACTTGTCATTTCCCTTTTGTAAACTTTGTCGTCATTTCCTTTTTGTTTGTCAAAAGTTCCCGCGCAATATTTGCATATTTTCAATAATTTATTTCTAATCCAAATAAGAGTCAGTAAGAAAAATAATTAACTAGGCGTGGTGACGTATTAATAGAAATTGTAAAATAAAAATATGAGCCGGATTGGTATTACATGCATATTCCTTATTGCTGTACTTGTTCGGCTTCATTCGGCTTATGCCGATCGGGCAATTAATTCGGGTCGACACATAATTTGATCCGTCAGTATTTGCATTCATCTGCATATATTCGTTTTACAGCTCAGCTTTGCCGATTAATCTCATCCCGCTGTTGTTGCCCGCCTAGTGAAAACCGAGCAGTTCCCTTGAACATTCATCTACATATATTCGATTTTACCGTCCGGCTGTGCCGATGAATGCCGGTCTGAATATGTATGTAGTAACCCTGAGAAAGTAAGAATGTTAGAGAGAACATCTATGTGAAATATTAAGGAGGCGACTATCACGAGTAAGTAATACTTGTGATAGTAGAGAAACGTCACACTTATAAGTAACTTTTAGGTAAGAGGGTAGTCTAGAAACGAAAAAAATAAAAATAAAAATAAAGCTATAACTGTCACCTTCAGCCACAGGGGTACTCAGCACAGTGCGACCTTCACCATCCATATTATCCAGGTTCTTTAAAATAACTTCAAGGTTACACAAGAGCAGAAAAAGATAGAGACAGCCATATCACTCACGTTGCGCCGCAGCGGTACTCAGCACAGCCCGACCTTCACCAATCATAGAGCAGAAAGAGACAGCTTTATTCCTCACCTTGCGCCGCAGCAGTACTCAGCACGGTGCGGCCCTCGGCGTCCATGTTGTCGACGCAGGCCCCCCAAAACAGCAAAAGGCGCACGGTGCGCGCGTGCCCAGCGGACGCGGCCGCCCACAACGCCGTGCGCCCCGCTAGGTCAGACGCCTCTATATCCGCTTCCGCTTCGAGGAGAAGCTCGCAGATTTCGCTGGAAATAACAAGGTTAAAAATATGCTCACTCTGATGTTCTTCAAGAACGGCATCTTCGGTTCATTTGCATTTTGAGCCGGAATCCGAAAGTGTATAAAAAAAATTACAAAAATAAGTTTAATATACATTTAATTTAATAATTTATTTATATTAAATTTAATATACAGTAATATTATATATGAAGTTTTGTTGGGCCTCCTGTAGGTTTTATGGAGTAATTAGGGCCCATAACCTGATGGACAGTACTATTTTGAGCCGAAAACCGAAAGTATATAAAATACATACGTGTGTCCCTCAAAAGCCGCCACCAGAAGTGGCGCAGCCCTATCTCTATCTGCAGCCTGCACCGAAGCCCCCCGCTCCAACAAAGACGCCGCGCAGGCCGCCCCCGTCGCGCATAGCGATGCCACGGACAGAGCTGTGCGACCTGTAATCAAATAATTTCAATTATTATTCACATTTAAAGCCGTTGCTTATACATTATTTTTGAGTGTGGCTCAGGGCGTCTTCGTGTAGGCGTCGCGTATCGCGTTCGTCCTGAGGAAGGCCTCCGGATGAAGTCGAACCATGTCAGTCAGTAGCTGACTTTTTACGTGAGTTACCCGCTTATCGCATATTAGAAACTTATTTTTAATCCAACAGATGTACGTGTTTCGCAACGACGACTGCTGAGAAAATACGCCGAAAGAAACTCAGTCCAGCATAGTAAGATACTTAAGTGAAAAATAAATTGTGTGACGACGATTCGCCCCCTTCACCCCGCGCTCACTGGCGCGGCCTATTTAAGCGGCGGCAGCGTCGACCTGGGCTCTCTTTCGACTACGGATCGCAGCCTATCAACAACTATATATAATAACTTGCCTCGTGTCTGAAGTACCTCGACCCTCTATAGTGCTTTATACCTATTGTATTTGTGGAAAGCAGAATAAATGCTTATGGTTTCTCCATTGTTTCCTTAAATCTACCCTAGTATAACAGCTACGTTATATTAAAAAAAAAAACTACTTAAATAAAAGAAAGGACGAAATAACTTTATTATGGCAAGTTCGCAATTATAATAGCGAGTGGTGGGAGGGGGCTAGGCCTTCTAAACCCCCCTTATAATATCGCTGTGTGAGTAGTGCGTGAAGTCCTCTTTGTTAGGATATGCAGATCTATAGAGGTCGACACGCTTAACCAGTCGTCGAGTTGCAACTATTTGTAGTTGGATAACTCACTGGGGATAACTCACTTTAACTTACCAGTTCTGAACCGCCAGAAAACTGATTTTAGAACATTAAAAGAGATATAAAGGGGAATTACTTAAAAATTACCGTAAGATAGGTCTTCTCCTCGCGCTGATCCATGAGAAGCTACCTTGTAAATCCATATAATGTTATTATGTTAAAATTGTAAAAAGCGACATCTGTTCGTAACCACATGACACTATTAATAACCTTCGATTAGCACAGCACTACAGAGCACCTAAAACATTCTGCTATTATAGTAAGTCATTGACAGTTCCACCAAGTTCGAACAGATGGCGCTTTCCCGTTTACTATATAAGAGCGAAATTCTTTGTCAAAGACCTCTTTCGCACTATTGCCCCTCTCCTGTACAAACTGCTACGAAGGAAATACAAGCCTGCCACCACACCACTGAACTACTCACTTTCTCGCCAGCTGTGGACACAAGATACTGCGTGGGCTAGAGAGTTAGTAAGGCTGAGGCTTGCCGTTTGGTAAAAATGGGGAACTAATAGAAAACATGAATAAGAAGAACTCACCATCTTCATTGGCTTGCACCACAATTGAGTCCTTGGAAATACTGTAACTTAACTACGCTCCCCATCTACTTTCTTACCATTCTTCATTGGCGTTGCCCACAGTGGCCCTTGGAAATATTGTAACAATAATAAGACTGCTACTCTTGACCCCTTCTACCAACTTCTCGACATGTTCCAAAGGCAAACTGGTAGATATGCATTAGCGTTAAGTTTGACCTATAGTAATGAATCAAATACAAGATTGTGTGCCACAAACTTAAATAAATAAAAGAAAAAACTTAGGGGTTTGTTGAAGAGGTTGGTTAAGGAGCGTGGTCCTGATCCACAGCGCGCGCACGATTTCAGCGTGTCCCTTATAGGCGGCAGCGATGAGCAGCTTTCGAACCTCCGCGTCCGCCACTACTAAAGAAGTTTAGGGAGGAAAGGGGGGGTTCACAACTGACCGTCCTCGTCGGCGTGGTCCACGGTGGCCCCCCGGTCCAGCAGCGCGCGCACGATGTCGGCGTGCCCCATGTAGGCGGCGGCGATGAGCGGCGTGCGGCCCTCCGCGTCCGCCGCGTCGGGGTCCGCGCCCGCCGCCAGCAGGCGGGACACCACGGCCTCGTGGCCCGACCACGCGGCCGCTCTGGGAGAAAAAAATATATTTTCAACCCCCGACATAAAAGAGGGGTATGTTATAAGTTTGACGCTAATGTCTGTCTGTCTGTAAGTTTGTGGCATCGCAGCGCTCGAAAGGATGGGCCGATTTTGATGCGGTTTTTCTTACGGGAAAGCAAGTTCCCTTGCAGTGGTTTTTAACTTTGTTTGATAAAAATCGGTTTAACCATTTAAAAGTTGTGGGGGTTAACGCTTGAGAGTCAGGGCTTTCTATAGCAAATAATAGATGGCGCTACGGATATCAAGTCGTATCGGTAGTTCCGCTACTCATCACTAGATGGCGTTCTTGACAGTCAGGGTTTTTTAAATTTGCCTAGCAAATAAACTTGTTTATTTGTTATAGTCTTTTTTTAGACATTCAAGATGCAGTTCTTAAGTACTCAAATTAAACAAGCCTAACGCGTTTTATAGGAATATCGAATGGTGGAGAGATTCGGTGTGCGAGATTGAACACGTGATAGCTCAGTGGTTAGAGCATGGTCGTATTTATACCAAGATTGCGAGTTGAAGTCCCGCTCACGTGGTGTTTTTTTAACCATTTCTTATATACTTAAAAGAATATTTTAAAAAATTTTTTTACGGCTCTGGGTACAAGCCCTTCAGAGCCTATCTTTTGTTTTGTTGCTTTTTTTTATGTTATAGGGCGGCCAACGAACAAGCGGGTCACCGGATGGTAAGTGATCACCACTGTCCATGGACAACTGCAACACCAGGGGTGTAACAAGAGCGTTAGAAGTGTTGCTTCTATGTTCCCAACAAGTTACAATCAAAAGTTAGTGTAGGCCTTTGATTGCTTCAAGGGAGCTTCTGGACTGCAGAGATGATGCAACCGATCACTTTGTTTATCACCATCATCATCAACATAATACACAATCACAGGAAGTCCACAGGAAACATAGACCAAGAATTTTGTATTAACCTAACAATCGGCAAAAATCCTTTTTTTATTGAAATTGAACCAAAAAAAGAAATTAAAAAAATCAAAATGTTTTTTTTTTAAGGTCAAGGACCTTAAATACTAACTGGTACTGGACGAGCTGTACTTACCGCAAAGCTGTTCTGTTATCAGCGTCCACGCAATCCACGTCGCATCCATACTCCAAAAGCACTTCTACCACCTTAAAATGAAAAAAAAAAATAGAGAAGAAATTTGTAAAAGAAAAAATGCTTAGTATTACTATTTACCATTAAAAAACCTAGGTTCATCTAACGGAAACTAGCATTTCAAAATAGTAACAAATGAAAACTACAGTATTGACAAATTCAGTAGGTAATTGATAATAGATTATAGGTAGTTAATAAACAATTTTTAGCTTTTATCAACATATCCCTACTGTTACTCATGGTACAGGAATATAGGGTATTCTCTTCCCGCAACAGTTCATGACAACGTCACGAATGTCACGATAAGTGTTACCACTGATTTTTCTTTCAGTTAATTTGAGGACTTTCTGAATGACATACTTAATAAATTAATGCATACGGGAATTAACGCGAAACGTACCTTATTTTATTTATTTTGCTGACGTTAATTCCCGTATGCATTATTTTAATAATAATGCAACGCGATAGTTTAAAAGTATTTATACTTAATAAATATAAAATATTAACTAATTTAACTATTTCATATAACGTGTGATTCATCTGTTTAAATTTCAATAAAATAATATTAGGTAATTATTAAGTTCATAAATTGTCTGTTAAGTTAAAAATTGCAAGTTTGACCCGGGTAATTTACTTATACACAGTGGCAACACTCCCAACTGATGACGTATGCTTGGGCCAATCACGTGACCCAGCTGTCACGGGAAGAGATTACCGTGTTTTATCATACCATGGTGGTACCACAGAATAAATAATACTAATGTAGGTACAGAAGTCTCACTCAGCAAAGAAATTCAAAGAAATATCTAATCAACGGCGATATGGTTTAATTTAGCTTACGTCAGAACTCAGCACCTTTTCGTATAGATACCTAGACATCCATTGCAAGCCAATTTCATTCTTATTACTCTGGACAAACGATTCGTATAACTGAATTTACCACCCGGAGGGGCCGCCTGCGCGCATAGTAATAAAGAAGGTACATTTTCGCTACCTAAACGGGGAGTGACACAGGCCTGGTGGTACTGACCTCGGTGTGGCCGGCCCAGGCGGCCGCTCGCAGCGCGCTCCAGCCGTCCGCGTCGTTGGCATCAGCGCGCGCGCCCGCCGCCAGCAGCGCGGCGCAGCAAGCGGCGCGGCCGGCGCGCGCCGCGCTGTGCAGCGCGGTGCCGCCGATGGAGTCCGTAGCTTCCACTAGCTGCGGGTAACGCTGGGGAAAACCAATTTAAAACGTGCAACAAAAAGCTATATCACAGGTGTGGCACTTCATAGAAGCGGAGTATCATTTATGCCTACACTACTACATACGAAACTATACATCCGTGCACACGTCAATGCGTGTGTGTTCGCCCGCTCTCGCCCCGCAACAATACGCGAACGCGTTCAGATGAAGAAGATCAGCGAGTAACATAAACGACTTTAGCGACGAATTTTGGACTTTCACGACTTGGACATCGGACGTTTTGGAAGACTATTATGTGTGTCAATCTTGGGTTCCGTAGTGAATGAAATCCCTAAGAAAAGTGTTGACATTTTACTCCAAATCGAACCACAGTTTCGTTACAATATACATACAGGCTGACTTTTTAACCACCAGCCAAAGATTTGGAGCAAGTTCAGTCCATGATACTGAACTACTTTCCATAAAAACAATTAACAAAAAACGATAAAAAAATTTCGCCTTCCCATACAGATTGGCGTTCAGGCCAACTGATTTTGTATTGGAGGACGAAAATTTTTTATCTATTTTCAATACATTTTTTTATAGAAAGTAGTTCGGTATCACGGTCTGAACTTGCTTCGAAAATTTGGCTGGTGGATAAAAAGTCAGCCTGTATATGAAATTGATTGGCAAGATGGGTACACGACATCAGAAAATTCACGAGTCGAATGTGGATGAGAGCAGCTCAGGAGCGTTATCAATGGCATTCATTGAGGGGGCCTATTCCCAGCAGTGGGAGGTTCAAGGCTGATGATGATGATGATATATGAAACATTTAACCTACCTTCAGTAAAGCGATGAGAGCGTCTTCATCTCCTTTAGTAGCGAGCTCGAACACTAGATTGGGGTCCAGTACCTCTGGCTGCTCTTCTAAGGTCTCTAAGGGGTCGTCTTCCACTTGCTTGTCGGTCATCAGCTGAAATGGAAACAAAACACGGAAAAAACAAAATAACATAAAAAATTTAAACAACCCTCGACTTGCAAAAACCTATTTTGTAAACTGAGGCTGAGCTGATTTAGAACAAATTTATCCTCATCTTAGCTTCCCATCAGGCTAGATAGAGGTCAAACGCACTCAATATCAAATTAAAAAAAAAAAAAAAAAATTGTCAACTTTCAGTTAAAGGAAAAACAACATCAAAAAGGGAATACAATATCCATTCGAAAGTTACGATGCAACAGACAAACATACAAACAAATAAACAAACGTAAGAAAACCTAAATTTGATTCATTCTGTCTGTATACATCCACTCGATAAAGAGGTAGGGGGCTACCTTCCTCTTTATTTGCCCTGCTTAGCTCCAAGTCTTAAAGACTTAATACGATGTAACCCCCCCACTCAGACCTTCCTTCTCTTACTCTCTCCTTAGAAATTCGTAACAAAACATAAAACCCATCTTCAGCCTGCGTTTCCGGAATTAAATTTGCCTAGCTTAACTCCAACAGAGTCATAAAGACTTCTTAATACGGTGACCTCCCGGTCTACGGTCTCTTATCGAAAGATTTCTCTTATTATTTCCCTTTTCCGTCTCCGAAATTGAATCTGTTAGTCCACCCCCCCCCCCCCCCCCCCATTACCTTTTATCGTTAAATTTCTCACCCTAATCCTATTATTCTCTTTTTCTTTCCTAAAATAGATTCTTATATAAAAAAAAAAAACAAGAAAACCCATACTAACCAGTACATCTTCAGCCTGCGCCTCCGGAATCGAATCGGCCCTGCTCAGTTCCAACAGAGTCTTGAAGACTCTTCTGTCACGCGGCCAGCGAGGCACTGTCCCACCGTTCACCAGCTCAGGCATTATGGACTCAATTGTTGACTGTTCAGCTGAGAAGAAAACAAATTTAATTGCCAAAATTAAAAAAAAAAAAACGGGCAAGTGCGAGTCGGACTCGTACATGAAGGGTTCCGTACCTCCTACAATGTTTTAAAACGCTGAAGGAACACGTTTCTTGTATGACGACCCCCTTTAATTTTTAACTTTATCTTATTATTAGTATTTGTTGTTACAGCGGCTACAGTAATACATACATAATGCTATTAAGTTCAAGAGATAGAGTCCTGTGACAGACGGACAGACGGACATATATCGAATACAATTTTCTTTTTAATTTTCATAGAAACTGATCAGCTGATTGGTCAACATGTATGGGAGACCAAATTTTTATTTTTATTTATATGCACCTTGAAGAAAGTTGTTCAGTATCAGGGACCAAATCTACCCTTAAAACAGTTTTAGTATATTTTGTTATAATATACGAATATATAAAGAAATAAACATACCAAATCAATTTAAAAAAATAGTTTTAAACACTTTCTTTGACAAAACTTCTGCAAACAGAATTTAAAAAACACAATTCACATACATTCACACATTTTTCTCCTATATGAAACAACAAAACACGACAAAAACTGATTTTAATTTTAAAAAAACGCAACACAACCACTCTGCTCTAAAAACAAATACACACTACATACAAAACACATTCAACAATATAATTCAATTATCCTCCCAACACTGTACACACAAATTTAAGACTTAGTCATCAAGTAATTACAATACAATACCGTTTGTTGTTTACAAAGGATACGATAAGGGCTTATTCATATTTCGAGGGAACAGAGATAGTGTTCCGGTGTATACGTATTTGATAATTTTATCGTAATGACTTATCGTAATCTCAAAATGTCCACTTTTCTAGTGACTGACCTTTCCTAATGAAAATTACCGTTATTTGGAGATATGACTTGCTGTATGGGGGGGAATGTTGGGCTATGAAGAAGAAAGAAGAACATAAGTTACATGTAGCAGAAATGCGGATGCTTAGGTGGATGTGTGGGGTGACGAAGATGGATAAGATTAGGAATGAATATATAAGAGGGAGTTTAAAGGTGGCACCAATTGTAGAAAAGTTAAAAAGCCACCGTTTGACATGGTACGGTCATATCAAGATGCGGGATGCCGAACATCTGGCTAACAAAATGGTTAACTTGAAGGTGGATGGCCATAGAGATAGAGGACGACCTAAAAAGACGTGGGGGGAATGTGTTAAGCGGGACGTGATGGACAGGGGGGTTAGTACAGATATAATAAATGATAGAAAACGATGGAGAGAGTTGACTTTCAGAGCCGACCCCAAATAGGGAGAAGGCAAGGAAGATGATGATGACGACTATTAAGGCCGTACCTAAATTTTCCGGGGTCCAGTGTTGCCCCCATTTAAAATAAATCATTTCAAAGAAAACGAAGACATTATTAAAGATTTTGCTACTAACAAGTCCTAGATAACCTTTCAAAGTATTTTATGAACTACTGTTTAGTTTATAATGAGAACGTTAAGCTTTACTACGCACATTTGCCAAAAGTGGCCGTTTTTCGCAAATGTGCGTAGAAAAGCTTAACGTTCTCACTTTAAATATATTTGAGATCCTCATAACGAGCCCTTTCATTTGATATATGACACAGTAAGGTTTGCAAAACTTTTTTTTTTAATTTCCGATTTTGTCCCCAGAAAATGACCCTTATTTAAAAAAAATATTTATTTACTTTGCACATAATGTGTTTAAGTCATAGGATTACAACACTCTACCAAATTTTACCTGATTAGGTCCAGTAGATTCGGAGCAAATGGGCTCTGACAGACGAACGGGCAGACAGACGCACGAGTGATCCTATAAGGGTTCCGTTTTTTAATTTTTTGTACGGAACCCTAAAAACGGAGCCGAGCTCTTCTTATCAGTCGTTGAGTTCACGAGTTGAGGCGTATGTTATCTCCACTTCTTCTTCTTCTTAGCGCATTTCTGGTTGCATCCTCAGCTGTGCTGCTTCGGAACCCGGGGTACGCTTTCCCGCTTTTATATAATATGCATGTCAATTGAAGAACAAATAGCCAGAACAGTTTAAACGATTTGCCTAGATTTAAGACCGGCCGCCTGCCTGACGTCAATGGGAATGCAGATGTAGCACAAGATGTGTGTGCTTATTCCTTTATTCGCCTCTTACGACATCCACAGGATGAGTAGTCCTATTCTAGGCCGGAAACCACGCGGCACATATGTTATCTCCACTGAGAAACACATATTTAAAGGGAACTAATTTTTTGAGCTGTTATTTAAATATTCGAGATGTTATTATGATCAGTTGGAAAACATATTGAGCAGTTATTTAATTTAATGGCGGTTGATTATTTATTGCGACAGTAAAACATGAACAGTAATAAAAAATCAATTAGTCGGTTATTTTATGATATTACTAGTTCTATTCATTTTACTAGGTTAGGAAAAACCTATAGGTTAGGTAAGGTTAGAACTGCGACCAACTGCTAGGTCGGTTTTATCCATTTTACTAGGTTAGGGGGAATACCTATAGAACCGGCCGTTCAATTTTTTTACCGCCCATTTAATTATTTTCCTGCTCAATTATATATTCACTGATCCAGTTCATTATTTTTTATTACTTATTTTTGTTAACTTTACTACTTAGATTTAACTGCTGAACTAGTTATTAAACATGCCATTTATATTTTTTTACTTACCAAAACTGCTACTCGTATTTACAACTGCCTCTTTAAATCAGTGCCATATTTAAATCGCTTGGAAAAGATACACCTACCGCATATATACCTATCATCATCATCATCATTTCAGCCGCATAAGGTCCACTGCTGGACATAGGCCTCTCCCAAGGATTTCCAAAATGACCGATCTAGAGCGGCCTGCGTCCAGCGCTATCCAGCGACCTTAGTCAGATCGTCTGACCACCTTGTGGGTGGGTGTCCAATATACAGGCTGACTTTTAAACCACCAGCCAAATTTTTGGAGCAAGTTCAGTCCATGATACTGAATTACTTTCCATTAAAACAATTAACGAAAAACTAAAATAAAAATGCGCCTTTTCATACAAATCAGCGCTCAGTCAAACGGATTTTCTATGGGAGGACGAAAAATTTTCATGGATTTTTAATAACTTTTTTTATAGAAAGTAGTTCAGTATCATGGACTGAACTTGCTCCAAAAATTTGGCTGGTGGTTTAAAAGTCAGCCTGTATATACCTATAATTTCACACTATGTTTATATATTATGTTACGCAAATAAGGATAAACTATACTTTAAATATACATATTTCCTATTATAACCTTAATCACTATGTTTGTTCAGTATTCCCATACTGCAGTTTCATCGCGTCGTTACTCATGACCTATGTATATATTATAGTTATATAATATGTTAGTATTGTATGAACGAAAGGTTATTAAACTGAGATATGAATGTATTTTAATAATTTTCATACAGAGTTATGTTTTTCATGCTTGTCTGGGAAAAAGAAACTTAGAATTTTCTCTTGCCGCGCAGATCGTAGAAGCCGATCGAGGGTATGGGCAAAAATGCAAATCATGTTAATAGACGATGCGGCTAGCAAACCATCACTATTTCGATTCCTTTTTTAGGGTTCCGTAGCCAAATGGCAAAAAACGGAACGCTTATAGATTCGTCATGTCTGTCTGCCGTATGTCACAGCCACTTTTTTCCGAAACTATAAGAAGTATACCGTTCTTGATAAGTAGATGTATTCTGTGAACCGCATTAAGATTTTCACACAAAAATAGAAAAAAAAACCAATAAATTTTGGGGGTTTTATTTTCTTCATTAAACCCATACGTGTGGGACATCCATGAATAGGTCTTCGAAAATGATATTAATAAGAAAAGATAAGATAAGTTTTTTATTTGCAATAAATGGGGTTAATACAGGTGTTAGGAAAACACAATTAAATACAGTAGCTTAACCTATTTAGCCATATTCAATAGCATGCAAATTTTTCACACATTATTAAAATATTATTAAATCAAATTATTCATGCATCGAATTCGCAGTCTTTAACTTTATGTTCTAAAAACTCATTAATTGAATAAAAACTTTTATTAAATGGAAGCTCTTTAAGTGCAGATGGTAATTTTTTATAAATATTTTTGCACATTGCAAAAGAGTTATTTTTATATTTCAGTTTTTGGTACCACATTTAACACGAGTCTATTACAATTTCTTGTTGTTCTAAGAAAGGAGTGTTTACCTTGAACAAATAAATGCTCATTTAGTTTCACAAAGATGCTTATTTCTAAAATGTATAAGCATGGCAGGGTTAATATATTGAGCGACTTGAAATAATGTCTACTCGAAATATATGGTGGTATGTTGATAATTGATCTTATGCATCTTTTCTGCGCCTTAAACACTCTTTTTATGTTGGTACCATTTCCCCACATAATTAAACCGTATCTATTTATAGACTCGACATATCCAAAATATGCTGTTAAAGCTGTATCTTTATTTGCAACTTTATTTAGTTTTGAAATGCTATATGCAAATTTGTTTATATTACAGCAAACTTTGTGTATTTGTCGTTTCCAATTTACCTTCGTATCAATAATTAAACCTAAAAATGTCGTGTTATCTGCATTCTTTAAAACTTGTCCGTCAAACTGTATGTCAATTGATTTATTTTTAAAATTATTAAAATTCATTAATTTTGTTTTTAATATACCTATTTATTTTTAAATTATTTTCTCGTTCCTTATTCTCTCGTTATTATTTGGAGGTTTCTAATATAATTTTTTTCTAAACAGAATAGTTTGTGCGAGAGACACTTCCAAAGTGGTAAAATGTTGCCCCCCCCCCCCCCCCCCTGTAACTTCTAAAATAAGAGAATGATAAAACTTAAAAAAAATATACGAGTATACATCATACTCGTATACTCATTACCATGCAAACTTCCACCGAAAATTGGTTTGAACGAGATCTAGTGAGTAGTTTTTTTTAATAAGTCATAAATCCTACCTAATAATACCTACTTACACAATACATACACTAAGAAATATACTAACAAAGAAAAAGCTAATGAAAAGAAGAACTGAATGATGATGTCTTTATAAAGAAGGAGTTTGAAAGGTGGGCGTGGACTTTCCTCATAAAAGAGAATTTGGTAGAAACTCTAATGTCAACAATTTGTGCGTTCGAAAAACACTACTTCTTATCATGAGGTCTTTTTTAGTCTCCACTGCAGGAGCATCCCTCTCTGTACTGCCAGAGCCATACTCAACCATAGGATTTGGCCTACACTCTCCACGCTGGCCAGACGGTTGGAGAGGTCTCATTGATGTTTATAAGCTTTGTCCAGCTTGTGTTTCCTAAGGCGCCTTCTACGACATCCACGGGAAGACTTGGAGTAGTCTTATTCTACTCTGCCCGGAACCACACGGCTTAACGAATTATGATTATGGAATTAGATTAAGAATTTTTTTAATTTTACCTGAAACTGAATCCTTCCCCTCGGAGTCTGGATCAACATCTTTATCTTCAGCTGTTTCTTCCTTCTGCAACAAAAGAAATTACTGTCGCGGGGCTGCAAGAAGGAGAATATTCTAGAAGAAGTTTCCAAAACAGTCTAACAGTAGAAAGTTCCAGCACATTCCACAGTGTGCAATGTTCTAGGAGTATGTAGAATAATCTGGAATGTTCGAGAAGATTCCGAGTTTATAAAACTCGCTTACCGTTCCAATTTTTGTTTTGTTGAACCCCGTTGGGTATCCCAACGGGGTAACATTCTAGGTTGGGGTCACTTTCTAGAAATATCTAAGCATTTTAAATTATGTTTATGTGTTTGATTACGGTGTTCGCTTATGAATTACTGCCCAAAGTACTGGCGTAAGAGCGACTAAGTAAAGTGAGGAACGATCGCCTCAATTAAGTGGGACACAACAGTTACGTGTGGCTGTCTCTAGTACTTGTTGGTCGACAGAACAGACGAGTACATACAGGCTGACTTTTTCACCACCAGCCAAAGTTTTGGAGCAAGTTCAGTGCATGATACTGCACTACTTTCCATAAAAACAATTAACAGAAAAAACGATAAATATCATGTTCAGTATCATGGACTGAACTTGCTCCAAAAATTTGGCTGGTGGATAAAAAGTCACCTGTATAAAAACCGGACAAGTGCGAGTCGGACTCGTACATGAAGGGTTCCGTACTTCCGTACAATGTTTTAAAATGTTGAAAAAACACGTTTCTTGTGTTATACAACGACGTAAAAATAACAAGTATCTAGTTAATGCCATTATAAAGATCTAGTTAAAAACGCTGCAAAAACACATTTTTTTCATGACGACCCCCTTTAATTTTCAACTTTTTTTATTTTTAGTATTTGTTGTTATAGCGGCCACTGTAATACATAATCGGTGAAAATTTCAAGTGTCTAGCTATTACGGTTCAAGAGATAGAGCCCTGTGACAGACGGACAGACAGCGGAATCTCAGCAATAGGGTCCCGTTGGTACCCTTTGGGTACTTACCATAACTATGGACGTGTCCAACGGCCGACAGTCGTTTTCTCTTCTCAACGCAGATTCAACGTCGCATCCTGAATCCAACACCCATAGCAGGAACAGGGTATGTAGGTCTACCACATCTTCGGGCTGGTCTCTGAAACACGAAAAAAAAAGTCAAAAGTAGATTTTTTTTATTTTATTTATTTATATGGGAGATCATTGACTACAACAATTATATATCAATTCAATTTTAAAACATAAAGTCATTTACAAATCTCCACTTCTAACAGTCACTTAAGCAATAAAAAACCGACATGACAGCAACATTTCAACAACTTATTGATAAATAATTTTTATGTATATTTATATTCTTTTAGTTTGTATATTACATTTATTTAAATTAAATATTAAGTGCTTTGTTTACGTGCATTTGATAAGGAATGCAAAGTGAAGACCAAGGATAGGGAATTGTGGAAGGATAGAGGGGAGGCCTTTGCCCAACAGTGCGACATAAATGGCTAATAAAAAAATAAAAAAAGTGTTTTGTCCGGTACGTTAATAGTATTTTATGTAATAGTTGCATAAGTTCAAACAAGACGATTAGCGCGGTTTATGCCATAAAAAGGCGACACGAGTATTTTTTCACATACTCATTTATTTATTAAAATCTTTTTTGACCAAAATGGTACAAAAGGTGAACTTAACGCTAATGCATTCTCTACCAGTCAACCTTTAGGAAAAACAGAAATTATTCAATTGCTTATACAACGTTGCATAAAATACTTTTTCTATGGCCATATTAAGATAGGTAGACGGTAGGTATTATAGTATTTTTTTTATTATTTTTCGACTTATTATAAATCACAAAACATCGTTCCGCCACCATTCCAGAATGCCCAATCACTCTATGTTTTTTATTTGATGAGTAAACAAAAGGCGGCTCACAACTTAAATGAAAACTATGGCAAAAGCAGTTTTGTTTCATGTAGGCAGTAAATAATTTGTCTCGGAAAGTTTTATTTTTAATAAAAACCACATGAATTTAGTTTTTTTGTTAAGTTGGCAGTTGTGTTTTTTTGTTGTAAAGATATGTTGATCGAGTCAAACCTTAACCTATTTAGTCTTATCTTTAATTAAATTATCTGTGGCAGCTAGCCGTATCCAAAGAGAAAATAATATAGAGCCGTGTCTTTTTGGCTAAAAGAGACACATGTGCTTTTATGAGGAATAGAGTAGAGACTTGTGAAATCATATTATCTCTGTTCTTATATTATTGTTCGTGACCATGTAAAAGACAGATAAAAGTACAGGAGTAGAAAAAATTATAAATTAATGACTATGTTAATATTGTAATAATAAGTAATCCCTTGTAAGGTTGAATTTGCAAACCCTATCTAAATTGATATTTTGGCATCAGAATCATCAATAGAACACAAAACCGTTATAAATAAACGGGCAAGTGCGAGTCGGACTCGAACATGAAGGGTTCCGTACCACCGTACAATGTTTTAAATCGCTGAAGAAACACGTTTCTTGTATGACGACCGCTTTTAATTTTTAACTATTTTTTATTTTTAGTATTTGTTGTTATAGCGGCTACAGTAATACATAATCGGTGGAAGAAAAGTTTCAAGTGTCTAGCTATTACGGTTCAAGAGATAGAGCCCTGTGACAGACGGACAGACAGACGGACAGACGGTAAGACGGACAGACAGAGGAGTCTCAGTAATAGGGTCCCGTTTGCACCCTTTGGGTACGGAACCCTAAAAAGACACTTTTTGTCAATTTGGTTTCTCCAAAATTTCTAATAAATGCCAAATCTACTAACTTTACTATACGCGCGGCCGATCCCTCCCCACTCGCCGCTCCCGCTCGCTCAGTAGCGGGCGGTGACATTCAAATAGTACATGTTCGGTATGCATTTGTCGGCTGATATCTTTGGTTTTTATCATGAAACTACATACATACATACACACATACTATCACGCATATTTCCCACAGGGGTAGGCAGAGACTATGGACCTCCACTTACTATTTCGGAAAATTCATTCATTCATTCAATAATAACACAACACATCAACACTATTCCCAATGGATGGATTTCTTCCTTAAAGTGTGTTTGATTAATCACAACCACTGAGTATTTCGAACAACGTCAATGTGACGTTGACACCCAGTTTTGTCTTTGTTTTGTCGATATGTGTCACCACATCACCACTTCGAAATGTGTTCAATTTATAACGTCATTCATTGAAATGACATTCCGTAGTGCCGTGTGGTGATGGCGTAAGCCTAACGGTGTTATAGGAATATTAAATGGTGGAGAAATTCGGCGCAGGGGTTAGAGCATGGTCGTGTTTAGACTATTAGACCAAGGTCGCGAGTTCAAGTGCCCGTTGACGTGGTGTTCTTTCACCATTTCTTATTTCATTATTTAATTTTCAACACACTTGCTCGTAAAGTGGATCTAATTTCACCGGTTTTAGATATATAAAGCAGCTCACAAAACACGCGTGTGTTAAAAGGCAAATAGTAAAGTTCGTAAGAAATTAGATTATTTTGTATACTTATATTCTATAGCCTCACTATTTGCTATTTATATGTTTCAAATTGTTTTTTTCTCTTTTCAAATTTCGAAATGGTCCACCACTCGGCGCCAGCCAGTAGGCAGTGCGCCGCACTGATATTAAAAAGTAAAACGGCAGGAAAGCAACCTTGTACATCATAGTTATATGGTTAAGTTTATTTAAAATAAAAATATTCAGGTTATTAGGTATTTTTCCTCGCAAGTTGGTTAAACACACTCGGCTCTATTACACCCTCGCCTACGGCTCGGGCTGAAATTCCGCCTCGTGTGTTATAACCACCATAACGCTCTTATATCGTTATGTACTATTGAGTACTTTAGTACTGCATTTTGAATGCCTAAAATACCCTATAAAAATATTATAATACAGCAGGTATACAACAGCCACTGATTGGTCCAGCAATTGGCGTGAAGTAACGTCAATCAATATTGGCGGATATCGAGATGTAGTTTTTTACCGCCTAATTGAATGAACATTTGTTGAGGTTATTTTTTGCACTCATAGTGTTATTGTTATATACAAACTACAACACGATGCGTTCTTTAAAACAATAATTGAAGGAAAGATCGAAGAAAAAAGAGTAGGTAGTAAGAAAACCCAAAAGATTTTTGATAAAATAAACGCGAAATTAAATGTGAAAACAAACAAGGAGATTTAAAACTTAGAAAGAGAGACATCTCCAGTCTCCACCGACAAGAGAGCAGCTCTTAAATACAAGAAGTATTATAGTTCGCTGTAAGTATAAAAAATAAACGGGCAAGTGCGAGTCGGACTCGTACATGAAGGGTTCCGTATCTCCGTACAATATTTTAAAACGCTAAAAAAACACGTTTTTTGTATAAATTTTATTATTTTTAGTATTTGTTGTCATAGCGGCCATAGTAATACATAATCGGTTGAAATTTCAAGTGTCTAGCTATTATGGTTCAAGAGATAGAGCCCTGTGACAGACGGACAGACAGCGAAATCTCAGTAATAGGGTCCCGTTTGCACCCTTCGGGTACGGAACCCTAAAAATTAAATGTGAAAACAAACAAGGAGATTTAAAACTTAGAAAGAGAGACATCTCCACCGACAAGAGGGCAGCTCTTAAATACAAGAAGTTTTATAGTTCGCTGTATCAAAAAAGAAGCAACTCACCCGCTAGCCTTTTTCCTTAGCGATGATAAATGCTGCTCCAAGTTCGTCATGTGGTATATGTAGTTGTGTATCTCCAGGGCGGTAAGTCTGAAACAAAGCATGCTTACAGAATCAGACCACCTCCGTGGTGTAATGGTCAACACGCTAGTCCGCCAATCCGGAGGTTGTGGGTTCGATCCCCAGCCAGGGCAAGTTGGAAAAAGGCCTTTTTCATATTGTCCTGGGTCTTGGGTGTTTATCTATATATGTATTTATCATAAAATATAGTATCGTTGAGTTAGTATCCCATAACACAAGTTTAAAAAAACTTATTTTGGGGCTAGCTCAATCAGTGTGATTTGTCCTTATATATTTATTATTATTACAGAACCGAGCAGATTTATTCATTATTTTAAACTTTTGTAGCCAAGTTCGCAGCCTTGAACCTCCCACTACTGGGAATAGGCCTGGGCTACTCTCTCTCTCTCTCTCCCTCTGAAAAGCTACAATCTTCTTCTTCATCTAAGCGCATTCCCGGTTGCATCTTCAGCTGTGCTACTTCGGAGCCCGGGGTGCGCTTTCCCGCTTTTTCTTCTCCAAATATAACATGCATGTCAATGGTCACCCAAGGATGCCAAAGACCTTGCAAAATGGAGAAGAAATAGCCGGAACAGTTTAAATGATTTGGCTATAGATTTACGACCGGCCGCCTGCCTGACGTCAACCCTTTTTGGGAATGCAATTGTAGCACGAGATGTTTGTGCTTAAGTCTTTTAGTCGCCCCTTACGACATCCACAGGAAGAGATGGAGTGGTCCTATTCTAACCCGGAACCACACAGGTCATTCTGTATCCGTATCTCTTACCATATTTACATCCTAAAATTCTGAAAGTTACAATATTTACCTTTTAGCGTCCAGAGTATAGTACATAGCCAATGCAGCGTGACCATCAGCAGGACAGCACAGGTATCGCCGCGTACAATGCTTCACGTCCACCAGCCACGCCGCAAACGAGTGGTGGAAGATGGAGAGGTAGCCCGAACAGCGCTCCATCACGAGAATCCTTAGGAAATTTTTTTTTCCTTGACATTGTTTTAAATAATTAAATTGTAGTTTATGTTATAATTATGTTAGTATATTATATATTATATATACAACGTGGAAAGGACATCCCCGTAATAAATGGAACTATGTCTATATATATGGTCTATACTAGATCATTATAGTATAATAAAATTAAAATAACAGACAAAAAACATATATAAATTTCGACATTTCCATACAAAAGGGTGCAGCCGCCCGGGCGATTTGTATGGGAATGTCGAATTCTTTTTTCGTTTTTTGACTGTTATTTTAATTTCATTATACTTTAGTGATCTAGTATAGCCCGTGGTTCGATTTATTACGGGTATGTCCCTTCCACCTTGTATATATATATATATATATTGTTTTATGGAAATAAATAAATGAATGAAGAATAAAACGGAATATTTTAAAGTTGCCATTATGCCATTAAGACGATACACGGAGTCCAGTGCTGCCCCCATTTGAAATGAATTATTTGTAAGAAAACGGAGATATAATTTAAAATTTTGAGCTAGTAAAACCTAGATAACCCTTCAAACTATTTTATGAACTACTCATCATCCTCCCGTATTCCCGGTTGCATCCTCAGCGGTAACGCTTCGCCCGGGGTCCGCTACCTAACCTAGGTGATTCGACGAGGTTACTGGTTTTACACAGAGCGACTGCCGTCTGACCTCCGCAACCCAAAAGGTAGACCAGAACCAATCCTAGGACAAGTACAAACGCTAGATGGCGTTCGGGACCAACAGCTTTACGTGCCTTCCGAAGCACGGAATCATCTTTCTTTTCGGATAATCAGGTGATTCAAGCCTGCAATATCCTTACCAGACTGAAAACAACTTTTCACAAAGTATGCTTCCCAGTGGATTTAAACCCACGCCCTCCGGACCACAAGGCAAACGCCTTGACCACTGGACCACGGAAGCAGTCAATTTTATGAACCACTGCTTACAATTTAAAGTGAGAATGTTAAGCTTTAGTTTGCATTTTTGCCAAAAGTGGCCCTTTTTCGTACAATACACTAACAACCTTACTTGACTGCGTTCGTGGTCCAGTGGTCAAGGCGTTTGCCTTGCGGTCCGGAGGGCGTGGGTTCAAATCCCACTGGGAAGCATACTTTGTTTAAAGTTGCTTCCAGTCTGCTTATGATATTGCAGGCTTGAATCACCTGTTTATCCGAAAAGATGATTCCGTGCTTCGGGAGTCACGTCCCGAACGCCATCTACCGTTTGTGTTGCTGGCAACACAGCATATACCATTAAGAACGAGACGGCCCGCCCGTACAAACGTCAGAGCGGACGGGCGGCGCAGGCGGCGCACTTCACATCGATTAGTGTGACAGATTGCACTGTCACTGTCACTGTCACATCACACGTCAAATACTTCGGTTTCTGCGCTCCCTGCGATCAGCTGTGCGCGCGATACGTACGAATATTTACTGTCGGGAAATATTTGTTTGTACCTAAATCCAAATACAGTCCATTACAACAAAACAATCGTTTCAATCATCAGCGGCAGAAGGGGTCCTTAGTAGCTCCAGTTTACGGGCCCGCTCCGCAACAGTTTGTTTAAACCTATCCTAGGATTGGCCTGGCTCTTACCTCCTGAGGAGATGCAGCCTTCTGTTGAAGTCCTCCCTGGTGACGCTGTACTCCTTCGTGAGGAGACATTTGTACAGCATTTCTTCGGTCACCCCGCAGCGGGCGGCCAGCAACACATCCAGCAGGAGGCGGACCTGTGAATATACACAAATAATCAATTTTAACATTTTTTCTTAAACTTTAAATGATCAACAATTAGTTAAACAAACATGTCTTTTTCTAACCGACTTCAAAAAAGGTGGAGGTTAGCAATTACAGTTTTGTTTTTAAATGTATGTTTGTTACGCGATATCTTCGCCAATTGTGAACCGATTTTGATAATTCTTTTTTTATTTGAAAGCCTTCACTACCAAGTTGGTCCCATTTTAATTTGGTGAAGATATGATGAAGAACTTTGGAGATATGGCAGAAACTTGTGAAAAAAAATGAAGTTGGTTGTTTTTTATGTTAAAAATTTAATTATATAGTCTCCACTGCAGGAGCACGACCCTCTGTACTGCCAGAGCCATATATTAATAGGTATGATGACTGAGTATAAAAAGTATTATTCTAATCAGTTTGTTAGTTAGATTATCCAAAGAAAGCTTATAAACATCAGTGAGATCACTCCAACCGTCTGGCCAGAGTGGAGAGTGTAGGTCAAATCCTCTGACTGCTCTGGCTAATATATGGCTCTGGCAGTACAGAGAGGGTCATGCTTCTGCAGTGGAGACTGAAAAAGACCTGATGCTGAGTGTACCTTAGTGAATCGTCTCCCGTGGAACAGCCGCTGCGCCAGCCACAGGTACAGTCCGTTCAGCGTCCCCGGGATCTCGCGGATCTCCCGCAGCCCTATGAAACCGTCTGCAACGCCATCTAGCACCTGCAATAACATATTTCTCAAACATGCTCTGAAATGTAGGCATTATTGTAGTAAAAAGAAGACTTTCGTCTCCTTTTTTCTGCGCCTTTCTTCTTCTTCATCTAAGCGAGTTCCCGGTTGCATCCCCAGCTGTGCTGCTTCGGAGCCAGGGGTGCGCTTTCCCGCTTTTTAGGGTTCCGTACCTCAAAAGGAAAAAACGGAACCCTTATAGGATCACTTTGTTGTCCGTCTGTCCGTCCGTCCGTCCGTCTGTCAAGACCCTTTTTCTCAGGAACGCGTGGAGGTATGAAGCTGAAATTTATATCAATTACTCAGGTCTACTGTCCCTTGAAGCTGTGAAAAAATCAAACTTCTAAGCCAACGCAATCAAAAGATACAGCCGTTTATGCCGCAAATTTTCGACACTTGCAAGGGAATCAAAACCTACAGGGTGCTTCCCGTGAACTCAGAATCTTGAAATTTGGTACGAAGCAACGTCTTATAGCATAGATAAAGGAAAAATTACGAAAACCATAAATTTTTAGTTACATCACATAATATATATTTTTTTAATAATTTTAAACTTACTACCCATTTCCTCATAAACGCGTAGAGGTATTAAATTGAAATTCATACCAAATACTAAACCTTGCAGGTTTGTACGGAACCCTCGGTGCGCGAGTCCGACTCGCACTTGGCCGGTTTTTTATTCTCTAAATATAACATGCATGTCAATGGTCACACAAGGATGTCAAAGACCTTGCGAAGCGGAGAAGAAATAGCCGGAACAGTTTAAATGATTTGGCTAGTTTTACGACCGGCCGCCTGTCTGACGTCAACCCTCTTTGGGAATGTATTTGTGAGAAAAGTTTTACAACCGGCCGCCGTTCGACGTTACCCTCCTTGGGAATGCAAATGTAACACGAGATGTTTGTGCTTAGTCCTTTAGTCGCCTCTTACGACATCCACAGGAGAAATGGTCCTATTCTAACCCGGAACCACACGGGTAAAAATGTAGGCTTTATTGTAGTAACATAATAAAGATGAATTGCAATTATAAATAAAAGACCTCTTGTAAAACTCTTATTAGCAAATAAAGATTTGATTTGAACAAGATTTACGTTTGAAAAACTAATACCCGACTACGGGAAAATTCTTACTGAAAAGTATGATTAATTGATAATGTAATTTGGTGCAATGAATTGTTTGTATTGTATTGTATCCAATTCGGCAGATATTCACGGCTAGCAATGAATATATTTTTGAAATGTACTTTAATTAAGACCTTTCATTTGATATTTTTTTTGTTTAGATATCGAGTGTAGTTCGAGTGGGGACTCGAACCAAAAAAAAATTTTTTGAACTCTCACTTTTTTGTATGTAACATTCGTTACATTAGTTTTTTGTATACAAAATTTAGCCTGTATCACCCATACGATAATGACGAATCTATTGACATCTCTTTTGTAAAAATTGGATAAGTAGTTTGGATGCTATGCTATTGGATGCGGTGGAACACACAAAGTTGTCCACATACATACATACATAGACTGCTAAAATCATTACCCTTCCGTTTGACTTTGCAGTAGTCGGGTAAAAAGAAGACTTTTGTCTCCTTTAGTCTGCGCCCTTCTGTCCCAGGTCATTGCGTTTCACTTCTTTGACGACCTCCGTGGTGTAATGGTTAACACGCTGGACCGCCAATCCGGAGGTTCTGGGTTCGATCCCCAGCCAGGGCAAGTTGGAAAATGGCCTTTTTCAAATTGTCCTGGGTCTTGGGTGTTTATCTATATATGTATTTATCATAAAATATAGTATCGTTGAGTTAGTATCCCATAACACAAGTTGAATAAAAACTTACTTTGGGGCTAGCTTAGTTTAGTGTGATTTGTCCCTATACATTTATTTATTATTTTTCCCGACATCTTGTCTGATATATTCGGTCATTGTCCAGTATTTTTTCGCTATCTTACTAACGCGTAAGATATTTTACACTTGCTCTTTGACAAAATTAAGACCAAATGTAAAAAATCGACTATTTAGTTTAATTTTATTGATTCAAGTACATTTGCAAATTTTCAAACTATACAATGCGGACGGGACATACCCGTAATAAATCACACCACGGTCTATACTAGACCATTACAGTATGATAACATTAAAATAACAGCCAAAAAACAAAAATAATTTTCGGCATTTCCATACAAAATGCGCCGCCTTTTGCGCATTTCCTAGTTTGTTTTTTACTTTTGTGCAATAAAGGGTATTGTATTGTAAAAGTGTGCGGCCGCCCGGGCGATTCGTGTGGGAATGTCGAATTTTTTTTTTTGATTTTTGACTGTTATTTTAATTTCACTATACTTTAGTCGTCTAGTATTGCCCGTGGTTCGATTTATTACGGGTATGTCCCTTCCACTTTGTATATGTAAAAATAAGGATAACATAGTACTTAGGCGTGACGCCACCTAATAGGCATGATGACTGAAAAAATATTTTTGCATCGCTTGGTTTATTAAAAAATTTTATACACATATTTTTTCTGAGAAACAATAAATAACAAAGATACAGCGCATTCAAATTTCGCATGACGTCACGCTTTCGTAAGATTTTTACACATCGGCGACGTCACCAGCCCCCACTCTGGAACTTCGATACTCTGTATCTTTGTGGATTTTTACCTTTTTGACGTACTGAAAAATATGGGTACATTATTTTTGGATAATCTAACTAACGGACTAATTAGAATAATACTTTTCTGACCCAGACATCATCCCTATTAATAATGAAGCTGTGGTACCTTCTCTAAGTACAGCAGGCAGCCGTCGCTCTTGATCCGCAGATGGTCGAGCGCGGCCGCCGCGGCCGCCGCAGCCGTCGAGTCGCTTGAAACACGAGCTCTGAAAATAAATAAATAAATAATAAAATCATAAAAATCAGATATGAACATATACAGGGTCTAACATAATATACTGAAACTATTTTAAGGGTGCATTCAGTTCATGATGCTGAACAACTTTCCCCAAGAAACATATATCGAAATGTAAAAAATATTTTTTTGTCTCCCATACCAGTTGACCGTGCAGCTGATCAGTTTGTATGAAAAATCAAAAAATATTTTTAATATTTCGATATAAGTTCCTTTGGGAAAGTTGTTTAGTATCATGGACTGAAGTCACCCTTAAAAAAGTTTCAGTATATTTTGTGAGCTTGGCGCGGGTCCCTCTTAAAGGTTTGTATACTTAGACATGTCATAATTTAGGTACATTGGTACATACTAAATTTACAAATTGACATTATTTTAAATTTCGTAATTCTTATAATTCATTTAATTGTGACATAATAAACAATGTAATCTCTGTCCATCTATATAACAAATTTTAAGTTTTTAGTTTGTTAGTTGACGTCTTTGGAGAAAACGTGCAGTGCAGTTTGTTGCCGCTTCTTCTGCACTTGCGCCTAGGAAGCGACGTAAACTTAGCTGTAAGTAACGATTTGACGTTAACATTTGAGCAAAACAAAACAAAGTGACTATTATTAAGAGATATTATAAATATCCTATGATAATAAAGATATTTTGAATTGAATTGAATTAGACGTTATACAACGTGGAAGGGACATACCCGTAATAAATCGAACCACGGGCTATACTAGATCACTAAAGTATAATGAAATTAAAACAACAGTCAAAAAACCAAAATAAATTTCAACATTCCCATACAAATCGCCCGGGCGGCCGCGCACCTTTGTATGGAAATGCCAAAATATTTTTTTGTTCTTTGGCTGTCATTTTAATTTCGTTACACTATAATGATCTAGTATACTCGTAGACCGTCATCATCATCATCATCATTTCAGCTGCATGACATCCACTGCTGGACATAGGACTCTCCCAGGGATTTCCAAAATGACCGATCTAGAGCGGCCTGCGTCCAGCGCTTTCCAGCGACCTTAGTCAGATCGTCTGACCACCTTGTGGGTGGGTGTCCAACGCTTCGCTTGCCAGTACGTGGTCGCCATTCGAGAACCTTTCTGCCCCACCGGCCATCGGTTCGTCGCGATATGTGTCCCGCCCACTGCCACTTCAACGAGCTAATCCGCTGGGCTATATTTCTGATTCGATCACGTAGAGAAACACCGAGCATAGCCCTCTCCATAGCGCGTTGAGCGACCTTGAGCCTTCTTATGAGACCCATAGTAAGGGACCACGTTTCAGAGCCATAAGCCATCACTGGTAACACACATTGATTATACACTTTGGTGTTGAGGCACTGAGGTATTTTGGACGAGAAGACGCTTCCTAGCTTCCCGAACGCTGCCCAACCAAGTCGGATTCGTCGAAAGACCTCTTCCTCGAAGCTGGAACTTCCTGCCTGGATCAATTGACCCAGGTAGATATATTGGTCTACAACTTCGAGGGTGGAGCTCCCAACAGAAACAGGTAGGGGCGCGACATGGACATTCAACATTACTTTCGTTTTGTCCATGTTAATTTCGAGGCCCACCTGTTGGGAAACTCGATTAAGGCCTCCGAGCATAGTACTTAAGTCTTCCATGGATTCTGCCATGACAACGATATCGTCGGCAAATCGAAGGTGAGTGATATACTCGCCATATAGACCGTGGTTTGATTTATTACGGGTATGTCCCTTCCACGTTGTATATAGCGACCACTAAGGGAGCATCACTGTGTAGTGGTCTGCTAATGAAACCCAGTGGATCTGGTTGATCCATCACCGTCTATAGGCCAGGAGTGGCGACGGGATAGTGGATGATTTATTTGTGAAATAACAGGTTTTTATATTAAAATATTTACAGTAGATCTACACGTCCGTTTATTTTTATTTTTTTATTTAACTTCATTACAATAAATGTAAATGGAGGACTTAAGAACCCCCTTACCCTAAACTTTCCCATACAAACGTAGTCTACGTTTTATTTTTAAACGACATGTCAGATTTCGGTTAAAATTTGTAAGTTTAAAGAAATTGCATATATCTAGGGTTGTAATTGGTTTTCACAGTCAAAGTATGAACTTGAAAGAAAATATAAGGGTGTAAACCTTTTCCATACTGATGGTCAAAAATGATATAATGCACTATATTTTCTTTCAAGTTCATATTTTGACTGTGAAAACAAATTATAAACCTAGATATATGCAATGTCTTTTAAGTTACAAATTTTTACCGAAATCTGACATGTCGTTTCAAAATAAAACGTAGACTACGTTTGTATGGGAAACTCAGATTTGGTCTAGGGTAAGGAGACTCTTAAGGCCAGGGGCCAAAAAAACAGAACGGGTAAACTTATTATTCAATATATCAAGTAAATATATATATATATATATATATATATATATATATATATATATATATATATAGTATATATGTATATTTTATGTATGTATGTACAAATCTAAATCTACACAAAAGTATAAATAAATAATTATAAAAAATTAAAATTAAAAACTATACACATACATAAACTACATATATATACTTGTAGGGACACAATACGCTAAGTAAGCGTTTATTATTTCGTTCCACGACGCGTAGCATAGATCGCTCGCCAGTCGTTTGCCAGCTTTGTTCAGAGTCTCGCGTGTGTCCGTAGATAGCTCCCCGTGTCGATCTGTTTGTTTGTGCATATATCGAGAACTGTAACTTGTGTGTACTTGTGAGATATATACCAGAACTTATTTACCGAGTGTTGAACTTTACCTTCTGAATCACATAGCTTAGGCACCCGTACACTCTCTGAATACATACACATAGCTAGGAAATAGATATCGTAAATTCCGTAATAACTTTGGAGTCAGAACTATAGAGAGATAGCCCATGGTGTCTACATACTACTTATACAGCCTCTGACAGTTTTCGTTGATAATGTGCACGCACTGCTCTCTTAAACGCAATACAAGATTGAGATTTCCGGATACGTTTAATACGTGATGGCTCAATTAACAAAATATAAAATGCTTATACATTAAATACATATCCTAGTTAACATCACATACGATTATACTATACTACAGGATTTCTTCTTCTCATGTCGAAAGCTTAAAGCCAGTTGTAGCCAGTTTCACAGCCTTGTCTGTAGCCTCACACAGGTCACGCGTAGTGCAGCTGGTGGGGCACGATGGGCAGCAGAGGTGTGACATAGTCTGGTCGTTATGACCACACTGACACTGTTACAGTTGGGTTAATATAACGCCATCGGGCCAAATTATGACTAGAGGACTGACAATCCCATACAAAAAAGCATACAAAAAAGCTTACACTACTAGAAAACCATAAGATATGAATTATCTATTTTAGACGCCAACTATACTATCTGTTTCTCTTCTCCTAAAGGTTGACAGGGAGAGAATGCTTTAGCATTAAGTCTACCTATTGTAGCTTTTGGCTCAATAAAGTTTAAATAAATAAAAAATAAAAACAAAATCCTGTTATTATTACTAGATTTTTTTTATTAGACATTTTAGTGCGTTTGACCTCTATCTAGCCTGATGGGAAGCTAAGATGAGGTCTAAGGTGTTACACGCAGACTCAAAAAGTGCCTATTCACTCTTGCCTTGGAAATCCCTAAATCATACGTATGGGGAAACATCGACGCAGGGAGGGAATTCCACACCTTAGCGGTGCGCACAATGAAGGAGGAGGCGAAACGAGAGGAATATTAACCACAAATGGGTGGAATCCCTGTCCACGTCGTGTTGTCCGATGGTGGAATGGTACAGGGGGAATTAAATGATGCAATTCCTGCGCACACTCCCCGAAGTGCAGCCTGTAGAAGACACACAGACTTGCTACTAGTCGGCGATGTTCGAGGCTCTGGAGCCGTCCTGCCGTAAGCATCTCGCTACCATACAAAGGATGCTGGGTACTTAGGCTGTTTTTTCCTTTTGACGACCTCCGTGGCGTAATGGTTAACACGCTAGACCGCTAATCCGGAGGTTCTGGGTTCGATCCCCAGCCAGGGCAAGTTGGAAAATGGCCCTTTTCAAATTGTCCTGGGTCTTGGGTGTATATCCATATATGTATTTATCATAAAATATAGTATCGTTGAGTTAGTATCCCATAACACAAGTTTAAAAAACTTACTAAGGGGCTAGATTAATCAGTGTGATTTGTCCCTATATATTAAATAGATGCTGGTCTGAAGAAAGCTTCACACAATAATTATAAATAAATAAATACTCCTCTCACCTCAGCTTGGGTTCCGCGTCCAATCTGGCCAACACGTATCTTTGCACATCAGCGGCGACATGAGCCCGTTGCAGTTCGTCTAGTGTTATCTTACGGAACCCTGGAAACAACATCAATATCAAATGATTACATTAATACCATGGACGAAAACATACTAGGACTTCTCTTCTTCTTCATCTAAGCGCGTTCCCGGTTGCATCCTCAGCTGTGCTGCTTCGGAGCCCGCGGTGCGCTTTCCCGCTTTTTCCACTCCAAATATAATTAACATGTCAATGATCACCCAAGGATGCCAAAGACCTTGCAAAATGGAGAAGAAATAGCAGGAACAGTTTAAATGATTTGGTTATAGTTTTACGACCGGCCGCCTGCCTGATGTCAACCCTCTTTGGGAATGTATTTGGGCGAAAAGTTTTACAACCGGCCGCCACCCGACGTTAACCCTCCTTGGGTATGCAATTGTAGCACGAGATGTTTGTGCTTAGTCCTTTAGTCGCCTTTTACGACATCCACAGGAAGAGATGGAGTGGTCCTATTCTAACCCGGAACCACACGGGTAGTAAAAAATACTAGGACTGACAACCCCTTACAAAAAGCGTACTCCGCTAGAAAGCCAAATCCTGTATTATTCCTAGATGTCGCTACTATCTCCCCCGCTAGCCATACAAAGGATGCTGGTACTTAGGCTGATGGTATCCACGAAAAATCAGAGATGGCGCTTGTTTGTTCGTAGGAAATGAACGCTTATACCGCCATCTTTCTAAAATCAAGCGGCACCATTACGAAACTACCTTCTTTCGAACTAGTAGCTCCATCTAGCTACAAAATTTAAACTAAAAATCGAATTTCGCTTCAAAGTATTGTTACGAAACTGGGGGAAAACGCCAAACTTCGTTTGAGGGTTTTTATTCACTACGAAACCTAAAGAAGACACGTGAAGATGGTCTTTCTGATATCCAAGGTCCAAGTCGCGTAGCAGCTGAGGTCCAGGTATCTCGCCTAGGTAGTCGCAGGTACTTCCACTTGTCGCACTAAGGTAGGTTTTAGGTAGCTCGTATCGAACTGAACTCAACGCACTCTCAATTCTGGAAAATTCTACATAGTAGACAAATGCTTTGATCGGGAAAGATCTAGCCGCGCCGAGTACGTTTGTGTAAGTGTAACGGAGTCAAACAACTCTAGACTTTATGACATAAGACATATAAGGCTTAATTTCGCTTGCACCATTCTATCGAATTTCTCTTGGCTCGCGAACATTGTTCGGAAAGGTTCTAAAACGTGTTAATGAACTAACGCAAAACCTCTCAGATGGTACCTCAGCCCATGAAACTGAACAACTTTTGTTCTACAACTTGCGCGAAATCCAAAAAAAAATTGAATTTTCATACAAAATGATCCGAGTCAATTTGTATGAAAATCCGCATTTTATTTTTGGCATTTTGGGAATGTTGTAGAACAAAAGTTGTTCAGTTTCATGGGCTGAGGTACCATCTAAGAGGTTTTGCATTAGTTAATTACGACGTTGTATATTATTTTTATAGGGTCTTTTAGGCATTCAAGATGCAGTACTAAAGTACTCAAATTAAATAATGAAATAAGAAATGGTGAAAAAATACCACATGAGCAGGACTGGAACCCGCGACCTTAGTCTCAATACGGCTATGCTCTTACCATCTGAGCCATCACGTGTTCAACTCCGCACGCCGAATTTCGCCACCATTTGATAGATACCTTGCTTGTAATAGTGGGTAGAAGTGTTGGTGACGCAAGCCTAGCGCGTGTAGGATATCAAATGGTGGCTAAATTTGGCGTGCGGAGTTGAACACGTGATGGCTCAGATGGTAAGAGCATAGTCGTATTGAGACTAAGGTCGCGGGTTCAAGTCCTGCTCACGTGGTATTTTTTCACCATTTTTTATTTTATTATTTAATTTGAGTACGTTGTATATTGTTCGCGACAGTATGAACGTTGTCAGTTAAAACAGTAGTTACCGGTAAACATGCCCGTGACAGGTCTGGCGTGTCTCCGCGCGGTGCACACCAGCAGCAGCCACTGCGGGAACAGGTGCTGGTGGCGCGCCAGGAGGGACGCCACGGTGGTCGCGCCCTCTGCGCCTTCACGGTCGTCTGGTTGACCTGGAATACAGAAACGATGTCACGTCTTTATCTCTAACGGGGCAGACAGAGCCAGGCCAAGGCCCAGGCCACTTTTAGCGCGATGGTGGGCATAAAGGTGGAAAAAGAAAATCATTATAGTGATGGATTGCCTATTGATATGATTTTAGATTCTTGCCCATTCCCTCGTTTGCTTTTACCATCTGCGCGGGAAAAGAAGCAGCTGGTACATTATTATTTTTCTTTTCTCCCAGACCAGCATGGAAGAGCAAGAGTAAGAGTTGAGCTGTAAAGGATAAATATACTCTCCACTGCAAGAGCACGACCCTCTATACTACCAGAGCCATATATTAGCCAGAGCAATCAGAGGATTTGGCCTACACTCTCCACGCTGGCCAGATAGGTTGGAGAGATCTCACTGATGTTTACAAGCTTTGTTTAGCTTGTGTTTCCTAAGTCGCCTTCTACGACATCCACGGGAAGGCTTGAAGGGCCACTTCAAGCCTATTATAGTATTCTACTCTGCCGGGAAGCACACGGCTATAATACACTAAACACGTTCATATTTTTATCCCTAATGGGGCAAACAAAGCCTTTGGGGTCTTGCGGCCAAGGACGAAGGAGCCACTTTCTCCCTCCCCAAATCCAGCCCTGCTTGCGGCCCTAAGCAGCCAGAGCCCAGGGCCGCAAAACCCAAAACTTTTAGCGTGATTGTGGGCGAGAAGGTGGAATAGGGAATCAAAATAGTGATAGGTTGCTAGCCGCATTAAGACGATACACGGAGTCCAGTGCTGCCCCCATTTGAAATAAATTAATTGTAAGGAAACGGAGATATCATTTAAAATTTTAAGCTAGTAAAACCTAGATAGCCCTTCAAACTATTTTATGAACCACTGTTTACTGTTTAAAGTGAGAACGTTAAGCTTTAGTTTGCGTTTTTGTCAAAAGTGGCCGTTTTTCGCAAAAATGCAAACTAAAGCTTAACGTTCTTACTCATTTCCACTGCTAAAAATGTACCGTGTGTGTTTTGCCACAGAGGAAAACACATACGGTGCGTTTTCAACAGGCGAAGTGTTAAACTCTAAACAGTGGTTCATAAAATACTTTTAAGAGTTATCTAGGGTTTAGTAGCTTAAAATTTTAAATGATATCTCCGTTTCCTTACTAATAATTTATTTCAAATGGGGGCAGCACTGGACTCCGTGTATCGTCTTAACATGATTCGGATGATTATAAGATTTGTTAAACCTTACTGGTTGTGGGACACCTGATATGAATAATTAAAATAATAGCAATGGATTTACATCTACAGCCGTAAGTACTTCGGAACGTAGAAAAATAGTTCCTACATTAAAGTAAACCTTATGTCTTCGACATAAAGTTCATAACTTTGCGAAACTTTCTTTTACAAACGTATTTAGCAAAATACTAAAATAAGAACGATCTTTTACGTTCAAATCTTTCATACGCTATTTTTCAATAGGAACGAAAAAAAAAACAAAATTTGTATCCGTGGGATTCATACATTTAAAACAGGATTCATAATTTTTTTTAAATAATAAGGATTTTGCCATTAGCGCACACAAACCTAATTTTTTCGCGGGATTCATAAATTCAACTTAGGATTCAAAGATTCTAAAGCGACTCACCACTAGCGCCACCCTCGTCTATTGCGTCCACCAATAAAAACAGACACTGTTTAGGCGGGTCGATCTCCAACAGCGGAAACAGAAGCGCTTTTTTGAAGCACTCATCCGGATTGCTCTCCAAGTTCTGTGGCAACAGCGCTTGCTGAATTTCCGTTTCCGACAGCAACTTGTCATAGTACGCATTCGCTATCAGTGTTCGTGGACTCACAGGCAAGCTTGGTATCGGAGGAGGTACGTCATCGTTCTGCGACCTCTTCTTCTCTAATAACACCTCCAAATCATGATTCTCGGTCATCGGCATAGAGTTCACCACATTTTGGTATTCGGGTAATTCATCTTTCGCGTCTTCTTTATCCGATGACTTTTTAGGGGAGTTTTCGGTGGATTTCAATTCGCTCTTGTTTGGATATTTGAAATTGGCCACTGGTATTCGAGACTTTGGCGGGCTATTCTCGACTTTCCTATCTTCTTCTGACTTCTGCTCTGTGGATAGACTCTTTTGTAGTACGGCTGTTTTCTTCTCGGTCAGAGGTTCGGAGCTCTGTCTAAGGAGGCGGGAGTTTCTAATCTCTTTCGATTGTCGTTGAGAAATGTTTCTGAGGAAGAGGTTCTCGTGGTTCTCGTAGAGTCGTGCATCCTTGTCGTCTGTGACGAATGGGTTAGTCGGTTTGACGCTCGCTCGCGGCAGGATTTCTGGTAGCTGTGAGATGAAAACGATATTCGTTTATACATCGTGTTAATGGAAGTACGCAAAACCTCCCAGATGATACCTCAGCCCATGTTACTGAACAACTTTTGTTCAACAATTTTCACGAAACTAAAAAGAAATAATTTGAATTTTCATAGAAACTGATCAGCTGATCGAATCAATTTGTATGTAAATCTGAATATTTTTTTTGGATTTCGTGAAAGTTGTTGAACAAAAGTTGTTCAGTAACATGGGCTGAGGTACCATCTGAGAGATTTTGCGTTCTTTCATTAACACGATGTATACCTAGTTTGTACATTTTCAAATGTACTTAAATCAATAAAATTAAATTAATTAAACCAACGCGTGCGGAAAACCCGGACACTAGATAATCACTTTAGTGACAAATAGTAGACATTTCTTATTTTTTTTAAAGCTAACGTGAAATAACTCCACAATTAATAAATTCTCACGTGGGTAGAATTAGAGTGACGACGTCACCTTATATTTATATTTTTGTCAAAGCTATTTAATTGGTTTTTATTGTTTATAACAGCACGCTCATTGTACCACCTATGTAAATATTATGTTTTCTCAGTAAGTGAATTATTTCATGTAATTCTTATGAGAAATAAAGTTATTCTAACCCTTTTAATTACTTCAATACGGTTGATTCACATAAAACAGTCGACAAACGCCGACCAGGTTGCGATCGATTCAGCCGATCATCTTCAGGACGAGTGTCAGGCAGCGACGTGCGACGTCGGGTCGGGTCGGATATCGTCGGGTCGCAGTCTCTGAAGACGAGTCAACCAGTTTTAAACAATTTTAAAATAAACGTGAAAACTCATCTACTGGTCGACATGTTTCGACCTCACGCCCTCACCAAGACGTCTTCGTGTACGTGTCGCGAGTCACATTAGCCCTGAGGAAGGTCACTGGATGAAGAGGCTCGTTGATCGCATATTAATAATAAACTCACATCCTCAGAGCGACTAAGCGCAGCGTCTCCAACCATAGAGTCCAGATACGCCTCTCTCTCGTGAATGCGGTCTATGGTGCGTTGTCTACGGCCGCTGCCTGCTCCTTCTTCTTCGTCTGTGCGTTGATCTGATGAAAAAAAAAACATATAAACCCAAATTATGCATTAAACGAAACCCAATTAATGCATGCTTCGATTATATATTCTATAGATGCACAGTTCCTTGCAAAATCAAACAAAATATTGTCCCCGTGTCAATACGTACATAGGTAGATTTATACCATTTCAAGTATTGCGAAAACAGTTTAATCTTATTTAAACCATAAGTAACTGAGATAAGCGTGGAAATAAATATGTATATATTACCTTAAATTCGTTATATATTACCTTCTGGTTAGATTGGTCATCTTTGACGTAACGTCACGCGCGCGGCCACCTAGCGAATGAGAGCGAAACAAGGCATAATACTGTTTTATGTCTTGTTTTTCCGGTGCCATTTTTTAGGCGGCAACTGTTCATCTATAGAATATATGATCGAAGAATGCATGAAACGAAACCCAATTTAAGCATAAAGTAACCACAGATTTGGTCAGGGCTTGGAATACCGTTTAAATAATAATAATAATATAATAATAAATTCTTTATTTCAGACCATGGTCCATAAAATATAAGTAAAAAATAAAGTACTTATCCTAGTGTTAGTAATTTGCGAGACAAAAACAGAAAATTAATTTACGAGGTGTACGAGTACACCTCTATGCACGAGCAGATCTGCCCAGTGCCTCACAAACGGCCCATCAATTTTGGCTGCTAGGGTACTACAAAATCTGGTAACGTTAATTTTGTCAACGTTATCACCAAAGACAACGGTATGCTGGGTAACGGTATTTTTCCCACTATTTACCGTTAATCGGATAACGTTACCAATGATATTAACGGTAAAAGGTATTGTTAACACTGTATTTTTTTTCGATATTTGACAGAATAAATTGTAAGAGTTTGTCTAGTGGGCTACTAGAGCTATTTATATAATATTTTACAAGTATTGAAAAAAATATCGTTACTTATATCGTTAATTAATAACGTTATTAACGTTACCACGAGAATAACGTTACTTAACGTTACTTTTAGTGTGAATTTGGTATCGTTAACAAGCCCTGGATTTAATGCACACTTACATTGGGTGACGTTATATGTAAATGGACCCTTAATTTATATTATATAAAGGCAGTCATGTTTTTGATAGATTAGATAGCAAAAAAAAAACATTTATCTTTGAATATTTGTATCACAATTTTTTCTTTCGATTCCATTAAACTTGTCGACGTCAGATCATTTACTTACTGTGTATCGGAGGTCATTGACTTACAGCTAAGTTTACGCCGCTTCCTAGGCGCAAATGCAGAAGAAGCGGCAACAAACTGCACTGCAGCATTTCCTCCAGGCATTCTTCAATTTCCGTCAACTTACAGATATACTGATATTAAAATGAGATATACAGGGTGACTTTTTGAACACCAGCCAAATTTTTGGAGCAAGTTCAGTCCATGATATTTGACTACTTTCTATAAAAAAAAATTGTGAAAATCGATAAAAATTTTTTCGTCCTCCCATACAAAATCCGTTTGGCTGAGCGCTGATTTGTATGGGAAGGTGAATTTTTATTTTGGTTTTTCGTTGTTTTTATGGAAAGCAGTTCTGTATCATGGACTGAACTTGCTCCATAAATTTGGCTGGTTGATTAAACGTCAGCCTGTATGAACTGAGGTAGCGGATTATTCAAGATTTCGGTTTCTTACCTTCACTATCAGCCAGAAGCGGCTTGGAGCTTTCCTCCCCGTCGTCTGCGAGTCCTCGGAAGCGGTCCACGAGACGTTCTTCGTCCGAGTCTCTTCTGAAATTAAAAAAATTTCATCTTCATCATCATGATCTTCCTTTAGACATGGGTAACTCCGGATTCGAATATTTAAATGAGCCGATTCATCGACAGGAGCCGATACCCGTACTGAATCCCGGTAATCGTTATCGGCTCCCGCGAGTTTTTGAGTCCGCACCGATCTTGGTCCCGCCGGGAATCGGCGGCGCCTGTCGTGTCGCGAGCCGCGTTTCGGCTCCACCGCGTCTCGGGAGGAATCGGGAGTCGGGAGCCAATATTATTGTGTATTGAAACCGGTAGCAGAAAGAACGTCTGTATTCTGTAGATTCAATAGCGAAACTTATTATTATTTTTGCTTATGAACAAACAGAATTAACGTGGCGCCACCCTGGTTTGTTTGTTTGAATTTTATATATGTGTTTATTTTTATTTTATTTTGTTTGTTTGGTTGGTGTCCTAGGAAGACCAGGGTTGTGGTCGGACGGTCACAACATTATGCTGAGAGGAGGCCATTTTGGTATAGGCACAGATATAATTTTTGATAGTGAGAACTGTTATTATAATTGTGTGTATGTGATATATCAAATAAACAATTTTTCTTTCTTTCTTTCTTTCTTTACCGGCCTTTCAGGGCCCTCCCCAGCGGGGGTAGGGGTGAGGGGGGGGCTCCGGCTCTCTCACTCACCGAACGAAGCATAGAAGCGGTGGAGCTACTACTCAGACGTCGATTTTCTGTGAGAGTGTGGCACTTCCCCGGACGAGCCGGCCCATTCATGCTACTAGCAAAACAGAGTTTTGCCGGTAGCGTTGCTCTACCAAAACTATAATGGTAGGCGAGACCATGAAGGTGGAAAAAGGAATCAAAATAGTGTTTTTAAAGGGTTATTAGGCATTCAAGAAATAAGTCAAAAAATGGACAAACATTTCTAGACTCTATGACATAAGACATAAGGTCTAGTTTCGCTTGGAACATCTTGACATATTTCTCCGGCTTCTTGCTCGCGAAACTTCTACGTAGGTACATGTCGTTGGCGGCAGTATAAAGTAACACTCCTGTACCTGTCGGCCTGCGGAGTGGATGGCTGGTCGCGCTCGCTGTCCCGCGCGCGGCGCGACGAGTGGCTCAGAATCTGCATGGCGAGCGAGCGGACGAATTCGCTCGGCCGGAGACTGCTCTCGTTTTGGCTCTGAAAAACAAAAGATTATAATACTAGTTATTATAACTCGTTTTTAAGGTTCCGTACCCAAAGGGTGCAAACGGGACCCTATTACTGAGCCAGCGAAGTAAAGTAAAAATAAGCGGGCACGTGCGAGTCGGACTCGTACATGAAGGGTTCCGTACCACCGTACAATGTTTTAAAACGCTAAAGAAACACGTTTCTTGTATGACGAACCCCTTTAATTTTTAACTTTAACTTATTTTTAGTATTTGTTGTTATAGTGGTCATAGTAATACATAATCGGTGAAAATTTCAAGTGTCTGGCTATTACGGTTCAAGAGATAGAGCCCTGTGACAGACGGACAGACAGCAGAGTCGCAGTAATAGGGTCCCGTTTGCACTCTTCGGGTACGGAACCCTAAAAGTTGGTGTTTGTACTTAGTCCTTTAGTCGCCTCTTACAATATTCACAGGAAGAATTCACAGATGGAGTAGTCCGATTCTAGGCCGGAAGCCACTGGAAGGGAATCTCGACTATCTTCTTCAACTGAACGCATTCCCGGTTGCATCCTCAGCTATGCTGCATAGGAGCCCGGGGTGCGCTTTCCAGCGTATTCTTTTCCAAATACAATATGCATATCCAGTAGCGGCGTTAGGGTAGGGCGCGGTTGGGCGACCGTCCAGGGCGCCAGATACAAAGGGGCGACAGGGGGAATCTCGCCCAGGGCGCTGGTAGAGCTAAAATCGGCACTGTGCATATCAATGGTCACCCAAGGATGGCAAAATCTAGCAAATTGGAAAAGAAATAGCCGGAACATTTTAAACGATTTGGCTTTAGTTCTACGACCGGCCGCCTGCTTGACGCCAACCCTCCTTGGGAATGCTATTGTAGCACGAGCTTTAAGTGCTATATTTCCTCTAGTCGCCTCTTACAATATCCACAAGAAGAGATGGAGTAGTCTGATTCTAGGCAGAAAGCCACTGGAAGGCAATGTTGACCATACCTGTAGGAAATGCCTGGCCAGTAATCTTCTGTTCAGGGCCCGTTGTTGCCTCGCTTGAGGACCCTGACCCGGCTCGCTTAGCTCTTGACAAAGTGCTGTCTTGCCACTGCCTGCATCTCCTGTAAATATATTGAGATAAATAAATAAATATATAGGGACAAATCACACTGATTAAGCTAGCCCCAAAGTAAGTTTTAAACTTGTGTTATGGGATACTAACTCAACGATACTATATTTTATGATGAATACATATATAGATATACACCCGAGACCCAGGACAATTTGAAAAAGGCCATTTTCCAATTTGCCCTGGCTGGGGATCGAACCCAGAACCTCCGGATTAGCAGTCTAGCGTGTTAACCACTACGCCATGGTAAATATATTGAGCTATTCACTTATTATATTTTTAATCTGACAACATCTACCTTGTGACCACTTTAGGGTTGGGACACGCCACATGGCCGGTGCTGAAGCGTTCCGTCGCTCTCTCTCGCTCTAGCAAATGACGCTTCTCAGTGTCAGAAAAGGATAGCAGCATAGGAAAGTGCTGATCCGTGCTGACAGATGTGTCCCAACCCTTACTAATCTTAAAGCTAGAGGGCTACTTCTACCTTCTAGGAAATTCTACCTAATGGTTATGTGGCGACCTCTCCGCTTACTTAGGGTAACTAAAAATAAAACCACAACAGCTAAGCTACAAATTAGTTTACAAGAATTATAAGAGATGGCGCTGACTGTATCCTACATCATCTCGATATCAGAGTTTTGGTTGCAACTTTACTTACGTCACAGCGGCGACACTCCCTGTACGTGAGAGTTCGAACGCCGGTGACCTTGAGCTCGGAGCTCGTAACGCTAGGGTTGATACCGAACCGAAATGGAGTATTGTGCGGTGCGTGAGAGAGACGCGAACTAGGTACCAGCCCACGGCCAAAGCAGTCAGCGATAGCTCGTTCCACGCCCCGCGCGCCTCTCAAGGCGTCGCACACCCAGCCATCCACACATAGCCGCAAGCGATTTTACGTGCACACATGCTTAAGTGTCGTTTCTTTTCGCGTAGTTTATATAATCTTTGCTTACGTATCGTCTGAGGCCGTATATATGTCAAGAGCCATATATACTACCTCCGAAGAAGCCAAACCAAGTAAACCAGTCATTGAGACGCTACAAACTTTACCAACATAAGGACAGCATAGGTCTTACTCGCTGGTTAGAGAAACCAGAGACATCGACCTCTCTTACTTACCCAATATAAGCGCACCGCAGGTCTTGCTAGCTGGTCTCTGCTCCAAGCAATGAGCTATCTTCTGGAAGGCCCATTCCCTGCAGTAGAACCTTCGTTTATCAGTTGAGATGCTCTCTGTCACTCGGTGAGAAGAAGTGGACTTCCGGACTCTGGGTTCCTTCTCGGAGCGTGGAGCCAATGGGCTCAGTGGGGTACCTGGGGAATAACATAACAATCGGTAATACCTATGACAAGGTATCATCAGGTCTTTTTAATCTCCACTGCAGGAGCACGACCCTCTCTGTACTGCCAGAGCCATACTTGACCAGAGTAACCAGATGATTTTGCCTACACTCTCCACGCTGTCCAGACGGGTTGGAGAGGTCTCACTGATGTGTAAGCTTTGTTCAGCTTGTGTTTCCTAAGTCGCCTTCTATGACATCCACGGAATGACTTGGAGTGGTCCTATTCTACTCTAACGGCAACCACACGACAAGGTAGGTATAGTAGGTACACGTATTCTATAAAATCACGCTAGATAGCACCAGCACAGTCCTCTGTGCAGAGCTTGCATGGAAGCTGATGAAACTGCGAGCCATCTCCTCATCGAGTGCGGTGGCGTCGCACACATAAGAAGAGGGTTCCTGGAACATCAGGCAACCGTGGAGGAGGCGATCAGTGCGCCGGAGTGCGTCCTCGCCTTCCTGCAGGAGCTGAGGTGGTTTGAGAACTGACAGCGGCGCCAGCTCCGCACGCAAAGCGGGTTCATCGCAATGGACCGAATTGCGGAGTAAATGTCCTCGAGGGAAGTAAGAAGAAGTAGCACCAGCACCAGCACCATGTGGCAACCTCTACGCCGCTTCGAGAAACTACAACCACAACAAAGAAGCTAAATAGTTCACAAGAAGCATACCGAGATAGCGCTAGCAGTATCCTACATCTCGATATCAGAGTTCTGATTGCAACTTGACATTAATATACATCCTCTGACAATACACCCTATGGCTGGCAGGAAGATCCTCCCTTTATGGCGGTCGAGCATATCAACGCGCTCCTGCTACAACCACTCTCTCTCACTCATCTCAACGTATTCCCAGTTACATCCTCAGCTGTAATGCTGTAAAGCCTAATCCGCTTTTCGGCTTTTTCTTCTCCACTTCGCACGGTCTTAAGTATCCTTGGTTGTAAGACCATTGACTCGCATATCATCTTTGCCGACGTCAAGCCAGCATTTTTTGGGTCTACCACGCCTCCCGCCCCCGGTGAAGGCGGCATATCTTACGGTAACTTGACGGTTACCGCAAGACATGACCGTACCAGAAGAGTAGGCGACTTCTCCTCTACCAGAATTTCGTATTATCTAGTGAGAATATTCCCATTTGGGTTTATAAATTTCTGCCACTAGGTGCTTCCTGGAAGGTATCACTATACTAAATTTCTTTTTTTAAAACTATGCATATGAAGACTCACCATCGAACTGGAAATTCTCCCTATCTCTTTCCCTCTCACGTTCCCGGCGATGCTCCCTAGTGCTATCTCTCTCTGGGAATCCCCGATGACGCTCGGTCGGCGTACGCTCGTGAGGTCTTGATGTCACCCCGTCGGTTAGTGGTAAAGACCTGAAACAGTTGTTCCGACATATTAAATGAAGTCATAGTTATCCTCCGCCACATGCGTACCCAGGGTGGGGGGAGGATCTAGGCAGGGCTTGGAATACCGTTAAAAATCTGGTAAAGTTAATTCTCTCAAACGGCGTTAACGTTATCAGCAAAGATAACGTTATGCTGGGTAACGGTATTTTTCCCACTATTTACCGATAATCAGATAACGATACCAATGATATCAACGGTAAAAGGTATTCCTAACACTGTATTTCTTTTCGATATTTGATAGAACTAGTAGTTCGCCGCAAACTTAGACCTCGCGATTTTTCATTAATATTTCAAAAACTACTGAACCGATTTTGATGCCCAACGAACTTGAAAATTCTATTGATATTTCCTACATGCCTACCAAATTTCATCATAATCGAACCATCGGTTCGGCAGTTATCGCGGAACAAACATACATACTTACATACATACATACAAACAATGTGTTTTCGCCCCAACTTGAATTATAGCCCTCGCTCGGTCAATAAGTTGATGAGAGTTTGTCTAGTAGACTGCTAGAGCTATTTATTATATACTAGCAGTCCACTCCGGCTTCGCCCGTGGTACACACATAGCCTATGTCACTCGGGGATAGTGTAGCTTTCCAACGGTGAAAGAATTTTTTAAATCGGCCCAGTACTTTTTGAGCCTATTCATTACAAACATACAAACATACAAAAATAGGTACAAATCTTTCCTCTTTATAATATTAGTGTAGAAATAAATATGTTTTCTTTGACTTATAATAAAACATAAATCTTACAAAAGAAGTTTGTCTTTCAATTCTACAACATGTTATAAAAGTAGATTTAAGAATTGCTGCATTTATCTATTTATCTATATGTATCGTATATGTAGTGTATATATAACGTCTAACAAAATATACTGAAACTTTTTTAAGGGTGGATTCAGTCCATGATACTGAACAACTTTCCCCAAGGAACATATGTCGAAATATGAAAAATAATATTTGACTTTCCCTACAAACTCGGATCAGCTGATCGGTCAACTTGTATGGGAGGTCAAAACAGTACTTTTTGAGCCTATTCATTACAAACATACAAACATACAAAAATAGGTACAAATCTTTCCTCTTTATAATATTAGTGTAGATAGATATTACAAGTATTATTACTTATATCGTTAATTGATAACGGTATAAACTGTATTATCGATACCCCTTATAACGTTACCACTAAAATAACGTTACTTTTAGTGTGAATTTGGTATCGTTAACAAGATTCAAATTTACGTCATATGACTGCATTCTCGTCAAGCCCTAAATTTTTTAATTTTTTCCTGTATATTGGTCAAGGCACCGATAACTGTTGAAGTTACACATTGGCTTGGTTTGGTAGACATATAGCGACGAATGGATTTTTCATTGTTGTTAATAGAATAGATAACTACACTAGACAGAAAGAAGTGAAAGGAAATGGGAGAGACCTTTGCCCAGCAATGGGATAATGTAGTTTATTCAAGCCTAAGGCGTCAGTGTAATTGCATTTGGTAGCATTATTGGGCAAAGGCCTATTATTTCTTCTTCATAAAATAAACTGTAAAATAGATTTAAGTTTCTGGAAATAAATAAATGAAATGAAAATCTAAGCGGGTTCCCGGTTACATCCTCATCCTCCATCCTCCTGGTGTGCTTTCCCGCTTTTTCTTTTCCAAGTATCACATGCATGTCAATGGTCACCCAAGGATGCCAAATACCTTGCGAAGTATGATTTAGCTATAGTTTTACGACCGGCCGCTTGCCTAACGTCAACGCTCTTTGGGAATGTATTTTATGAATTTTTACGAAAAGTTTTACAAACGGCCGCGGCCCTACGTTAACCCTCCTTGGGAATGCAATTGTAGCACGAGATGTTTGTGCTTAGTCCTTTAGTCGCCTCTTACGACATCCACAAGCAGAGATGGAGTAGTCCTATTCTAACCCGGAACCTCACGGGGCAAAGGCTATTCTTTATAAACAGTTTATGAATAAGGTTGACTGGAAGAGATTACTAAGTTGAAAGATCCCTATGTATCAAATTCTTCAGTTTTTTCTGTTTTTAACCGACTTCAAAAAAAGAGGTTATCAATTCGACTGTATGCTTTTTTATTTTTATGTATGTTTGTTACGTGATATCTTCGCTAATTGTAAACCGACTTTGATGATTCTTTTTTCATTTGAAAGCCTTTACTACCAAGTTGGTCCCATTTTAATTTGGTGAAGATATGATGAAGAACTTTGGAGATATGGAAGAAACTCCTAAAAAAAAATTAAGTCGGTTGTTTTTTTTTTTGTTAAAAATTTAATTATTGGTAATTCCTTTTGTTTATGGTACAATCTAGTTTTTGTGTTATTTTGTGTCGTAAATGTTGTAATATGAACAAAAAGTAACCTCAAATTAACCCGATGCTCCGCTTGCCTTACGGCGGAATGCCGATGCTGCTGCTGCCTCATGCTGATCTGGTTCTGCCTCAAATAAGCCTCAACTTTACTCTCCGTCGCATCACTCCTGTTCTGAGTCCTCCTCGACCTCGTCTCGTCACGTGACCGTCTCTCCTTCTTATCCTTCTCCGGCCTCTCCATTTTGTCTACCGCGTTCGATGTTTGAAAATTGCCGCCATTGTTAAAATTCAACGGATCGAAATCCGTTCGCGCCAAATTCTGGGCGCGCGTGGATGCTTTAGAATTTTTCGCGCGATATTGTGATTTTGGTACTATTTGACTATATATGGGGATATCATTCGACATCTTAATCTAGCTTTGGTTAGAAAAAATATATTTTTTAGAGGTAGGGTTACCTTTTTTTTTTGCTTTGGCTTTTAATTGACACTATATGACTAAAGGAACCGGGATTAGGCCTTAATGCACGTAGCTGAGATGTTTATCACAATTTCTCTTTAATTCAGGTCATTTTAGCTGCACTTGGTTTTTTTTTTTAGTTTTAATGTTCACCCATTTGTTCGGAACACCATGGCTGCAGGCGATATCTGAAACAAAGAAAAAACAATTTTTAGTAAAAAAAAATCTATTGTTAGTTTCATTTAATCATTTCAAAATCAATACAAAATTCACAACAGCTTCGTCAATAAGAAATAAATTAGTCAAAATGCTTGCCGCATTTCCTCTTTGAGTTGCTATGGATAGCCTTTGGATCAGGTACCATCCTGAAATTTTTATAAGTGGAACAAAGAAAAAACACTTTTTTCATACCAAAAGGATGCCAAAGGAACCCTATGCTATTTGTTTAATTGTTTATTGTGATAAAAACGACTTACATCTATAACATTTATCACACATGCATTATCTATACTAAAATTATAAAGCTGAAGAGTTTGTTTGTTTGTTTGAACGCGCTAATCTCCGAAACTACTGGTTCGAATTGAATAATTCTTTTTGTGTTGGATAGTCCAGTTATCGAGGAAGGCTATAGGCTATATAACATCACGCTACGAGCAATAGGAGCAAAGATATAGTGGTAAATGTGTAAAAAACGGGAGAAATTATTTCATCTTTGAAGCCTGCCGTTGTGTGCGCCGTGAAAACGGTTCAAGATACACAAAAAATATGTATCAAAGAATAATAGCTCTTTTAATGATCTAAAAAACAGTCCGCGATAGTATATGTCTATCTTTTAAGATTAACTCACAAAAACCGTTTTTATGGTACCTAATTTGGTCGAAATAATTTGTTTAAGTTGTATCAACATAATAATATTAATCTTTATTCAAATAAATATGTTGTTGGTTAAGAGTACTTCATCTATACTAATATTATAAAGCGGAAGAGTTTGTTCGTTTGTTTGTTTGTTTAAACGCGCTAATCTCAGGAACTAATGGTCCGATTTGAAAAATTCTTTTTTTGTTGGGTAGTCCATTTATAGAGGAAGGCTTTAGGCTATATAACATTACGTTCCGACAACCACGCGAACGAAGTCGCGGGCACAGCTAGTATAAATATAAGATAAAATTAAAAAATAATAATACACAGATACATCAAGCAATAATTTCAATTTCAAAACATTAATAGTCATAAATTATAAATATTATCATGTCAATACAATTATTATTCATTATTCACTATCGTCACTATCGCAGTCGCGAGTATTGCACCACTGGTCATTCAGGTTTTCACAATAAATCAATAGTGACTTTATAATAGCTGACCAGTTGTCAAAGAAAAAATCTAAATCAGTGTTGGTGCTCCGAAGTGCATTGAGATGGCTTAGTGAGCGTACCAAAGGTGACATCGCGCGCGCTGTGGTGTGGCCCCGATCCACGTGGAAAAGGTTAGGCTGCTGACTGCGACCACGTCTGTCTACTCGTCTTTCTCCATATTTGCTATACTGAGAGTCCTCTGTCTGCCGTCTGTCTGTCACAGGGCTCTATCTCTTGAACCGAAAGCGAGACACTTGAAAATTTTACCGATTATGTATTACTGTGGCCGCTACAACAAATAATAAAAATAAGATATGTTAATAATTAAAGGGGGGTCGTCATACAAGAAACGCGTAAATTTCAGCGTTTTAAAACATAGTACGGACGGAGGTACCGGAACCCTTCATGTCCGACTCGCGTTTGCTCGTTTATTTTATTTATTTTTTCTTATGTATGTAAAGCAATATCTTCGCCAATTGTGAATTGATTTTGATGATTCTTTTTTTATTTGAAAGCCTTTACTACCTGTTTTCCAGCGACCTTAGTCAGATCGTCTGACCACCTTGTGGGTGGGTGGCTTCGCTTGCCAGTACGTGGTTGCCATTCGAGAACCTTTCTGCCCCATCCGCCATCGGTTCGTCGTTCGCAGGCCGCCCTAGATCGGTCATTTTGGAAATCCTTGGGAGAGGCCTATGTCCAGCAGTGGACCTTATGCGGCTGAAATGATGACTAGCAAGTTGGTTCCATATTAATTTGGTGAAGACATGATGAAGATCTTTGGAGATATGGTAGAAACTCCTGAAATTAAATTAATCCGGATTTTTATTTTTTATTTTGAAAGTTCCTTAATGCTGCGCCTGATGTGAACAATCGAAGTTTTGCTCCCGCACTGTGCGTGGAAGCCTTAGATCATTTAATATGATCTAAGGTGGAAGCACACAAAACTCTAGCAGAAGCGAGACAGCGAGACCATGCGGGGTGTTTAAAAAAAAAGATCATGGTAGGTCAATGAGGCTGGTTTTAAGGTTTTTCTTCGTTTTACAAAGAATATTTAAGAGTTATTTATAAAATAAGACATGATCCCTGCCTTATGTTTAATACAATTATAATCAAAAGTAACAAGGGCTAATTTATTGTATTTCTTGAATAATTTCCGTTTTAGCATAATTAATAATAAAGCTTCGCAATGATTTTCTATTGAGAAAATTTTAAGCAATCGTGTTTTCGAAACATGTAATGTATGGAGTTAGTCCTGAACTTTGCTGTGTTTTTATTTCAAAGTGAGTATTTCGTTAATATTGATAATATTTAAGATCGCTCTAAGAACTTTAGGGTAGTACGGGCTCTTAACGCGGCTTGCGAATATCGCAAGCCTATTGAAAGAAAAAGTACCTAATACATATAACTAAAATGAAGTATAGAACTAAGTTACGGACGCGGGGCACCCAGCCCCCACCGCACATTTTTTTAACTATTTATTCAAAGGTGTACGTTCAAACGCCATATGGATACCCTGAATGCAACACGATTGCATGTATAAATATATGCGTGTATAGGATAACCCCGTTCCCTAACACCCCTTGCAGCGGAATTGAAAAAGGCCTCTCAGGCCTTTCAGGGGTGGATTGCAGGCATCAATGCCTTTTCACCCCGGTGCCGGTCCAAGGGCCAAATTACAAAGAGTTATAAATCAAAAAAGTTTTTTCTCCAAAGTTTATTTTTTGTCCGAATTTTTAAAAGCCTTCTATAAGTAGATATAAGTATCGTATAAAAAAGTCCCATGATTCGTCACAACTCACGATTTCTATAAGTAGATCTACATACATCGTGTTATTGAAAGAACGCAAAACCTCTCAGACGGTACCTCAGCCCATGAAACTGAACAACTTTTGTTCAACAACTTTCACGAAGCTAAAAAAAAAATTGAATTTTCAAACTGATCAGCTGATCGAGTCAATTTGTATGATTTCGCTTTTACGAATAATAACACGATGTATTCGTAAGATCGATTCGTAAAAGCGAAAATTACTCACTCATTCATCACGAAATCTCGAAAACTACTTAGCCAATGAAGATAAAATTTGGCAGGAAGGTAGATTGTGACTAGGAGACGTCCGCTAAGAAAGGATTTTGGAAATTCCATCGCAAAGGGAGTAAAATAGGGGTTGGCAGTTTTTATGAAACTTCGTAATTTTTAAAGTGAGTCACATGATATTTTTGAATTAGTGGTTAGTAAAAATTAATAATCCATTAATTAGATTTTAATAAATTGCAACCCCAGTGTTGTCTACGCAGGCAAAGCCGCGGGCAAAAGCTAGTATATTCGTAAAAGCGAAAATCACACACTCATCACGAAATAATTAAAATAGCCCTTCTCAGGGCCCTTAATTGATCCTAATTTTGTAAAACACCTGTATTGTACATTAAGGAAGCAATAAATATTTGAGTATTTGAAATCTCGAAAACGATTTAGCCAATGAAGATGAATTTTGTCAGGAAGGTAGATTGTGATTAGGAGACGTCCGCTAAGAAAGGATTTTTGTAAATTCCATCCCTAAAGGGGTGAAATAGAGGTTGAACTTCGTAATTTTTAAAGTGAGACACATTAAATTTTTAATGTATTTTAGTAGTTAGTAGAAAATAATAATGCATTAATTAGATTTAAATAAATTGCAACCCCAGTTTTAAAAAAAACTAATTCGTGTAGTCAACGCGGGCAAAGCCGCGGGCAAAAGCTTGTATAATATAAGTATCGTATATAAGTATCGTAAAAAAAAAGTATCGTATCATATAAGTCTCACTCTTCCATACTGGTCTGAGAGAAAATAAAGGACTTAGAATGTACCAGCTGCTTCTCTTCCCGCGCAGATCGTAAAAGCCGATCGAGGGAATGGCCGAGAATCTGATTTTCTTTTAGGAGCTACGATGACACAGACAGAATCGTCAAGGGGTTAAAAAAAACTCTTAAGTTCTTCTGCCCAAAGCAGGCCTGTGTCACTCCCCGTTTAGGTATCGAAAATATACCTACATTATTACTATGTACGCAGGCGGCCCCCCCGTGTGGTAAATTCAGTTATACGAATCGTTTGTCCAGAGTAATAAGAATGAAATTGGCTTGCAATGGATGTCTAGATATCTATACGAAAAGGTGCTGAGATCTGACGTGAGCTAAATTAAACTATATCGCTAGCCACATTAAGTAGATATTTCTTTGAATTACTTTGCAGAGTGTGACTTCTGTACGGTAGTATTATTTATTCTGTGCCCAAAGGTTACGTAATGGCAGCCGTCCTAAAAAGAAAATCAGTGCCCTCTACATTCAGAGTACTGCCTTGAATTATCATTGAAATCTGAACCTTAACTCTTGAGTAACGAAGACTCAATTCATTAAGTACGGGAAACTTTGTTAAATTGTGTCCTCTAGGACTTCCGGCAATTGTAGGTAAGAAGGAAATTCATTTATCTATTTGAAAGTGCTCACGCGAACTTTAACTTTATTCCGTAGCAATAAGGGCCACGTAAAGTTGATTGTTCAAGGGAATTTGTACTTAATTCCAAAGGCTTAAGGTTTTTTATAGTTCTGTGTTGAGGATTTAATATTATTGTTTCCTTACCCTGATGGCATCCATTTGATTGTAGAACTTATAATGGAGTTTATTGTTGGATAGCTTTACCCAAGACTTCATCCGCGTGCAACGCCAAACCGCAATGATTGACCAAGCCAGCGAACCGTCTCATAGCCCGGTCAATTTAAACATCCGAGGTTACAATAATTCGCACCCAGCTGAAAGTTGGTAGGATTGTTCAAAACACCATCATAAATTAAATCTAAAGAGTCCTCATCGATCCGATACCTGGAAAAATAAACGGGCAAGTGCGAGTCGGACTCGTACATGAAGGGTTCCGTACCACCGTACCTACAATGTTTTAAAACGCTGAAGAAACCGTTTCTTGTATGACGACCCCCTTTAATTTTTAAATTCATCTTATTTTTAGTATTTGTTGTTATAGTGGTCATAGTAATACATAATTGGTGAAAGTTTCAAGTATCTAGTTAAAGATCTATACTATTATTTTTGTATGAAGAAATTAGCGGTCATTACCATCTACCACAAAAAGTTTTTTTTAGCGATAATTATCGCTCATCATACATTCGTATCGCAAACTATGGTCCGTGATGAAAGCATAATACCGGTCATTAGGTTTAAAATGAGGTAACTCAAGAAAAATTAAAATCGAGGTACAAGTTTAAGTTCAATATTGTAACTATGGAAACTCTAGGAACTATTAATTATTAATATGTTTTCAAAGTTTATTAAGATTTCTCGAAATTGTAAAAAAGTGAGTACGTCACTTTGTCACGACGTCCCCTGTGACGTCAAACTCAAGCCGTCTGGACAGAAGTGCGGCATCTTTGGTAGTAATTTTAGGTATATTTGTGATTTTTTTCTATTAAATCAAATTAGCATTATGTTTTAATAATAATAATAATAACCCCCCCGAGGGGCCACCTTGATGTGGTAGGGGGGCTTACGGGGAGGGCAGGACAAACTCTAATATAGGAGTATCTCTAAATATTACCTGACCAGCAAGGTACCTATCCTCCCTCAACTAACGGTCCCAAAACACAAAAAAAAAAAAAAACCCAATCCAAGGTGTGACCAACCGTGCCGAGGGATGCATGATCAAGGGGGAGCTTGGTCGCGAACGGTGGATTCCCGATACCTGGCGACCTCGGGATGTAAGAATCGCCTTACCTCTGCAAGCGGGGCTCTGCAGAGTGTGGACTGTATTTTTCCCTAGCTTCTCGTGGGAACTTTATGGAAGAAGTAAACAAAAAATATTTTTTAAGGTCTCGCCCTCAAAGGTCTCGAGACCAGCGCAGCAATAATGCTGACAACAGAGAAGTAAGAAGTGAAAACGGTTCACTGTCTTCAGCCAGTAGTTTATTTCCATCCCCTGGCTCGTCAAGACATAGTTTCTCAGCCCCATCTAGCCCAATCCTCTTAACCCCAATCCCATTAGTACCTCAAGATGCAGTAGATTTACTAACTTTATCTTCACGACCATCATCTACAACTTCTTTAGTCATGTCGATAGATGTTGCGCAGAAGGCACAAGCCACCAATCCTGTGCCCACTACCGGCTCTACAAAAAGTGCGAGAAAGAAATGGACAGATGAAATGAATCGGTTCATCTGGCGCACATATTTAATAGCCACGAATTTAGAAACAAACACTAAGACATACTTAGACGAACTACATACAAAATTTAATCAAAAATTTCCTGAAATGGATGCATCTAAGCAAAGAGTAGGCGATCAAAGGAGAGCTATACTTAGGAATAAATACCTATCAAAAGAAGAACTAGGAAAAATTAGAGAAGTTACTAGGATTGGCACAAACACACAAACTTAAATAACACACACCCCACACAGTATAGGACCGGAAGGATTGTCTCAAAGGATGAGATGGACTAACGACACGAATGAAACCTTAATTAGATGTTATTACCAAATAACGGAAATTGAAAATAATAAAAGCACGTATGGAAAGATTCTAAAAAACAGATTTATAGAACACTATCCTGATCTCGAACATCTATCTGAGCAGCATATTTCAGACCAAAGACGGTCAATAGTAAATAATAAACTTATACCAGAGCAAAGGTTGCTGGAAATAAAACGAGAAGTTTTTAATCAGAACAGGTTGCAGCAAACACACACAGATACTAGCCAACTTAGCCCAATTTCATCACAACAGAATATAATTGTTGATAGTTCACCTGTTCCATCAGCACATCCCATCCAAGACATATCATCCTCTTCAGAACACATAGACGATCGACCACGAATCGATCTTAGTGGCTTAACAGTTCCTACGCAAACTGAACAGAGAGAAGTCCATTCTCTACTTTCTGATACACGACAGCCGGTTGTAGCAAATAATGTTGGTAGAAACTCATCTTTTCAAGGAATTAACAACAAAGAAATTGAGAAATTATTTGACCAAGCTTTAGAACGCTTTACTGGTACAGATCCAACAACTAGACCACACATACCTAAACAAAAAGTAACAAAAACATTATCTAAAACCGTAGAATACATAAATAACATAATTATACCTAAACATAACAATCGAGATCAAATTTTTTTAGTAACACAGACTCTAATTTACTGCACTGCTTACACTACCGCTATATATAATGGTACCAAAATAAGGGAACCACGTGAAAATAATCAACAGAGAGTAAAGAAGACACCGGCTTGGCAGAGAAGGCTTCAAAACAAGATTGACACACTGCGAAAAGATATAGGTCGCCTAACACAACACATACAGGGAAATAGTAGTAGAAGATTAATAAGGCTTATAGAAGATATAAAAAATAGACATTCTACTCACTCGCAATATGAAGAAACAAATCAATCAGATAAACAATTCTTAGACACTCTGAAACAAAAATTGTGCACCGCAGTAAGCAGGCTAAGACGTTATACAAATTGTACTCTTAGGAAGAAACAAAATCACCAATTTGCCAATAGTGAAAAACAATTTTACAGACAGCTTACAACTAGCACAGATTCTTGTACAACACCTACTACCCCCCCCCCCCCCAATTCAGAGCTTTTACACAATTTTTGGTCCAATATATGGTCAAACCCAGTACAACACAATCACTCAGCCCCATGGATAGAAGAAGAAAAACAAAAAGCACAAAACATACCACCAATGAATTTCGAACACATTTCTATAGAAATATTTATACAAGTAATTAAAAGAACTCATAACTGGAAGGCGCCTGGCAGTGATAATTTACACAATTACTGGTATAAAAAGCTAACGTCTCTCCATCCCTCATTACACAATCACATCAATGATTTCTTACACTCACCACACACAATGCCACTGTACCTTACACACGGCCTCACATACATGCTGCCTAAAGATACAGACACACAAAACCCAGCCAAATATCGTCCTATTACATGCCTGCAGACTTTCTATAAAATTCTTACATCATGCATTTCCGAACATATTTATAAACATATCGCGGATAATAACATTCTCTCAGAAGAACAAAAAGGATGCAGAAAAAGCTCTCAGGGTTGCAAAGAACAATTAATAATAGACACAACAGTAATGAGGCAAGCGATGACCCAAAAAAAGAATATTAACACTATGTACGTTGATTATCGCAAAGCATATGATTCTGTCCCACATAGTTGGCTCACTGCTGTATTAGACCTGTACAGAATAAATCCTACAATAGTTTCTTTCTTAAAACATACAATGCAGCACTGGCAAACTAGGTTACAACTTTTAAATGATCCAACTACTGAGTCTCAATTTATTCCCATTAAACGAGGTATTTTCCAGGGAGATGCTCTCAGCCCTCTCTGGTTCTGCCTAGCACTCAACCCACTCTCAAACTTGCTGAACGACTCGCATAAGGGATACGAACTCACAACAGAACACAATCACACCCATTCAATCACACATCTAATGTACATGGACGATATTAAACTTTACAGTCACACAAAAGAATCATTACACTCACTAGCAGACATCACACAAACCTTTTCTAATGATATATCCATGGAGTTCGGAATAGACAAGTGCAAAATATTCTGTGTACAAGAGGGTACATCTGTGCCAAATGATTATATGATGAACAATGGAATCTGCATTGAATCCTTAGATCAGTTCACTTCTTACAAATATTTAGGTTTTCAGCAGTCCCGTCAAATACAACAAAAAGAAACAAAAACGGAATTAATCAAAAAATTAAAACATAGACTAAACTGTCTTCTTCGTTCACAATTAAATTCAAGTAATTTAATAAAAGCTGTTAATTCCTATGCAATCCCGGTTCTCACATACTCATTTGGCATTATTAAATGGACTAAAACAGATCTACTAAAACTCCAACGCCTTATTAATACCTCCATGACACACCACCGCAAGCACCATCCGCGATCTTGCATCCAGCGGCTTACCTTGCCTCGTTCTGAAGGCGGAAGGGGACTCATAGACCTCACAAACCTACATAACAAACAGATTACTTCACTTAGAAAATACTTTTACACACAAGCTCAACTCTCACACTTACATTCAGTAGTCACCCAAGCCGACAAAAATCATACTCCACTCAATTTACGCATTCACAGCACACAGAATAATGAAAATATCACTGACGATAAAGAAAAAATTTCAATGTGGCTGCAGAAATCTCTGCATGGTAGACACCGTAAAGACCTACAACAAGCACACGTTGACAAATCTGCTTCGAACGCTTGGCTGCGACATGGTGAGTTGTTCCCGGAAACCGAAGCCTTCATGATTGCCATTCAAGATCAAATAATACATACCCGTAACTACCAAAAGTATATTATCCGTTCGACCAACCTTACTACTGATTCCTGTAGACGATGCCATAGTGCTTCAGAAACGATTCAGCATATAACCGGCGCTTGCAAAGCAATTGTGCAAACTGATTATAAACATCGTCATGACCAAGTAGCTGCCATAGTACATCAAAATTTAGCCTTCAAATTTAATTTAATAGATGAAAAAGTACCATACTACAAATACCAGCCTAGTTGTATTTTAGAAAATGATCAATATAAAATATACTGGGACAGGACCATACTGACTGACAAAACAGTACACTTCAATAGACCAGACATAACCATATTACACAAAAATACCAAATCCGTTTATTTAATAGATATCGCAGTCTGTAATACACATAACCTAGAAACTACCAATTCAGAAAAGATAGCTGAATACACCGACCTAGCAATAGAAATCAAGACTCAATGGCGCGTCAACACCGTAAAAACAGTACCAATAGTTATCTCTACGACCGGCGTCGTACCTCACACACTTCATACACATCTTCACACTCTTGATCTGCATTCATCTATTTACATACTTATTCAAAAAGCTGTAATACTTAATACATGTAGAATAGTCAGGAAGTTTTTATCAGCCTCTTAATTCGAATAAAGCCTCTTTGTGTTGGCTCAGGCCCCACAAATGCTCAATTACCAAGTCTGTAGAAGACTTGAGATAAATAAATACCAATATAATAATAATAATAATAATTCTTTATTTCGGTCAACTAGGAGCCATACATGATTTAGATGATATTACTATAACAAAAATGTCAAAATTAAAATTAAATTAAAAAATAAAAATAAAAACAAATAAATCAATGAATAATAAATAAATAATACAACACAAACAATGGCGTTCAGTCACTTTCTAGTCAGTACATGAATCATAGTGCAATGATTCATGTACTGACAGTCAAATCTGTCCGCGAATAGCTGCAGAAGTGTATTGCGGCTGGCCCTGACCCTGCGCACGAGAGATGAGCACCTTTTCCGCATGGTTGCGTAGAAACAATCCACACGTGCCTCAGCGAACATCCCCGACGCACTACAGTGTCGTGGCAGCCCCAATAGCACCGTTTTGAGAACATTACCTACTTCGGTAGCATATGTCCTAAAGAATATCATATATTTATTTAATTTTTTCAATTATTATAGTTTTACGCCAAATAAAACTCTCGTTTAGGTCATGTAAGCCCCTTAACGATTCCTACTGTTGATAGAAAATATGTATTCTACAAAGTGGAAGGGACATACCCGTAATAAATCGAACTATGGTTTATACTAGATTATTATAGTATAATGAAATTAAAATGACAGCCAAAAACAAAAAAAAATTGCCATTTCCATACAAAAGTGTGAAGTCGCCCGGGCGATTTGTATGAGAATGTCTAAAATTTTTTTGGATTTTCGGCTTTTATTTTAATTTCATAATACTTTAGTGATCTAGTATAGCCCGTGGTTCGATTTATTACGGGTATGTCCCTTCCACGTTGTATATGCTTTGCGTGCGTGTTTTAACGCATGTGGTACACCTTTGGTGACTTTGACGACCTCCGTGGCGTAATGGTTAACATGCTAGACCGCTAAACCGGAGGTTCTGGGTTCGATCCCCAGCCAGGGCAAGTTGGAAAATGGCCTTTTTCAAATTGTCCTGGGTCTTGGGTGTTTATCTTTAAGGCGAAGATATAGGCAAATGGCCTTGAAGTGTGAAATAAATTGTTAACTCGTAAATATGGTAATAATTTCCATATTGCTCTTCGTCATGCACTAGATAGCCCTTTAAATTATTTTATGAACTGCCGTTGAAACTATTATTAGTGATCCGTCTAGCTTTAAAACTTGCCGTGGCCACTTTTGGCGGAAGAAAGTTTTAAAGCTAGACGGACTAATGTAAATACTTTCAACGGTAGTTCATAAAATAATTTAAAGGGCTATCTAGTGCATGACGAAGAGCAATATGGAAATTATCTCCATATTTACGAGTTAATAATTTATTTCAAGTGAGGGCGCCACTTCAAGGTCATTTGCCTATATCTCCACCTTAAATGTATTTGTCATAAAATATAGTATCGTTGAGTTAGTATCCCATAACACAAGTTGAATAAAAACTTACTTTGGGGCTAGCTTAATCAGTGTGATTTGTCCCTATATATTTATTTATTTATTTATTTGGTATTTGGTCCAATTTTCTCGGTACCTAAGTTAATTTCTGTTAACGATTCAATAATTGCCACTTTTCCACTTTTCTTAAAAATAAACAATAAATGCTATTATATTCTAAAGTAAAAACCTACATAAGGTTAACAACATAGGTAAATAAAAGTAAACATAATCGTCTATGACCTTCCCTGTACCACATTTCGCATGCGACAGTAACTTTGCGACAGGAAGTGCGTAATTTGCGACTATCGTTATCGTTAGCTTAGTAATAGTACAGGGTGGTGTGAATGCCCGTTAATTTTTTCTTACAACAATAATAGTATAGTTTAAAACGCAGAAAAAACACGTTCTTTGTATGAAGACCCCCTTTAATTTTTAACTATTTTTAACTTTTAGTATTTGTTGTGGTTTAGCGGCCACAGTAATACATAATCGGTGAAAATTTCAAGTGTCTAACTATTACGGTTCAAGAGAGAGATAGTCCTGTGACAGACGGACAGACAGAAGGACAGACATCGAAGTCTCAGTAATAGGATCCCGTTTGTACCCTTTTTTTTTTTCGTGTGTGTAAGTGGCCAACACTGGTGTCAGATTTTTCAAGCTGCCTAAAGGCATCTGACATAGCTTGACGACTGTCATACAATGACAGCCGGGACCAACGGCTTTTACGTGCCTTCCGAAGCACGGAGAAGATCGAGAAATTTTTGTACCACTTGTGGTCTCCAATCCAAGTACGGACCACGCCCGGTGTTGCTTATCTTGTGAAAGCGCTAGCAATCCGTACTCTCACCGGGCCACCGAGCTCCTCGTTTGTACCCTTTAAGTACGAAACCCTAAAAATTACTCGGGGTCAAAGGTGTAAAACTAAACTAAAATGGGTTTTTCGTAATTTTCAGCAAAACGGTAAATGTTATCATAAAATTAGTTAAGACGAAAAAAAAAAATCTGCAGCTCCATACATTTTGGCACACTAGGTAAGTATTTAATTTTGTATGGAGCTGCAGATTTTTTTTCGCGATTTCAGGGATGATCCCATAGTAAATTCATTAGTGAAGTCATTACCACCTTCTATACCTACGCAAATCTAAATCGATCTCTGTGTTTAAAAGACGAGTAAAAGATTATTATTTATCGGAATCATCATAGTTGTAGTTTATATATTATATATTAAGTATATTCATTTCTAAATAGACATATGTATTTATTTAAGTATGTATGTAACATATGTATATGTATGTTTATCTGTAGTTTCATAATATTTTAATTTCTTCTTCCTTTATTTAACGAACACGCCTGTATGCCTTTCATATATGAACATCTCCTCTCACGGGCCTACTGGAAGAAATCTCTTTTGAGATAAGTAGTGCCTTTGTACAACTTTTTGTTTATGTATTCTCTGTATATATTGTCCGTGTACATAAATTGGTAAATACATAAATAAAAATTGTTCACATTGATTAGTATGTACGTTTACTCCCTTTCGGGTTGATACCCCCTTTTTGTTACACATTGTATAATAGTGTATAATTTTCCATCCCAGTAGGACGCAACGTATTTCCGCGTGGGGCTTAAATGAATTTCAAGCTAGCTCACCCCCACTGAATATCAGATTAGTGACGTCATCTGTCCGTTACATTTTTAATAAGTTCGCGAGACCGGCGAGCGCGGCGGCCTTTATTGACTGTCTGATGCTCGCATTGCGATAATCACCGCTTATATTTGTAATCCTCTCTTTTTATCATCTCAGCGTATTGCCAGATACCGTGTAGTTTCTAGACATGGGTAATCTCGAGTCCAAGGAGTGTTTCGGCTCACTGAATCTTACTCCGCATCCGGTACCGACTCATCTTAATGATTCCTACCCCCTTATCGGCTCCAGCTCCGAGGTCCGCTTAGTTTCGCTATTGAATCTACAGAATACAGACGTCCTTTCTGGTACCGATTTTAATACAGAATAATATTGACTCCCGACTCCCGATTCCTCCCGAGACGCGGTGGAGCCGAAACGCGGCTCACGGCTCGCAACACGACAGGCGCCGCCGGTTCCCGGCGGGACCAAGATCGGTGCGGACTCAATAACTCGCGGGAGCCGATAACGATTACCGGGATTCAGTACGGTTATCGGTTCCTGTTGGTGAATCGGCTCATTTAAATATTCGAATCCGGAGTTACCCATGTCTAGTGGTTTCCGGCGGAGTAGAATAGGACCACTCCAAGTCTTCCCGTCGTAGAAGGCGACTTAGGAAACACAAGCTGAACAAAGCTTATAAACATCAGTGATACCTCTCCAACCGTCTGGCCAGCGTGGAGAGTGTAGGCCAAATCATTTGGTTGCTCTGGCCAAGTATGGCTCTGGTAGTACAGAGAGGGTCGTGCTCCTGCAGTGTAGACTAACAAAAATACCAGTTGCATTCTCAGCTGTAATGCTGTAAAGCCCGGGGTCCGCTTTCCGGCTTTTCTTCTCCACTTTGCACGGTCTTGAGCATCCTTGTTTGTAAGGCCATTGGCACGCATATCATCCTTGACGACATCAAGCCAACATGTCATTGGTCCACCCACTACGTTTGTAAACTCAAACTTCGTCAAACTTCACGTCAAACACTTCTCTTTTACGTCGGGGTTCAAAACTAAGTTTCAATATGCTTGATACCTTATTCTTACCCGACTGCGCCAGAAGGATCGTAATGTTTACGAGTGTATGTATCATTGACTTCCTGACTTCCATACATGGCTTTCCCTCATACATAAATACATATCCTTTTGAATTCTTCATACCCAACTATGTAAATATCTACTGCATGACTATGTATATGACTTTTGCTATCATAACATCTACAAATTATGACGAACGGATCGTGTGTTTATTATATTAACCTTACGCAATGCACATGCTAAAATCAACCTTATACCAACGCAGTAAGGCCCATCGGTGATATCGATGCAGAATTATTTATAGTTTGAGTCACACATGGGAACCATATGATGGGATGAATAGTTAATCCAGTTTTCGGATTGACTTACGAGATTTGTTTTCGGTGTGCTCCACACGTTGTGTCATCATTGCGCCAATTCACTGTACTTTGCTGTTTAATGCCATTTCGTCCCACACTCTGAGGGGATGAGGTGCGGGGCGATCCGCAAAGTACCCCGCAGTGCGGGGAATGAACGCGGAGTAACGCGGAATGGAGATTTTATCGGTGTTTAATGAATTATTTTCCTTCGGCACCTTCGGAATCACAATATCACAATACCACAGAATACATAAGAGTCAAACAGAATGGTCTCTCACAGCGTCTCCCGCAAATTGGCGTCCCCGCACCTCTCCCCCGCACTTTGTGAGCTTTGACAGCTCCAAACCAGGGTTTAATTACTAGCCGCACGCAATACGCGACGTGTGTTGTCTTGAGAACTGTCAACCAATAGTAACCATTATGGTGAGAAGGTGCGCGTATAATAATTGTTTATCCACCCAATACTCTAAAGAACGTATATTTCATACATTTCCAAATGATGAAAACAGGTAAGCAAAGCAACAATATAATTTCACGTTATACCCAGCAACCATCTTGATTATATACCCTTCTCGCTCTCTCGCATTGGCGGGAGATACACAAGAGCGAGATTGTAACATTACCGGATTGCTACTTGACATGCTGTGCGTGTCAATTTGTCATCATCATCAAGCGTGATAAACATTTGTTTATTTTTATTGAATTTATTCATATAATAACCATATAGTTTTGCGCCGAATATGCAAATTACTATATTACAATAGTGAATTAGTGAAATTAGTGCGTTACATTATAAATGACTCAAAAATAATCAGTAAAGTGAACTAATGGTGAAATGGACAATGGACATAATGAAAAATATTTGTGAAGTGATATTATGTAGCTGTTTCCGACTTTCCTGTAACATTTAATACATATAAAACAGAATATTTTTTACGTCATAGTGTTCGCAAATCTTCCGGTATGGAAAAATATAATCGTAAATATATCGAACTCGTTAGCAGGTAAGTATTAAAATAATTCTGCGGTGCGACCCTAAGTATAAAACTCACACATCGACGTGTGTACAGATAAATTGTTTCGTTTGTAGTAGTATGTTACTCTGAATCAATGGAGAGTCATACCAGTGACAATACTTAAGTTAAGAATGGCTGCATTTATCTATTTATTTATATGTAGCGTATATATATGTATGTATTTATGTAGGTATATGTATAGGAAGTATAATATATATATATATATTTATGTAACAACAACAAATATATATATATTAATGTACATTGTGTATTTTATGTACACTACACTTTATCTTGCAACCTACATTTAGACTTTCTGTATAACCCAAAGGATGACTGGTAGACAACGCTTTAAGCGTTAAGTTCGCCTATTGTTCTGTACAATTTGTATTTGATGGACAATAAAGATTAAATAAATAAATACTAATATTTTTGAGTAAAAATTATTTTAACAGAGTTTTGGTAGAAAAATAATTTTAGATATCATTCCATAACATTTTTTAAAATTGGTAGGTATATTTATTTGTGTTAAAATGTTAAGAAGGCTCCTTTGTGAAGTATTCGAACAAACCTACAAAAAATGTTTTAACGCTTAAAATTACTTCAGGTCAAAGTTCAGTACACCGAAACAGGAGCCGTGGAAACCGTCCAGATATACTTAAATCTTCACTTCCTAATGAAACTTATCCTCCTAGTATCTCTATAATTATATTGCCCTATAGTTCACTCCCTGTGAAAAGTGAAAAAGCGCGGGAAATGAGCGCCCTCGTAGGCCATAATGGAATCGAGGGCTCTCGCACTAGACTCGCATTCATTTTATACGCTATTCAGAAATTTTTGCAAGCGTCAGAACCACGGGTCAGAGCCCCTGGACCAATCATATTTCATGTTTAGAAAATACCAAAATTCACTATCATTTTGCTACTATTTCATGCCGTGTTTCAAATATTAAGTAACTCGATTGGCAGCAATATAACGCGGAAAGAAAGTGGCCAGACATTCTAACATCAGGATGTCTGGACTACTTTTTTTGACATTGGAGACGATAAAAAAATTATCTATTTGTAAATATTTACTGATATGTAGTAGAATATGACCACTACAAGTCTTCCCGTGGATGTCATATCATTAGCGACTTAGGAAACACAAGCTAAACAAAGCTTATAAATAAACATTAATGAGACCTCTCCAACCCGTCTGGCTAGCGTGGAGAGTGTAGGCCAAATCCTCTGACTGCTCTGGCTAATATATGGCTTTGGTAGTACAGAGAGTCGTGCTCCTGCATTGGAAACTAAAAAAGACCTGATGATAAAATATTTACTTTTTTTTATTACCTCAACATATAATTTTTTAATTTTTTTTGCTTACCCGATAAATGTTACGCATGAAAGAATTTTCGAAACGAAGCCACCAACAGCTGCAGCAGTGTTGTGTTGTAGATCTCATAGCATGTAACTTTGACTCCCGCAAAATAACACCTGAATTTAAAAACTAAAATGACATAAGTCAGAAGTCAAAGTGAACCCGGGGGCGGTCGCAGATCTCCCGTGTTATATTTAGAGACTGGTCGACCGGACCCTGTTAATCGTTTAAGCCTTCCGAGTTCTGCCAGCATGGGCGGTTGATGTAGGGTTGGCGACTGGTTTTTTTATTTAAAATATTATGAAGAATTTTAACTTAAGGCGAAGATAGGCAAATGGCCTTGAAGTGTGAAATTAATTGTTAACTCGTAAATATGGTAATAATTTCCATATTGCTCTTCGTCATGCACTAGATAGCCCTTTAAATTATTTTATGAACTGCCGTTGAAACTATTATTAGTGATCCGTCTAGCTTTAAAACTTGCCGTGGCCACTTTTGGCGGAAGCAAGTTTTAAAGCTAGACGGACTAATGTAAATACTTTCAACGGTAGTTCATAAAATAATTTAAAGGGCTATCTAGTGCATGACGAAGAGCAATATGGAAATTATCTCCATATTTACGAGTTAATAATTTATTTCAAGTGAGGGCGCCACTTCAAGGTCATTTGCCTATACCTCCACCTTAACCCGATATCTAGTTGTATTGCTGATCGAAGGTTTCAAAGCAATACGACTGTATGCCAACAACACGGATCATGCTGCTTCATAGAGCCTCTATTTCCTTTACATCTATCTTCTTTCTTCTATATAAATTATATAAAAGAAGAAAATTACTGTCTAACACATTGACTGATCGATCAACGAACAGCTGAAACCGCTGGCACAGAATGAATAAAGAGTATTTCATACAGAACCGAATCTGCTAAGGTCCCGCGCAATATGCGTCCCCGTTCCCCGTCCCCGCACCTCTATCCTGTTCTCGCCTTGTCGAGGGTGGAGGGGCGAAAACGGGGAACACACACACGCATCGACGTGTGCACGGATGTATAGCTTCGTTAGTAGTAGTGTACGCATAAATGATACTCCGCTTCTATGAAGTGTCATACCTGTGCCGCTGGGTCTAGAAGCATGAAATTATGCACAAACGTTTCTTAAATGACGTAAGTGTTCACTAATAAGTTATTTTTGGAAATTCATCCCATAAGGTTAAAATAACGGTTGCAAGTTTGTATGAAACTTGGTCAATTTTAAAGTTATAAATATGAAAAATTACATATGAGCTCATGGTTCAAAACAAAAGTTTCATCATCCAGGTCTTTTATCATCAGGTTTTCATCCCTCCACTGCAGGAGCACAATCCTCTCTGTACTACAGAGCCATACTTAGCCAGAGTCACTGGTATGACTCTCCATTGATTCAGCGTAACATATATATACCTACTACTACTACAAACGAAACAATTTATCTGTACACGTCGATGTGTGAGTTTTATACTTAGGGTCGCACCGCAGAATTATTTTAATACTTACCTACTAACGAGTTCGACATATTTACGATTATATTTTTCCATACCGGAAGATTTGCGAACACTATGACGTAAAAAATATTCTGTTTTATATTCAAAATTCAAAAAATTCAAAATTCAAAATATCTTTATTATCATAGGATATTTATAATATCTCGTTTTGTTTTGCACAAATGTTGACGTCAAATCGTTACTTAAAGCTAAGTTTACGCCGCTTCCTAGGCGCAAGTGCAGAAGAAGCGGCAACAAACTGCACTGCACGTTTTCTCCAAAGACGTCAACTAACAAACTAAAAACTTAAAATTAGTTATATAGATGGACCGAGATTACATTGTTTATTATGTCATAATTAAATTGAATTATAAGAATTACGAAATTTAAAATAATGTCAATTTGTAAATTTAGTATGTACCAATGTACCTAAATTATGACATGTCTAAGTATACAAACCTTTAAGAGGGACCCGCGCCATGCTCAAGCCAGACCTTTTTGTCTTTAAGATAGTCATCGGTCCTATAATAAGCCTTCTCACAAAGTGCTTTCTTTACATAAGCTTTGAATTTTCTGTCTGGCATATCAAGGACCGATTCTGACAATTTATTATAAAAAAGTATACACTTCCCCATAAAAGACTTACTGACTGTATTCAGCCTGTAATACGGGCTAACTAAGTCATTCTTATTACGTAAATTTCTATCTGTAAAATCACTTACTTTATTGAACATGGAAATATTTTTCCTTACATACATTATATTTTCAAATATGAATTGTGATGCAAAAGTAAGTATACCTATTTCCTTGAATAATTCCCTCAGTGAGTCTCTCGATCCTATGTATTAAATGTTACAGAAAAGTCGGAAACAGCTACTAATATCACTTCACAAATATTTTTCATTATGTCCATTGTCCATTTCACCTATAGTTCACTTTACTGATTATTATTGAGTCATTTATAATGTAACGCACTAATTTCACTAATTCACTATTGTAATATAGTAATTTGCATATTCGGCGCAAAACTATAAGGTAATTATATGAATAAATTCAATAAAAATAAACAAATGTTTATCACGCTTACACACAGCATGTCAAGTTGTCATTGTCAACAATGGCATTTAGCACTATAACCCGCGGAAATCTAGTTGGCATCTGCGTGTATGTGATTACCTGTGAGCGAGGAGCCTATGTAACATTACCGGATTGCTTATTAGCAATCCGGTAATGTTACAATCTCGCTCTTGTGTATCTCACGCCAATGCGAGAGAGCGAGAAGGGTATATATATCAAGATGGTTGCTGGGTAATAACATGAAATTATATTGTTGCTTTGCTTACCTGTTTTCATCATTTGGAAATATATGAAATATACGTTCTTTAGAGTATTGGGTGGATAAACAATTATTATACGTGCACCTTCTCACCATGATGGTTACTATTGGTTGACAGTTCTCAAGACAACACACGTCGCGTATTGCGTGCGGCTAGTAATTAAACCCTGGTTTGGAGCCTCACAAAGTGCGGGGGAGAGGTGCGGGGACGCCAATTTGCGGGAGACGCTGTGAGATACCATTCTGTTTGACTCTTATGTATTCTGTGCCAGAGTTGACTACTCTCTCCACGCTGGCCAGACGTGTTGGAGAGATATCATTGATGATTATACGCTACGACATCCACGGGTAGACTTGAGTGGTCCTATTCTAGTCTGCCGGAAACCACACGGCACAAAAGTTTAATTTTTGACTATTTTCAAAAAAAATCTTTAAAGTGTAAAATAGAGTATGAAAGTTTGTACGAAACTTCATTCTTGTTTGTTTGTTTTTAATAGCTTTATTTTACCAAAAAATTAAGTATAAAAGACAACATAATACGTAAGAACAAATATAAAAAAGGCGGACTTATCCCATGTAGGGATCTCTTCCAGTCAACCTGCGATAGATTGAGAGGATATTTACTCTGTTATATATAAGGTAGAAGCCGGTACGTATAAATTTAACTACAAGATACTTACATATCTACACACATAAATATATATGAACATACTTACATAAATACAACAAACAAACTATACATAAAATATATATTTTATGTATAGTTTGTTTATGTAATTTGCATATTCGGCGCAAAACTATACGGTAATTATATGAATAAATTCAATAAAAATAAACAAATGTTTATCACGCTTACACACAGCATGTCAAGTTGTCATTGTCAACAATGGCATTTAGCACTATAACCCGCGGAAATCTAGTTGGCATCTGCGTGTATGTGATTACCTGTGAGCGAGGAGCCTATGTGACATTACCGGACATAAAATATATATTTTACATACATATATTTAACGAACAAGGAGGCAGAGAATGTGGATGTTGCGACGTATCCTAACCTAACAGGTAACCAATTTAGCTTCTTGCGAGACTCCGAAATGTGATCAAGTTTTTGAAGGTTGAAGACATACCTAATACAGTTGTTTTGGAGGCGCTCTAATTTATCTAGAAGTTCCTCTGTAGGATCCAAATATGCCATGTCAGCATAATCAAGAATAGGAATTAATAAAGAACGTGTCAACAATACTTTCGTCCTTATTGGGAGAAAATTTTGCAATCGCCTCAGAGAATGCATGCCCACAAACATTTTGCGACTCACCCCATTAGTTTAGGCAGACCATGACAAAGTTTCATCCAAAACTATTCCCAAGTTTTTAACTGTTGGAGAGAAAGGAATAATAATACCATTTAGCATAACATTGGAAACAACGGTGGAATGAAACTTTGCCATGAAATGTGGACTACCAATTACTATTGCTTGGTATTTATCTGCATTGACCATAATCCCGCAGTTATTTCTTCTTAAGTTTAGTTATTAAGTTTATTATATTCCATTCTTTTTAAAAAATTAACCACGCGGGCCACGTCGTTGTCGTCTACATATATTTATAATGTTACTCGTATTATGAACTTTTTGGCAACCCTATAGAAACAAAACGTTATAACAACTGAGTTGAGCTAACCTTGTACTTTCCACGGTGGGCGTAATCGACCTTTGTGAGGACCCTCAGTTGACAACTTTGGACAGAGCCCGGCCCACGTCTGTTCAGTGAGAGCATATCAAAGTACCTTTATGCTTAAATTTGTAATTTTTGGGGTCCCGTACCCAAAGCACTCTTATGCATTCTGTGCCAAAAGGGTGCCTATTACTGAGACTCCGCTGTCTGCGATACCGTGACGCAAACGCCTTGACTACTGGACCACGGAGGCAGTCACTGTCGTTCGTCTGTTCTTCTTGTTTGCGTGTCAATGGTCTTTTTTTGTCTCTATATTTTGTCAGCCCAGGAGAGAGCCACTTCGACGGCGTTATCATTAGCCGCAAGTAAATCTTTCAGGGTGCAGGTGGTAGGGCAGCCTGGAAGATTTACTACAGGAAAGCAGGTGCGCCGTTCCGTGAGCTATCGATCATATTCCACCTGGACAAAAGCTCCCCACAACGACCTATTTGGGTTCGCAATCTGTTGAGTGACTTCCAAGCAGGCCAGGGCACATTCTGTCAAACGGCGTTAACGTTATCAGCAAAGATAACGTTATGCTGGGTAACAGTTTTTTTCCCACTATTTATTGATAATCAGATAACGTTACCAATGATATTAAAGGTAAAAGGTATTGTTAACACTGTATTTCTTTTCGATATTTGACAGAATAAATTGATGAGAGTTTGTCTCGTAGGCTACTAGAGCTATTTATATAATATTTTACAAGTATTGATAAAAGTATCGTTATATTGATAACGTTATAAACTGTATTATCGATACCCCTTATAACGTTACCACTGAAATAACGTTATTTAACGTTACTTTTAGTGTGCATTTGGTATCGTTAACAAGCCCTGGCGGCAACCCTTCTTTTGTTCTAACAAAATTGGGTAAAGAGTGGTCCCTTTCCCAGAGTTTCATTCTGGCCTCTTAGACGTTATATTCCAGCGCCTTTGTACTCCTTAGGAAATTACGTACGTCTGTAAGAGCCCTAATACGGGTGACAGATATCATAAATTCATATATCTATTTCACATACATATGCTGTCAATAAATCACACTGACAATAATTAACGTCATTCATGATTGACGCAGCGGCCATCTGTCAGCTTCACGCTGTTATCGTATGCTAATTTTAGTGTAACAGACCTCGAGGATACTAGCTACTTAATACGAATTACTCGCGCTTTCGCAAGTTAAGCAACCCAGGGCGTCGTCCGCACTGGGATGGGACCACAAGTGGCATGAAAATTTCTCGAAAACACGTTAAGGCGCTGTGGGTCCACACCTCACAATATTGCGTGTGTTTATTATTATTATTAAAATTATTATTATAAAAAGTACAATTTATATTTAATTTTTAATCGACTTCAAAAAAAAGGCGGAGGTTATCAATTTGTCGGAATCTTTTATGTATGTTCCCCGATTACTCGAAGATGCCTGAACCGATTTCAAAAATTCTTTTCTTCTTTCCAAGGGTATACTTTCCATGTGGTCCCATTAAATTTTTATTAAAATCGGTTATGTGATTTGTTTTTTAAACGAAAATAACTAGAAAAAATATGTCGTCAGGTACCTAAACAATTGTATAAATATTTAACTTTTCTGGTATTGAAGTCGGTTTTTTGTTTTGAAAGAATATCAATAATTATACATTAAAGTCTTAGGCTTTTCTACAGATACACACACTATCCAAAACACGATTGAGCATTTTTGGCTCGATAGAAAAAAAAACACAAACATACTTCCACAACTTAAAAAAAACACAAGTATTTTATGCATTCACTTTTTTTACAAAATTAATGAACATTATACCAAAAAATGTATAATCTAAATCACAAGCGCTGTAATAACGATGTAAAAATGGTAATGATTGCACGTCCTATGGTAATGATAACAGGTAATAATCCTATATTACACATCATTACCATTTGACTGTTATCATTACCATTTTTACATCGTCTCTACCATTTACTCGGATTCACCCCGCTACAAAATTGGCTACAGTGAAATACTTGCGGGAGACAAGTAAAAGAAGACGCGAAGATAAGTAAAAGGGAAACGAAAACAATAGATACGTAAGGAATGTGACAATAGCACAGTTCCCTAGATACAAAACACACATAACTTCCCATGCTAAAGTACAAATAACTATTGTACAGAAGAATGCTTATTTTTTTTCCAATCTCGAAACTGAGACGCTTCGCTTGCTCGGTTAATTGATTTGTTTGTTTGTTTGTTTCTAAAGCTTTCTTCTTCTTCTTATTTAAGAGCTTAGTGGCTCTTGTCGGTGGAGTATGCGCCAAACTTCTCGGTTCTCTGCCTTACTTTTTAGTGCTTGATACGACATGACCCCTGCTTTTTCTTTCAGTTGGTCTACATAGCTCTTTCTTGGTCGTCCTGGACCTCTTCTACCTTTTATCTTTCCTTCTAGTGTGGCACTATGTTTTTAAATAAGGATTATTTTTTTTTATTTTTTTTTTATAAAGCTTTATTGTACACAAAAGAGAAGCAGATATAAAACAGAAAAGTAAACATACAACGCCGGACTTATCCCATATAGGGATCTCTTCCAGTCAACCGGGGCCAGTAATAGGGAAGGGATGAAAACTCCAATAATGCTTGAATATTTTTCCGTGGCTAGGAACAACATTCCTCGTTGCCATAAAAAAATATCAGACCCATCATAATTTATCGGTACAATCGGTCAGTATTTACAGAGTTAACATAACACTAGGAAGGTGATGCGATGATGGAATCCTAGATTTACTACAAATAAATCGTCATCATCATCATACAGGTCTTTTTAGGGTTCCGTACCCGAAGGGTGCAAACGGGACCCTATTACTGAGACTCCGCTGTCTGTCCGTCTGTCACAGGGCTCTATCTCTTGAACCGTTATAGCTAGACACTTGAAAATTTACAAACACAACATAAAAAAACGGAGGTACGGAACCCTTCATGTACGAGTCCGAATCAGATACAGAAACACTATCACGTCTTTATCCCTAACGGGGTAGACAGAGCCAAGGGCGGTAAAGCCCAGGCCACTTTTAGCGTAATGGTGGGCATGAAGGTGGAATAGGGAAATCATAATAGTGATGGGTTGCTAACCGCATCGCCTATTCATATGATTCAGATTCTCGTCCATTCCCTCGATCGGCTTTTACGATCTGCACGGGAAGAGAAGCAGCTGGTACATTCTATGTTTTTTCTTTTCTCCCAGACCAGCAAAGAAGAAAGAGTCCGAATCATATCGAAAAATAGCGATTACCGCTTTATGTCGAAACAAAAATTTATTTCAGTACCTTAAGAGTCCCCTTACCCTAGACAGAATCAGAGTTTCCCATACAAACGTAGTCTATGTTTTATTTTGAAACGACATGTCAGATTACGATAAAAAAATTTAACTTTAAAGAAATTGCACATATCTAGGGTTATAACTGGTTTGCATAGTCAAAATATGACCTTGAAAGAGAATATAGTGCATTATATCATTTTTGACCATTACTATGGAAAACTTTTATACCCTTACATTTTCTTTCAAATTCATATTTCGACTGTGAAAACCAATTATAACCCTAGATATATGCAATTTCTTTAAAGTTACAAATTTTTACTGAAATCTGATATGTCGTTTCGAAATAAAACGTAGACTCCGTTTGTATGGGAAAGTCTAGGGTAAGGCGATTCTTAAGTTTTTGTGTACAGATGGAAAAAGGTATATTTCGGTACCGGTACTTGAACGTTAATAAATAAAGGTATGAAAGAGATAGACAGAAGAGAAGAACTGGCGACACGCGACGAAAACAGGTTCTATCAGGTTCGCCGACGCACGCGCTCGTGTCTTACCTACCCTGGATCGCACCCGCACCCCTCGCCCCACGCCCCGCAACGGTCGATGCTTTGTTTTTCGGTACCGATATCGGATATAGGTTAAATAACGGTATGGCCCTACCTTTATTTTATTAATGTACACTTATTTTATACCGGTACCGTAACGTTATTCCGTAACCGCTTTCAGTCCCTGGTCTCCACTACGAATAAATAATTAGGTTTGTTTTAACTCGGTTTTTTTTTAATTCCAGGAATTATTCTATCTTGCGTTCGAGTGCAAGAGCACACATAAGGTTTCGTATCTGTCCTATTTTTATTTTATATCTCGGTACACGTACCGAGCCGATGCGATGGCTAAAAATACTGATATTTCGAAATATCGATTTCAATTCGAACAATCGTAGATATCCGTCAGTCGGACAAATGAGAACGCCGCTTTTAGCGATAGTTATGTAACGTAGTGTTGAACTTGTCGATTAAAAATATCGATAATGTGTATCCAAGTTATATATAATAAAAGTTATATATAAGAAATAAATATGTTTTCTTTGACTTATAATAAATAAAACATAAATCTTACAAAAGAAGTTTGTCTGTTAATTCTACAACATGTTATAAAAGTAGATTTAAGAATTGCTGCATTTATTTATTTATCTATATGTATCGTATATGTAGTGTATATATAACGTCTAACAAAATATACTGAAACTTTTTTAAGGGTGGATTCAGTCCATGATACTGAACAACTTTCCCTAAGGAACATATGTCGAAATATGAAAAATAATATTTGACTTTCCCTACAAACACGGATCAGCTGATCGGTCAACTTGTATGGGAGGTCAAAAATTATTTTTTATATTTCGGTATATATTCCTTGGAGAAAGTTGTTCAATATCATGGACTGAATCCACCCTTAAAATAGTTTCAGTATATTTTGTGAGACCCTGTATATATATGTAGGTATGTATGTAGGTATATGTATAGGAAGTATATATTTATGTATTAATGTACATTATGTATTTTATGTATACTACACTTTATCTTGCAACCCAAATTTAGACTTTTGTTATAACCCAAAGGTTGACTGGTAGACAACGCTTTTAGCGTTAAGTTCGCCTATTGTTCTGTACAATTTGTATTTGACAATAAAGATTAAATAAATAAATAAATAAGCATGTCATGTAGCTAAAAAAATAGAGAAATGCTTGAACCGAATATATTCGGCATCAAAACCGAATAATTCGGCCGAATACAAATAGTGGAACAGATACCGAATACCGAATACCAAACGAATTTTCGGCGCATCTCTAATAATACTCGTATGTTTCGAAAACACGATTGCTTAAAATTTTCTCTATAGAAAAAAAATGCGAAGTTGCCTCCAAATCACCTCAGATACTAAAACGGAAAGTATTCAAGAAATACAATCAATTACCCTTGTAACTTTGGATTATAATTATATCTATACTAATATTATAAAGCGGAAGAGTTTGTTTGTTTGTTTGTTTAAACGCGCTAATCTCAGGAACTAATGGTCCGATTTGAAAAATTCATTTTTGTTGGGTAGTCCATCTATAGAGGAAGGCTTTAGGCTATATAACATTACGTTCCGACAACCACGCGAACGACGTCGCGGGCACAGCTAGTTAAAAATAAAGCAGGGATCATATGTCTTATTTTTAAAATAACTCTTAAATATTCTTTGTAAAACGAAAAAAACCTCAAACACCAGAAACGCATAAACCAGCCTCATTGACCTCCCGTGATCTTCTCACCTGGCTCGCTGTCTCGCTTCGGCTAGAGTAAATTTGTGTGCGTGGAAGCAGGATCAAAATTTAGTTTATCCACATCAGGCGCCCTGCCCTCTTTACCACCAGAATACGGTTGCGTTACGGAAAAGGGACAGTGTGAGTGTAGTGCGTGACGGTAGTTGAAGAATGAACAATATGACGGTGGACGAAGATCACATCGGGCATGAGAAGGCGTATGCGACAACACTGTTCTGTTGTTTCAGTCAGGCTGCAACCACGTTCGGTAAAACCCGGACGCAACGTCAGCAAGATAAATAAATAAACCGGCCAAGGGTTCCGTACAATTGATTGAATTCTTATAGGTTTTCCTGTAATCTACAAGCAATAAACTATATTTCGTATTTTTTTTTAAATTTTAGGCTCAGTATTTTCGGATATCAAGGGAGGAGGGGATGATCAATTTTCGTCTTCTTTCATGAATAAAATCAAAACTATTAATTTTACAATAATAACAAAATATATTTGAAATCCTCATAACGATCCTTTTGATTTGATATACGACACACTAGGTTTGCAAAACTTTTTTTATTTCCGAATTTGTCCCCCGAAAATGACACTTATTTTTAAAAAAATATTTATTTAATTTGCATATATGTGTTTGGGTCATAGGATTACAACATTCTACCAAATTTCACCTGATTCGGTCCAGTAGATTCGGAGCAAATTGGCTGTGACAGATGGACGGACAGACAGACGCACGAGTGATCCTGTAAGGGTTCCGTTTTTTCATTTTTTGAACGGAACCCTAAAAAGGTACGTTTCGCTTTAATTTTCGTATGCATTAATTTAATAATGACCTGACGTCAAAAACTTAAATGAAATCAAAAGAAAATTTGTCAATTAAGTTTGTTCTCGTATCACGAGAACAAACTAACATCTAAATATAAATAAATGATTTTGACTTCGCTTTTCCTTTTTATCGACATCGATTCTAATACGGAAGTCGAGTCACAACACTAGGGTAGATATAGGGAGCACATCGGAAGCTGCCGGCTGCATCAACTGTACGAAAGTTTGAATTGAAAACTTGTATACTAGCCGTTTTAGTATGTTTCGGAGGTGATTTGGAGGCAACTTCGCATTTTTTTCTATCGAGAAAATTTTAAGCAATTTGTTTTCGAGACATGCCTATAGCACAGCCGCGACGCATGGAGGGAAATAGGAGGGACGAGACGACGGAACAGGTAAATAAAAAAAAAATCCGCTCATCTGAGTTTGGGTCATAGGATTACACCATCCAACCAAATTATACCAGATTTGGTCCAGTAGATTCGGAGCAAATTGGCTGTGCTGTGACAGACGGACAGACACACAGATTTTTTGTACGGAATGACGGAACCCTAAAAACGTATAAAAGGGTTGACCAACAGTATGGAGCCAGTGTATCTGGGCCACACAACTTTGCCGTACAAGTTAAGGTTAGTTCTGCTAGTTTTCTATTGAATGGTTGGAAACTCGCAATTCTCTATTCTGTTTTCTCGTGCACTAGCGACCCGACCCGGCTTTGTGTTGTTTATAAATTTACAGATACACTATCACGTCTTTATCCTTAACGGGGCAGACAGAGCCTAGGGCGATAATCAAAATTAGTTCACAATGAGGCGTTTTCCAGTGAAAAAACAACGAGGTTAAAAGCAGCATTCTCAATAGATGGCGTATAAAGTTTGAAATCGTTCTGTCAAAACAAATACCTACTAGCACCAGGCCTGCCTGTGTCACTCCCCGTTTAGGTATCGAAAGTGTACCTACATTATTACTATGCGCGCAGGCGGCCCATCCGGGTGGTAAATCCAGTTATACGAATCGTTTGTCCAGAGTAATTAATGAAATTGGCCTGCATTGCAATGGATGTGTAGGTATCTATACGAAAAGGTGCTGAGTTCTGACGTGAGCTAAATTAAACCTTATCGCTAAACACATTGAGTAGATATTTCTTTGAATTTCTCTGCTGAGGAAGACTTTTGTACGTTAGTATTATTTATTCTGTGCTAGCACTAGGCCGTTTGGTTCAAAGGACAATAACCAAAGAGTTTGGTTCAATCCTTGTGCTTTTCTGACATGTCATGGAAAAAAAGTGTGAAACCCTACGAGCAAGAGGGGATGCTCGTGAAACCATCGCGTACGTCACATCACTTTATGTTGAATCAGTAGAAAAAGTTATATTGACCCAACTGCAACATAGTGTCAGTTTGCAGTCCTATAAAAAAAAAGTTGCTGAACTATTATTGTTTTAAAAGAAAACACTTCATTGGCGAAGATATCTTAAAACGTACGGGTCGAATAGATAACCTCCCCCCTTTTAAAGAAGTCGGTTAAAAATTACGCTAGGTACGTTCGTCTGGTAAATAGCATTAGTATTACGAGCATGCTTAAGGTGCTTCCATTCCCACTGCCAAACAAGGAGCTTCCTGTTGCGTAATCATTACTAGATGGTAACCACACTCATTGGATACGTACGGTTTTTATCTTACTACGAAGTGTTATGGCTGGGAGTCCGAAAAAATGAGGAGAGCGGAGCTGGCAAAGGAGCTATAATCGGTGTAACTAGAGCCCTCTGCTTGCAATGGCTTGGCATCTGGAAAGAATGAAGGATCGTGGCGTCAAGGCTGCTTTTGTATATGGGAAAGGTATCAGGCCGAAGACTAGTTAATCGATCCAGATATTGCGGGATCGATACGGTGCAGGCTGATCAGCGGGAGATGGAGCTGTCAGCTGGCAAGATATCGCTCAGAATAGAAAAGTATGGCGCTATATGCCGTATGCTTTCTAATCACTCGAACGCACACATAGACAAAGATGCATGCGATTGGTCGTGACAAGGTCACGCGTCGTCGTCGGTCGGGTGGGGCAGTCAACGCAACGAGCGGTGAGGTACAAGGCGCGGATGGTCCTATCATGCAGTACGCTACGCTAAAATAAATAACCTTGTTTACGTGTTACTTTTTTTTTAATAAATAATTTTCATGTCTGTATGGCTTCTACACCACTTCACGGCACATGACGGCATTTTTAATGAATCTATTATCGCAAGAAAACAGGAATATTCTCAAAGGAAACTTCTTGCGACGCAACCGCACGACTCGAGTGTCACGGCGAACTGTCGCGCCGCGCTGTTCATATTTTGAGCCCCGTCCGCCGCGGTACATATCGCGTGAAATGATTTTTGGGATTATTTACGATTCTAGAGAATTATTGTTCGTAGAGCCAAAGATAATATAATTACTGACGTAACAGATACCCAACGTCATACACATTTTTGGAGGGCGTAAATAGCAGAAACTTGGTAACAAATTATTAGTACCAGCTGCTCACAGAGATGGCAGCACACACTAGCAAACCTGCGAAAGGTAGGTAATATAGGTTCAAACACTAGGTAAGTAAGTACATCTGTTTCTGATATATGGTATCTGTTTTCTATAATCTAATAATCTGTATTACTATGTTTTGGTGCAATAAAGATTTTAACTAACTATATAAAAGAGTTGGGCCATCGTATTTCAGAAAGGTCAAATGATACCCGCTCGGCATCGTATTTGACTCAAAGGCTCTCTATAGCCATTCAAAGGGGAAATGCCGCGAGCATTATGGGGACCTTTGGGCCGGGTACGAACCGTGGGGGTCTTTTAGACTAATTCGAAATAGGTATATAGTTAATTGATTTGACGAAGCATATTGCGGATTTATTCCTGTAAACTATTGACGAAGCATGTTGCTGATATAAATTTGTACTTTTTTGACGAAGCATGTTGCTGATGAATATTTGTAACATTTGGTAAATAAATTTACTACTTGTTTACTAACTACATATTACATTTTTATTTTTACTCCTACTATGGTCACAGAAGACATTAAGAGAATTACTATGGTCTTACTCTTCTCTGGACCACCATTCGGTTCACCGTTAACAATATTTGTAAAAAAAAAAAATTAATCTGTTTTTTTTTTTTACCTATCGCATGTTTGCCTGTAATTTGTGTGCTCTGGCATCTCTGCTCATCTCCATGCTGTTTTCAGTAGGTAAAAGATTTAAGTTTTTGTATTCTACTTCTGTATTCTGAGCTACCTGTACTTTCAAACAGAACTCATCGAACAATCATTGTTTAGTGAATTTAACATTGCATTTTGCATTTAAGTACCTACCTACTTATCAACAACATTTGTCTGCGAAGTTTTGGCGCGCTGGAGGTCATTCACCTGTCGGCACATGGAAGATAAACACCATGTGCGTGCATGATTTAAGGCGAAGATATAGGCAAATGGCCTTGAAGTGTGAAATAAATTGTTAACTCGTAAATATGGTAATAATTTCCATATTGCTCTTCGTCATGCACTAGATAGCCCTTTAAATTATTTTATGAACTGCCGTTGAAACTATTATTGGTGATCCGTCTAGCTTTAAAACTTGCCGTGGCCACTTTTGGCGGAAGCAAGTTTTAAAGCTAGACGGACTAATGTAAATACTTTCAATGGTGGTTCATAAAATAATTTAAAGGGCTATCTAGTGCATGACGAAGAGCAATATGGAAATTATCTCCATATTACCGAGTTAATAATTTATTTAAAATGAGGGCACCACTTCAAGGTCATTTGCCTATACCTCCACCTTAAAAGTACTTATTATTTCTGGATTGTTTCTATCTAGTTTAGACGCCAACTATTCTATCTGTTTCTCTTCTCCTAAAGGTTGACAGGGAGAGAATGCTTTAGCATTAAGTCTACCTATTGTAGCTTTTGGCTTAATAAAGTTTAAATAAATAAATGATGCTATCACGTGGTAAGAACTACAAAAACGTCGTCATTTCTATTTCTTAGGTAAATTATAAGACCCTACTAATATACTTACATTATATCTTTAATATAAAATATATCTTTTGACGACCTCCGTGGCCATCATGCCAGGCTGTCATACCGGAGGTTCCGGGTTCGATCCCCGGTCGGGTCAAGATGGAAAATGATCTTTTTCAGATTGATCTGGTGTCTTGAATACTTCATCATCATCATCCGAGCGTATCCCCGGTTGCATCGTCAGCTGTTACGCTTCAGAGCCCGGGGTCCGCTACCTAACCTAGGTGATGTGACGAGGTGTCTTGAATACTTATCTAAGAGTTAATGAAATAAAGCAAAACCTCTTAAGTTATAACTCAGTCCATGAAACTAAACAACTTTTGTTCTACAACTTTCACGAAACCCAAAAAAGAGCATTTGAATTTTCATACAAACTGATCAGCTGATCGAGTCAATTTGCATGAAAATCCGAATTTTATTTTTGACATTTTGGGAAGAATTTTTCAAATCGGACCATTAGTTCCTGAGATTAGCGCGTTTAAATAAACAAACAAACTCTTTTGCTTTATAATATTAGTATAGATAAAAAATATATATTTTTTCAATTATTTTTAATATTTAAAAAATTAAATTATTTTTATAAAAATATTTAAAAACTCGGATCGGCCGATCGGATAAGAGGGGAGGTAGAATGGGAGGCTAAAACTGTTTTCTTTTTTCGCTCTACGTTCCTTGGGGAAAAATTTTCAATTTCATGGACAGAATTTACCTTTTAAAAATTCAGTATATTTTGTTAGACCCTATAAATACTCGTATATGACGTCTAACCAAATATACTGAAGCTATTTTAAGGCTGGCCTGTGTCAATCCCCGTTTAGATATCGAAAATGTACCTACATTATTACTATGCGCGCAGGCGGCCCCTCCGGGTGGTAAATTTAGTTATACGAATCGTTTGTCCACAGTAATAAGAATGAAATTGGCTTGCATTGGATGTCTAGGTATCTATACAAAATGGTGCTGAGTTCTGACGTGAGCTAAATTAAACCATATCGCTAGCCACATTGAGTAGATATTTCTTTGAATTTCTTTGCTGAGTGTGACTTCTGTACGTTAGTATTATTTATTCTGTGTTTAAGGCTAGATCCAGCCCATGATAGTTACTGAACCACAGGCCGGAATCTCCTAAGGTACGCGCAATATGCGTCCCCGTTCCCCGTCCCCGCACCTCTCCTCCGTTTTCGCCCGATGACTCACGTTGGCTCACAAGAACCGGGGGAGAGGTGCGGGTGCGGGGAACGGGGACGCATATTGCGCGTACCTTAGGAGATTCCGTTCTGTTTACTCTTACTGTATTCTGTGACTGAACAACTTACGTTATATACAGGCTGACTTTTAAACCACCAGCCAAATTTTTGGAGCAAGTTCAGTCCATGATACTGAACTACTTTCTATAAAAAAAGTTATTAAAAATCGATGAAAATTTTTTGTCCTCCCATAGAAAATCCGTGTGACTGAGCGCTGATTTGTATGAAAAGGTGAATTTTTATTTTAGTTTTTCGTTAATTGTTTTTATGGAAAGTAGTTCAGTATCATAGACTGAACTTGCTCCAGAAATTTGGCTGGTGGTTTAAAAGTCAGCCTGTATAATTTCAAATGAAATGGCGCCACTGACCTCACAGTGCAGCCTTAACTAATTTATACCGGCCTATCTATAACGCGTATCGATTCGTCGGGACGACGACCTCGTCAGCTGAAGCCCTAGGCGCAGTCTGCGCGCACCCTAACTGGCGGGCCGAATATCAAAGGTAAACGATACCTGTGACGATACTGGAAATGGCATTCTTTTTTCTCACAAGGTTCAAGCTCAGGCGCGGATCTACTATTGTGGGCACGATGGGCGCATGCCCATCGTGCCCACATAGTAGCCACCACAACCCTCACCACAGAATAAATAATACTAACGTACAGAAGTCTCACTCAGCAAAGAAATTCAAAGAAATATCTACTCAATGTGGCTAACGTTATGGTTTTATTTAGCTCACGTCAGAACTCAGCACCTTTTCGTACAGATACCTAACCATCCATTGCAAGCCTATTCAATTCTTATTACTCTGGACAAACAATTCGTATAACTGAATTTACCACCCAGAGGGGCCGCCTGCGCGCATAGTAATAATGTAGGTACATTTTCGATACCTAAACGGGGAATGACACAGGCCTGCCCTAACTGACTTGTGACGTCACAATCTCACGTTCTTCTTCGGTATAGAATTCGAAGGCGGTGCAAATCATGCAATGCCTGGACTCTAGATTTTTTTTAACGAGAGGCAACAAAGTCTTCTCTCTTTATTAGCTAGGGTTCCCAACCCTCCCGGATTGCCCGGGAGACTCCGGCAATAATGGTTAACCTCCCGACCTCCCGGAGAGCAATAATTTCTCCGGTCTTTCTGAAAATTAAATGCATCCGTCGCTAGCTCGTCGCTATTCACTCGCTTTGCGGCCAAATCCGACAAATAATAGATGCTGCTCGAAAACAAAATATGTAAATATAAATTTAAAAATGTATTCATTATTTTCTTTCAATGGCGGAGATATGGGGGTTCAAAACTTTAGGAAAATAATATTTTAGCCATCTCGATTATTTTTTTTTAATGTGTCATAATCTAACTTTTTTGTTAACCTTATTAAGACTCAACTTTTTTGTCTGAACAGCTTTTTTATTCAATAAACTTTAACGGCTGAGTCGCGGGTTTTACAGCTCACTGTGACACAGCCGTGTGGTTCCCGGCAGAGCAGAATAGGACCACACCAAGTTTTCCCGTGGATGTCGTAGAAGGCGACTTAGGAAACACAAACAAAGCTTATAAACATCAATGAGGCCTCTCCAACCCGTCTGGCCTGCGTGTAAAGTGTAGGCCCAATCCCATGACTGCTCTGGCTAAGTATGGCTCTGGTAGTACATAGAGGGTCGTGCTCCTGCAGTGGAGACGATAATGATGATATAGTGATCTAGTATAGCCCGTGGTTCAATTTATTACGCATATATGTCAATGACACAATGTAAGTATAAAATTGATTTTATTGCCACTTTTAGAGAATTTACATCTGCAATAATCGACTCCGCCACCCTTCTGACGCTGAATGCCCATTCATTATAGAAATTAATTTTACCCCTAAATTTCATACCTTCCAATATACCTACCTAAGTTTATAATTTTAACTTGGGCATAAAATCCCTATTATGGTCCGGAAGGATGTAAAAATTATTAGGTATTATGCGATGAAGCTATAAGTATTTTGTTTTCTATTCCGTATGGTATGGTTGATCTATTTCAGGGGTCACCAATTAGTTTCGCTCGGGGTCCGTTTTAAAGAAATGAAATGACCATCGCGGTCCGCACAACATTTTGTAGAAAAAAAATATTTATGAAACAAATGCAATTACGAAAATAATAATACGTATTTTTTTACATTTTTTTTTTTATTACAAATTTGAATGCGTTTGACCTCTATCTAGCCTGATGGGAAGCTAAGATGAGGTCTAAGAGAAAAATGTTATTGTTGTTTGATTTGAAGTTTGAAGTAAAATTGGTGCAAGCCATTACCTTCAATCCTGGAGATGTTGATCAGTAAGTCGAGATCGAAATTTATTCTTAATGAAGTTCGCCTTCAAAAAATAAACGGGCAAGTGCGAGTCGGACCCGTACATGAAGGGTTCCGTACCACCGTACAATGTTTTAAAACGCTGAAGAAACACGTTTTTTGTATGACGACCCCCTTTAATTATTAACTTTATCTTATTTTTAGTATTTGTTGTTATAGCGGCCATAGTTATACATAATCGGTGAAAATTTCAAGTGTCTAGGTAATGCCATTATAAAGATCTAGTTAAAAACGCTGAAAAAACACGTTTTTTGTATGACAACCCCCTTTAATTTTCAACTTTTATTATTTTGGGTATTTGTTGTTATAGCGGCTATAGTAATACATAATCGGTAAAAATTTCAAGTGTCTAGCTATTACGGTTCGAGAGATAGAGCCCTGTGACAGACGGACAGACAGCGGAGTCTCAGTAATAGGGTCCCGTTTGCACCCTTTGGGTACGGAACCCTAAAAAGTGCAGGTTGCAGTGTCCTCGCGGTCCGCACAAAATGGGTCGGGGCGGTCCGGATGCAGACCGCGGGCCGCCATTTGGCGACTCCTGATCTATTTGTTTTAAAAGTTTTAGAAAAAAGGCGCGGAACCCTAAAAAGTTATTAACAAACAATAAAAACAATTGTCCTTCCATACAAAATCCGTTTGGCTGAGCGCCGATTTCTATGGGAAGGCAAATTTTTATTTTAGTTTTTCGTTAATTGTTTTTATGGAAAGTAGTTAAGTATCATGGACTGAACTTGCTCCAAAACATTTGGCTGGAGCTTAAAAAGTCAGCCTGTATGTATGTATGTACCTATGAATGCTCATTTGTCCCCTCGTATCGTCAAAGTTATCCATTACACCTTGACAAATGAGTTATCGTCAGAAGCGTCTTATAGTTAGTTATTGCATTGCCATCCAACTTACTTATGTAAGTACACATACATACTTATGTAAGTTAGCTGAAAGTTTACAGTCAATTCAATTCAATTCAAAATATCTTTATTATCATAGGATATTTATAATATCTCTTAATAATAGTCACTTTGTTTTGTTTTGCACAAATGTTGAAGTCAAATCGTTACTTACAGCTAAGTTTACGCCGCTTCCTAGGCGCAAGTGCAGAAGAAGCGGCAACAAACTGCACTGCACGTTTTCTCCAAAGACGTCAACTAACAAACTTAAAACTTAAAATTAGTTATATATAATAGTTTCAGCTCAATGGAATAATGGGAAGTGGGTCTAATTTAGCTTGCAAGATTTGATTACACACAGACAACGGGACAAATGAAACCTTTTGGTGAATCTAACTAAATTAATAAAATACCTATCTAGTTATAGATTTTCTTGTATGACGTAATGTCAAGTCTGAAGTCTAGACCTGTTTGCCCTACGCCTGGGATACGACTGGGTGGTCTAGTCACCTTTAGAGTACGATAAACTTATTAAGAGGGCGCCTGATGTTGATAATCTAAATTTTGCTCCCGCTTCCACGCATTTAAATTTAGCCGAAGCGAGACAGCGAGCCATGCGGGGCGTAGGGAATCGCGGCGGGTCTACGCGTTCCTAGTTTTCGAGGTTTTTTGTTTTCCAAAGAATATTTAAAAGTTTAAAAAAAAAAGACATTATGACTGCTTTATGTTTTTTACAATTATAATAAAAGTTACAAGGGCCAATTTATTGTATTTCTTGAATACTTTCTGTTTTAATATAATTCTGAGGTGATTTGGAAGCAACTTCGCAATTTTTCTCTGTCGAGAAAATTTTAACCAATCGTATTTTCGAAACATATAATAACTGGATTTAGTCTCCTAAGTTTGCTGTTTTAATTTCAAAGTGAGTATTGTGTTAATAATTATAATACTTAGGATCGCTCTAAGTACTATCGCGGTCATACGGGCTCTTAAATCAAATGTTGTTCACCCCTAAATAATGTATGGCCAGAGTTAGTATGCATCACAGTCACAACTTACAGCGAAATAAAAATGTACATTTTGTAAGTACCTATTGTGAATTTTCAAACAAGTACATACTTAAAATGTTGAACTACGAGTACGTATACAGGGTCTGACATAATACATGTATATATGTATAGGTAATGAAACTATTTGAAGCCTGAATCAAGTCCATGCTGTGTCCATGATACTGAAAAACTTTCCCCAAGGAACATACATGGCTGACTTTTTATCCACCAGCCAAATTTATGGAGCAAGTTCAGTCCATGATACACAACTGTTTTTGTCCTTTCCATAAGAACAATTAACGAAAAACTAAAATTCTCCTTCCCATACAAATCAGAGCTCAGCCAAACGGATATTTTATGGGAGGACGAAAAAATATTATCGATTTTTAACAACTTTTTTATAGAAAGTAGAATATAGAGTATAGAAAGTATCATGGACTGAACTTGCTTTAAAAAATTGGTAGGTGTTTTAAAAGTCACCCTGTATATATTGTTGTATTATAGGATACTAACTAAACGATACTATATTTTATAATAAATAAATACATATATTTTTTAATTATTTATTCAGGTTCACCATTGTGTACTACATTAATACATGCATATACAGGGTTATTTTTAATTAACTGGCAACCTTTTTGGAGCAAGTTCAGTCCGTGATACTGAACCACTTTCCATAGAAACAATTATCGACAAACGAAAACAAAATTTCGCCCTCCTATACAAAATCCATTTGGTTGAGCACCGATTTGTATGGAAAGTCGAATTTTTTTTTTCGTTTTTATGTAATTGTTTTTATAGAAAGTGGTTGAGTATCACGGACTGAACTTGCTCTAAAAAGGTTGCCGGTTAATTAAAAATAACCCTGTATATTTAAAGGCTAAACATTTTTGTTAAATGTGTACACCTTCTAAGGTGAATACCACTTGCTTTTACAAAAATTGGTAAGTACTTATCTCTAATTACAAAAACAGATTTAAAAATATTTAATAGTCAAACAAGGTCGTAATGACAACCCTGTTCGCCCACCCACAAGCGCCATCTACATTAAACATTACATTCAAATGGTGCTGTTTTACTAAATGACATATAGATAAACACCCAAGACCCAGGACTATTTGAAAAAGGCATTTTCCATCTTGCCCTGGCTGGAGATCGAACCCAGACCTTCCGGAGTGGCGGACTGGCGTATTAACCACTATGGCACGGAGGTCCTCAAATAGTTACGTCAGAAGTGTAATGTAATGTACTTTTAAACTGTCGTGTGGCATAATTATTAAATTAATGCATACTGCATGCATACAAATGTTCGGTGCAACCCGGAAGAAATATTCCGCGCTAATTTAATAATTTGTACTTAATGTATACTCCCGCTGGGCCATCGCACTCCCCACTGAACTAAATCCACCTAAGACCTATTTATTATACAATAGGTACGTCTAGGGAGGTCAAAAGGATGGCTCAAGAGAGGGAGACATGGAAACTACTCCACCGACAAGAACGTACCTAGTTCTTAAATTATAGAAAGGTAGGTACGTCTTAATTTAAAATCTAGATTAGGCTACTGAAGCTCTTAAAGAAATCTAAACACAAACATATACACGAAAAACATTACCCTCCTTCGAGGAAAATCGAGTATGAAAATTAAAACGTAATTTTTCCTGTTATCATTCATGAAACTACCGATATACTATGCTAATTTCGCCCTCCCCACCAGCAGGCAGCGTGGCCGAGCGGTCTAAGGCGCTGGTTTTAGGCACCAGTCCGAAAGGGCGTGGGTTCGAATCCCACCGCTGTCAGAAACTTTTTCTTATTTTATTTTTTTTTTCTTATTTCTACCTACTTTATTATATTTAAAGTAAAAGGGAAAAGTTAATACATACTTACATTTTCGATAAGTTTAGTCATTGAAAATTGCAATTTAATGCAGTCTGACATTAGTGATGGGCTGATGGCCTCATAAACGAAAAACAATACAAATAAAAAGGCTTTGAACCAGCAAGGGATGTCTTAATAAAATTAATAAGCAAAAAGCAACCCTACAACATGGTGCCAAAGTCCATTACTGTGATGACATCACGCCATTCGTTATCATTTCCTAGATAATAAAGAATGCAGGTGGCATTGACCCTTTATCAAGATCCCTCTACCTAAAGATAGGCGCCCCGCGAGCTAACCCGACTACGGCAAAGCAAAAGGGAGAGTTCTAGTTTTCGCCGCTATGTAGGTAAGTAATAAGTATGTATGTATGTTTATCTGTTCTTAATAAATAAGGTATTTTAGTGTGGTCACATAGCCTATTAACTGTCCACTATTCAGAGACTATGTGACGTCACACTAAATTCAATATGGCGCCCTTTATAGGTCAATAAACGGGCAAGTGCGAGTCGGACTTGTACATGAAGGGTTCCGTACCACCGTACAATGTTTTAAAACGCTGAAGAAACACGTTTCTTGTATGACAACCCCCTTTAATTTTTAACTTTATTTTATTTTTAGTATTTTTTGTTATTGTGGTCATAGTAATAAATAATTGGTGAAGATTTCAAGTATCTAGTTAATGCCATTATAAAGATCAAGTTAAAAACGCTTAAAAAAAACACGTTCCTTGTATGACGACCCCCTTTAATTTTTGACTATTTTTTATTTTTAGTATTTATTGTTATAGGCGCCACAGTAATACATAATCGGTGAAAATTGGCTAGTCTGTCGGTGTAAGTGTCTAGCTATTACGGTTCAAGAGATAGAGCCCTGTGACTGATGGACAGACAGACAGACGGACAGACGGACAGACAGCGGAGTCACAGTAATAGGGTCCCGTTTGCACCCTATGGGTACGGAACCCTAAAAATTAATGAACTCAAAAGTCAAAAAATAATTATAACCGATATGACCGATTTAAGGTTTTTTTTAAGGAATTTCTTCCATATCTCTAAAGTACTTCATCATATATTTACCAAAATCATTCATTCCATGTTGGGTATCAAATGGGCTTAATTAGCAGTTAGCACATTCCAAGCTTTAAGGCCGTACCTAAATTTTCCGGGGTCCAGTGCTGCCCCCATTTTAAATAAATAATTTCAAAGAAAACGGAGACATCATTTAAAATTTTGCAACTACCAAGTTCTAGATAAACCTTCAAAGTATTTTATGAACTACTGTTTACAGTTTATAATTGGAATGTTAAGCTTTACTACGCACATTTGCTAAAAGTGGCCGTTTTTCGCAAATGTGCGTAGTAAAGCTTAAAGTTCTCACTTTAAACTGTAAACAGTAGTTCATAAAATACTATGAAGGGTTATCTAGGGCTTGGTAGTAGCAAAATTTTAAATGATGTCTCCGTTTTCTTTGAAATGATTTATTTTAAACGGGGGCAGCACTGGACCCCAGAAAATTCAGATCTTTTTTTTAGTCTCTACTGCAGGAGCACGACCCTCTCTGTACTGCCAGAGCCATATATTAGCCAGAGCAGTCAGAGGATTTGGGCTACACTCTCCACGCTGGCCAGACGGGTTGGAGGTCTCATTGATGTTTATAAGCTTCGTTTAGCTTGTGTCTCCTAAGTCGCCTTCTACGACATCCACTGGAAGACGTGGAGTGGTCCTATTCTACTCTGCCGGGAACCACACGGCAACAAAAATATTTTTAGCTCATCATCAGGTAGATTAGGAGGCGTCCATAAATTACGTGAGATGTTTAAGGGGGGGAGGGGGTCGAGTCAAATCTCATCTAATCTTACGTTGGAGAGAGGGGGGGTCTCGGCAAATATCAAACAAAAAAACAATACTATTTTGGTCTATTTAATCCAGATTGTACATGCCTAAGATTTAATCTTAAGCGTAATCGTAATACGATTAATGTCATCAAGTCACAAGACGAGCTAATAAGTTACTGTGTGCAAGCGCCAACGGCTCAGAGTGGCTAGATCAGAACGAAGTTGAAGGAGCTGATTTTACTGAAAATCATATGGACATGTTGGTAGCAATAGTCTCTCTTGAGACCGTGCATGATTCTCCATGGACTGAATTAGAGTAGATATTCTTTTTTTAATCACAGTAGTTACGATTTAAGTATTCTTTTGTAAAAATTTTATTACACTTACATTTAAACTCTCAGCAATATTGCTTACTAGTCTAGTCTTAAATAAAATTAATTACTAGTCGTAAATAAAAGCACGAAGCAATTTTTTTTTTCTTTTTGCAATAACATTTCAACGCGTTTACGTAAGAAACCCACATTTTGCAAAATCTCACGTGAGGTTGGGGGATGGGGGAGGGGGTTGAATAAAATCTCACGATATCTCACCAGGGGGGGAGGGAGGTACAGAAAATTTAAAAAACCACCTCACGTAATTTATGGACGGCCCCCTTATTAAAAAATATTGTATACATATTTATTATTTTCTCTGATTAGCAAACAATTACAAAGGTACAGCGCATTTAAATTCCGCAAGTCGTCACAGTCAAGTACGATTTTCATTCGACAGTGACGTCAATCACTCCCACTCCAAAACTCTAGACGCGCTGTATCTTTGTGATTTTCACTAATTTGATAAACTGAAAAATATAGGTCCATTATTTTTAGATAATCTAACTAACGGACTAAATAAAATACAATTAAATAAATATATACGGACAAATTACACAGATTGAGCTAGCCCCAAAGTAAGTTCGAGACTTGTGTTATGGGATACTAACTCAACGATACTATATTTTATAACAAATACATATATATAGATAAACATCCAAGACCCAGACCAATCTAAAAAAGATCATTTTCCATCTTGGCTTGGAATTTTTAGGACCCAGTCCACATCCGTATTATTTCCTATGCATTCTATACTTTGTATTCTATAGTTTGTTTGTTTGTTTGTTTAAACGCGCTAATCTCAGGAACTAATGGTCCGATTTGAAAAATTCTTTTTTGTTGGGTAGTTATTTATAGAGGAAGGCTTTAGGCTATATAACATTACGTTCCGACAACCACGCGAACGACGTCGCGGGCACAGCTAGTAATAAATAAAATTGGCTGATGATGAATCGAATGGTACTGAGCTATACATAGTACTATATATAGTTTTTTTTTTTGTTAAAAAGTGTTTATACAGTAACATGACAGGATGTGAAAGCTTGGAATGTGCTAACTGCTAATTAAGCCCTTTCATTTGATACCCAACATGTTATGAATTATTTTTAAGTATTTTATTTTTAACTTAGTACTTCAAAAAAGGAGGCAGTAATATTTTTTTTAGAATGTATATTTGTTACGCAATATCTTCGCAAATTGTAAACCGATTTTGATGTTCTTATTTCATTTAAAATCCTTTACTGCCAAGTTGGTCCCATTTTAATTTGGTGAATATATGATGAAGAACTTTGGAGATATGGAAGAAATTCCTAAAAAAATTAAGTAAGTCGGTAAAATTTAATTATAATGACTTTAGAGTTTATTACTTTTTGACCTATAGAGGGCGCCATATTGAATTTAGTGTGACGTCACATAGCCTATAAACAGTGAAGATCCAATACCCTTTTAATGATACCTCCTTCGTCATGAGGGAATCAACCCAAAGGTTTGACTGTTAGAGAATGCCTTTAGCATTAAGTCCGCCTGTTGTACTATTACATTTGTATGTGTGTACAATAAAGTGTAAATAAATAAAACAGATAAACATACATACATAGCCGTAAACACATAACCCTCTTTTAGTTTCTCCGTAGTCGGGTAAACAGTAGCGGCGTTAGGGTAGGGCGCGGTTGGGCGACCGCCCAGGGCGCCAGATACAAAGGGGCGACAGGGGGCGTTTTTGGGCATGGGGGGTTACAGGTAATAATAAATATATAAATAGCGGCTGGTTAATGGCGGCAACTCCTAGACTCCTATTTTTATGCACCCCCCCCCCTCCCTTCGTTTACAATGGGGCGGCAAATTTGAAGAATCCTATATCGTACTTAAATCAGGCCTGTGTCGCTCCCCGTGTAGGTATAATAATTTACCTACGCGCGGCGGCCACTGCGGGTGGTTAATTCAGTTCAGTCGGGGCTCACGTGCGAGCAGTGACGCACGCCCAAGCTTTGTTCGTCGCCTAGGTACTCCACCGATCCGGTAGTTTTAAAAATGGAGAAACATAAAAAGTAGGCTAAAAAATACATAAATTATTCTTTCGAATTTCTGATGTTTGGTTTGAGATTGACGATCTGTTTCGCTATAAGTAGGTACCTAACCCACCTACTTAGGACCTTTTCTATTCCCTAGCAAAAGAAATGGTATGTACCTACTAAGTACATCCTATAGAATTCGGTATCTACTTTAAAGACTTTGTTTTAGCTGGTTAAATATTTCGCACATGTTTTATTATATTTCATTCATCAGTTGTTTGTGTTTCGCTTGTCGTACTTAGACCAAGAGCCGACCGCAAAAAAGTTGTTTGTTTTTGTTATTATAATATTGAGTACCTACCTACCTGTCTATGTGGACGTGTGCAAGTCTAGCTCGCGTCATGACTACCACAGAATAGGTACTAGTACTCACGTACAGAAGGTTCACTCAGCAAAGAAATTCAAAGAAATATCTACTCAATGTGGCTAGCGATATCAATAAATATAAAAATATATAGGGACAAATCACACTGAGCTAGCCCCAGAGTAAGTTTAAACTTGTGATATGAGATACTAACTCAACGATACTATATTTTATAATAAATACATCTATAGATAAACACCCAAGACCCAGGACAATTTGAAAAAGGCCATTTTACAACTTGCCCTGACTGGGGATCGAACCCAGAACCTCCAGATTGGCGGACTAGCGTGTTGACCATTACACCACGGAGGTTTAAATTTAGCTCACGTCAGAACTCATCACATTTACGTTTAGATACCTAGACATCCATTGCAGGCCAATTTCAATCTTATTACTCTGGATAAACGATTTGTATAACCACTACGAGTGCGGTGGCAAATCCAGTCGGGTCTACCACCTAACACGATAGCTTTCGTTTCGTCTATGGCTTATTCGTCTACGTTGGCTGCGCATTGCCCGCGACGCGACATACGGGTTCACTACCAAACGATGATATATACATACAACTATCACGCCTTTATCCCTAATGGGGCAGACAGAGAATTTTAAGTGTTGCGGCTCTAAGAGAGCCCAGGGCCACAATACTCAAAGGCAACTTTTAGCGTGATGGTGGGCGAGAAGGTGGAAAAACAAATCAAAATAGTGATGGGTTGCTAGCCGCATCGCCTATTAACATGATTTGCATTTTCGCCCATTCCTTCGATCGGCTTCTACGATTTGCGCGGGGAGAGAAGTAGCTATGACCTCCGTGGTGTAATCGTCAACACGCTAGTTCCGCCAATCTATTATAAAATAATTAATAATAAAATAATTTATTATAAAATATAGTATCGTTAAGTTAGTATCCCATAACACAAGTTTAAACTTACTTTGGGGCTAGCTCAATCGGTGTGATTTGTCCTTACATATTTCTATTTATTTATATTTAAGTTTTATTCTTGTCTCCCAGACCAGCATGGAAGACCGATAATACGGTGCGCTAAATGGCGATAGTGGCTTCTTGTACCAGTCAACCCTAGCGCGTCGCTCGCTGAGTCTATTTTAGTCGGTTTTGTGTGTATTATGAATCGTTTGTCCAGAGTCATAAGGATAAAATTGGCTTGCAATGGATTTCTGTAGGTGTCTAAACGAAAAGATGCTGCGTTTTGACGCGAGTTAATTACACCATATTGCTAATATAACCACTGTGAATAGATATTTCTTTGATATTACTAGGTTAAAAATATATTTGCCAGCAAAAACTTTAAACTTAGACATGTCAATTTGTATGTTCCCATACAACGGGTAGATTGGGGTAAATACCCGGCATGCTAATTATGGAAAATGTTATAAAAAGTTGATGAGGGATTAAAGAACTCGTCAATACAAATATCTTTTGTTCAGGGACGAACCCCGAAATCAGTAGTTTTGGACTTCAAATGAGCAGTCAAAAAAAAACCTCTCTAATGGGTAAATATATTATATGGGTGTCCATATGTTGACATCGCGTTTGATGTCTGATTGCTTAGTTTAACATATAATTAGGTCTACAAATATTTGCCAGCAAAAAACGTAAACTTAGACGTGTCAATTCGTATGTTCCCATCATGGGACGTTAGCATGGGGTATTATCCTCTAGTAAAATGATTGATTGATTCTCTTCCACCACCGTTAGATGGCGCCATAGGTTTCAATTCAAAAATAAAAATAATTTATAACCATTATTTGGATAAAATAATATTCTTACTGGTTAAATATATCTTAAATGAATTACAATAACAATTTTTAAAGCATATTCAACCATTTATTTGCCAGTTTTACAAAATTCAATTACGTGTACAGAAAAGCACAATTTACCTGTTATTGTTTCATGTGAATGTTTTTGAAAAAGTTACTAGATGGCGTTGTCTACACTTTTGTGGTTGGTACCAATGGTTGGTACCTAATATTTCTTTTTTGTGACTGCGCACGGTCATCTCGACGACAGTCGCATCACGCAAACGTTGCCGCTTTGTGCGCAAGAAACGGCAACATCTTGCCTAGGCTACGGCGGTTACGGCGGACGAACAATACGCTCTCGCGCGAGACGTACTACCTACTATACTACTATAGGTACTTATATGTACAAGATGGTAAACTCAATTCTTTAAGTTGTATATGGTAATCCTGGTTCGTAATTGTATCTGATTATGAAAAGATTTTAATGAACAAGATACCTACCTAAATAAAAAAAACCGGTCAAGTGCGAGTTAAGCTCACGTGGAGAGGGTTCCGTACAACAACTACAATCAATGTACTAAATTTTGTATATTTTTTAAAATTTTAGGCTCAATAATAGTTTCGGAGATCAGGGGGGGGGTGGATTTTCGTCTTCTGTCATGAGCAAAATCAAACTACATATTTATTTTACAATTATAACAAAAATATATTTGAGACCTTTCATTTGATATAATTCTTCTTCTTCATCTAAGGGCGTTCCCAGTTGCATCCTCAGCTAAGCTGTTTCGGAGCCTGGGGTGCGCTTTCCCACTTTTTCTTCTCCAAATGACAAGCATGTCAATGGTCACCCAAGGATGCCAAAGACTTTGCCAAGTGAAGAAGAAAATGCCGGAACAGTTAAAATGATTTGGCTGTAATTTTACGACTGGCCGCCTGCCCGTCGTCAACCGTCTTCGAGAACGTATTTGTGCGAAAAGTTTTACAACCGGCTGCCGCCCGACGTTAACCCTCCTTGGGAATGCAAATGTAGCACGAGATGTTTGTGCTTAAGACCTTTAGTCGCCTCTTACGACATCCAGAGGAAGAGATAGAGTGGTCCTATTCTAACCCGGAACCACACGTACGTGCAAACATTTCATTTGATATAATTAATTATGACACAGTAAGGTTTGCAAAACTTTTCTTTTTCAATTTCCTAATTTGTCCCCCGAAAATGACCCCCTTATTTTAAAAAAATATTTATTTCCTTTGCACATACCTATGTGTTTGGTTGGGTCATAGGATTACACCATCCTACCAAATTTCACCTGATTCGGTCCAAATTGGCTGTGATAGATGGACGGACAGACAGACAGACAGACGCACGAGTGATCCTATAAGGGTTCCATTTTTTCATTTTTTGTACGGAACCCTAACAACATAAAACATTAAAATGTGTCATTATTAGTAACTAAACTACCAGCCTACCTTACCCACTCATCCTCCTCCATTATACAGGGTTTAACAAAATATACTGAAACTATTTCAAGGGTGGATTCAGTCCATGATACTGAACAACTTTCCCCAAGGGACAAGGGTACAACGTGTAACAAAAACGGGGTATCAACCTATTGAGATATGTACTTACGTACTATCAATCCGAAGCGCGGGGCCCGTAGCAAATTCTACCAAAAAGGCCCCTGATCTGAATGGGGAGCTCGGTGGCAGCGACGGCCTAAACCATTGCGAGGCTCCGGGCTTGAGTTTTTTGTTGCGAGGCCTTGTACAGCCCGTTATTTCTGGCGACGACGGGACGGGACGAATATAATGAATAAAAATAAATCAGCTCGGGTTGTTGCGCGAGGCCCCTGCAAGAGCGAGGCCCTGGGCGATTACCCTGCTCGCCACCCCGTTAGGCCACTACTGCTGAAGCAATAAAATGGCAGTCAACAAGCTACGTATCTGCCTTTGGGCAACTTGAAGTTGACAACATTGTTGCCCATTTACGATAAAACAAAAAAAAGAACGATCTAGGTGAGCGGATTTGAGAACGCGGGGCCCCTTTTTTAGCGCGGGGCCCGTAACAATCGCTACTCTTGCTATATGGCACTGAGTAACGTACTAACCAATTTGAACAACTTTTAGTATGAGACCATGACTGAAATCGCAAAAAAAAACAATTTTAGCTCCATACAAATTTAAATAAAATGTATGGAGCTGAAGATTTTTTTTTGCGATTTCTGGGATGGTCCCATAGTAAAAGTTGTTCACATTGGTTAGTACGTTAACTCCCTTTCAGATTAATACCCCCTTTTTGTTACACGTTGTAGGTCCTATAACGAAATTTGAAAAATAATTTTTGGTCCCCCATATAAATTGGCCGATCAGCTGATCCGAGTTTGTATAGAAAGCCAAAAAATATTTTTCATATTTCGATATGACGTGTTCCTTAGGGAAATTTGTTCAGTAGCATGGACTGAATTCACCCTTAAATATATAATAGTTCCAGTATATTTCCTTAGACGTTATATATAATGAAATAAACGGGCAAGTGCGAGTCGGACTCGTACATGAAGGGTTCCGTACCACCGTACAATGTTTTAAAACGCTGAAGTATAACGTTTCTTGTATGACGAACCCCTGTAATTTTTAACTTTATTTTATTTTTAGTATTTGTTGTTATTGTGGTCATAGTAATACATAATTGGTGAAAATTTCAAGTATCTAGTTAATGCCATTATAAAGATCAAGTTAAAAACGCTAAAAAAACACGTTTCTTGTATGACGACCCCCTTTAATTTTTAACTTTTTTTTATTTTTAGTATTTGTTGTTTTAGCCGCCACAGTAATACGAGTACATAATCGGTGAGTGTCTAGCTATTACGGTTCAAGAAATATAACCCTGTGACTGACGGACAGACAGACAGACGGACACACAGACGGACAGACGGACAGACGGACAGACAGCGGAGTCACAGTAATAGGGTCCCGTTTGCACCCTTGGGTACGGAACACTAAAAAATGCTAAAAAAAATCCATCACTGCTGAGAATCTTACTTTGAATCAAGCAATCGCTACAGAAGTCACCTTATCTGCTGGTCCAATGAGCATATGACGTAAACGACCAATTGAGCATTCTATTTTTTAGAAGCCCTGTAAATGTTTGCATGAAAAACAGGCGACATTTAAAATATGCATATATTAAGGCCCATTTACACGGTGCAAGTTTCTTGCCTGTTGCATACAATTAAATTGAAGCAATAGAAAACTTGCATGGTCTAAACAGAACGTCAGCCATACAAATCATTTATTGCTTCCATAAAATTGTATGCAACAGGCAAGAAACTTGCAATGTGTAAATGGGCCTTTATAGTTGGGATATATTACAAATATTGCGTTATTTACGTGAATAAAATTTGTTGTAAATGTAATACTTAGTAAAATACACGTTTTATCGTAAAAATAAAAGCGACAAATATAAAACATAAACGCTATCTATTGTCGGTGAGGCTCCTAGCGGACCGAATCGAACCATTTTATGCAGTGACGAATGTCTGAGAATTTACAAGTCATTGAATAAAAGTTTAAAATGGGTATGTCTTCTAAAATATTTTGTCCAAGATCTTTCTTTGCCTAGCCTAACCATATGTTTTTTTCTCGAAAACGCCATCTAGTGACGGTTTTTAACAGTTTCTATTAAATAAATACAGGGATTTGCTAGTCGCGTGTGCTGCGATCTTTTTCTGTTTTCATGTTGCCTCTGCATTCGTCTACCTACGGACCCTCCAATAGCTAGTATGACGTTGGGTATCTGTTACGTTAGTAATTATATTATTTTTGATTGGGGTAAATAAATAATAAGTTGTATAATAGTGCCAGCAACTGACGGCGGTTAAATGCAGGACACATAGTGAATGCGGCCTCTCTAATCAAAGTCTGGTGGTGCACTAACGAAATCGGTGGCCTCGAAATTCACGAATTCGATTCGGATTCGGCTGCAGTGCACAGACGCTACTCAAGAATTTTCCGTCCGAATTTTTCTCGTTTTGGATTTGATTTGAATATGGTTCGGATTCGGATTAGTGCCCAGCCGCTCTAAGTCAGAGTCTGAATTGCAGTTTGGGGCGGAGGGGGGGGATCTCGCCCAGGGCGCTGGTAGAGCTAAAACCGGCACTGCGGGTAAAAATAACACGATTTTGAAAGCAAAAAGCAAACAATAGTGTCACAGATAATAATCATACTCGTACTTAGATCACAAGATAATCTCCTAAGCTTTCATTTTTGTTTGGGTAAAGTCATTGTTCTCTCTGTAATTAGATCTATTGATAAGATGTTACATTACATAAATGAAAATAATATTGGTATTATGTGACAACAGTTGTGTAAATATTATAAAAAAAAAAGTGAATGTGTGTCAATGAAAGCTTTTAACAGCTTTTTAGTTTCACCTGTCCCGTTGTCTGTGAGTCCGTAATCAAATCTTGCAAGCTAATTAGACTTACATACTTCCCATTATTCAATTGAGCTGAAACTTCACATACTTATGTAAGTATGTGAAGTTACAAGTTGTTGATAACTACTTATTTAAGTTGGGTGACAATGCAATATGGTACCAATGACCTGATCTCATGATGAAGCCGTGTGGTTCCCGGCAGAGTAGAATAGGACCATTCCAAATCTTCCCGTGGATGTCGTAGAAGGCGACTTAGAAAACACAAGCTAAACATAGCTTATAAACATCAATGAGACCTCTCCAACCCGTCTGGCCAGTGTGGATATTGTAGGTCAAATCCTTTGGCTGCTCTCGGTAATATGGGGCTCTGGTAGTACAGATGGGGTCGTGCTCCTGCAGTGGGGACTAAAAGAGAGCTGATGATGATGACGACATAAACTACTGTAGGCCTGTAGTACACTATTATCTTCTTTATTTATTTTTATTCTTAAGTTTTATGTTATAGGTACTAGCTGGTGTCCGCGACTTCGTCCGCGTGAAATTCAGTTTTATTGTGCAAAATTGAAAAATTTAGTTACTTAGTGTGTCACAGAGGATTTAAGATTGGGCATGGAGAATACGTTGGTCACCATCCTAGTTCTCATTGACTTTTCTAATGCTTTTAATATGGTTGATCACGATATTCTCCTTGCCATACTTAGTCACCTGCAGTTCTCATCCTCAGTGGTGGATTGGTTTTCAGATTATCTACGTGATCGTCAGCAATCCGTTCGAATGGACCGTGACCTGTCGGACTGGATAACACTTTCTTTAGGTGTACCGCAGGGTGGTATTTTGTCGCCCTTGCTTTTTTCTATCTTTATAAATCTTCTTTCTTCTGCAATTGGCTGCTCTTGCCATTTTTACGCTGACGACCTTCAAATTTATGCTCAGTCGCCAGTAGTCGCGAAGATATCAATACGTGTGTTGCCACAATTAATTTCGCCTTATCGACTATTATGACCTGGTCTGATGAGTTTGGTGTTAGAGTTAACCCCTCCAAATGTCAGGCAATGATCGTAGGTAGTTCGAGACAGATTGCACAGATTGATACTAGTCATATCAAACCCGCCATTTTCAATAATAATATTATACCTTTTTGCAACTCTGTCAAGAACCTAGGATTAAACATCGATTCCACGCTTTGCTGGACCACTCATATAGCCGCAATTAGTCATACAATCACTGTTAGTCTTCAGCAATTGAACCGTCTAAGGAATTTTCTGCCTTTTAAAACTTACTTGTACAGGCTTTAATTTTTCCAATCTTTGACTATGCTGATGTGTGTTATCCTGACCTCAATGTAGACCTTCTCAATAAACTTGATCGGCTCCTTAATAACTGCATTCGCTTTATCTTCTGTCTTCGAAAATATGATCATGTGTCTTCTTATCGTTCGGAGCTTAATTGGCTTCCTATCCTATCTTTTCGATTCTTACGAATCCTGATTACCCTCAATATTTAAAATGTAAATATAACTACCTTTCAGACACTCATGATCGACAACTTCGTTCTAATGAGACTCGTCAGCTTTTTATCCCCCTTTTTCGGACTAATTTCATGTCAAACTAATTTTCTCTTCAAGCTTCACGACTCTGGAATTCTTTACCCGTTGATATTAGAGAAATTTCTACCAAATTCTGTTTTAAGAGGAAAGTCCACGCCCTCTTTTCAAACTCCCTTTCTATATAAAGTCATCATCATTCAGTTCTTCTTTTCAGTAGCTATTTCTTTGTTATTATATTTATTAGTATATGTATTGTGTAAGTAGGTATTTACTCTGATAATTTATATATAATATATACATATATATAATAGTGTGTATGAAGTACTTAGTATTTTTGATGTAAGTATATATGTATTTATAGCTTTTGCGCCGCACAATTTTCTCTGCTTATCCCTATGGTTGACTGGGAGAAAATGCTCTTAGCATTAAGTCCGCCATTTTTCAAAAGTATATTTTTACTTTGGACAATAAAGTTTGATAAATAAATAATTTACAGTCCGAGTTTTTTATTGTAATTCAGCACATACATTCATCATCAGGTATTTTTTAGTCTCCACTGCACGACCCTCTCTGTACTGCCAGAGCCATACTTGGTCAAAGTACCCTAAGGTCCTACGTCCCTAAGGTGAACTGGTAGACAATGCTTAGCATTAAGTTTTACCTTTTGTATTATAATCTTTAGATTATTGTGCAATAAATATTAAATAAATAATAAAAGTAGTCAAAGGATTTGGCCTACACTCTCCACGCTGGGCCAGACGGGTTGGAGAGGTCTCATGATGTTTATAAGCTTTGTTTAGCTTGTGTTTCCTAACTCGCCCTTCAACGACATCCACGGGAAGACTTGGAGTGGTTCTATTCTACTCTGTCGGGAACCACACGGCATCATACATAACTTGTATGTTACATCTTTATACACGACGACAACAATTACATGACATTAATAGTTTTATTGTTGCTTGGTCTCATACCTACCTCTATATAGATTACCTACAGCATTACTTATTTACCTGCAAGCAGGCGACGTACAACTGCCCGTGGGAAAATCATTTAGACTTAGATCGACCTGGGACATTTTACGGTTGTCGCGATGTAAGCAGCTATGGAAAATTTTGAGCATAACTGGAATGGGACATTGTTGGGGATCCGTGATGTATTTATTTTGTGCTATGAACACAGTTTCGCCTGAACTAAATCCACTGAGAATCGCTGCTTTGATTAAGTTCCTTTTTTAGTCTCCACTGCAGGAGCACGACCCTCTCTGTACTACCAGAGCCATATATTAGCCAGAGCAGTCAGCGGATTTGGCCTACACTTTCCACATTGACCAGACGGGTTGGAAAGGTCTCATTGATTTTTTGTGTTTCCTAAGTCGCCTTCTACGACATCCACAGAAAGACTTGGAATGGTTCTATTCCACTTTGCTGGGAACCACACGGCTTATCACCACCTTTGTAATATACTAAGTTACTTTACTAAAGTAATAGGGATCACTACAACAATAAGAAAAATGAAATGGAAATGGACAGGTCACATGATTAGAGAAGGCAAGGATAAATGGACAGAGAGAATAACACCATGGTACCCGAGAGAAGGAAAAAGGAAAAGACGGAGACAAATAAGGAGATGGGAGGATGAGATAAAAGAGGTGGCAGGGAAGACGTGGCCAAGAAGGGCAAGGGAAAGAGATAGTTGGAAAGTCTTGGAGGAGGCTTATGTCGGAAAAGACAATCCAGGGAAAGAGTGATCATATAAATATGGATAAATTATCTATTGTATTGTACCTGGAATGAAGCTATAAAATAAAAAAATAAAAGTTACTTTAAGCGAAGTTCTATTGTACAATTTAGGCGGAGAAAGATTTCTAATAATACGAACACGTATGCCAAGTTTAAGGCGACGTGGGTTTACAATTTCCATTACTGTGCGTGTTTTTAAAAAATCACTGTTATTACTATACAGAACTACTACAGTTTATTCCACAATAAATTTACATAAAAATGTTAAGGATTTTCTACAGTCACCCACAATAGCCAAAACACGATTGACCATTTTTGGCTCGATAAAAAAAAATATCTATCCGTTTTGGCTACAAAAAAAAATTATAAACATAATACAAAAATAATCACTACATAGTATAAAACAAAGTCGCTTCCCACTGTCTGTCCCTATGTATGCTTAGATCTTTAAAACTACGCAACGGATTTTGATGTGGTTTTTTTTAATAGATAAAGTGATTCATGAGAAAGGTTTATATGTATAATACATACCCGTGCGAAGCCGGGGCGGGCCGCTAGTTCTACATAGTCGACGAATGTGTTTCGAAGCATCCAGGCGCCGGGTATGTGTGTGAGTGTAACATGGTTAAGCAAGTCTAGACTTTATGACACAAGACATATAGGCCAATTTGGCTTGTATGTCATTTTATTCCATCGTATTTCTTTTGGCTCGCGAACATTTTTCAAGAAAGGTTCTGTCACATTCGCGACAATACATAAATTCAGTTAACTTGTTTTCTTATTTACACGACATCAATAGTAGGGAAATAGTATTTCCCTACGGCTATTTATGAAGTAATTCCCAATTAAAAAGACGATATCTTGCATCGAATTGAAAAGACTATTGGTTACCCTTTCGATAGTTACATCAATTTCTTGCTCAGAGTCGCAAAAGCGTAAAATATCTTCAGATAAGTAGATTGTCTTACATTTTGGGAAATAGTGATGCCCTACGGCTATTTAATAAGTAATCCCCAATTAAAAGACGATATCTTGCATAGAATTGAGAATTGGTTACCCTTTCGATAGTTACATCAATTTCTTGCTCAGAGTCGCAAAAGCGTAAAATATCTTCAGGTAAGTAGATTGTCTTACATTTTTTCCTTCACGGCAAAGGATCTGGAATAAGTACTACAGAATCCCAGCATCACTCAAAACTAATGGCTCAAATGATTGAGCTAGTACAGGCCGCCTTAACTGTTCTGAAAAAGGTTATCATTATCGCTTTTTTTCTCCATTGTGAAAGGTGAAATGTTTTAGCGAAACCTTCTTCTCGATATAGATTATTTATTTTATTTTATAGCTTCATTCCAGGTACGATACAATAGAATAGATAATTATCCATATTTATATGGTCACTCTTTCCCTGGATTGTCTTTTCCGACATAAGCCTCCTCCAAGACTTTCCAACTATCTCTCTCCCTTGCCCTGCTTGGCCACGTCTTCCCTGCCACCTCTTTTATCTCATCCTCCCATCTCCTTATTTGTCTCCGTCTTTTCCTTTTTCCTTCTCTCGGGTACCATGGTGTTATTCTCTCTGTCCATTTATCCTTGCCTTCTCTAATCATGTGACCTGTCCATTTCCATTTCATCTTTCTTATTGTTGTAGTTATCCCTATATCTCGATATAGATAGAGAGAAGCAAAAAGTGTTTCTAATCGAGGATTTACGATATGATCTTTCATATTTTATTTAAGGCGAAGATATAGGCAAATGGCCTTGAAGTGTGAAATAAATTGTTAACTCGTAAATATGGTGATAATTTCCATATTTCTCTACGTCATGCACTAGATAGCCCTTTAAATTATTTTATGAACTGCCGTTAAAACTATTATTGGTGATCCGTCTAGCTTTAAAACTTGCCGTGACCACTTTTGGCGGAGGCAAGTTTTAAAGCTAGACGGACTAATGTGAATACTTTCAACGGTGGTTTATAAAATAATTTAAAGGGCTATCTAGTGCATGACGAAGAGTAATATGGAAATTATCTCCATATTTACGAGTTAACAATTTATTTCAAATGAGGGCGCCACTTCAAGGTCGTTTGCCTATATCTTCGCCTTAAGAGACAAATATAAGTATACCTACTATACCTCGCCGGTTTCCCAAATGTACTTGCAGATTTGACAGTGAAATGACATTAATGTAGGTATTTATAAGGTGTCCCAATAATACGCCATATAGAATTAGCGAAACTTCCAACTTCGCGAAAGCGAATGTAGCGCCCGTTATATTACCTGGTAACTTTATCTTGGTCTATTTCCTAAAGCGAAAATAGGAATCGACTCATCTGCTTACTTTGACAAACAGAATTTCGTAATAAACTCAATTTCGCGCGAACAAAGTCGCAGGCTACAAATATCTTGAAATAAAAGTATTTTTATTAATTTTGTAGGGCAGTTAAGGTGAAGATATAGGCAAATGGCCTTGAAGTGTGAAATAAATTGTTAACTCGTATATATGGTGATAATTTCCATATTTCTCTTCGTCATGCACTAGATAGCCCTTTAAATTATTTTATGAACTGCCGTTGAAACTATTATTAGTAATCCGTCTAGCTTTAAAACTTGCCGTGGCCAATTTTGGCGGAGGCAAGTTTTAAAGCTAGACGGACTAATGTTAATACTTTCCACGGTGGTTCATAAAATAATTTAAAGGGCTATCTAGTGCATGACGAAGAGCAATATGGAAATTATCTCCATATTTACGAGTTAACAATTTATTTCAATTGAGGGCGCCACTTCAAGGCCATTTGCCTATACCTTCACCTTAAGCTTTACGGCGAACGGCATAATAAAAATAACCTTAAAATGATGATAACTTTTTTCCCTGACATCCGATTTTGATGAAATAAAGCCTATATGTTGCTCCGAGATAAGCCTAATCTATTATTAAAAACCGCGTTAAAGTCCGTCCCGTAATTTAGAAGATTAGCGTGAACATACACAGACAAAAATTTTTTTTTGTCATTTTTGTATTCAGTTACTCTTTTCTATTCGCCCACACTCATTTTTTGATAAATTTATTAAATGTACAGACATGCGATTTTTACTGTTTTATTATATGTATAGATGTAAGTACCTATAAAAAGTAAAATAACTATAAAAAAACAAAATATAAATATATAAAACCTAACCTAGCTGCCCACTGGCAGTGGGATGTAACTGAACAACTTTTGTTCAACAACTTTCATGAAACTAATAAAAAAAATTTGAATTTCCATACAAACTGATCAGCTGATCAAGTCAATTTGTATGAAAATCCGAATAATATTTTTTGGATTTCGTGAAAGTTGAACTAAAGTTGTTCAGTTTCATGGGCTGAGGTACCATCTGAGAGGGTTTGCATTCTTTCATTAACACAATGTATAGGTTTCAGAGGTTTCAGAGATTACCTTCACGTACATTACGTCCACTGGTTGTCTGGAAGAGATCGCTGTCAGCGATAAGACCGCCCATTGTATCTATGTATATATATTTACAATTTGTTTTTTGTTAATTTTTTGATTTATTTTTTAGGTGCAATAAAGAGTTTTTCATTCATTCATTCATGCCTTACTTGGATGCAGTAGTTGGGTAAAAAAATTATATAGTGCAGCAAACACTTTATTATTTAAGGGAGTATTTAGATGCTTTTGGCTAAAAGTGGTGCTATTCATATTGTGCAGAAATTTATAATTCCAGAGATGAATTTTTAAAAATTGTTAAAAAAATCCTGTCATCCTATCCCATACTGGTCTGGCAGAAGAGAGAAAACCTAAAATGTACTAGCTGTTCCCTAGCATATCGTCAAAGCCGATTGATGGAATGGGCGAGAATCTAAATCATGTTAATAGGCGATGCGCTAGCAACCCATTACTGATTCCTATTTTCAATCTTCATGCCGCCTGTCACTTTGAAAGTGGCCTTTGGACTTGCCTAGGCTCTGTCTACCCCGTTAGGGATAAAGACGTGATAATGTATATTTATAAAATACAAATATGCACGCAAAAAAGGTTGACAGATGGTGGTAAAAAACTGTGGAAAAAAAAAGAAACACTGACTCATTGTCGCCTCTCGGCTCTCGCATTGATGCCAGATGTAGATACCTACTGGCTGCCAGTTAGAAATACATAACACTTTGTAATTTATTAAGAAACGTTTATTGCCCCCGTTCGGAAGTTATGCGCCTATTACAAAAAGCACTAGAACCTAAATACTTTTGCCTTTTTTTTCGATTTCAAAAGAATAATGACAAACCTTTGAATAGGTTGAATATGGGTTGAATGAATCAATGATATCGTGTGTACCGTATGTACCTAAAACAAGTTTCATTAGCAAATTTGGTTTGTAAATTGATATAAACAAAGTAAATTATAACTTACTTCTCAAGCAGCCCGCGATGACAGGCAAAGCAACTCAGAAGAAACTCGCTCTGTTCACAACTAAGCACATGGATTTCACAAAATAACACTTCACAATATCAATTATAAATAGTATTCACAACACTTTACACCCACGATTACAACCTTTCACGTCCATTTTGTGCGATAAATTTCAATTAAATATTTACATTCTTATCACATGTTACACAGTTTGTACCTAATTTGGTGATAGTGTGTCTTACTGGCTATTTTTATATGTTTATCATAATAAAACAAAGGCACCACGCATTACTCACGGCAAGTTACAGGGAAACAGTTTTATGAAGAGAAACACATAATTTCATCAGCATAGATAGTACAACAACAACATTCAGCAAGCAGTCAAGCAGCCGAGGAAGCTTTTCTTTCTGAACCAGTGTTGCCAGCGTTTATTTTGTGAAAAGTTACATTTCATCTTGAAAGTTACACATTTGCATTTTTTTAAGCTCCATAAATGAAAGTAAAAAACTATGGAATGGTGGAGTCATCACTAAACTTAACAACACAGCAATACGGTATGGTTTTATGAGTTATGTGGTTTCCGGGCATAAGGTATACTACCGTATAATAGACGATCCACTACACTACATGTCTTTCTGTGCAACACTTTATGCAAAAATGCATTTCCAACGCAGGTGTCATATTCAAATCAATGGTTTCGGCTTTTTTACTCTACTTCGCACAGTCTTCGGCATCCTTTGGGGGACACTAAGCTGAACCGAGTTCTTCTCTATTTGTAATGAATGCATTAATAAAGGTATTTTTCCTGCAGTAAATTGATTCCTTTATTAAAAAAAGCGGCCAAGTGCGAGTCGGACTCGCCCATGAAGGGTTCCGTAGCACCAAGTAACATTTTACGATTTAAGACGTATTAAAAAATAACTATCTATGATACCGAGGCCGCTATAGTTTTAATTGAAAGTACATACTTTGAGCTATAGACCACATTTTTTCAGAATTATTTTAGTAATATTTCAAAAGTTACGGTGGGGAGACACTTCAAATTTTAACTTTGTATTAGATTATCTCAAGACTGGGAGGTTTGATCTACATAGTTTCAAATCAGTTTTTGTTGCATTTTTTTTTAAAAGACCTTTTCAACGATACCCCACACGTTGGGGTTAGTCCAATTTAAATTTTTTAAATTCAGCTTTCGTTGTATGAGATTTTCCACCAATTTTCGTGACAATCGGTGCAGTAGCGGCGGAGTACGAGCCCGGACGGACAGACGGACGGACGTACATGACAAAACTAAAAGGGTTCCTTGTAGACTACGGAACCCTAAGAGGGGGAAATCTCCATTTTGCTAGTTTTAAACAGTGTTTGAAAAGATAATACTTAATCAAATCACTTTGTCACCTATAACCTTTTTCGTAGCCAGCAGTTTGGTTCTACTGCTGGGAAATCGACCACCGATGCAGTGGTAGCGCTAGTTACTCACATTTACAACGCATGGAAGAACAAGCACGATGCAATCTGTTCTTTTTGCGATCTCTCAAAAGCATTTGATTGCGTTGATTATCCAACACTTTTGCTTAAATTTCGTCGGTACGGTTTTGACGATAAATCAATAAACCTCATTATGATAAACGGATAAACTTAGATACTAGGTCCAACGGTATTTTACCCCTGACCAACTGTTGAGCCTTTACACAGCTCAAGTCCGCTCATGTATGGAGTATTGCTCCCACCTATGGGATGGATCTGCCCGCTATCAGCTCGAAGCCCTGGAAGCTAACGACAGACGTGCCAGAAGACTCGTTGGTGATGAGTTGCTTACGGCAGGACGGCTCCACAGCCTCGAACATCGCCGACTGGTAGCAAGTCTGTGTGTCTTCTACAGGTTGCACTTCGGGGAGTGTGCGCAGGAATTACATAATTTAATTCCCCCTGCACCATTCCACCATCGGACAACACGACGTGGACAGGGATTCCACCCATTTGTGGTCGATATTCCTCCTCATCGTACCTCTCGATTCGCCTCCTCCTTCATTGTGCGAACCGCTAAGGTGTGGAATTCCCTCCCTGCGTCGATGTTTCCCCATACATATAATTTAGGGATTTTCAAGGCAAGAGTGAACAGGCATTTTTTGAGTTTGCGTGATACACCTTAGACCTCATCTTAGCTTCCCATCAGGCTAGATAGAGGTCAAACGCACTCAAATTTCTAAAAAAAGATACTCTGTATCTTCGTGAATTTTTCCTTTTTTGATAAACTGAAAAATATTGGTACATTATTTTTGGATAATCTAACTAACGGACTAATAAGAATAATACTTTACTGACCCAGTCATCATCCCTATTAAATGGGTATACAATATATCGTCGGTATCGTCATACTGATGGTCCGGCTGTGTTCGTTACTTGCCAGTCCTCAAACTATGCTGTAGGCAGCTTTAAAGATCTGATACAAATTTTTGCCACACACGAAAAACAAAAAGAAGCTTACTCCGCCATCTCTGTTAGTTGACTGAATAAAACTGATAGTATACAAATATACACTGAGAACAACTTTAAGTTACCAAAACTGTACAATTTTTAATTTTCTGGTAATGATAAATCAAGTCGGCCATGATTGGCTATGTTAATAGAACTGACAGCTAAAGCATGTTGCCATAATAAAATATGGTTTTCTACCAAAAAAAGCTTTAGAGTAGTATATTTTTAATATATCTACTAGGCTGCTTTTTTAGGGATCCGTACCCGAAGGGTGCAAATGGGACCCTATTACTGAGACTCCGCTGTCTGTCCGTCAGTCACAGGGTTCTATCTCTTGAACCGTAATAGCTAGACACTTGAAATTTTCACCGATTATGTATTACTGTGGAAGATATAACAACAAATACTAAAAATAAAAAAATAGTTAAAAATTAAAGGGGGTTATACAAGAACATAACATGACATAAGTCATTATACAAGAAACGTGTTTTTTTAAGCGTTTTTAACTTGATATTCATAATGGCATTAACTAGATACTTGAAATTTTCACCAATTATGTATTACTATGACCACAATAACAACAAATACTAAAAATAAAATAAAGTAAAAATTTAAAGGGGGTCGTCATACAAGAAACGTGTTTCTTCAGCGTTTTAAAACATTGTACGGTGGTACGGAACCCTTCATGTACGAGTCCGACTCGCACTTGCCCGTTTATTTAATATTTCTAAGCGTTTAGTAGCCAAGCATTGCCTTATTAAGTGTATTTCTGATAATGATATTTCATAAACGGATTCTTAAATCGAAAAATGGTCTCCACAAACTCACAATATTATTGAAAGACCTATGCACTAGCCATATTGAAATCTTGGAATCAGAATCACTAATAGAACACAACTGTAGGACCATTACTTATTCACTTCAGTATCTTAACCGCTTCAGAAATTTTCTCCCTATTAAAACTAAGATCACATTGATCCAAACGTTGATTTTTCCTATTATTGACTATGCTGATGTGTGTTAGCCAGATCTTAATGTGAATCTTCTCCTCTGTTAGTTGACTGAATAAAACTGATAGTATACAAATATACATTGAGAACAACTTTAAGTTACCAAAACTGTACAATTTTTAATTTTCTTGTAATGACAAATCAAGTCGGCCATGATTGGCTATGTTAATAGAAGTGACAGGTAAAGCATGTTGCCATAATAAAATATGGTTTTCTACCAAAAAAAGCTTCAGAGTAGTATATTTTTAATATATCTACAGGCTGCTTTTTTAGGGTTCCGTACCCGAAGGGTGCAAACGGGACCCTTTTACTGAGACTCCGCTGTCTGTCCGTCTGTCTGTCCGTCTGTCTGTCCGTCTGTCTGTCTGTCTGTCCGTCAGTCACAGAGTTCTATCTCTTGAACCGTAATAGCTAGACACTTGAAATTTTTACCGATTCTGAATTACTGTGGAGGATATAACAACAAATACTGAAAATAAAAAATAGTTAAAAATTAAAGGGGGTCATTATACAAGAAACGTGTTTTTTTAGCGTTTTTAACTTGATATTCATAATGGCATTAACTAGATACTTGAAATGTTCACCAATTATGTATTACTATGACCACAATAACAACAAATACTAAAAATAAAATAAAGTAAAAAATTAAAGGGGGTCGTCATACAAGAAACCTGTTTCTTCAGCGTTTTAAAACATTGTACGGTGGTACGGAACCCTTCAGGTACAAGTCCGACTCGCACTTGCCCGTTTATTTAATATTTCTAAGCGTTTAGTAGCCAAGCATTGCCTTATTAAGTATATTTCTGATAATGATATTTCATAAACGGATTCCTAAATCGAAAAATGGTCTCCACAAACTCACAATATTATTGAAAGACCTATGCACTAGCCATATTGAAATCTTGGAATCAGAATCACTAATAGAACTCAACCGTAGGACCATTACTTGTTATTGATCACATTTCGGAGTCACGCAAGAAGCTAAATTGGTTACCTGTTAGGATACGTTGCAACATCCACATTCTCTGCCTCCTCTTCAACGCCCTTTTTAATCCTTCTTCCCCTGATTACCTCCATTGCAAATTTAATTTTCGGGTTGTGGATAGTCGTTTGCGCACAGCCGGCAGCCTCGTTTTGGACATCCCACCGCATTCGTCACAGTCCAAATCGTTTAAAGTCTTGGCGGCAAGGCTTTGGAACTCACTTCCAGCTGATGTAAGGATGGCACCTTCACTGGATTCATTTAAAACTAGATTATCGAAGTCTTCTCTGGTTACGTCATGCTTGGACTGAATTAAGTACTTATCTTTAATATTTATTAAATATATACCTATGTATGTAAGATATATACTTTATGTATAGTTTGTTTATGTGTATTGCTATAGGTATTTATGTAAGTATGTTCGTATATATTTATGTTGTAGATAAGTAATTTATACGTACCGGCTTCTACCTTATATATAATAGAGTAAATATCCTCTCAATCTATCGCAGGTTGACTGGAAGAGATCCCTACATGGGATAAGTCCGCCTTTGTATATTTGCTCTTTCGTATTATGTTGTGTTTTACACTTAAATTTTGGTACAATAAAGTTATTACAAACAAACAAACAAACTTATTCACTTCAGTATCTTAACCGCTTCAGAAATTTTCTCCCTATTAAAACTAAGATCACATTGATCCAAACGTTGATTTTTCCTATTATTGACTATGCTGATGTGTGTTATCCAGATCTTAATGTAAATCTTCTCAATAAGCTGGACCGCCTTCTTAACAACTGCATCCGTATTATTTTCTGCTTGCGTAAGTATGATGTCAATTGGCTTCCCATTTGACTGCGCAGGCAACAGATACTTCTATGTTCTCTTTTCTCTATTCCGCAATACTTGAAATGTAATGTTACGAAACTGGGGTTTGGTATTTGGAGAGAAACGCCAAATTTCGTATGAGGGTTTTTATTCACTACGGAACCCTAGGTTGACACGTGAAGATGGCCTTCCAAACGTCCAAGGTCCAAGTCGCGTAGCAGCTAAGGTCCAGGTGTCTCGTCAAAGTAGTCGCAGGTACTTCCACTTGTCGCACTAAGGTAGGTTTCCTTCGTTTCGAGTAAGCTTCGAAGTGATCGCTTTGATAGCTCGTCTCGAACTGAACTGGCGCACCCACGGTTCGCTATTTATATGCGCCATCGAAGATGTCTACATTAATTTCGAATATTCCACATTGTCGACGAACGTGTTTCGAAAAATCCAGGCGCCGGGTACGTGTGTGAGTGTAACATGGTCAAGCAACTCTAGACTTTATAATCAAGGCATATGGGTTAATTTAGCTTGCACCATTCTATCGTAGTAGTTCGTAGTTCGCGAATATTGTTTAGGAAGATTCTTTCTCGTTCGCGACACTGCCCCCTTCTTAGAGGCGGTCGTCCCGAGCGTCACTATTGCCGCCATGATAACGTGCCAGGCGGTCTATGTGCACCACTTTAAGTGCTCCTCTTGGTTGACGTTGGATCCGATAGGTTACGTCGTTAATTCGCGTGATGATCTTATATGGACCTTCCCATCTCGTTTGTAATTTCAGTGACTTTCTTTTCCGGCGAATCGGTTTATGAAGCCAAACCAATGCTCCTTCTTCAAAGCCACTTGTGTTCGCTCTTCGGTCATATCTAGTTTTCATGTTTTCGCTTGCTTGCAACCCATTTTCGCGAACCAAATCGTACACGTCACTCATTCGCTCTCGAAGATCAGAGACGTAGTCTGGCACAGTATGTGGATCTTCTGGTGGCCTTCCTGTAAGTAGATCTATAGGTAATCTAAGTTCTCTGCCGAAATTCACCTGAGCTGTGGTCAGCTTCGTACTTTCGTGTTCCGACGTTCTATAAGCCAGGAGGAAAAGGGGTATGTACTTTTCCCAGTCTTTCTGATGTTTGTCCACCAGTTTCGCTAATAAGCTTTAGTGATGGGACTCGTAGGCGTAACCTCTGCCCATCAAGGCTTATCTGTACCACATTCTTTCCATGCGATAATGAGCCTTATATCTTCATCATCCTCTTGAGCTTCTCTGAAGTTTTCATCGTCCCATTGTCCTGTAGGGATCGTCCTTGTAATTTTAACCGTAAGCTCCTTTGTTTCTTGTTTAGCACAATGCTTACAATCTTTCGGGCACGGTCTTCTTGAGAGTGCATCAGCATTTCCATGGGCCTTTTCAACACGGTGTTCAGTAACAAAGTCGAATTCTTGAAGTTGTTAAATCCAACGTGCAACTTGGCCTTCCGGATTTTTAAATTGTAACAGCCACTTCAAAGCAGCATGGTCTGTGCGGAGTGTAAACTATATACCAATGAGATATTTGTTGAAATGTTGCAGCGTCTTCACAACAGCCAAGAGTTCTCTTCTTGTTACACAATAATTTCTTTCAGGCCTTATCAAAGATTAACTAAAGTATGCAATTACTAATTAAGGTAAGCTTGTCACTCACGTAAAACATCAGCTACTGGCCGACATGTTTCGATCTCATCCTGAATGAGGTCGAAACATGTCGGCCAGTAGCTGATTTTCTACGTGAGACCCGCTTAACTTAATTAGTAATGTCTGTGTCTCACGTTAGTTATAACCAAAAAATATGCAATTACTGTTTCGTTGTCACCTTGCTTTTGAGATAGTACCCCTCCAATCGCTGTTGCTAGTATCTGTGTCAACGATGAACTGGCCACTAGTGATACATACAAAATGCGCGCGCATTTTGTATCACAATTTTTTTTATTTTTGTTATGTTAGAACTGCGACCAACACACGCACGAGCCGAGCGAGCGTGCGGCTATAGCGGCCGGCGAGTGCTAGGTCGGTTCTATTCATTTTACTAGGTTAGGGAAAACCTATAGGTTAATTTATTCGTATAACCAATGATTATTATCCGTAATAATATGTATATATAACGTTTATTATACATAACAACTAATCGATTTGTTAAATTTTATAATAATAAAACGGTATAATAAAGGTTTGATATGTTGAATAATTGTTATAATAAAAGATTTTAGTTTTGTTAAACGTACACAGTATAACTATAAGGGTTGGATCTTATCTATCAGCACGGCACAGCACTTTCTTATGCTGCTATCCTTTTCTGTCGCTTAGAACAGTAATTTGCTAGAGCGAGAGAGAGCGACGAAACGCTGCAGCACGGCCGGTGCTGAAGCGTTCCGTGCTGATAGAGGAGATCCAACCTTAAGAACACGCTACACCTACACATTTGCCAAAAGTGGACGGTTTCGCAAATGTGCGTCGTAAAGCTTAACGTTCTCACTTAAAACTGTAAACAGTAGTTCATAAAATACTTTGAAGGGTAGTGCTTGGTAGGTAGCAAAATTTTAAATGATGTCTCCGTTTTCTTTGAAATGATTTATTTTAAATGGGGGCAGCACTGGACCCCGGTAAATTCTGGTACGGCCTTAAATACATGCCTTAAAAAACGAAGTCAAGCTGACCCTACTGCTACTAGCTGAGCCCTACTTGCCCCGCCCCCCTAGATCCGGGGCTGTCTCTGACACATTTAGCACTTGAATATCCAATGCTTCGCTTGCCAATTATGGAGAATGAGTAATTAAAATAAACAATATCCTTTATGCATAATCGAGTACATTTAGGTGTACAATATCCTTGTCTATTTAATTTTCCGCAAACTATCAGTTGTTTCAATGTTCGAGTTACTGTGTGACCAAAATAAAATTACATACATCATGTATAAATTGTTGTTTGTGTTAATATTTGGGATAATACTATTACCAATAATTAAAGGTAAGCTTTCTACTTGTATAATGTTGTTCCTCCTGGCTTTATGATCTAGGGCCGAGAAAGCATCCTCTTTTCCAACTCTAGTGTCTATTGTGCCATTCTTTTTTTTTCTTTTATTTATTTAACTTTATTACAAAACATGTCATAGGCGGACTTAAGGCCCAGGGCCTTTTCTACCAGTCTACCCACAGGTGGTGCTGATAAAGGCAAATTTTGGACGCTATGGCATATGCACATGCTTTATCCATTCCACCTACTTTTTCTTTATTCTTCTTCTATTTATTTATAATACATCCAATGTACTCGTAATAAGTTTTTCTTGTGAGGCCTAAGTAATCCGCTAGATGACAATAAGTCAAATAAGACACTTGAAGAATGAGAGAAGTTTTTTGTTTTTGCGCCGCGTTGATGTAATTTTTCAACCACTGAAAATAAACGGTAAGTGGCACATTCGTTGAACTATTTGCTTGTAATTTTTATACACGTTTAGCCGGACATTCAAAGGTACGATGCGAAACCAAAATCATGTGTGTAAGTAATGTGTATTTTTCTATAATTTTTTTTCTCATTTTTGTTGTTGTGGGTAATGAGAGTCAAGTGACCACCAGTACTCTCTAAAACTGAAACAGAGGGAATCACTGCAAAACAGTGTATATTCAATATTTCGCAGCTATAAGTATACCAATTGGTATATATTTATAACTGCGAAATAGTGAATTTTCACTGTTTCAGTTTTAGAAAGTACCCACAAATGAATATGCATCTAGATTATATAACTTAAATAATTTATACTGTTTTCATTGTTTATATGCCGAAAGTACGTGTGAGAACTACCAAAAGTCAAGTCTGCCAAAAGTTATGCTTGCGATTGATGCTATAATGAGATGAGAGTCAAATCAGTATTTTTTTCAACTTCTGTTTTTTCCAAAGTAGATTTTGTTGTGAGGCGGTTGCAATAAAGATTTTATTTTGTAATATTTTTTTATATGCATTTTTGCTTAAGGTGAAGATATAGGCAAATGACCTTGAAGTGGCGCCCTCATTTGAAATAAATTGTTAACTCGTAAATATGGAGATAATTTCCATTTTACTCTTCGTCATGCACTAGATAGCCCTTTAAATTATTTTATAAACCACCGTTGAAAGTATTTACATTAGTCCGTCTAGCTTTAAAACTTGCCTCCGCCAAAAGTGGCCACGGCAAGTTTTAAAGCTAGACGGATCACCAATAATAGTTTTAACGGCAGTTCATAAAATAATTTAAAGGGCTATCTAGTGCATGACGTAGAGAAATATGGAAATTATCACCATATTTACGAGTTAACAATTTATTTCACACTTCAAGGTCATTTGCCTATATCTTCGCCTTAAGTGACTCTTATTACCCCATTTTACTCTACTAGCTTTCGCCCGCAGCATCGTTCGCGTATCCCAAATCCCACGGGAAAACTTCTTTAGGTGCGTTAGGAATTTTTTGAGATGGGAAAAAACCATTCAACTCGCCACACTGTTACCGTAAAATTATATTATCTTTGCCGTAACCTTTGCCGTAACCGACACTAGCTTGTTCAAGTTTTCACTTCTGTCAGCACTCCCTGAGTGCCACTGTTTTTCTTTTTTTGTTTTAAATACGTGTTGCCCAAATTATTGATTAACACAACATTACAATTCTCGGACGGAACAATATCTAAATTAAATTTTCAACACCCTTGCTCGTAAAATGGATCTAATTTCACCGGTTTTAGATAGAGAAAGCAGCCCAAAAACACGCGTGTGTTAGAAACGCAAATAGTGAAGTTATATCTATACTAATATTATAAAGCGGAAGAGTTTGTTTGTTTGTTTGTTTGTTTAAACGCGCTAATCTCAGGAACTAATGGTCCGATTTGAAAAAATCTTCTTTTGTTGGGTAGTCCATTTATAGAGGAAGGCTTTAGGCTATATAACATTCCGACAACCACGCGAACGAAGTCGCGGGCACAGCTAGTTATATTATATTTCTATAACTCACGATTAGCTATTGCAATGGCAATGGTAAATCCAGTATGAATGAGAGAGTAAGAAAGTTTGACAGTTGTGTGTGAGCGAGATAGTTAGATAACAAAAGGTGAAGGTTAGGCAAAGAAAAAGATTAAATCAGACATCGAATGTCATCTGTTTTAATATTTATCTTTGTATCTTACATATGCTTCAAATTGTTTTTTTTTTCAAATTTCGAATTCGCATGCTGCGCGGCACCGCCCCATCTAGGAGGCCGCGCGCTGCCGTGCTGATTTAAAAAGTAAAACGGCGGGAAAGTAACAGTTTGCATCACAGTTTTATGGTTGATTTTACTTAAAATAAAAAAATATCAGTTTATTAGGTATTTTTCCTCGCAAGTATGTTGAAAAACGATGTACGATATACGTGCGTATATTGTTGTTTAACCAATATACGCATATTGGTTAAACACACTCAGCTCCTTACGCCCTCGCCTTCGGCTCGGGCTGAAACTCTGCTTCGTGTGTTATAACCACCATAATGCACTTATATCGTAACGTACTATAATGTTAGGTTTTTATTGCACTTTACTGTGTTTATGCTATATACACAAATGCTTTCGTTTTGTTCTCTCAGATGCTTGGTTGGCTGGAAGAAATCCCTCACTGGGATAAGCCCGCCGTTGTACATTTATATTTTTTTAAATGATGCATATATGTAACTTGTATTTGTTTAAATGTGCAATAAAGTGTTTAAACAAACAAACAAAAATATGTGATGAAAAATTTCGCCAGAAGTGAGATTCAAACTCACGCCTGTCACATCTGTACTTACTCAAAGACACAAATTTACTTATTTTGTTTGTTTCAGGGGAAATGAAACAATCAGGTAAGTTGTAATACGAATTAGTCTGTGCACGAAGGCTTATTGAATTAAAAATCATCATCAGACTGCTACCTCTCACTCAAGGGTCATCAGCAGACTTCAACTCACTGTCAACTCAGCACTTTAAGTCAGCAGCGGGAACAGCAGCCTATATACAAAAATTGTATTTTTCTGCTATTGCTCTCGAAGCTTCACACAGTGGGCTTTGTATCCTTAAGGTCATAGCACACTAAGACGACTCGGCTTCAACACCACTCCCACCCAACACCGCCCTAAACTTATACGACTGCTCGCGGTCCACGCACCGACGGCTAGCAGGCGCCCAGCGCTCCACGCACCGACAGCCACCAGGCACCCAGTGGTCTTCGTTCCGACAGCTAATATAATGGAGGGATCCATGCACCTATGACCTAGGTCATAGCCCACTTACACGACTCTGCTCCCACCCAACAAATAAAATGTTATTGAAATATGGGTTTCAGGTAGTGCTCCTTAGATATATTTTACATTGGCAACATAAATTAACAGACAGCTCACTGTCAGCAAGCTTACCGCCATCAGACTGCTCGGTGAGTGACGTCTCGCTGGCCGCGCGTTGGAAGTAAGCAGTCTACGCACTGTCCGCACGCGGACTGCTAACAGTCGCCGCGGCGACTAAATGAGCCTTTCTCCCCTAGATTAGCTGTCGGAACGAAGACAGCTGGGCGCCTGCTAGCTGTCGGTGCGTGGACCGCGACCGGTCGTATTAGTTTAGGGCGGTGTTGGGTGGGAGCGGTGATGGAGCCGAGTCGTGTAAGTGTACTATGACCTTTATTTTCATAGTAAACTATTAAAATAATAATTTTAAAAATTAAGCATATTTCAGATCTTTTTATCAAAGTGAATGGAAAGGAGGAACCTAATAATTATATATACGAATACGCCGAAGACCAAGGAGAATCCATAACTATAGAATGCGGTGTTAAAGAATTCGAGGTTACTTTTTTAGATCCCGCGATCGATCTAATACTTTTGAAGAATAATAGTAAGGAAACTGTTTTCTCATCTTTCCGTAATTTGACGATACGTCTTTGCAATTTTTTATTTTATGGAGATGCGAAGTCCGATGGCCAAACGTTTTCCCGGTAGAATTTTGTAATCCCTTCGGAGTCTTACACTACACTATCACATCTTTATCCCTAACGGGGCAGACAGAGCTTAGGGCGGTAAGGCCCAGGCCACTTTTAGCGTAATAAAAAAAAAAATCTTTTATTTCAAGCTACAGTGGCCCATATCTTATTTTAAGTTACACCTGTCTTCTCGCACTATACTAGCGTACTCAACATGTAGTTCATTGTGTATAATATACACTTCGGCATCCATTCTTCCATCTATCACTTTCAAGATTCCATTGGTGCCCCCACGCATTCTTCGCACCATGGAAGCAGACTTTTTGCGCATGATGGCATAAAAATCATCTATGCCAGCATCCGCAAACATGCCTGATGCACTACAAAATCGCGGGAGCCCCAACAGAGCCCTGAATGTGTTATTATATTGAATCCTCAGAGCACTGTAGGCTTTGGCAGTATAGTTGGTCCATAGTGCACACGTGTAAAAGCTTTAATGGTGGTGGTGGCTTGTAATGGTGGGCATGAATGTGGAAAAGGGAAATCATAATAGTGATGGGTTTTATTTATTTATTTAAAAACTTTATTGCACAAAACTATTGTACAAGTGGTGGAGTAATGCCATGGCATTCTCTACCGGTCAACCATAAGACCTGTTGGTTGCTAACCGCATCGCCTATTGAAATGATTCAGACTCTCGCCCATTTCCTCGATCGGCTTTTACGATCTGCACGGGAAGAGAAGCAGCTGGTACAATATTTGTTTTTTCTTTTCTTTATGATTTGGACGATCTGTTTTGTAGACTGGGTGTGGACTGGGTCCGAAAATTATATTTTATTTAGTCCGTCAGTTAAGGGTCGGCACCATGTAAAATGGGTTTGCGCGGGCAACAAGTTTGTACAGAAAGCGTTTGATTTAAGTCAAATAATGTATACACATAGATAGAGGAAGAGTTGGGACAGTAGACGAAAAAAAGGATTTTTTAAAATATTTTGTAGTTTTCCTAAAAACAAGCATTGAATTTACCCAAAAACATGCAAAACGCACTTTGCGCGGGCAATAGTTATGGCTTAAGTAGAAAAGCCCACTAAGAAAATTACATACCTAGTTATAGGTGAATAGACTAGCCAGTAGACGAAAACCGTATTTTTTTAATTTTCATTCAGAAAAAGTAAGATAATTGTAGAGAAACCTGAAAGAAATATTTTAGAAAATCTTGCTACAAACTGGCTTGTTTTTCAGCGTAAAGAAATATTCTAACAAGGGATTGCATATATTTTATAAAAATAAAGGCTATTTTGAAACATTATTCTTTATATTTGCTTACAATGCAATCACGCAATAATAAAAAAAACAATTTTAAAAATTGGATGTTTTGCAACGTTTTTGACAGAATTCTCTGAAATGGCGGCCATGTTACTTCCATACAAATTTAGTTGCCCGCCGGGCGTTCAGGAAGGAGGCCGTGTCGAATTTTTCAAAAAAATCCATTTTCGAATTACGTAAAATTGCATTACAGTCTAAAATATTTCAATAAAAAACTATGTACAAACTGCCAAATTATGTCATACTTTTGCTACACTATGGTACAGTTCTGACATTTTGTTGACATTCAAGCAAAGATGTAATGCTATCCCAGATACGGCATCGCACATTTTTTTTTTAATTTTATTGAAAATTAAGTCAATGAAAAAAATAATTTGATTTGATTTATTACCTATATTTTTTAATTGGCGATTGGGGTGAAAATCGGATTGGAACTTTCTCGGGTCGCGGAATCATATTAACTGTTTTTGTAATAAAAGCTGCTGTTTAATTAGGGTTTTACAATTATTTTGATGAGTGATTCAGTCTGAAATTTTGAACAACTTTTCCCCATGAATGTATATCAAAATACGAATTGACAATTGACATGCGTAATATATCGAACCACAGGCTATACTAGATCTATACTTGGCTAGGCAGACAGGCTATAGTAGGCTATTTATCTATACTAATATTATAAAGAGGAAAGATTTGGTTGTTTGTTTGTTTGCATTACATGGCTCCGAAACTACTGGACCGATTTAAAAAAAAACATTCGCCGTTGGAAAGGTACACTATCGCCGAGTGACATAGGCTTTGTGTGTACCAAGGGCGAAGCCGGGGTGGACTGCTAGTATAGTATAATGATATTAAAATAACAGTCAAAAAACAAAAAAAAATCTGCATTTTCATACAAAAGTGTGCAGCCGCCCGGGAAATTTGTATAGGAACCGATTTTTTTGGTGTTTTTACTGTTTTTAGGGATTCGCTTATCTGTCTGTCCGTAAGTCACAGCCAATTTGCTACGAAACTATTAGAATGATTTAGTTGAGATTTAGTACCTACACTTATGTAACTTAGTGACCCAAAGATAGACGTATAACGTAAATAAATGGAATTTAAAAAAGGGGGCCACTTATGGTGGGTAAATTAGACATTAAAAAAAAGTTTTGATAACAAAATCGTGTGACATATCAAATGAAAGAACTTTTTATGACAATTTTAAATATATATTTTTTTTTTATATTATTTCTTAAGATTGGTATTTTTAAGTTATTTAAGAAAATGGGCGAAAATTGACCCCCCCCCCCCCCCCCTAATAAACTACTGGACCGATTCAGTTGAAATGTTGTGCACATAATGTAAATTTGTGACCCAAAGACGGAAGTAAAATGTAGGTAAATGAATAAATTTAAAAAAAATGGGGCCACTTATGGGAGATAAATGAGACATTAAAAAAAGGGTTTTGTGAACTACATCGCGTAAAATATCAAATGAAAGAGCATTTTATGATAATATTAAATATATTTTTCTAAATTTTTTAAGTTGGTGTTTTTGAAGTTATTTTTGAAAATAAATAATAAAAATACCCTTATCTCCGAAACCACTGAACCCAATCTTTTGAAAAATATACTGTTAAAAGTTCTTTACCTATAGATTACAGGAAAACCTATTAGAAAATAAAAAATAAAAGGGTGTAGTAATGCTTATTACTGCTTCATTAATCAACCAATTTTTTTAGCTGTTTTCAGGAAAAGATTTCTTTTTAGTGCTCTTTGTTGATTCGTTAAAAATATTATACAAAATCAAACAGTCAAGTCATTGATTGAGCACATACAGCTGCTAAGCCAAGACTGTTGATCTGTTCAACGTGCAATCCTTTTTTACCCTCCGTACTTACATAATAAGGTGAATAGAAGTGAAAGGTGTTACGATTGCAGATGGTCGCTAAACGTATTGTTTCACAAAGAAAATTCAAATGTGTACATTTTCTGTCAGTGGAACACAAAACGTGTAGTTTTCCAAGTTACCGCTCGCGTAAAATACTATTTGATTGTATTTTTGAGAACGTCCTGTCAGCGATAAGTAATATTGATTCACGCAGAAATATCATAAATTTGTCTATAGTTCCCTAGAATTTCAACTTAACCAAAATAAACGAGCACGTGCCGTAACGGGCCGCGTCCAGTGTAGAGTTTCGTAGTCAGTACCTACTTGTTTTATGTAACTAACAACTGCCTAACTTTAGGTCTGAATTCAGTCCATGATACTGAACAACTTTCACCAAGGAACAAACGAAATACATAAATTATTTTTGATCTCTTACACACAAGATATGGCAAAATGTAATATTTATGGAATATATGTATGGAATATGTAAGGATGAATCACACTTATTAAGCTAGCCCCAAAGTAGGTTTTAAACTTGTATTATGGAATACTAACTCAATGATACTATATTTTATGATAAAAACATACATAGATAAACACCCAAGACCCAGGGCAATTTGAAAAAGACCATTTTTTAACTTGCCCTGGCTGGGCCTCGAACCCAGAACCTCCGGATTAGCGGTCTAGCGTGTTAACAATTACGCCACGGAGGTCGAATGGAAAGCAAACATTTTCTTTTATATTTAATTATGTGTTCCTTAGGAAAAGTTGTTCAGTATCATGAACTGAATCCACCTTAAATTAGTTTATGTACAGACAGACGTTATATATCTACTACTGCCGTGAATTTTTTTAAGTGTCCATATACAACTGACAGAGAGGGGAGACACATGATTCTAACAAAAATTTGCAATCAAAAACCAAATATTTCACAAACGGATTGCTAAAACGAAAAAGGGTGTTTATAATCTTACAATATTTTTGAAAGACCTATTCAACGAAGACTCACAACACACATTTTTTTTTCAAGTTTTTATTACCACATATCCATGCCCATGCCTAATTACAGCTTTCTAGTACTAATAGTCTATGAGTAAAACTGGGGACAGACAGACAGACAGACATGATGGATCTATAAGGGTTTCTTGTTTACTACGGAACCCTAAAAAGCTGCGTGAAACAAAACAGATTCTCTATTCTAAGGGTTCTTTGTCATTTGCGCTTTAACAAATTTCAAAATACGAGTAATCAAAACCACTTGTGCATATATTTTGCTCCACTTCGCATACGATAAATTCAAAAATTGATGGATGAATGACCGTGCTTTTACAGGTTAAGCAACTTCTAGCTTGGTCACAGTTAGGATGGGTGACCGTGCTTTCAATGTTAATGTTGTCCAAGTCAAATGTTGAAATTCTAATGAATAAATTTCAGTTTTCTCTACCTACATAACTTGGCAGCTATTTAAATTTCAATTGTTTTGTCGGAATTTGAACTTGGCATTTTTACATTTATGTTTTTGATGGGGTAAAATAAACACCCAAGAACCAGGACAAATTAAAAAAGGCCATTTACCAATTTGCCCTGGCTGGGAATCGAACCCAGAACCTCCGAGTGACGGACTAACGTGTTAAGGAATCGCCACGGAGGTCGACTAATAAATTAAAAAAGTAATAAATTTTACGCAAGATTCGAATACCTATAACTTGGATTTTTTAGAAAGTGCTATATGAATTTCACATATATTTAAACTCGCTTTTTAAATAAACGTCTTGCATTCACGCACACTCGCAAACTACTGTATTTTCGACTTTACTTTTTCTACTGAAAGCCTGTCTACTAAAGTGTTAAGTACATTATAATGACGTCTGCCAAGGCCTTAATTCAGAAATAATAATTCAAACAAAATAATTATTTGATTTGATTGATTTGAAAATTTTATTTTATTTTATTTATTTTATTTTATTTATTCAAGTACACTTGGAAATTTACAAACATACACTTAAAAAAAAATAAGGAAAACATAGTACTTAGGTGCTACTTATTTCTAAAGAAATTTCTTCCAGTAGACCCGCGAGAGGAAATGGGAAAAAAAGAGGTAATTGGCGTGTACCTACAATACAAAACTAAATAAATAAATAGACAAGATATATACCTACATAAATATACTTACATAAATACATAAATAAATATATATTCATAAAGCATATATACAATAAATACATATGTTAATATTTCTAAATATATTAGGATGATAAATACAGATAGTGATCTTTTACTCGTTTCTTGAACGTCGTTATGGTTTTAGACTCTCGAATGCTCGGTGGTAGCTGATTCCATAGCCTAACTGCCTGCACGGAAAAGGAGTGAGTATAGGTAGTGGTGCTATGTGTTGGGAAATGAAGGATGGATTTACGGGCAGATCTACAAGGAGCGTCGGCAGAACGTGCGAAAGAAAACCGTTCACGCAAATAAGGAGGATATGAGGGATTGTACAGGACGTTGAAGAGGAGGCAAAGGATTCTAGTGTTCCGGCGAAGACGGATGGGGAGCCACTTGAGTTGTTTGCGAAAGTCAGAGACGTGGTCAAATTTCCTTAAGCCAAAGATAAAACGAATACACAAATTCTGCAAACGTTCAAGCTTAGTAAGAAGCTCTTCTGTAGCGTCAAGGAAACAGGCATCAGCATAGTCTAGAAGTGGGAGTAATAAGGAATGACAGAGGGAGACTTTAGTTTGAAATGGCAAGAAATTTTGAAGACATTTTAGAGAGTGAAGTGAATAATGTAACTTACGGCTAATTTCGGAAATATGAGCAGTCCAACTTAAGGTTCTGTCCATAATAACCCCTAAGTTTTTAGCAGAATCAGTGTATGCTATTGGAGAGCCATCAAGATATAAAGGAGACAATGAACATAAGTTAATGGTTCTCTGATAATAACTACTACCAATAAGCATAGCCTGAGACTTTTTGGGATTAACTTTAAGACCAAAAGACTGGGCCCACTCGCTGACCTGGCGCAAGTCATCGTTTATAGCAGCAATAGCTGCATCTAAATCAGATACAGGGAAATGCCTGTAAAGCTGAAGGTCGTCTGCGTAGAGATGAAAGTTACAGGAAAGAAGAAAAGTGACAGAATTTATAAATATTGAGAAGAGCAACGGAGAAAGGACACCGCCCTGAGGAACACCCGCACTGAGATCACACCATTCAGAAAGAGACTCACCGAAGCGAACACACTGCGAGCGGTCTCGAAGGTAGGAATCAAACCACGTTAAGGCAGACGAAGAGACGTTAATAGATTGAAGGATCCCAAGAAGGATATCAAAGTCAACAGAATTAAAGGCGCTACTAAAGTCAAGAAGAACAAGGAGTGTTAGAGATTTGCAATCAATAGCCCAGCGGATATCATCTGTAACTTTGAGCAAAGCAGTCACCATACTGTGACCTGCTCGAAAGCCAGATTGAAATGAACTAAGGATATTGTTAGATGATAAAAAAGTTGACAGTTGGTTATGGGAAATTAGCTCAAGAATTTTTGAGAGATAGGGCAAAATAGAAATGGGTCTAAGGTCAGAAACAGAAGAAGGGTTACTAGTTTTAGGTAATGGAATGACTTGAGCTGATTTCCAGGATTAATAAGTATCGCGGACTGGAAGTCTTGACGAAAAGAAAAAAGTAAGCTGTATACTAATTCTACGTTACAATTTATGATAACCTACATCTATTGTCCCGTTTACACATTATTAACTCTATGCATTTTCAGCTTGACATTTTTTTCCCCTAGCGGGAAAATTTTGCATATTTCAGAGCCAAATCCGACCACGTGGCTTTGTGCATACCGTCCTTAAATTATCCAAAAATAATGGACCCATATTTTATCGAAGAAGTAAAAATTTACAAATATAATAATAATAATAACACCTACTGAACCTGATTTACATCAACTGGCTGATCTCACAGAAACTATTACGGAAGACATCAAAATGGAATTTGGCATCAATAAATGTAAAGTTAATACATTTAAAGCAGGACAGAAGTATCAACACTGCCTCAATCTAAATACTGGCGAACAAATAGAACCCTTAGAAGCGAATGACGCTTACAAATATTTAGCGTATCACCAATCACAGCAAATACACCATAAAGAAATTAAAACTACACTTACAACTAAGTTTAAACACCATCTTAATACAATTTTAAATTCACATGTACTTCTATTCAAATGTACTTCTGGAGCATTGCTCTATACGGCTGTGAGACGTGGACACTAATGAAGAAGGAAACGAAAAGGTTGGAAGCATTTGAGATGTGGTGCTGGAGAAGGTTAGAAAGGACTAATTGGAAGGATAAAGTAACAAATGTAGAAGTCTTAAATAGAGTAGGTGAAAAGAGACACATACTCGAGGTAATCGGAAATAGGCGAGGCAATATGTTAAGGCACTTGATACGACATGATAATGTTATGCGAATTATAATAGAAGGCAAAATAGACGGAAGGAGGGGAAGAGAAAAGCCAAGGCACAGCTATATGAAGCAAGTCAAGGAAAAGGTGATAGCAGTGTCATACCAAGATGTCAAGATGTTGGCGGAAGATAGAACAGGATGGAAGAAACTCCACCGATAAGAGCGTCGCTCTTAAATTTTGATGATGGTGATGATGTTATGTAAATGGTTGATAAATGTTGCTATGCTATTAAATATTTTTTTGACAGTCAGTAATAAATATGACATCAATTATATGTTGACTTAAATATGTAATTTGTGTAGGTAATACTACTAACTAAAACATGTTAGGTAATTTAGTAAATAGATTTAGATGTAAATTTTTGCATGCCTATTATAATGCTTTTAGGCATACTTTAGGATTGCAGACTAGATCGGCTCTTATATTTCTTTATGTGTTTTTAATATGGAAAGTGTGGTAATAAATATATAGATAAATAAATAAATAACAAATTCAAAACAAGAAATTTAATTTAATTTTTTTAAATAGCTACTTAATAATATTTTAATATTTCAGTACAAGAAAAAAAGGAGACAATAAATATGAAGAATAATGTTATACCCTCAAAGACTATTACGAAAAACTTTAATTTATCGGACAATGATATATATACTTGCAATGCGAAGGAGCAAGGGCAAGACGACTACCCGTCTTTATACAAAACACTATTTATAACAGTTAAAAAGCTAACAACAACAACAGAAATAACTGGTAAGTATCCGACGTTTGTTTATTCTATACCACTTTAGTCTTCCCGTGGATGTCGTAGAAGACTTAGGAAACACAAGCTAAACAAAGCTTATAAACATCAGTGAGACCTCTCCAACCCGTCTGACCAGCGTGGAGAGTGTAAGCCAAATCATCTGGCTGCTCTAGCCAAGTATGGCTGTGGTAGTACTCGGTGGGTAGTAAATAGAGGGTCGTGCTCCTGCAGTGGAGCAGTACGCCAGCACCATATTTCAAATGCTTCTATTTGTTTCTTTTCTTTTTGAGTCAAAGTCCATGCCTCGCAGCCATATAACGCAATAGTCCAGATATATATTTTTAGGAGCCGTTTTCGTGATGATTTTGGTATCTTTGCTGTCAGATGTTTTTTCTGTTTGACCGCTTGTTTAGCCATTGCAATTCTTGCAACTAAGGCTTGTGTAGAACGACCATCGGGTGTAGTAGGTACAAAACAACCCTTTTAAGACCACACAAAAACATTTAATTTCTGGTTACATTTTTCATTATATCTTGTAACTAATTAGGGTTCCGAACCCAAATTGTAAAAACAGGACCCTATTACTAAGACTCCACTGTCCGTTCGTCTTTAAACAGACTCCGAACTGGTGTTGGGAGATGTCTAGAAAATTGTGTTAGGTGGCGTTACTCCAAAAACGACAAATGCGAGTGTGGTGTTGTCCAATCAATGAACTACTTATTGTCATGCCCGTAATGCCCCACATCCTGCACAATACAAGACCTAAATAAGGCAAATGACCGGGGATGAGGGAATCGCTGTGGTCAAATACTGGTCAAGTTTGATTTATTTCAATTACAGATTAGCCTTTCGACTCGAGAAGAAGACTGTCCGCCCATCCGTCTGTCTATCTCTCACCAGACTGTATATCATGAACCGTGATAGCTAGATAGTTGAAATTTTTACAGATGATGTATTTCTGTTGCCGAATGGCGAATTTATTTTATTCGGTTTTTTGTAATAAAAAAATACTAAAAACAGAATAAAATAAACATTTAGGGGGGTTCCCATACAACAAACGTGTTTTTTTTTGGCGTCTAATATTGTATAGATAATGGTACGGAACTCTTATTGCGCGAGTAGGACTCGCACTTGGCCGGTTTTTATAAAATTGTTTTTTACAGAACGTTGGTGGTTAAAAAATACTCACAGAAAATCGTCGGTTGACTCTCGTCATATAGTCGGGAAAGGCCGACCAGTAGGGTTACTCCAAAAGCGGTACGCAAGACGTACGCAACTACGTATCCGCGATTCAGTGTCAAGCAAAGCAACGTTGAGCGTTAATATTTTCTTGTGAGACCTAATACAAGACAAATGTAATAATAAATAAACCCAATCTCGATGGGGTTGCGTCATTTTATTAAAGGGTTCCTATAGCCACCTTCCGGCTCCATCATCAGATCAGCTTACCTTCAATTTTTTTTTAAGGCGGCTTAGGGGTATAAGGCTAACAAGACGATACACGGAGTCCAGTGCTGCCCCCATTTGAAATAAACTATTAGTAAGGAAACGCAGATATCATTTAAAATTTAAAGCTACTAAAACATAGATATTCTTCAAACTATTTAATGAACCACTGTTTGCAGTTAAAAGTGAGAACGTTACAGCATTAGTTTGCATTTTTACGAAAAACGGCTTTTGGCAAAAACGCAAACTAAAGCTTAAGGCCGTACCTGAATTTTCCGGGGTCCAGTGCTGCCCCCATTTAAAATAAATCATTTCAAAGAAAACGGAGACATTATTTAAAATTTTGCTACTATCAATTCCTAGATAACCCTTCAAAGTATTTTATGAACTAATGTTTACAGTATATAGTGAGAACGTTAAGCTTTACTACGCACATTTGCGAAAAACGTTTTCGCAAATGTGCGTAAATAATGTCTTCGTTTTCTTTGAAATGATTTATTTTAAATGGGGGAAGCACTGGACCCCGGAAAATTCAGGTACGGCCTTAATCATAAAATAGTTTGAAGGGTTTTCTAGGTTTAACTAGCTTAAAATTTTAAATGATATCTCCGTTTCCTTACAAATAGTTTATTTCAAATGGGGGCAGCACTGGACTCCGTGTATCGTCTTAAGATGTTATTTCACCTTCTATACAATAACACTACACTATTGCAGACATGGACAGTACATTGGCTGTGACTGACTCTACAGTAAATACTGACGAGGAAAGAACTACGACAAAGTGTAATGAATCATCGACAAGTAAGTATATTTTTAGAAATCATCAACCTGTGACGCAGCATTCGACGAGCCGCCGACGCCGCACACATATACCAGAGAAACTTTCCGTTACGCACACAACGACAAACGATGCGAGCCGCGTAGGTACTTGCTTACTACTTGCTTGTTAGACTGCTTCCCCCACCAGGCTCCCCACCGCCGGCCGATCGGCGGCCGGCTATATAAACCCAAGCGCGGCCATTAGCGGCAGATACTAGCTCGAGTATCTCACCCGGATCGCCGAGAGCACCCTTCTCGGGACGATTCGGGACTTCCTCCATTCCCACTCTTCCTATCCCCCCGGATCGCCGAGAGCACCTTCTCGGGACGGTTCAGGACTCCGACCCCCTCTCTCAACCCTGTTGTCTAGGGCGTCCGCGACACCCCCCCTCACACGGGTGTTAGGGCTGTGGTTAGGGCAAAGAATATATACACTACGCGAAAAGAAACGACGCTGCGGTTTTTACGACCAGCATGAACGCGAAGCACGCCACGAAGAAGCTCCAAACGACCTTAGATGCCCTGCCTGACTGGCTCTCCAAATGGAGGTTGTCGGTGAACGTCGGCAAGACGCAGGCACTCATATCGGGACGCACCAACCCGCCGCCGCCCTTGAAACTCTTCGGGGAAGACATACCGTGGCAGCAGCACGTCAAGTACCTGGGGGTACACATCGACAGGCGCCTACGCTTGAAGGACCACGTCGACGGGACGGTGGCAACAGCAAAGGTCGCCCGGGAGAAGCTCTGTCCGGTGCTTTCCTCCAGCCTCCCTCTACGGACGCGGCTCGGGATCTACAAAACTTACGTGAGATCCCGCTTCACATACGCGGCCCCTGCGTGGTACGCATTTTGCTCGGAGACCAACAAGCGTCGACTCCGAGCCCAAGAGAACCTCAGTCTCCGAGCAGCCGTCGGGGCTCCGCGTTACGTGAGGAATGCCGTCATCCACCGAGACCTGGAGTGGGAAGGCCTGGACGCCTTCGTCTCCCGCTTGGCGACGGCCATGTACTCAAAGGCGGACCGCTCGGCGCACCCCCACCTTAGGGGGATCGCGCCTCTGCACGCCCGCCCGCCAGACAGCAAGTACAGGCCTTCGCCCAGAGATGCCTTCATCCCGTTGCCACCTGAAAAAGGCGCCGCCCAAGCAGTGGTGCCTGACCAGAACCCCCAGGACTAGGAAGACTTGACGTGGCCGCCACGGCCACACCCAGTGACCCGCCTGTAGATGCAGGCGGCGGAAGCAAGTCGCTGAAGAGGATCACAATCCTGAGCAGCAACCCCGCTTCTGCCGAAAGGCAGAGGTAGAGAAGAGCCCTTGAAGAAACGACACTTAAGGATGTGTGCACTTTGTTACTATTGGTATAGTTGGTTTAATATCCCACTTCTCCCGGTAGGCTACCTCATAGACTTTCAGACCCTCGTCATACTAGGTCGGTAACGGGGGTCTGCTCATTTTCTGTTAGTGCCAAGTGTCCAGGGTTCGATTCCCTCAGAACACTTCATTACAAGCCTAACTACATAATTTAAATATAACTAGTAGAATGGACGGAAAATAAAGAGGACTTTCTTCATACTTTGAAGCGAAATTCAACTTTTAGTTTATATGTTGTAGCTAGATGGAGCTACTGGTTGGAAAGAAGGTAGTCGTCACAGCGGCGACACTCCCTGTACGTGAGAGTTGGAACGCCGGTGACCTTGAGTTTGGAGCTCGTAACGCTAGGGTTGATACCGAACTGAAATGGAGTATCGTGCGGTGCGTGAGAGAGACGCGAACTAGGTACCAGCCCTCGGCTTAAGCACATCCAGCCACCCTAACATAGCCGCAAGCGATTTTACGTGCACACATGCCTAAGTGTCGTTTCTTTTCACGTAGGTAGTGTATATATATTCTTTGGTTTCGTAGTGGTGCCGCTTAATTTTGTAAAGATGGCGGTATAAGCGTTAATTTTCTACGAATAAATAAGCACAATCTCTGATGTTTCTTGGATACCGTCAGCCTAAGTACCCAACAGCCTTTGTATAGCTAGCGGATGAGATAGTAGCGACATCTAGAAATAATATTAGTTGTTAGTGCTATTTCACCCCCTTAGGGATGGAATTTTCAAAAACTAATAAATGCATTATTATTTTCTACTAACTGCTGAAATACATTAAAAATTTCATGTGTCTCACTTTAAAAATTACGAAGTAAACTGCCAACCCCCTTCAGGATGGAATTTCCAAAAATCCTTTCTTAGCGGACGTCTCCTAGTCACAATCTACCTTCCTGCCAAATTTCATCTTCATTGGCGAAATAGCTTTCGAGATTTCGTGATGAGGGAGTGATTTTTGCTTTTAGATACAGGATCTAACGAAATATACTGAAACTATCTTAAGGGTGAATTCAGTTCATGATACTGAACAACTTTCTCCAAGAAACATATATCGAAATATAAAAAATAATTTTTGGTTTCCCATACAAGTTGAACAGCTGATCTGAGTTTGTGTGGAAAGCAAAAAAATATTTTTCATATTTCGATATGTTCCTTGGGAAAAGTTGTTTAGTTCGAGAAATCGGGTAACAAACATAATTAAAAAAAAACAGTGGCAGTGCCGACAGAAGTGAAAACTTAAACTAGTTGGTGTCGGTTTTGGTAACAGGGTCGCGAGTTCAATGAACTTAAAAAATGCCCAACGCGCTTGTAGAAGTTTACACTTTTTTGAAGTCGGTTAATAAACAAGGACGTTGCGTCTACTTCACAGTTACTGGATGTTTTTGATTCAAATTTTTTTAGGGTTCCGTACAAAGAATGAAACAACGGAACCCTTATAGGATCACTCGTGCGTCTGTCTGTCCGTCCGTCTGTCACAGCCAATTTGCTCCGAATCTACTGGACCGAATCAGGTGAAATTTGGTAGGGTGGTGTAATCCTATGACCCAAACACATATACATGTGCAAAGTAAATAAATATTTTTTTTTAAAATAAGGGTCATTTTCGGGGGATAAATTAGTAAAAAAAACGACGGGTTGCACTCCGGGAGTGCCGGCAGAAGTAAAAACTTGAATATTAACGTTGTGCATTTTTGATATTTTGGAATGGTTAGGGAATAATTTTGCATGAATTGCTTTAATTATAAGTATAAAAGTACTATCATTTATGTGGTAGAATACAATATTTATTTATTGCGCTATCGTACACAAACATGACAATTTATATTACATTAAAAAGTTTATCTCTCAGCTAAACGAAACAGCAGGCGCAGGCATACATTTTCGTCGCGCCGTAGAAAGAGAGGGGGATACTTCCTCTCCTACGCTGCGCCGGCTGTCTACTCTCCATCCGTCTTACGAATTTTCGATCAGGACGCGTGTCCTGACGCGAGTTTAACATTTTATACCCATTACAAAAAAAGTGCACAACGCCGCTAAAGAAGATTTCACTTCAAAAAAAAGTTTTGCAAACCATACTGTGTCATACATCAAATGAAAGGGGCTCGTTATGAGGATCTCAAATATAATTAGAAAATAAATAGTTTTGATTTTATTCATGAAAGAAGACGAAAATTGACCAAAAAAATACGAAATATAGTTCACGGAACCCTCTCCACGCGAGTTTAACTCGCACTTAGCCGGTTTTATTTTTTAAAGCTTTTGTTTTAATAAACATATCAGCCTTATCGTAGACCTAAAACATGCTTACATCAAATAGAGTTACTGTTGCGCAGCCGCTGCTAGTTTATAACGCAATTGCTCCATCCGAAGAAGATTGGCTCCGATAACAAGCACGATATAACGCCAATATCAAATTTATTCCAATTCAGGCTGCTCAACACTAACTGTCTTTCCCTTCCATTTCGTACACATTCTAACAGCAAGTGTTGTTTATCTTCTAGAGTGCCAAATACACTACAATTTGGAGAATCGACTTTATTCATTAAAAATGCAAACTTTGCTAGTGGCATATGTCCGGAGCGAAGTCTAACGGCCAGTTTAATAAAAAACCTACTTAATTTTCTACCTAAAAACCACGGAGTCCGGAATGGTTGACATTGCAAGACTCTGTACCAAATACCTTTTTCCCTAGACCTTTCATCAAAATATAATTGCCAATTATTAAAAATATTTAAGTTTTTGTAAGTTGACATAATTTCCGAATAATGAGGCTTAATAACAAATTCGTTTCCGTTGACTGCTCCATGTTTTGCCAATTTGTCCACCACTTCATTTCCGTTTCTATGTGGCCTGGGACCCATTGCAACCTCAGCTCAATGCCGGTTTGCATACAAGTATGTATTTTGGATGTTTTTAAAGCCAAGTATACATTTTAGTATTTCAGGTACCTAGTATAGCGCTTGGCTTCGGCGCGTGCTGCTTGCTGATGCTGCTGAGTGTCCCGCTGCTGCGGCGGTACATCGCCTGCCGCCGACCGCAGCAGCTGCCGCGCTCGCGACTTGACACGCCGCCCCCAGAGCCCGACTACTTCACGCCGGTGTACGAGTGGAGACGACCATCTGAGAGGCATTGAAACACTTACCCTCATACAGAGGCGAATAAGGGTCAATTCATGCTAGTGCAGAGTCGAAGCGCATTGAAGCGTCACGTTCATGGAAAATTCACCCTTATCTCTACTACGTAATGCAAATACAGTAGAAGAAATAAGGAAAAAAAGTCGTTGGATGCGCTCAGACGAGAGAATCCCGTCAAATGCACGCGTCTTCTTTTTATCTCTGAAGAAATTTGTGATTACTTTGTGGAGATAAGGGTGAATTTTCTATGTTATCTTTCAAGTTGACGCTTCGACTAAGCTAATATGAATTGGCAGCGCCCTAGACTATCACCTAATGGGCGCCCCTCTAGGTAGCGGCCATGTTATAAATTGTAACTAAGTAGTACTGGTAATAGTAAAACTGGTAAATTTTCACCAGTTATGTATTATTATGACCACAATAACAACAAAAACTAAAAATAAAAAAAAGTTAAAAATTAAAGGGGCTCGTCATACAAGAAACGTGTTTCTTCAGCGTTTTAAAACATTGTACGGTGGTACGGAACCCTTCATGTACGAGTCCGACTCGCACTTGCCCGTTTATTTTTTGAAATGGGGGGGCTTGTGTTTATCTAAATTAAAAGTGTGTGATTAAACAAATTTGAAAAATTAATTTAGATATTGTTCTGAGTTGAATTTCTTTTTCTTAAAGTGCCTCTCCAACTAATGAAGGTCGGCAATCAGCTTGGCGTAGTCCTCCCTACGGTCCTCCTTGCTTTTATCTAGCAGGAAGCACCGCGGCACTGGCTGCCGCCGCCAAGAGGCGCGCGCAGGCGCAGGTGAGGTTGACATTTGGGCCGGTATAGACGTTAATACCGATCTCCCCTTACTCCCCTTGAAATGAGTTGAATTTACACACTTCTAAATACATAGTGTTATTATTCTATTGAATTATATTATCACAAGAATTTTTAGTATTTAAGTTTATTTTATTTTTGTTAGTTTGTAAGACCATAGTAGTGTTTTGTTATATTACTAACCTAATTTTATATTGCATGTTTCCAAAGAAAAAAATACTATAATTATTACTTACATAATATTTTAAAATTTAATTAGGATTTTAGGTACCTAACTTAAATTTAAATGCCTTAAATATTTAGAAATGAAATATTTGTTACAAATATTACGTTTTATTTAAAGTTTATAGTACAAATAAACATGACGGAATAAAATAAATGGATATCGATATCCATGTATTTGAATAGGGAGTTATACAGGTGACTTTTTAAACACCAGCCAAATATTTGGAGCAAGTTCAGTCCATGATACTGAACTACTTTCTATAAAAAAGTTATTAAGGCGAGATGGATTCAGAGCCCGCTAAACTGTACGTGTTTTTGAAACATCACTGTAATTAAACGAATACAGTTTCTTTCTCGAAAATTTTACATCAGAATTTTAAGGCTTTTCTACAGACACCCACAATATCCAAAACACGACTGAGCATTATTGTCTCGATAGAAAAAAATAACGAACATACTTCTAAAATTCCCTACATTTACCTTTAAAAAAGATATAAGTAACTACTTTACCATCATCATCATCCCAGCCCTTCTTCCGCCCACTGCTGAGCATAGGCCTCTCTTCGTCGACGTCACCCATCTCGGTCCTGTGCTGCTCTCATCCAGGTGCGACCCGCGACTTTGGTTATATCGTCAACCCATCGCATAGGCGGACGCCCGACGCTTCTCTCACCCGTTCTGGGCCACCATTCGGTCAGAGCCTTGCTCCACCTGCCATCACTCCGTCGGGCCAGGTGTCCTGCCCAGTTCCACTTTAAGTTCATCACCGTTATACCAACGTCTTGTACTTTAGTACGTTATCGGATTACGGTGTTAGGAACTCGATCCAGCAACCTGATGCCAAGCATAGCGCGCTCCATGGCTCTCTGTGCGACTCTCAGTTTGTGCACAGCCTCCTTCGTGATCGTCCATGTCTCAGCACCGTACGTCATAGTGGGCAGGACACACTGGTTGTATAGGCGGGTCTTCAGGCATTGTGGAGTGTCGGCCGATTTCAATACGTCATGCAGTCTATTGAATGCCGCCCATCCAAGCTGTATTCGCCTATCGATCTCCTTGTTTTGGTTTTTATTCTTCTCTTTTTTCTTGTTTTTGTTGTTTCCTTTCCTTTTCTTCTTGCTTGCTAACTTTTTTAAGGATAAAATATGTCCAAGGTAAACATATTCATCGACTTTCTCCAAACTCTCGTCTCCAACTGAAACAGTTGGATTCGAGAATCCGGGGGCATTTGACATTATCTTTGTCTTGGACATATTCATCCTCAGTCCTACTTTCATGGAAGCTTCATAAAGGCTGTGTAGCATCTTTTGGAGATCTTCTATGTTATTTGCGAATATAACTAGGTCGTCTGCGAATCTCAAGTGAGACAAGTAGACACCATTGATGTTAATCCCTACTTTATCCCATTCAAGCGTTTTCACAATGTCTTCCAAGGCAGCCGTGAAAAGCTTGGGTGAATCAACATATCGTGTGTCAATCTGGCAGCGATGGAGAGAGTCAAACACAGCCCAGTGCTCGACACTGTCGAAAGCTTTTTCGTAGTCAACAAAAGCCATGCACAGGGGCTGGTTGAACTCTCGACTCTTCTCCATCAACTGCTTAACCGTATGGTCGGTAGTTGAAAACCCACTCCGAAAGACGGCCTGCTCAGGTGGTTGGCATTCATCTAGCTGTTTAGTTAACCTATTGCATAGAACCTTCGTGAACGTTTTATATATGGCACTCAGGAGGCTGATAGGGCGGTAGTTGGCTAATTTTGTGTTATCTCCTTTCTTATGTATGATGATAACAACGGCGTTTTTCCAACAATTAGGGGTACAGGTACCAGTCAGGACTTCGTACAATCACTACTTTATACAATCACATTTTTATATGAAAATTATACCAAAAAATAGATAATCTAAATTACAAGTTAATTTCGCTACACAAAAAAATATAAATATAATGCAAAAAATATAATAAATAAAACACAGCGAAATATCGTAGAGCACGGCTCCGGGCCTTTGTTCACTCTCGACGAATATTTATTGCACTGTTTTATATTTATTATTTATTTTATATTATCATCATCGTCATCATCCCAGCCCTTCTTCCGCCCACTGCTGAGCATAGGCCTCTCTCCGTCGACGCCACCCATCTCGGTCCTGTGCTGCTCTCATCCAGGTGCGACGCGCGTTTTCTATACTAATATTATAAGGAGGAAAGATTTGTACCTATTTTTGTATGTTTGTAATGAATAGGCTCAAAAAGTACTGGGCCGATTTAAAAAATTCTTTCACCGTTGGAAAGCTACACTATTCCCGAGTGACATAGGCTATGTGTGTACCACGAGCGAAGCCGGGGTGGACTGCTAGTATATTAAATTTATATTTTTTTAAAAGGTAAATTTAAGCAATTTTAGAGGTATATTTGTGTTTTTTTTTCTATCAAGCCAAAATGTTCAATCATTTTTTAGATATTGTGGCGTCTGTAGAAAATCCTTAGGATTCTCATGTAAATTTTTTGAGGAATAAACTGTAGCAGTTTAATTATAATTACAGTGATTTTTCAAAAACACGCACAGTATACCGAGCTCACTGATCACGGACTGAACTTGCCCTAAAAATGTTGCCGGTGTTTCAAAAGTAACCCTGTATACATAACATTGTATTAATTTATATTTTTTATAACCATTTATTAAATAACTTTGTAGTTTTTTTGTTGATATCTTATGTACCTAACCAACATTATTTTAAATTACTTAATTAAAATTAAATTATGTGTTGACAATTTGTATTCAGTCTTCTGGTCACAGGAATCAAAATGATATTAATTATACAATAATAATAATTATAATTCCCTCTGCACCATTCCACCATCGGACAACACGACGTGGACAGGGATTTCAACCATTTGTGGTTGATATTCCTCCTCATTGTACCTCTCGTTTCGCCTCCTCCTTCATTGTGCGAACCGCTAAGGTGTGGAATTCCCTCCCTGCGTCGATGTTTCCCCATACATATGATTTAGGGATTTTCAAGGCAAGAGTGAATAGGCATTTTTTGAGCCTGCGTGTTACACCTTAGACCTCATCTTAGCTTCCCATCAGGCTAGATAGAGGTCAAACGCACTCAAATCTCTAATAAAAAATAAATAAAAAATACAACGTCCATATACACGCATCCGCGTTTAAGTATGCGTGGTGACAAAACGGAACGGATTGCCACAGAGATATGGGAGTTATATAACAAACTATGTAGAGATAGATTCCACGATGAAGTGTCAAAAGTGGTATCCTGCCTTTTCGCAGAAAATGGTTTGGCCGATTATCACTCGCCAACCAACATCACCTATTTTTCACTTTGACAACAAACGATTATCAATTTTTTGTATGACAACGTTTCATTTGGTAGGATTATTGTTAAGCTGATTATTATAATGACACAAAACGTTTGGGGCATTTATTATTGGGCAAGTCTTTTACTAGGCTAAACAACTATTAGATGAATAACGTTTCGTTAGTGTAACAGTTCCCTTTTCTTACATTGATAAATAAAAAAATAATTTTACATGCATTTTTTATTTAAGAATCTCAAACATAATCTTAAACCTGTTTGACCAAAAACGTTAGGGCAAACCTATAGGTAAGGTTATATTAGAACGCTAGGTCAGTTCTATCAATTTTACTAAGTTAGGGCAAACCTATAGGTTAGGTTATGTTAGAAGTGCGACCAACACACGCTCGAGCCGAGCGAGCAAAGTGAGTGTGCCGCGAGAGCGGCCGGCAAGTTCTATCCATTTTACTAGGTTACCTTAACCTTTAGGTTAACCCATAGGTATATAGCAGTGAAAGTATTTGGTATGCTGCTATGTATTTATTTATATATTAACAATGAGTTATTGCACTGTTTTGATATAAAATAATTAATAAAATATATGCAAGGGAATTTTCCGTGACGGCCGATTTGACAGGTTCGATATGAAGGGGGCCATCCATGCGCGCGCACTGTTAGACGTGCGCTCGACGATGCCGTCATCTCTATGAGATTATTTACAAAGAAGGTTGGCGTACGGCAGGTCCGATACTCCACATTACTCCCCCGCTGAGACCGGTTCACGGTCGATAGTGCTGAAGATGAGAGGGGAATCTGACTACACGTCCGCTCCTTGTCCGTGGAGAATCCTTTTCTTCAGGAGCTGAAGAAGGATGGACGGTTGTCCTGTTTGAAGTTTTATTATCATCTAAAGTAAGATACGCTGGCTTCAGTCTGTCTACAGTGACAGTAATTTCTTTGCCCTGGACTTCAATTTTGTAGGCTTTGGCTCCTCTGTGCAGTACCTTATATGTGCCGACGTATGGCGATTCAAGGGCTCGTCTTTCAGGGCCCCGGCGTAGAAATACGTAATCCGACGTATGTATGTCCTTTGGCACGTAGAAAGTTTTGTTGCCGTGATTTGATGTAGGCACAGGAGACAATCCAGTCATGTGTTTCCTTAGGCGTGACACGTAGTCCACAGGATCCAGATGACTGGCTGAAGATGGAGTAAAGAATTGCCCAGGTAGTCTCAGAGGCTCGCCGTAGACCATCTCAGCAGCCGACGCGCCGAGGTCTTCCTTCCAAGCTGCTCGTATGCCCAACAGCACAAGAGGGAGGGTTTCTGTCCACTGCGGGTTGTTGTGGCACATGATGGCTGCCTTCAGCTGGCGATGGAGACGCTCCACCAGTCCATTGCACTGCGCATGGTAGGCAGTGGTGGGGCGATGTTCTGCACCAATCAGTCGCGAAATGGCTTGAAATAGGTGTGACTGGAACTGCTGTCCTCTGTCGGTAGTGATGGTGGAAGGACAACCATGGCGCGATATCCAGTTGGATAAAAAGGCACTGGCACAAGTTTCTGCAGTGATGTCCGCCAGGGGATAGGCGTCAGGCCAGCGGGAAAAACGGTCGACGACGGTGAGGTAATATTTTTACCCTTTGGAAAAGGATAAAGGACCAATGAGATCAAGATGAACGTGGGAAAAACGTTCTGAAGGTACAGGAAAAGTTTGAAAAGGGGAAGAGAGATGACGGGAGATCTTGCTTCGTTGGCAATCTGTGCATTGCTGAGTCCAGCGGGTGCAGTCCTTGCGCAACCCAGGCCAAATGAAGCGTTCGGCGATGAGTTGAGCGGTTGCCTTGGTTCCGGGGTGGCTCAAACCGTGCATCTTCTCGAAGACTTTCCTGCGGTAGGAAGGGGTTAGGTATGGACGTGGGTGATTTAATGAGATGTCGCAGTATAAATTGTTCTCAGGCAGTTTCTTGAGGATGAGGGATGATTTCTGCCTTAACAGGTCTTGCAGTTCAGGGTCTTGCTCCTGATCTCTTGCAAGATCTGCGAAGTTGATGAAAGATGAAATTTGTTCAATGCGGGACATAGCGTCAGCGACGACATTGTCAGAACCGGATATGAATTTGATGTCAGTGGTGAATTGTGAAATGTAATCGAGGTATCTGAACTGTCTGGGTGAGCATCCGTCTCTTTTGGTGGTGAAAGCGAATGTGATGGGTTTATGATCTGTGTAAACCGTGAACACTCTAGCTTCCAGCATGTACTTGAAGTATCGGATGCCTTCGTAAATAGCCAACAACTCTCGATCATATGGGCTATACTTCTTTTGTGATGACGAAAGTTTGCGGGAAAAGAAACCGAGAGGCTCCCAGCTGCCGTTGTTGTTCTGCTGCAAAACTGCACCAATGGCTCCGTCGGATGCATCAGTGAACAATGCCAGTTCTTTGTTGACATCTGGATGTGCAAGAAGTGCAGCTTGAGATAGGCAGTTTTTGCAAGCGTTGAAAGCTGATAACATTTCTTCCGTCATGTTAATGGGAGTAGCTCCTTTGATATTGCCAGTGAGGGCTTTGTCGAGCGGTGCTTGAAGTTCAGCAGCTTTTGGTACGAATCTGCGATAGTAATTGAACATGCCCAAGAAACGTCGAAGTTGTTTAGCTGTTGACGGAGGAGGATAGGCTTGTATACTTTCTACCTTTTCTGTTAAGGGCTTGATACCATCTGTGGAAACAGAATATCCTAGGAACTGTATTTCCTCAACGCCAAAAACGCACTTGGACACGTTAATCAGTAAGCCGTAGTCCTTGAAACGCTCGAACAAGATTTCCAGGTGTTGGAGGTGTTCCTCTTCAGACCTGCTAAAGATCAAGGTGTCGTCCAAATATCCGTACGCGAAATCCAAGCCTTGCAGTACTTCATCGATGAACCTTTGAAAGGTTTGAGCTGCGTTTCGTAGACCAAATGTCATGTACGGAAATTCGAAGAGCCCGAACGGTGTTGTGATGGCATTTTTCGAAATATCAGCTTCTTCGACTGGGATCTGATTATACGCCTTGATCATGTCAATTTTCGAGAAGATCTTGGCACCTGACAGCTGGTAAGTGAAGTCGTTGATGTGCCTAATTGGGTAGCGGTCTGCAATTGTTCTCGCATTGAGAGCACGGTAATCACCGCATGGGCGCCAGCCATCGTCTTTCTTACGAGCGAGATGAAGTGGGGACGACCATGAGCTTTCCGAACGTCGTGCTGTTCCATTCTGCAACATAGCATCAAACTCCTGCTTTGCGATTTTTAGGCGATCAGGGGCCAATCTGCGAGGACGAGCTGCCACTGGAGGTCCTGGAGTCGTGCGGATGTGATGTTTAGTATTGTGCTTGGGTTCTGTGGGCCTACCTGCTGGCGTGGTGAGGGTTGGGTACTGCTTCAGCAAGTCCAGGTATTTGGAGTCACCGCTGATGGTCTTGACTGCTTCGGTCTCTGGCGAAGTGCTGTGACGACATGGGACTGTGATCCAAAACGTTGTGAGTCCGTCAACCAGTCGATGTTGTCGGCAGTCTACCAGAAGATTGTAGTGCTGTAAGAAGTCAACTCCTATGATGGGCCTGGATACCTCAGCCACGATGAAGCGCCAGCGGAAGTCTCTACGCAGGCCAAGATCAAGGCACAAATCCAGAAATCCGTACGTATTAATACGGGTGTTGTTCGCTGCATACAGCTCATACGTAGTACGAGGACGGAACCCTTTGGCCATCGATTTGGGGAATACGCAGAGGTCAGATCCTGTATCAATGAGGTACTCTTCCCGGGTCTTCCTGTCGACGACGAAGAGGCGGCCGTTTCCTTGCGGGCAGTCATTTGCCGCCACTAGTGGCTGCCGCTGGAGTTTTCCGGCTTTTTATATGCGCAGGGCGTTGTGCATTTGAAGGCCGCAGCACCAAACTTGCGGTGGTAAAAACATAGGCCATTACCACGTGACCGGGATCGCGAACTAGACCGATATTGTCTGAAGTTGGGCCGACTCTCTCGTGTGGCTAGCTGCTGTACTTGACTGCGCAGCTCCTCTATTTGCTTGGCCATTCTCTCCATTATACCTAAATACGGGTCAGCTGAAGAAGTCGTTGGTCTGACGTCACATACCTGGGAAGCGGGCGAGGCGATAGCGATTACTTTATCAGCCAAATCAGCTAATTTCTCTAGTGGTGAGTCGGTCTGCGACGCAATAATTGGCTGTATTTGCGAAGGTAAGCCATTACACCATACCGTGCGTATAAATTCGTCTGAGATTTGAGGGCCCGCCAGATGTCTTAAGTGCCTTAAGAACTGCGAAGGTTTACGATGGCCCATTTCTTCTTTATTCAGGAACTGTAAGATTTTTTCCTCTCTCGGGGCTGACATACGCTTCACCAACTCTCTCTTGAGCGTTTCGTATTTATTCTCTTTGGGCGGGTTCTCAATGACATCTGCGACTTCAACGGCATACTGATGTTCTAAGTAACTACACGCAGTATAAAATTTGGTAGTATCGGCTGTTATACCGGCTAATATGAATTGACCTTCTAATTGTGCGAACCATAGGTTTGGGCGGTCAGGCCAGAATAGCGGAATTTTGACGCCGACTTTAAATGTTTGTTGAAATGTACCTTGAGTTGGTTCAGCAGTTGGGATTCCAAAATTTTCATCCTTTTCCATCTTCGCGAAGTACGGTTGCGGTATCACGTCGGGGTCACCAATATAGCAGTGAAAGTATTTGGTATGCTGCTATGTATTTATTTATATATTAACAATGAGTTATTGCACTGTTTTGATATAAAATAATTAATAAAATATATGCAAGGGAATTTTCCGTGACGGCCGATTTGACAGGTTCGATATGAAGGGGGCCATCCATGCGCGCGCACTGTTAGACGTGCGCTCGACGATGCCGTCATCTCTATGAGATTATTTACAAAGAAGGTTGGCGTACGGCAGGTTCGATACTCCACAGGTAATTTAACATTTGGTAAACAATAAACGCTAACTGAAACATTTGCTACTTAAAAGTTGGCATTTTGAAAGGTGTCATTATAAAAAGCAGACCAAACATACAGTTGGCAACTGTGAGGTTGGGAAATAAAACATTATAAGAAAAGTTGTCAAATGAGTATTCTGCGAAATAAAGTTCTTCGAAACGTTAGTTGACAAGTGACAATCGGCCAAACCATTTTCTGCTAAAAGGCAGAAAACCCTTTGGATTGTCACATTGGCTGACCGTGCACTAAATAAACACCATACAGACAGTACTCTGTGCAGAGCTTGTATGGACGCTGAAGATACAGCCATCTCCTCTCGAGTTTGATGGCGTCGCACACATAAGATGGTTGCTGAAGCTGAGCTGGTTCAAGAACTGAGGCCGGCGCTGGCTCCCCATGCAAAAAGGGTCCCTACACTGGCATACATTACTACATTGAGGCCGTTCAAGTATAACGTAAGCACCAAAGGGTGGTGACGGAGTCTATGGTTTGCTTACTTTTGATAACATGGGGTCAGGACTTCAAATACGTCAGCAATATTTTAAAGTTATTTTTACATTTCTTGGCAATTTTGTAAGTTATATTTAAAACTAGCTGTGAAGGCATTTAATATATGATTATTCAGACAGTAAAATAATATCTAGGTACGAAAAATATACTTGCTCATTAAAAGAATAAAAATACTCCGCTAGTTGCCAACTAATATTTAAACGTCAAACGTCAAACGTCTAAACGTCAAAACAAATATGTTCTATGTGATTTTAATAAAAAACGCACGGCGTGACGTCATAGTTTCTTAGAGTCATTTAGCGCTCCGGAGTCTTAGAGTAAATTATCAGTTTTTCCGCATTAATAAATCTAAAATCACGCTTAAAATTAATATGATGAATGACAAGTGACATTATTTTACGACGTATTATTCTCTTATCATTACAAAATTATTTATTTTTGACCCTGGATGGCTACTACCCTATTCTGCTTACGTGAACGGTTCCATTGACACCGGGATCCGGGGACGGTCCCATTCAATGATTTGTAGTTTTAAAAATTATTTTCCATTCTGCGGCAATGTAAATGGAGCCTAATATAAGGCTCGCGCTACACTAAATTGGTAGCGACGTGACCACCCTATAGGTTGACTGGTAAAAAAGGCCCCGGGCCTTAAAGGTGAGTACCAAGCAGAAGTGGCGACCTCGTTTGAAATAAATTGTTAACCCGTAAATAAGTATGGTGAAAAATTCCATATTTCTCAATGTTAGGCACTACATAGCCCTTTAAATTATTTTATGAACTACCATTGAAAGTATTACATTAGTCCGTCTAGCTGTAAAAGTGACCACTTTTGGCGGAAGCGGGTTTTAAAGTTAGACGGACCAACAATAATAGTTTCAACGGCATATCATAAAATAATTTAAAGGGTTATCTAGTGCCTAACATTGAGAAATATAGAAATTTTCACCATATTTACGAGTTAACAATTTATTTCAAATGAGGGCGCCACTTATGCTTGGTATTCACCTTCAGGCCGTACCTGAATTTTCCGAGGTCCAGTGCTGCCCCCATTTAAAATAAATCATTTCAAAGAAAACGGAGACATCATTTAAAATGGCAGTCGCTAAGCTATGTCAGATGCCTTTAGGCAGCTTGAAAAATCTGACACCAGTGTTGGCCACTTACACACACGATAAACATAAACAAACATTTAAAATTTTGCTACTACCAAGTCCTAGATAACCCTTCAAAGTATTTTATGAACTACTGTTTACAGTTTAAGGCCGTACCTGAATTTTCCGGGGTCCAGTGCTGCCCCCATTTCAAATAAATCATTTAAAAAAAACGGAGACACAATTTAAAATTTTTCTACTATCAATTTCTAGATAACCCTTCAAAGTATTTTATGAACTACTGTTTACAGTTTATAATGAGAACATTAAGTTTTATTACGCACATTAGCCAAAAGTGGCCGTTTTTCGCAATTGTGCGTAGAAAAGCTTAACGTTCTCACTTTAAACTGTAAACAGTAGTTCATAAAATACTTTGAAGGGTTATCTAGGACTTGGTAGTTGCAAAATTTTAAATGATGTCTCCGTTTTCTTTGAAATGATTTATTTTAAATGGGGGCAGCACTGGACCCCGGAAAATTCAGGTACGGCCTTAAGTCCGTCTGTGACAATTTTGTAACAAAGTTAAATAAATAAAAAAAGTTTCTGCTAATTTTGTGTGACTCACCGGACACAATATATTTGAAGAATTAACACTTTTTAATTTTAATATTTTTTTCGGACACCATCAAATTATTTAAATTTTAGGTTTAAAATATGTAAAAAAAAGCGTTACTAAAAATATTTTAGAGTGGCTATGAATGCTGGTATAATACTGTGATTGTTGTAGGTTATATATTATTTAGGTTTGTTATGTTTGACAAAAAACTAATGACAAATGATCATTTTAAAAATAACATTACATAAACTAATCATTTGACAAACATTTAATTTTGCAAAATATTACTTTATAAGTAATCATTTGACAAAATACAGATTTCACAAATGTTTTACTTTGCAAATATTTCACATGTTAAACTATCATTCTAAAAAAAATCATTTGACCAAGTACTTCGTTTTAAGTTTCGTATGAGTACTAGTATTTATTCTGTGGTTTCGTCAAGGGCTACTACGTTACTACATAACCTGGGTGGTCGAAATGACTCTGCATGAACATTGTTGGCGGCTGCACCATTAATTAATAAATATATAAAGACAAATCACACAACATTACATAGCCCCAAAGTAAGTTCGAGACTTATGTTATGGGATATTAACTCAACGAAATTATATTTTATTACAAATACATATATAGATAAACATCCAAGACCCAGGTCAATCTGAAAAATATCATTTTCCATCTTGACCTGACCGGGGTTCGAACCCGGGACCTCCGGTAAGACAGCCTGGCATGATGACCACTAGGCCACAGAGGTCGTCAAACCATACCTACTCGTATCACTACGTGATCTTGAAGGTTTACATTACTTTGCATGAACACTGTTGGCGGCAAGGTAGCCCCCTATACTACAAGACCACCACGCACCATAACCTATGCTTCAAGATGTGTGGGTAGTCTTACTTTAGTAATATGCTTTACGTTATTTACCAATCTATATAAAATGATTAGTTTGTGAAATTGTGTTTCGATGTAATGAAATGTTATCTTTTAATTTATTTGTGAAATAAGTTATTTACAGAACGAATCATTTGGTGATAGATAACTTTATCGAATGAAAATGTATCTAACATTATCTATCAAATGAGAATTTGTGATTCGTTTTTTTTCAAATGAAAGGACACCATTATTTAGCCTATAGTCTATATTGAACTGATTATAGTACTAAGATTTTAAAAATAGTTTGGAAAATCCAAAAGTGCACGCCTCATAATCTCATTTTTCACAATTAAATTGATTTTGATTGTTTTATTGCTAACTTAAAACGAAGAAAAGTATGTGTCGGCTTTAACGCACGACTGGACATTATTTTTAACTTCCCGCTGAGAAAATTGAAAATTTTCAAAATTCGGGACGTTATTAGTTTCACCCCGTTTTTGAAAAGTCGAGTTTTCATCAGATCTCGACGTTTAAATCTCAGGAATCTTCCCTGACCACTCACGAGCAAGTGTCATGCACCCTATCCGTATGTGTGTGTGGGTGTGTATGTGACCCGCTTATAACTCTTGAACAACTAAACCGATCGGAACCAAACAAGTAGCTTTCCAAAGAGTTCTATACAACTCAGATTTCCTGTGAATTTAAACCGATTCGGACCGGTAGATTTTGAGAAATCTCAAAAAAACTAAGCAAAAACAAGAAAAAGACACAAGATCAATGTCAAGAAAAGTGTTACCACTGATTGTTCTTTTCATTCTCAATTAATTAATGCAAATTAAATAAAATATTAACTAACTTATCGCTTCTTTTACATTTATTCGTCTTTCTAAAACAAACAAAATTCAACATTCTTTATTCAAATTTCTTTTTACTTCTTTTTTTACTTGCCAGTTACACATTCGTACTCATCATACATAGGTATTAACTCTTTCAACAAACCTCACATCCAAAATTATTTTTAATATGTCACCTGTATTTTTATAATAATAATTACGATTAAACTACATTGAATTAGACCGTGATCTTCGAAAGGACTTAGTTTTGGATAATACTGAAGCGTATAAAAAAAATGGACTTGATCAGATAAGTTTTTCGGGAGTTATCGTGACCACGCCAGTTTCCATACATACAGACACACGGACGTCCACAAAATGATTTAAACATTGTTTTTATTTATTTAAAAGGCAAAATGTCTTTTAAAAATGTCATAAGTGTTGAAACTAGTGTTTTTCCTTGACATTTATGTGTAAATATTATTGTACAAGTGCGATAGAAAATAAATAGAGACACATTTAGTTAAAAAAATCACTTGATTTTTGTAAGGCGAGAGTAGAGCACTACCTCATGCGCTTCGCTTAATATGAGGCGTGCAATTTATTTTAATTTTAGTATTTGTTGTTATAGCGGACTTAGTCATACATAATCGGTGAATTTACGTATCTAGTTAATGCCATTACTAATAGTTCGCCGCGAACTTAGACCTCGAGATGTTTTTTAATATTTCTTTTTTATTTTATGAGGCGTGCAATAATAAGCCAAATCAACCAATGTGACTGTTGTCAAGATAATTTTATATGATTATATTTTAGTTACGTGATTTTTATAAATTCTAAGAGTAAAGTTTTTTTTTAATAATAAGTAATACTGAATCATACTATGTGACTGTTATAGATATTTTTGATGTGATTTAATTTTTTGATAAGATTTTGATTTTTATACTAAATATACTTTTTAAACAATACTTAATTTAATTTCATATTAAAATATTTTTTAATCATACATAATAGTACACAAATAAATCTAGTACAATATTTAGTATAGAAAAATACACGTCGATTTATTTGTCAAAAAGTCCGCCCCGAATCGTACCTGATGCAAAAGTGCCTTTAACACTTGCAGCATTCCCCCGCTGTATTGCAAGGGATATGCGTTGCGTCAGGTACGACTCGGCGCGAAGGTCAGTAAAACTAAACTACTAAACTTTTTAAATTATTTTCATTTTTTTTAAATATACTTACGAGTACTTACATTGTCTTCATAGCAGTTTATTAATGCCACTCTAAAATATTGTTGGTAACGCTTTTTTTCACATATTTAAAACTTTTTTATCGCTTCAATAATTTAATTTTGTCCGAATAAAATAAAAAAAAATAAAAATAAAAATAAAATTCTTTTATTTCAAGCTACAGTGGCCCATATCTTATTTTAAGTTACATCTGTCTCCTCGCACTATACTAGCGTACTCAACATGTAGTTCATTGTGTTTAATATACACTTCGGCATCCATTCTTCCATCTATCACTTTCAAGATTCCATTGGTGCTCCCACGCATTCTTCGCATCATGGAAGCAGACTTTTTGCGCATGATGGCATAAAAATCATCTATGCCAGCATCCGCAAACATGCCTGATGCACTACAAAATCGTGGGAGCCCCAACAGAGCCCTGAATGTGTTATTATATTGAATCCTCAGAGCACTGTAGGCTTTGGCAGTATAGTTGGTCCATAGTGCACACGTGTAAAAGCTTTGGCAATATGCTTGAAACAATGTTTTTTTAACTTCTGCGTTGCAACGAATAAATCTATGAGCCAACATATTTCCCTTTACCGACAGCGCTCTGCGTTCTCTTTCAACGTCCAAATTATCCTTCATATTTTCTGATAAGATATGCCCTAAATACTTAAACTGTGCAACACGTTTCAAAGGTACTCCATTCAGCATCAGTGGTGGAATATTAGATGGTTCTTTAATATTGCCTTTAAACAACATGAACTCACTTTTGCACTCATTATATTTTAAACCATGCTGCACAGCGTAAGTCTCACAAACTTGAAGTAGCTTTCTCAATCCACCCGGTGAAGGAGAAAGCAAAATCATATCATCGGCATAATTTATGTTGTTTACTGAAACACCATCGATCCTGCAACCAACATCCATATTGCTCAGTTCACAAATAAGTTCATTTATATATAAATTAAATAGCCTAGGTGAAGACAAACCACCTTGCCTTACACCACAATTCAGAGAATACTCATCCGAATGAGCGTTTGCCCATTTAACTACATTTTTTTGATTCTGATACCAATATGAGAAAAGACCAATAACTTCCGGGGATACGCCTGCCTTCATTAATTTATCCCATAGCAAATAATAGACCACAAGGTCAAATGCTTTAGACAAATCCAGGAAACAGGCATAAATTGGAGTCTTCCTTTTGACATAATAATTTGTCACATATTTCACTGTAATGACTGCACTTTCTGTGGAAAGATTTTCACGGAAACCAAACTGAGAGTCATGAAGTTTGATTTTATCTGCCAAAGTGACATCTAGTATTTTATCCAATATCTTTGCTAATATTGTCGCCAAAGATATTGGCCTGTAATTGTTTTTATCAGACATGTCCCCAGAAGCATTCTTTACAAGTGGTATTACAATAGTTCTCATTAAGCCAGGTGGTAAATATGAATGTCTAATACAGAATGTAAATAGCATAGACAGAACTCTGTATATGTGAGGCCCTGCATGCTGCAAATGCTCAATGCTGAGTCCGTCATGCCCTGGAGACTTTCCTCTTTTCATATTTTTTATTGCATTACGCACATCACTACTGGTTATTCTCAAAGGATTATCAATGGGAACAGACTCAGCATTGAACCCTTTAGATGGTTCAAGATTAGACTTCACCATAAAATGATCCCTGAAAATATTTGCAATACTTTGTGGATTGTCATTCCCATCCACATTTACAGGTAACTTAGTCTTACCATTAAGATCCCTAGTACTCTTCCAGAATTTACTGAAGTGCTTGGCTGAGTGTTGAGTGGCTAAAACATCCATTTTTATTTGCTCTTGGTTTTGCTGGCAATACTTTAATCTGGACTTAAATATCTTACGGCTTACATACATTTTGTCATGCACAGGACCTTGTGATGGTTTACCACTCATGCAATAAGCTTCGTAGTCTAAACGAGCCTGTTTATGGGCCCTTGCCACATGTTTATTCCAACCCATCAAGCACTTCCCCTTAAAAGATTTTTTATGAACTCTACTATGACTCTCCAGTGATGCTTGACTTAATGAGCTAACAATGCTATCATATAGTAAATCTATGACAGCTCTATGGGCCACATCCTTACACATATTGTCTGCACAACTATGTAACTCACTTGGGAAATCAATTAATTTTAGTTTTTCATTACATATTTTAAGATATTTTTCTTTTTCCTGTTGGGTTTTATTTCCCCATACTACCTTATTGACAGATTCACAAATTATAGAATATTTTTTATTATTTACATTAAGATTGCAATCAATAACAATAGGATAATGGTCTGACCAATATACACCATATAAAATTTCAACATAACTTACAGTGTCCCATGCCCGCTGGGTTGTTAAACAATGGTCCAACCAACGCTTACTTCCGGTTGCTGCACACACAAAAGTGTGTATGTCAGGCGACTGACCAAGTTTCTCCTTATCGGCACATAACCATTGCCTCTCCTTACAGAATTCTGTTAATTCTTTATCAAATGGTGTTAAAGGATGAGCATTGTAGTCGCCTAGCATATACACTGTCTCACAGTTACAATCCTCTACTACTGCATTAATAATAGCCAAACATTCTGTAAACATTGGTATACTCTCAGAGTTAGAATAGAAGGGCATGTATACATTAACAATTACTATTTCACGAGAGTCTGCCGTCACCGCCTTAATAGCTACGATTCGATCACTGTTACAATTAATAACTGACACTTGTTGAAAAGCGCTTTTCCGCCACAGTAACGCAATACCGCCATACAGACGCCCCCGTATGATATCCTTGGATGTGTCCATACCTGATTTAGCCGTAAAAGTAAAATCATCGTCCATTTCCCCAAGGAATGGCAGGTCTCCCGGCAGCAACCACGTCTCCTGCAGCGCCAGCACATCAGCTATCTTGCACAGATCCCGAACGTCTTGTATACTTCTTTTGACATTTTTACAATTAAAGCTAATAAATTTACTGATCTTCTGTTGTACTGGTACCATCTAACTTAGTTAATTTGTTCTTTACATGCTTGGTCTTGTCAAACGTTGATCGTTTCCTAAAATGTACAAACTGCCTGAACTTTACACCATCAGGCCAAAATTCGTCAGAGAGGAATAATTCCATTTTGTGTTTTGGCACCATGACTTTGAAAGCGTTGTACGGTCGATCCTCCTTCATACTGATTTTCTCCAATTCAACTTTCAACTTTGTTTTTGTTGCTATGTATTCAATAATATCCTTGTCAGTTACTTCTTTATTTACGTTAGAAATGAACACCGGCATTTTCACATCCGCTGCCTTGAAATTTGATGTGTCATCGGTCAAAGCTGTACCGGTTCGCCCAATGAAACGGTTTCTCAGTCTTCGGCGTTGCACTGTTATCCAGTCCTCGCTTGGTTCATTAGCTTTCCATTCGCCTTTTTTCAGTAAATCCGCCATTTCGAGTTGCGGCTGCGGCTGCATCGGTTTAGGACTCGGACACGGAGTTTCTTCAATGTTTATTTGTTGTATTTTTTTCTCAGTGACACTGACATTGACAATGGGTGCGTTCCGTTGACATTGCATTGCAGCTGCGTTCATATCACATGATGACGACTCCGCTTGTGGTACCGTTGTTCTATCATTTTCGACCAAGAGTGACGTTGACATTACACAGCTCTCAAAATCACGCTGGCATTTTGAACGTGAATGTGACTCTGACGTTTTACTCCCGTCAATGTCACGCTGCAACTTTTCGGACTCGACAGTTCTTTGCCTGAGCGAGCAGTTCGCTAGCTGTCCTTCTTCGCATGGTACATCGTTAAAAATGTCGTCACTTTTTTCGCTTACTACCTCCTCATTGTTTATATGAGATAGTCCTATCGGTCCACTATCTAACGCGTAGCCTCCTCGATTTCTTGTATTTACATACTGCGTGTGTCTTGAATGTTCCATCGAGATTAGTTTCAGATGTTCGATTTCCATTTGAATTTCTTGCAGTTGTTCTGTAGTGACAAAACGACCACCGAGACCAGCTATTTCGTTACGAATTTGAATGACATCTTTATATAACGTAACCACGTCTATGTGGTCTATTGACGCTGGCGGCAATTTCTGAAGGTCTCTGGCTACAAACATGGGTATCTTCTCCGGGTCTACTTCCTTAAATAGTACAATGATGTCCTCTAAATTTCTCTTTGATTTCTTGTCGCTTCTTCGCGTAATTTTTTGTTTGTGTGACGTTACGGATTCAAAAAGTAGCGATTTTGCCTCCTTGATTTCCTTATCAGAATATGTCGCCTCGCACATCCTGATCAGACTTTCGTTGTCCATTACATCGTGCTTATATTGCACGTACGCCAAGAGTTCACATATTACTATATCACAGTTTTTGCACTTTAACTTTCGATTCGCCATTTTATTACACACGTGACCGTGACAGGAAACACGCCCGTACGCTAGCTATGTGCGAGCGAGACTGATGAATAGTCAGCAAAAAAAAAATTAAAAATTGTCTATACAAATATACAGGCTGACTTTTTATCCAACTGCTAAATTTTTGTTGCAAGTTCAGTCCATGATACTGAACTACTTTCTATAAAAAACGTTATTAAAAATCGATAAAATTTTTTCGTCCTGCCATACTAAATCCGTCTGGCTGAGCGCTAATATGAATGGGAGAACGAAAAATTTTATTATTGATACACCTGCAAAATTTTTGGAGCAAATTCATGCTCCAAAAATTTTGCAGGTGTATAAAAAGTCAGCCTGTATTGCGTCCGCGTCGTCGTCGGCAAGTCTTCAATGTAGCGCGAGCCTTAGTGGCAGACAAATAGGGAAAATATGTAAACATAATGAGTCACTCATATGATTCTATATTCAATTTATAGTTGCATATTATTCCACAGTTATCCTATACACGGTTATATAAAACGAAGTGTTTGTGGCAATATGAAGTGGCTTGTGATATTTTTAATTAATTTGATATATTTGTGGGATGAATATCATTGCTTAGGTAAGAATTAAGGATAATTATAAAATAAATAAATAAATATAAATATATAAGGACAAATCACACTGATTAAGCTAGCTCCAAAGTAAGTTTTAAACTTGTGTTATGGGATATTGACTCCACGATACTATATATTATGATAAATACATATATAGATAAACACCCAGGACAATTTAAAAAAAACCGGCCAAGTGCGAGTCGGACTCGCGCACCGAGGGTTCCGTACAAACCTGCAAGGTTTAGTATTTGGTATGAATTTCAATTTAATACCTCTACGCGTTTATGAGGAAATGGGTAGTAAGTTTAAAATTATTAAAAAAAAATATATGATGTGATGTAACTAAAAATTTATGGTTTTCGTAATTTTTCCTTTATCTATGCTATAAGACGTTGCTTCGTACCAAATTTCAAGATTCTGAGTTCACGGGAAGCACCCTGTAGGTTTTGATTCCCTTGCAAGTGTCGAAAATTTGCGGCATAAACGGCTGTATCCTTTGATTGCGTTGGCTTAGAAGTTTGATTTTTTCACAGCTTCAAGGGACAGTAGACCTGAGTAATTGATATAAATTTCAGCTTCATACCTCCACGCGTTCCTGAGAAAAAGGGTCTTGACAGACGGACGGACGGACGTACAGACGGACAACAAAGTGATCCCATAAGGGTTCCGTTTTTTCCTTTTGAGGTACGGAACCCTAAAAAGGCCATTTTTTAACCTTCCCTGACTGGGTATCGAACCCAGAACCTCCGGATAAGCGGTCTAGTCCTATGATTGATCTTAGAACGTTTCCAATTCATCCTCAATATCAACTGCTTTGAAACTCAGGGTGCGCTTTCCAGCCTTTTTTTTCAATTGCGCCAGAAGGAGGGTTATGTTTTTCGAGTGTATGTATGCAACTTATAGGTTGCTCTTGTCGGTTGAGTTAAGTGGAGATGCTTCCATTCCTCTGTTCTCTCTATCGAGTGTGGTATCAAGATAAAGGATTACAAAAATATACCCTCGAAAAACATAGCCCTCCTTCTGGCGCAGTTGAGTAAAAAGGCTAGAAAGCGCAACCAGAGTTTCAAAGCAGTTGAGTTTGATGAACTGGAAACGTGCTAAGAGCAACCTCTTAATTTATAAGAAGTTACATACATATTAATGTAACTTCTTATAATTTAAGAGTTTGCTGTTGTCGGACAACTTATACAGACTGACTTTTTATCCACCGGCAAAATTTTTGAAGCAAGTTCAGTCCATTTATTTATTTATTTATAAAAACTTTATTGTTCCACAATATAAATAAACGGGCAAGTGCGAGTCGGACTCGTATGAAGTGTTCCGTACCACCGTACAATGTTTTGAAACGCTGAAGAAACACGTTTCTTGTGTGACGACCCCCTTTAATTTTTAACTTTATCTTATTTTTAGTATTTGTTGTTATAGTGGTCATAGTAATACATAATCGGTTAAATTTTCCAGTATCCTGTTAATGCCCTTATCAAGATCGAGTTAAAAACGCTGAAAAAAACACGTTTCTTGTATGATGACCCCCTTTGATTTTAACATTATCTTATTTTTAGTATTTGTTGTTATAGTGGTCATAGTAATACATAATCTGTGAAAATTTCAGGTCGAAAATTGACCATTCTCTCCCCCTGATCTGCGAAACGACTAAGCCTAAAATTTTGAAAAAAATACAAAATATAATTCATTGCTTGTAGATTACAGGAAAACCTATAAGAATTCAATCAATTGTACGGAACCCTCTCCACGCGAGTTTAACTCGCAATTGGCCGGTTTATTTAAAATATTTCTTAAATAAATTAAGTACTTGTCATTTACTAAGTTAATACTGTTTGAATCTATACTAATATTATAAAGCTGAAGAGTTTGTTTGTTTGTTTGTTTGAACGCGCTAATCTCCGAAACTACTGGTTCGAATTGAATAATTCTTTTTGTGTTGGATAGTCCAGTTATCGAGGAAGGCTATAGGCTATATAACATCACGCTACGACCAATAGGAGCAAAGATATAGTGGTAAATGTGTAAAAAACGGGAGAAATTATTTCATCTTTGAAGCCTTCCTTTGCGTGCGCCGTGAAAACGGTTCAAGATACACAAAAAATATGTATCAAAGAATAATAGCTCTTTTAATGATCTAAAAAACAGTCCGCGATAGTATATGTCTATCTTTTAAGATTAACTCACAAAAACCGTTTTTATGGTACCTAATTTGGTCGAAATAATTTGTTTAAGTTGTATCAACATAATAATATTAATCTTTATTCAAATAAATATGTTGTTGGTTAAGAGTACTTCATCTATACTAATATTATAAAGCGGAAGAGTTTGTTTGTTCTTTTGTTTGTTTAAACGCGCTAATCTCAGGAACTAATGGTCCGATTTGAAAAATTCTTTTTTTGTTGGGTAGTCCATTTATAGAGGAAGGCTTTAGGCTATATAACATTACGATCCGACAACCACGCGAACGAAGTCGCGGGCACAGCTAGTAAAAACTAAAGGCATGGCGGCTCATACAAGAAGAAGTGCATATTTTACATTATTTTTTGCAAAAAAAATATTAATTACTTATTTCCTTTACCACAGAAGCAATAAGACGCCCAGATTTGTACGCGAACGTGACAGTAAACAAAAAAGACAACACAGAATACAAACTTCAAGTATCTTTGCTTAAAGAAGGCAATATAAGTGTTGTTGTATTTGCCTCCGATACATTTATGCGCTATGCCGGGTAAGACAATATTTTTATTTACATAGCGATGTGTAATGGGCCCGAGAAATTGTATTTTATTTGGTCCGTCTCAGTTAGATTAACCTAAAATAATGGACCCATATTGTTCGGTTTATCAAAGTATTCAGTGTAAACTCACAAAGGTACCTACAGCGCGTCAAAGTTTCGGCATAGAATACAGTAAGAGTAAACAGAACGGAATCTCCTAAGGTACGCGCAATATGCGTCCCCGTTCCCCGCACCCGCACCTCTCCCCCGGTTCTTGTGAGCCAACTTGCGGCATGCAGTGTGTTCGCCCGTCATCAAGGCGAAAACGGGGGAGAGGTGCGGGGACGCATATTGCGCGTACCTTAGGAGATTCCGTTCTGTATACTCTTACTGTCTTCTGTGGTTTCGGAGTGGAATTGACCTCTATTTGCTAACCAAAAAAAAACTTGTACTTACAATGCTTTTTACTAATCTACCTGATGACCTAAAAATGTTTTTTTAGTAAACATCAATATACACTTATACTAATTCATAATTGTATCAGTCCGTGACACTGGGTTCCCCAAAAGACCACCTTCTGGTCACCAAAGAGTTTAAGTAAAACCATCGAAATATAATTCTCTAGAAATCTAACGCTCCTACATTCACTTCGATTCTGATTCCATTTACGCAAACAAACGAACAGTAATAACAAGAAAACACTCGAACGCACACATAGACAAAAATGCATGCGATTGGTCGCGACAAGGTCACGCGTCGTCGTCGGTCGGGTGGGGCAGTCAACGCAACGAGCGGTGAGGTACAACGCGCGGATGGTACCTATTATGCAGTACGCTACGCGTACAGACAGACGGACAGACAGCGGAGTCTCAGCAATAGGGTCCCGTTTGCACCCTTCGGGTACGGAACCTTAAAAAGTGGCAAACATTTGTAGAGTAAAAAGTATTTTATGATTTCAGTGTTGACACCGGCAAAAAAATTTTTTTGGCGCCGTTCAATGATACCTCGAGAAGTGACACAGATCCGAGAGTTACACTTGATGACACCAAAACACACCTTACAGTAGTAAGTTTCTAGTATGGCTGAAATAGGTACAGGGTGATTTATGCGAAATAAAAAATACATATTATGTCATATGTATCTTCTTCGTTTAAGCGCGTTCCCGGTTGCATCGTCAGCTGTGCTGCTTCGGAGCCCGGGGTGCGTTTTCCCCGCTTTTTCGTCTCTAAATATAACATGCATGTCAATGGTCACCCAAGGATGACAAAGACCTTGCAAAATGGAAAAAAAATAGCCGGAACAGTTTAAATGATTTGGCTACAGTTTTACGACCTGCCCGACGTTAACCCTCCTTGGGAATGCAATTGTAGCACGAGATGTTGGTGCTTAGTCCTTTAGTCGCCTTTTACGACATCCACAGGAAGAGATGGAGTGGTCCTATTCTAACCCGGAACCACACGGGTAATAACATATTCTGTCAAATGTCTATTGTTTCATAATAATAATTAAGTATGATATTTTTTTAAAACAAAAAACCGACTTATACTATGTGGAAGGGGCATACCCGTAATAAATCGAACCACAGTCTATATTAGATCATTATAGTATAATGAAATTAAAACAACAGCCAAAGAACAAAAAAAAAAATTTGCATTTCCATAGAAAAGTGTGCAGCCGCTCGGGCAATTTGTATGGGAAGGTAATTTTTTTTTTGTTTTTCGACTGTTATTTTAATTTCATTATACTTTAGTGGTCTAGTATAGTCTGTGGTTCGATTTATTACGGGTAAATATACGAAGTGGAAGGGACATCTCTTTCACTTTGTATATTCAAAAATTATACAACGTGTGAAAAAAAGTGAGTATCAAACCGAAAGGGAGTTAACGTGCCAATGTGAACAACTTTTACTATGGGATCATCCCTGAAATCGCAAAAAAAAATCTGCAGCTTCAAAAAGTTTGTTGTATCAAACAAAAAAGATTTTATCTCTTCTTAAAGTCGATAAAAATTTTTCCTCCTCCCATACAAAATCCGTTTTGCTGAGCGCTGATTTGTATGGGAGGACGAAAGATTTTTATCGATTTTAAAACTTTTTTTTTATAGAAACTAGTTCAGTATCATGGACTGAATTTGCTCCAAAAAATTTGCCCGTGGATAAAAAGTCAGCCTGTATAGATGCCGCCTGATTATAATCAGGCGGAACGAAGTTCAGGTCGGGTTGTTGTAAAATCGCCACACTATTGTAAACTCACCACCTAAAAATTCTGTACGTTCAGTGAAAACTGAGTTAACTCGAGTAATATAGGTTTTAATATTCTTACATATTCTGAATCAGAAAAAACATGCTATTTTTCTGTCTTATTTTCATAGCCATAGGGCTTAAAATGCCAAAGTTAGGATTCGTGTAAAGTGATGTACGGGTAAGTATGGGTTTTTTCAAGTTCCCACAACTTTTTTTGTGTGTTTTCAATACAATTGCATTTAAAACTAGTTGAACTAAACTATATTTTTAATTTAAGTGTAAATTGATATAAACAGAATCATAACACTTAAAAAGGACGGGGGTACTCAGATTTGTGTAAGTGATGTAACTCTTTTTTTTCGACATTATCAAAATAAAACCAGCATATTTCAAATGCTGTCATCGAAATTAACATGTTTAATTTTGTGACTTTTCGCTGTATTATTAGAGATCTCATTTGTCTATGAAAACAATAAATGTATATCGTTTAGCACTAAAGGAAAGCAGAATGTGTAAAATGTTTTAATGTGACTTATATTAATTGGCACAAATAAAATTTTGTTTTTTTGTGTCAAACGACATAACTCCATGTTTTTCAATTTTTTATATAAAAAAAAAGAATAAAAAATGTTATATTTATTTCAGTAGTTTATTGATATGGGTATTACCTATCAATAATAGAAACCAAAAATTATAAAACTTCCATAGAAAATGAGTGGGAATAATTTGAAACTTTAAACTCGATTATCTCAAAACTATGATTTTGACTTAACCCCGTTTTCACTGAACATACAGAATTATGTGTGTCACTGTCACCTATTATTTGTAGATGATTTTTAAATTATTTTTTGTCTTAAATTCCTACTACCTACTGTTTTTCTTTGTTCTAAATTCACCGCTCAAGAATCTCCTTACCCTAGACTTTACCATACAAACGTAGTCTACGTTTTATTTTGAAACGACATGTCAGATTTCGGTAGGAATTTGTAACTTTAAAGAAATTGCACATATCTAGGGTTATAATTGGTTTTAAAAGTCAAAATATGAACTTGAAAGAAAATATAAGGGTATAAAAGTTTTCCATACTAATGGTCAAAAATAATATAATACACTATATTCTCTTTCAAGGTCATATTTTGACTGTAATAAACGGGCAAGTGCGATTCGGACTCGACATGAAGGGTTCCGTAACTCCGTACAATGTTTTAAAACGCTAAAAAAACACGTTTTTTGTATGACGATCCCCTTTAATATTTAACTTTTTTTTTATTTTTAGTATTTCTTGTTATAGCGGCCACAGTAATACATAATCGGTGAAAATTTGAAGTGTCTAGCTATTACGGTTCAAGAGATAGAGCCCTGTGACAGACGGACAGACGAACAGACAGCGGAGTCTCAGTAATAGGGTCCCGTTTGCACTCTTTGGGTACGGAACCCTAATAACCAATTATAACCATGATATGTGCAATTTCTTTAGTTACAAATTTTTACTGAAATCTGACATGTCGTTTCAAAATAAAATGTACGTTACGGGACTACGTTTGTATGGGAACCTCTGATTCTGTCTCGGGTAAGGGAACTCGGTGTTTTAGTAGGTACAGACTGCAAAAAAATCACATTATTATCACTGTCTGCAGATTTGCTTGCAGAGTAATATCCTAACGTGCGTTGTCTATAGTATGCGTTAAAGCTTGGATCTACTGAGAACGTTAATTCTCACTAGATCCATTATGGATCTGGTCAATGGATCTACTGAGAATGATCGGATCTTCCCCTGTAAAAGTTACAAACGTCTACTTTGTACTGCGCAGTACCAACTGCGCAAGAGCACAACCCATCCCATATAGACAAATTTGCCGATGGTACTTTAAAAAATAATAAAAAAGCCAGGTGGTGAGTTTACAATTAAAAGTAGGTGAGTACAAATAATGTTATTTTACAAAAAGTAGGTACAAATAATATTATTTTTTGACCAGTGGTGAATATAATAGGTGGGGAGTTTAAAATGGTGGTGACTTTACAACAACACTCCGAGTCGACTAGTAATAAAAAATAAAATTCCCACAGGATTTCATTACACCAATACGGGACACGGAAAAAGCCTGGAAGTTTGTAATGATGACGGACGCAACTACGAGTATTAATAGTGAATACTGTCAAGAAAACAACTTAACGTGCGCAACTGTTGATAATAGGAATCTCGTAGTGCTGGATTATAAAGTCACATTTCAAGAAAATAGTGAGTATTTTATTTTTTATTTATTTAATTTATTGCAATATAAAATTAATGTACAATAGGTATAATCTTAACGCTAAGCGCTGTCTACCAGAGAATACCTTTGGTACGTATAAGAGAAGGCGATAAATGGGGTGCAAGCGTATACTAAACAGGAATGAGAAAAAAAAATCTACTTACTAGCTAAGATACATAAACTACGCCTACATATAAAATTAAATAACATATAGTTAATAAGTTATAAATAAAAACATAGATATAATATACTTATAGGACTTACATAAATATTTAAAATAAATAAACATACATAGACTACTACAGCATAGCTTGCTCAGGGAAGTGTCGAAATACAAGTGATTTAAAATGATCCCGCGATTGTGCTCTCATAATGTTGTCAGGGAGGGCATTCCATAGTCGTACGGCCGTAACGGCAAAAGACTAAACTTTATATCTTTATTAAAATAGTGACAAACTAAAAATACAACGTAAAACTAACAAGTAACTAAATTAAAACTAAAATATAACCTAAATTAAAACTAACTAAACTTAAAATATTTAAAAATAGAACTAACACATAGAGACATATACAGAAAAGTATAGCTACAGTATAAGTACAACCACAGAAGACAGTAAGAGTATACAGAACGGAATCTCCTAAGGTACGCGCAATATGCGTCCCCGTTCCCTGTCCCCGCACCTCTCCCCCGTTCTTGTGTTGCTGCCGTGCACACGTCAATGCGTTTGTGTCGCCTACTCTCGCCCCGCGACAAGGCAAAGAGTGCCATCTCTCCCTATCTTGAGCTATTTCCATCCATTTCTTCCCTACTACTTGAACAATATCGTCTTCCCACCTTTGCCTTGGATGGCCCTGCTTTCTTTTTCCTTGCGGCCCTTTCGAAGTGGTCGCAGATTTCGTCCATCGGCCGTCTTTTAAACGTGATATGTGTCCCGCCCATTTCCATTTAGCCTTCATTGCGTATTCAACGGCATCTGTAATTTTCGTTTTATTAGTGACCTTTCCAGGGCTCTCTGGCATACATTTATTTTGTTTGTATTTTTTTTTGTGAATATCCAAGTCTGGCAGCCGCCCAGTGGGAAATTGGACTCATTTTCATATCAAAAATCTATAACTTATTTGTTAATAAAGATATTCAAGTGATTTTTTTTTCCTGATAATCTTGAATGTATGTGCTTTAAAATAATGTATATTTCGTATGTAAAAAATTATTTATAATAGTAAAAAAAAAACAAGAAAGCAAAAAAAAAAGACAATTTAATTCTTACATTATGTATAGCTACAGTATAAGTACAACCACAGAAGACAGTAAGAGTATACAGAACGGAATCTCCTAAGGTACGCGCAATATGCGTCCCCGTTCCCTGTCCCCGCACCTCTCCCCCGTTCTTGTGTTGCTGCCGTGCACACGTCAATGCGTTTGTGTCGCCTACTCTCGCCCCGCGACAAGGCAAAGAGTGCCATCTCTCCCTATCTTGAGCTATTTCCATCCATTTCTTCCCTACTACTTGAACAATATCGTCTTCCCACCTTTGCCTTGGATGAGCCCTTTCAACTTGGCTCCCACTTTCCGGGGTGTGCCTGTTCCTATCACCCGTCATCTCGAACTTCTCGGTATCGATCTCTCATCAAATCTTAACTTCGGTAGCTATATTGAGTCCAGGGCTAAGACGGCTTCTAAAAAACTGGGCATCCTCTCCAAGGTCCAACGATATTTTACCCCTGACCAACTGTTGAGCCTTTACACAGCTCAAGTCCGCTCATGTATGGAGTATTGCTCCCACCTATGGGATGGATCTGCCCGCTATCAGCTCGAAGCCCTGGAAGCTATCGACAGACGTGCCAGAAGACTCGTTGGTGATGAGTTGCTTACGGCAGGACGGCTCCACAGCCTCGAACATCGCCGACTGGTAGCAAGTCTGTGTGTCTTCTACAGGTTGCACTTCGGGGAGTGTGCGCAGGAATTACATAATTTAATTCCCCCTGCACCATTCCACCATCGGACAACACGACGTGGACAGGGATTCCACCCATTTGTGGTCGATATTCCTCCTCATCGTACCTCTCGATTCGCCTCCTCCTTCATTGTGCGAACCGCTAAGGTGTGGAATTCCCTCCCTGCGTCGATGTTTCCCCATACATATAATTTAGGGATTTTCAAGGCAAGAGTGAACAGGCATTTTTTGAGTCTGCGTGATACACCTTAGACCTCATCTTAGCTTCCCATCAGGCTAGATAGAGATCAAACGCACTCAAATTTCTAATAAAAAAAAAAAAAATGTTCTTCGAAGTCAAAAAGGCATAATAAACATCTACTATGTTAAATACATATAAATAAACTCTAATATGACTTAAACGTCACTCAAGAGCTTTGCTTCATCAATAAGCACCAAATATTTTTTGTTGTATGGTTTTCTTATGCTTTTAATGTATGGATCAGAGGTATACAAAAGTGAATGTAGAACGTCTTCATTGGTTGCTGCCCTCGAACATTTTCTTGCATGATGAAGCCTGAACTGTTTATAGTCTTTATTTCGTGACTCTTGAGCATCTTCGGAGACTTGCCCAATAGGCAAGACAGAAAAATGACGAATAACACTCTCACCATGAATCAACACCTTATGACAGAAGATGGCATATAATACCATTTACGAGTATATTTATTAAAATATAATTGTGCTGTATCGAAAGCATACTGACCAAATTTTGTGGCATCAATACCTCTACCGCTTGACATGACCTGAAGTATACGTAAAACCGTTTTATTAATTCCTCATCGATACCTGTGATTTCTGATGAACACTGGTGATTTTGGAAAAATCGTCTGGCTGTATTTCCGTCATTTGTGTTGCCACTAACTTCCTTTGGTTTATCAATATTCAATCCAAGCTCTTCTCTAAACCTTCGCTGTACGTAAGTCTTCTTTTGTTTTTTTAAGTCTTTAGTTTCTTTTGTTGTGGCAGACCATTTTTCAAAACCAAGATTGTAAGATCAATGTAAAACAAGTTCCATAAATCTGATCCAACAATGCAAAGTTGAAAGGCCATATTGATAGGCAGTTTCATCGACAGGTATATCCTGCACTTTTTCTAAATTGTTCATCTCTGATGGTTTAGCACCGCAAATGGTACATACAGCACCTGATGAAGTTTCTGTCAATACTTGAGCTACTTTTCCGTCAATCATAGTTAAAAATAATGTATGTTTTATTTCAATACCTTCGCCATTATGATTGATTAGGGAAGGATTAAAAGATAAAATTTGAGCATTAATTTCATCGACTACTGCTCTGGTCTTCTCAGGCGTTTCTTTTGAAAATTCTATTAAAATTGGTCTGCAATATCTCACTGATGATGGAGCAGGATTATTCCACAATACTTCATTCGTATTCGTATTAACAAGTCGCAGGGGCACTTATGAAGAAATAAATAAATTGGAGTCTGAAATGATGTCATTCTCTTCAGGTTTACTCTCTTCAGAAAGGACTTGCTTATATTCGCTCTGTCCGCTTGACCCATCACATCCCCATTTGGAATATAACATTAAGTGGGTTGAACCAGTTTTAAAAACATCATTAATTTTTAAGAGTCTGGCTGAGGTGTGATCTAAAAGATCTTGCAGTTTGATTTTTGCTCTAATGTTAGTAATTTCAATGCTTGATTCTGGTGGATAGCAATTTTGTTTAGCTTCACGAATCAATTTGTATGACGGAAACAATAAACAATTCTTTGCTATTAGACAATTTCTCATATTATCATGCTGCGCTCTAGTTAGATCCAGTTCTAAAAAAATGCTAAGAGCTTCGTCTTTTGAATAGTATATAGTATTTCACTCTTTTTTTCTGCCGGCAATGCTCGCAAAACTTCAACGATCAATGCTTCTTCTATTTCGCCACGAGACCTTAAACCCTGTACGTATGAATTCAGAATGAAATCAAGTCCACACGTATCAAGCAATTCTTTATTTTTCCGCTTCTTTGTACTTTCTGCACTGTCTTCGTATGGTTTAGAAGGTCTTCCTCTTTTACCTGTCGATGTAGAAGGTTCGGATTCGCATGTAGGTTCTTCTAGCTTAACGGTGAATATGCCATCCAACCAATTGTTATTTTGACTTAAAAAATTTTCCTTCTTTCGCCCAGATTTAGTATATCGCTGACGAAACTGAGTTATAAAGGACTTTTGAATACTTGCTATAATTTTTGAAATATCTGCATCTGAATATTTTGGGAAATTATTTCGTATATAGTATGAGATAGAAGAAACAGTAGCACTTGGATCACTTTCAATTAATGACAGACTTAAGTCACGTCTGGTAAACGAAAATTCACTCATTGTGTAGAGATAATTAAAAAAAAACTATGACAAAAACGAATGAAGAACTGTACTATTGCTTACGCAAAATAACCATTTTATACTAAATATTCATGGGAAACGTGTGAAAATTTATTTGATAAATACTATTTATCGTTAAGTGGTTATGTGGTTTTGCATGGGAATGGGAAATAATAATATTTATAACTTGCGTGGAAACTCAACAAAAATATATCAAAAGATAACGTATAATGTAACAATTGAGCCAAAAGCATGTTCTTTTGTGTCTAAGCTTAAAATATAAAATAAAGAAAATGCTTGAGACATTGTTCCCGCCTGCATATACTTAATATTATATTTCAATACGTTGCGCAGCAAAGTCGCCGTCAAATTATATTATATTTCCTACAAAATAAACCATAAAACAGAACTTCGGCAAGCTTCGGCAACTGTCGTATCTCCAACTGCAAGTTCGAGAACAGAAAATAGGACAAATAATTATAATATGTGTGTTTACTTCTGTATAATCTACTAAACTACATAAACTTTTATTTTAAAGTAAAGTACACATTATAAGCTTTCTAAAATGGTGTCACACTTATATATTTTTTATTGTTATCATATCATAAAATCTTTTTCAGAATTATTTTAGTAATATTTCAAAAGTTACGGTGGGGGGACACCTCAAATTTGAACTTTGTATTAGATTATCTCAAGACTGGGGGTTCGATCTACATAGTTTCAAAGCAGTTTTTGTTGCATTTTAAAAGACCTTTTCAACGATACCCCACACGTTGGAGTTAGTCCAATTTAATTTTTAAATTCACTTTTCGTTGTATGGGAGGGGTCCCAAAAAAAATGTGGTATATACCTCAAAGTATGTACTTTCAATTAAAACTATAGCGGTCTCGGTATCATAGATAGTTATTTTTTAATACGTCTTAAATCGTAAAATGTTACTTGTTGCTACCGAACCCTTCATGGGCGAGTCCGACTCACACTTGGCCGGTTTTTCAAAAACACGCACGGTATTGCAAATTGTGAACCCACGTCACCTTAAGACGAGAAAGAAGGGCCGTTTTTCCATACAAACGTAGTCCCCTGTTTGCTCCCTGGATAATGCCGGTAGAGTTATATTTTTTCCCCTAAATATCTATAGCCACTATTAGCATGTCCCTATGTTTTCTTTTTTTTTTCATAAATTATTTATTAAAAGAGATATGAACGTTCAAAAACCTTAAAAAATGGCCAGATTTTCCGCTGTCTTGAAACATCCAGAAAACAGGTTGGACTAGATTATATAAAAATTAAAACATAGGAACACAGCTCAAGTCTTTGTTAACTCGTAATGAAAAAAGTACTTATATGGGTTAAGTTTTGGAGAAGAAATCAGGGGACTACGAATCGTTGATTTTCTGTTCTTTCAGTAGGTATTTTTAGTCCAAGCTGCAGTATGTCTCTATCGCACTTGCTCGGTTGTAGTTCGGGCACAGCGAGACAGCAATAGATTTTACAAATACCTATTTTTCATTTCTCTAGCCCTTGAGGTTTCCTCTTAAAGCCGTACCTGAATTTTCCGGGGTCAAGTGCTGCCCCCATTTAAAATAAATCATTTTAAATGGGGGCTGCAGCAGCAAAATTTTAAATGATGTCTCCGTTTTCTTTGAAATGATTTATTTTAAATGGGGGCAGCACTGGACCCCGGAAAATTCAGTTACGGCCTTAATGATTATGAAACATAAATTACTAACTTAACTAGGTATTTCGTATATCATGTGATTCACTGTTTAGTTTTTAGGGTTCCGCACCTTAAAAGGTAAAAACGGATCCCTTATAGTATCACTCACTTTTTGTTTTAAAAATTAACAATAAAAATACTATCCCCCTTATCTCCGAAACTACTGAACCTAAACCTTGAAAAAATACAGTTGATAGTTATTTTTGTATAGATTACCGGAAAACCAAGATAAAATAAATGGGGTTAAAAAAAAGAAGATAAAAATTAAATGGGGGCCAGTTATGGGGGGGATAAATATGAAAATTAAAAGAAAAACTGGTTCTTTGTTCATGTTTATCAAAAAACTTTTTTTTACAGATTTAAAATATTACATCAAAAACATAACTGTAATCGTAAATAATAAAACATTGGAGGCTTCCAGAGTGAGTGGCGCTATACCAACTGATATGACGTTCACATATTATTATAGATATGACCGGCCTACGGAATATACAATCGAGTGTATAAGTGGCGGGGGCAAGGTCCAATGGGGTAAGTTTGTTTGCCGAAAGGAAGATATTATTTGATGACGAAAATATTGAAATGCAACGTGTAAGGGATATATGCGTAGTAAATTAAGGTGAAGTGGTAGCATAAGTGGCGCCCTCATTTGAAATAAATTGTTTTAAACTAAATATGGTGATATTTAAAAAAATTGATTTGTAGATATCAATGTCTAAAAAGAGCTTAAAATTATTTTATGAATAACCTTTGAAAGTAATATTGGTAGTCCGTCTAGTTTTAAAACTAGACGGACTATTAGTAATAATTTCAAAGGTTATTCATAAAATAGTTTGAAGGTCTTTTTAGACATCGATACAAATCAATTAAAAACGAGGACATCATTTAAATTTTTGCTACTACCAAGCCCTAGATAACCTTTCAAAGTATTTTATGAACTATTGTTTACAGTTTAAAGTGAGAACGAAAAACGGCCACTTTTGGCAAATGTGCGTATTAAAGCCGGAAAATTCAGATACGGCCTTAAGAGTCCGCGTGACCCTAGACTTTTCCATACAAACATACTCGTAGTCTAGCATTCATATTGAAATGACATGTCATATTTAGGCAGCGATTTCTTTGAAATAATATTTTATAAATAATAAAATATTATTTCAAAGAAATCGCATACCTTTATTTAGATAGGTATAGATATGCAATTTATGTGTTGAGTTATAGGTACTCGTATTATGCAGCATATACGGTTATAAACTACGAACAATAATTCTCTAGAATCGTAAGTAATCCCGAAAAATACCGCGGCGGGCGGGGCTTAAAATATGAACAGCGCGGCGCGACAGTTCGCCGTGATACTCGAGTCTTGTGGTTGCGTCGCAAGAAGTTTCCTTTGAGAATATTGCTGTGTTTTTGCGATAATCGATTTATTAAAAATGCCCTCATGTGCCGTGAAGTGGTGTAGAAGCCATACAGACATGAAAATTAGATATGAAAAAAAAAGTAAAACGTAAAAAAGGTTATTTATTTTAGCGTAGCGTACTGCATAATAGGTAGCATCCGCGCGTTGTATCTCACCGCTCATTGCGTTGACTGCCCCACCCGACCGACGACGACGCGTGAACTTGTCGCGACCAATCGCATGCATCTTTGTCTATGTGTGCGTTCGAGTGTTTTGTTGTAATTACTGTTCGTTTGTTTGCGTCAGGTTTCTAGAGAATTATATTTCTCTACGGTGAAAATATGAAGTTGAAAGAAAATTGTCAATTACGATATAATACACTGTTTTATCTTTCAAGGTCATATTTTTACTGTCAAAACCAGATATACAACGTGGAAGGGACATACCCGTAATAAATCGAACCACGGTATATACTTGATCACTAAAGTATAATGAAATCAAAATAACATACAAATCGCCCGGGCGGCTGCACACTTTTGTATGGAAATGCCGATTTTTTTTAGTATTTGGCTGTTATTTTAATTTCCTAATTCTTTAGTTATCTAGTATAGCCCGTGAATCGATTTATTACGGGTATGTCCCTTCCACATTGTATAATATAGACTAAGTATGTTTTGTATGGGAAAGTCTGATTCTGTCTGGGTAAGAGGACTAATACTTTAGTTATCTAGTTTAGCCCGTGAATCGATTTATTACGGGTATGCTAAACAAAAGTTATTAAGTCCTTCGTACTTCGAAAAACACTAAGGTGAATTTACAAGCAAATGACCTTGAAGTGGCGCCCTCATTTGAAATACATTGTTAACTCGTAAATATGGTGATAATTTCTATATTGCTAATCGTCAGGCACTAGATAGCCCTACACTTCGCCTGCTGAAAAATGCACCGTGTGTGTTTTGGTGAAAACACATACGGTACGTTTTCAGCAGGCGAAGTGTTAAATTATTTTATGAACCACCGTTGAAAGTATTTACATTAGTCCGTCTAGCGTAAAACTTGCCTCCGCCAAATGTGGCCACTTTTGGCGAAGGCAAGTTTTAAAGCAAGACGGATCACTAATAATAATTTAAGAAGTACAGTTTTTAGCCCTATTATTAATATATTGCCCTATTTAGACCCCATTACTGAGACTGCTGTCTATCCGTCTGTCACAGGTCACAGGGCTCATGTCTTGAACCGTAATAGCTAGACACTTGAAATTTTCACAGAATATACAACATGGATCGAAGGGACATACCCGTAATAAATAGAAATACGGTCTTAATCATTATAGTATAATGAAATTAAAACAAAATCAAAAAAGCAAAAAAAAAAATTCGCCATTCTATACAGAAGTGTGCAGCCGCCCAAACGATTTGTATGGGAATTTCGATTTTTTTTTTGTTTTTTGACTGTTATTTTAATATTATTATACTTTAGTAATCTAGTATAGCCCGTGGTTCAACTTATTACGGGTATGTCCCTTCCAGGTTGTATATTGCTATAGCCAATTATTGTTTTATTTTATTTATTTTTATTTTTTAACTATGAGGTAAGTATCTACTTGTTTTCAGCTGATTTACAAGAATCCAAACGCAACAAAACAGAGCGAAATGCAGTGTTAATGAACGAAACTAAACAGTTTAGTTGTTTGTACGAAAAAAACAATCAGAAAGACAAAATGAAGATAATGAAGGCAGCAAATATATATATTATATTTGAATACGTACCTGTGAGTGGTAAGTAAATAAGTTCTTCTTAATATTAGCGCGTTCCCGGTTGCATCCTCAACTGTGCTGCTTCGGAGCCCGGGGTGCGCTTTCCCGATTTTTCTTCTCCAAATATACCATTGCCTGTCAATGGTAACCCAAGAATGCCAAAGTATGAGATCAATTAGTAGCATAACAAAGTCCGTCGTTTGCCGCGCGAGCACCTACGTATTCGTATTCGAGTTCATCGTGGTATATGGATGGAAGAATTTATTTACCTACAACATGACATTTTTTTTCGTAAAACCAATGAAAATTTTGCGTCTATACATAGAGAAACTTTCAGCCTGAAAATAACGAAGGCCTGCCCCTCGCGAGCCCTTGGGCTTTTAAGGTGAAGATATAGGCAAATGGCCTTGAAGTGGCACCCTCATTTGAAATAAATTGTCAACTCGTAAATATGGATATAATATCCATACTGCTCTTCGTCATGCAGTAGATAGCCCTTTAAATTATTTTATGAACCACCGTGGAAAGTATTTACATTAGTCCGTCTAGCTTTAAAACTTGCCTCCGCCAAAAGTGGCCACGGCAAGTTTTAAAACTAGACGGATCACCAATAATAGTTTTAACGGCAGTTCATAAAATAATTTAAAGGGCTATCTAGTACATGACGAAGAGCAATATGGAATTATCACCATATTTACGAGTTAACAATTTATTTCACACTTCAAGACCATTTACCTATATCTTCACCTTAAAATTAACATTTGAACAAAAAGTAAAACATATATACATACTAGCCATGTGGTTCCTGGCAGAGTAGAAAAGGACCACTCCAAGTCTTCTGGCGGATGTCGTAGAAGGCGACTTAGGAAACACAAGCTAAACAAAGCTGATAAATATCAATAAGGCCTCTCCAACCCGTCTGGCCAGCGTGGAGTGTAGGCCAAATCCTCTGACTCCTCTGGATAATTTATGGCTCTGGTATAGAGGGTGGTGCTTCTGCTAGTTTTAGTAAGATATACTCGTATATTTGTAACAAAATGCATGTAATCCTTTCTAAGTTGAACATAATAAAGCAAAAATAAAATTGTTTTTACAGAGCTACTTTATGTGAAAATAAATGGACAATCTATGGAAAACCGTAAAAATCTATGGAAAGCCGTTGAGGATTCTAGGGGGCCGGTTGTACAATATGTCCAATACTACCGCGAAAAGCAAACTATGAACTTTACTTGTAGCCCGAAGAATATGGAGACGTGTGAAAAGGACAATTGTAGTGTGATACTTTATCTTCCCGGTATAAACAAGCAAAATAAAGGTAAGTATTTCTTTGCACAGAATATTTTTTTTATTAGCCTATAGGTACTGTCTCAAGGCTAGCCAAAGGCCTCACTCTTGTGCGCCATTGATCTCTATCTTGTCTGATGGACTTCCAGGTCTTGTCGAAAGACGTCAAATCATCACACCACCTTGTACTTGGGCGACCTCTTTTGCGACGCCAGCCTACAGTTTATTCTGTAGCAATCTTAGCACATCTGGGTGCATGTGGGGTGCATCCTACCCGCATGCCCGCAGCACAGTCCCATTTAAGGTTAGATAGGCCGAGATTTTGAGTTTTTAAAACCATTTGAGACAGAAAATAGTCTTTTTAAAATTCGAAATAAAGATGTCTTAGTTAAAGATCGAATTTAGTCAAATTTACTTTTACGATCTAATCAACTTCGCTCGATGAAAAAAGATCCCTTTTTGTAATATTTTTTCAAGACTATGACTAAACTAGATACTGATATTTTACATTTAATTCTTGTGTTCAATTAAAGTCATTAAATATTTATAGACAAATTCGCTAAGTTCCCTTTTATTCCTTTTTTTTGAACGACTAAAAACCGATAAAATCTACATTTCGCGATCATTCCCCGCCTCCCGCTTCACAGTCAGACAAAATATGTAAAAGCATGAGCGGTGCTTTGTGGATCGCCCCGCACCTCATGCCCCCAAGTGTGGGACGACAGGGCCTTAAGGGCCCACCCCACGCCAGTATATATTTTGCTCCCGCTTCCCCGCACACAAATTTACTCTAGCCTATATATAGCTATCACTGGTATGCAGGGCGTCCGGGGAGCGTCCGGGCGAGGTTTTTAAATAAAGACCTCGCCCTCTAGCATTCCTCCACGTCCCCCCGGCCCCGGCGTCCCTCGATTTTTTTCAAGCGCGTTCGTGTAAAATTCTAAATTTTTGTCCGAAGTCCGTAGTTTATGTGATGGCAGGCCTATCAGTGACCATATTTGTTCATGTTAGGATTTTTCAACAGCTCTTACCCCTACCCGAACGGAAGGAAAGGAACGGATTGAGAAAACAATTCAGCTGGACAAAGAACATAATGGCTCACTCATTACTTGCACTTACAAAGATAACGTGTACGGAAGTATTAACACAACTATTGAAGTAAAATGGATTCTGTTGAGTAAGTACATATAATACTATTCTTTTTTTTATATGGACATATAACCCAGATTGAGCTAGCCTCAAAGTAAGTTTAAGACTTGTTGTATGGGATACTCAATCATTTATTGCTTCCTTAATGGTCATACATACATACAGGTCTTTAATTATAAAACAGTTTCAATTAAGGACTCTGACGGGTGCTGCAATGGGAAAAGAAATGGTTAAATTCATGTATGTTTTTCATGCACAGTTAATATTTATTTACAAGCTACTAAGAATATAATATCTATTTAGTAGCTTTTCTCTTTTATAATTTTTTTATATTGTGAAAAAAAAAATATGTTAATCGTATTTATTAATTTAAATATTCAATTGTAATTATTATATTTTGTATTGGTACCTACTCATAGATTTAATAATTGTAAATGTGGGTTTCATATTGTTAAAATATTATGTGGGTACTGGCTGGCTGCGACCAGTCGATATACGTTGTTCAAAGCACCGGTCGTTTACTTTGACATCTCCCCGCCGCCGTTAGAACATACTTACTCAACGATACTATATTTTTATAACAAATTCATATCGTTTCATCATCATTATTAGGTTTCAATAGCCTACTGATCATCCCTTTGTCTGCGTCCGTAGTCCAGTGGTCAACGTGTTTGCCTTGTGATCCGGAGGTCGTAGGTTCAAATCCCACTGGGAAGCACACTTTGTAATCAAGGTGTTACTCATCATCGGGTACAAACGCGTAGAACTGTGGATCTCGAACGCTATCTACATAGCGATTGTTTAAACATATACTATATAGGATTGGTTCTGGTCTACTAGGTTAGCTAAATAGGATTATTTTTTGGGCTACAACTTCAAAATCAAATTAAGGCTTTTGCAGGCACTTTTACACGTCAATAATTTAAGTGTAGGTAGGTACTTGCATAACGAACGTGTAATGACGACCTCCGTGGCGTAATGGATAAGGGTTGGATCTCATCTATCAGCACGGAACAGCACTTTCCTATGCTGGTATCCTTTTCTGTCGCTCAGAACAGTAATTTGCTAGAGCGAGAGAGAGCGACGGAACGCTGCAGCACGGCCGGTGCTGAAGCGTTCCGTGCTGATAGAGGAGATCCAACCCTAACATTATTGCTGGTGTACCGCAGGGCGGTGTGCTATCTCCCATATTATTTCCTATTTTTATAAATACTCTTTCCCATATTCTCACTTGCTCCTACCATTTTTATGCCGATGACTTGCAGCTGTATGTACGTACAAACCGATGTTGCTGACCTTAATGATACCATTGCTGCACTTAGTGGTAACTTAAATAATATACTGCAATGATCTAACAACTTTGGTATCACAGTTAACCCGAAGAAATGCCATGCAATTATTGCGGGTAGTGGACGACAACTGCCAAACATAAATTTAGATGTTTTGACACCAATTAAGTATAATGGTAACATTGTACCGTTTTTAATCACTATTAAAGATCTTGGCCTTGTTATTGACACCAAACTAAATTGGATCCCACATCTTGCTAAGATCAGTCGGAAAGTCTTTGCAACAATGCATTACCTCAATAACCTCAAAAACTTTCTTCCTATCAAAACCAAAATTATGCTGGTCCAATCTCTCGTTCTCCCCATTATCGATTATGCTGATGTGTGTTATTTGGACATAACTGAGGATCAGCTCAGTAAGCTGGAACGCCTCTTAAACAATTGTATTAGATTTATATTTTGTCTTCGCAAGTATGATCACATATCCGCTTATCGTTCTCAGCTTAAATGGCTCACTATCAAACAGCGTAGAAATCTACATATTCTTTGTTATCTCCATAGTATTATCTATAATCCTTCTGCACCCAGTTACATGATATCTAAATTTCAGCTCTTAGCTCAACTCACGATAGAAATCTACGCTCCTCTAACACAATGCAACTTGCTGTTCCATCTCACCGTACTGGTTTCTTTTCTAATTCATTTGCCGTGACGGCTGTTCGGCTCTGGAATGCCCTCCCTGATAGCATTACGAGATCACACAATCGTGATAATTTCAAAATGCTGGTCAAGAAATATTATCTGGAAACAAATTAAACTCTGTCTGCTGTATATAATATTTAAATATGTGTATGTATATGGTTTAGTATATACGTATGGTATTTATTTAATGTTTCTATGGATATATATGTATTGTTATAAATCTTTTCATGTATTATTTAATAAAAGTATGTTTAAATTAATAATAAAGTATATGTATTTATTGTGTAATACTATGTAGGAATGTTGTATTGTAATAGTGCTACAACTTGCATCCCTTCTACCAACTTCTCGATGTGTCCCAAAGGCAAACTGGTAGATACTCGTAATGCATAGCGTTAAGTTTGACCCATTGTAATCAATCAAATATGAGATTGTGTGCAATAAACTTAAATAAATAAATAAATAACACGCTACTCCTACACATTTGCCAAAAGTGGATGTTTTTCGCAAATGTGCGTAGTAAAGCTTAACGTTCTCACTTAAAACTGTAAACAGTACCTAGTTCATAAAATACTTTGAAGGGTTATCTAGTGCTTGGTAGTAGCAAAATTTTAAATAATGTCTCCGTTTTCTTTGAAATGATTTATTTTAAATGGGGGCAGCACTGGACTCCGGAAAATTCAGGTACGGCCTTAAATACATGCCTTAAAAAACGGAGCCAAGCTGACCAGTCCCTACTTGCCCCGCCCGGGCCCCCCTAGATCCGGGGCTGTCTCTGACACATTTAGCACTTGGATATCCAATGCTTCGCTTGCCAATTAGGCTGCGTTTCCACTGAAGCGGAGCGTAGCGGGGAGGAGAGGAGAAGAGACGTAAAAAGAGGTGAGTGTTTTCACTGAAGCGGAGCGAAGCGGAGTAGAGTGAAGCGAGGAATGAAGCGAAGAAGGGTGGAGTGGAGCGAAACCGAGTGGAGCGGAGTAAATACAAAACCGGTGCATATCAGTCACAGTAAATTTCTCAGACAGACCGCACGCCATGTTGTCTTTAAAAAAGAAGAGAGCAATTCTTTTATGCCTTTGAAAGATGAAGATAACGAATCAGATAAAGTGGCTTGACTATTTCGACCTTTTTAGATTCAAAGAGAAAACATAGATTTTGGATTCGACAACATATAAAATACCATTCCGAGCATGGGGAATTTTCAACTTATTTTCGAATTCCCTCTACTCCGCACCGCACCAGCAGGAGCGGGACGGGGCGGGGGCCCCGTCCCGCTCCTCCTCGCACCGCCCCGCTCCGCTGGGGTTGAGCGGAGGCCTCCATTCAGTCCGCCCGAACCACGCATACTCTTAATTTTATATAGTTTCCATTGAAGCGGAGCAGAGATTTCGAGCATTGTGATTGGTCTTGGTCACTCTCTGCTCTGCTCCGCTTCAGTGGAAACGCAGCCTTATGGAGAATGAGTAATTATAATAAACAATATCCTTTATGCATAATCGAGTACATTTAGGTGTACATTATCCTTGTCTATTTAATTTTCCGCAAACTGTCAGTTGTTTCAATGTTTGAGTTACTGTGTGACCAAAATAAAATTACATAAATCATGTATGAATTGTTGTTTGTGTTAATATTTGGGATAATACTATTACCAATAATTAAAGGTAAGCTTTCTATTTGTATAATGTAGTTCCTCCTGGCTTTATGATCTAGGGCCGAGAAAGCATGTCCTCTTTTCCAACTCTAGTGTCTACGGTGCCATTCTTTTTTTTTTCTTTTATTTATTTAACTTTATTACAAAACATGTAACAGGCGGACTTCAGGCCCAGGCCTTTTTTACCAGTCTACCTACAGGTGGTGCTGATAAAAGCAAATTTTGGACGCTATGGCACATGCACATGCTTTATCCATTCCACCTACTTTTCTTTATTCTTCTTCTATTTATTTATAATACATCCAATGTATTCGTAATAAGTTTTTCTTGTGAGGCCTAAGTAATCCGCTAGATGACAATTAAGTCAAATAAGAAACTTTTTTCTTAAGGTGACGTGGGTTTACAATTTGCAAAATTGTGCGTGTTTTTGAAAAATCACCTAAACCAAATCACAGTTATACCAAAACATGTATTATCTAAATATCTATCCAATTTGGCTACAGAAAAAATTATAAATATTAATAAAATAAAAAAATTAAAAACTGCGAAATATCGTCGAGCACGGCTCCGACTCTTCCTTCGCTCTCGACGAATATTTCAGTTTTTTTTTGTATTATATTTATTATTTTTTCTGTAGCCAAAACGGATAGATATTTAGATAATAAGTTTTTTGGTATAATTTTCATATAAAAAGGTAATTGTACTTATATAATAGTAATATATAGGTATTATAAAGGCAAATTTAGAGGTATGTCGGTGATTTTTTTCTATCAAGCCAAAAATGCACAATCGTGTTTTGGCTATTGTGAGTGTCTGTAAAAATCCTTGAGATTTTTATGTAAATTTTTTGAGGAATAAACTGTAGTAGTTTAATAACAGTGATTTTTTAAAAACACACACAAGTATTGTAAATTGTGAACCCACATCGCCTTAATGTCAAAACAAATATTTTGTATGGGATTTGTATGAAATACAAAACCGTGACGTCATCGATATTTGGAGTCAAATAGGGCTGTTAATGTAAGTTTTCCTGCATTAAATAAATCCAAAATCATGTTGAAAACTATGTGATCAATGACAAGTGACACTTTTTTGTGACGTTTCATTCTCTTAACAGTACCAAATAATTTATTTTTGACCCAGTCATCTACCCAATTATCAAGACAAATATAATAAGCCTAAACTCGATGGGGTTGCGTCGTTTTATTACAGTGTTCCTATAGCCACCTTCCAGCTCTATCATCAGATCAGTTTCTTGTACAATATTGCATTATCATCTGATTTACATTAGCATACAAAATTTCGTCTCAATCAGAAACCGGGAACTGGCTCAAATTAAACTTGCAAGATTTGACACAAAAAACAAATGACAACAAACAGCTAATATAAATAAAAGCTTGTAATTAGGATTCCGTACAAAAAATAAAAAAACGGAACCCTTATAGGATCATCATCTGTCTGTCCGTCAGTCTGTCACAGCCAATTTGCACCGAATCTACGGGACCGAATCAGGTGAAATTTGGTAGAATGTTGCAATCCTATGACCCAAACACATATGTGCAAAGTAAATAAATATTTTTTTACAATAAGGGTAATTTTTGGGGGACAAATTAGGAAATTTAAAAAAAAGATTTTGCAAACCTTACAGTGTCATATATCAAATGAAAGCCGCTCGTTATGAGGATCTTAAATATTTTTTTGTTATTATTGTAAAATGAATAGTTTTGATTTTATTCATGAAAGAAGACGAAAATTGACCATTCGGATTCAGTTTCGAAGATCAGGCGGGCTTGATCAACGAAACTACTGAGCCTAAAATTTTGAAAAAAAATACAAAATGTATTTCATGGCTTGTAGATTACAGGACACTCCAAGTCTTCCCGTGGATGTCGTAGAAGGCGACTTAGGAACACAAGCTAAACAAAGCTTATGAACATCAATAAGAACTCTTCAACCCATCTGGACAGCGTGGAGAGTGTAGGCTAAATCCTCTGACTGCTCTGGCATATAGGTATGGCTCTGGTAGTACAGAGAGGGTCGTGCTACTGCAGTGGAGACTAAAACAGACCTGAACGTAACGTAACGTAACACGAGTAATATATGAACAAATGAAATGGTTTTACTATTGTTCTTTATTAATCTATATATGTATTTATCATAACATATAGTATCGTTGAGTTAGTATCCCATAACACAAGTTTAAAACTTACTTTGGGGCTAGTTTAATCAGTGTGATTTGTCCCTATATATTTATTTACTTACGGACAGCAAATAGGTCCGACAGATGAATAAATTAACCAACCGATTAATTTATTCATCGCTTTCATTTTATTGTTATCTGCTGCAGCCTATACAACGTGGAAGGGACATACCCGTAATAAATCGAACCACGGGCTATACTAGATCACTAACGTATAATGAAATTATAATAACACGCAAGAAACCAAAATAAATTCAAAACGATTCGACATTCTCATATAAATCGCCCGGGCGGCTGCACACTTCAAGGAAATGCCAATATTTTTGTTTTTGTCTGTTATTTTAATTTCATTATACTATAATGATCCAGTATAGATAGACCGTAGTTCGATTTATTACGGGCACCCTTCTACGTTGTATAAGTCCACTGGACTAAAGGCCTTTCACAATAAAAGGTGGACTTGCCCGTAAATCAGCACCAAACACACACACTATCACGCCTGTTTCCCACAGGGGTAGGCAGAGACTATGGCACAGGCCGGAATCTCCTAAGGTACGCGCAATATGCGTCCCCGTTCCCCGTCCCCACACCTCTCCCCCGTTTTCGCCTCGATGACTCACGTTGGCTCACAAGAACCGGGGGAGAGGTGCGGGTGCGGGGACGCATATTGCGCGTACCTTAGGAGATTCCGTTCTGTTTACTCTTACTATGGACCTCCACTTGCTACGATCCTGACAGACCTCTTTCGCATATATTATCAGCACCAAAAGAATATAATTACTAAAGTAATAGATACCCATCGACATACAAACTATTGGAGGGCACGTAAATTGCTAACTTGTAGGCTACGTAAATACATATTAGTACCAATTGCTCACATAGATGGCAGCAATTGACTTATATAAGGTCTTACAAAATATACTGAAACTATTTTAAAGGTGGATTCAGTCCATGATACTGAACAACTTTCTCCAAGGAACATATATCGAAATATGAAAAATAATTTTTGGCCTTCAATACTAATCGACTGATCAGCTAATCCGAGTTTGTATGGAAAGCAAAAAAATATTTTTCATATTTCGATATATGTTCCTTTGGGAATGTTGTTCAGTATCATGGACTGAATTCACCCTTAAAATAGTTTCAGTATATTTTGTTAGACTTTATATATTCGCTCGCGTATCCCAAATCCCACGGGAAAACTTCTTTAAAATAAAAATCATTTATTTCAGACATTGTCAGTCCATACAATTACAATTAGAAAAATTTCAGAGCTTGGAATGTTAATCTTAAAAAAAAAAAGTTTGAACGTTGAAGGACGTAACAATCCATGAACAGAAGATTCACCGATTGTAATGTAAAACATGCAATTCAGTGAACCTCCTGAAGATGGCAGCATCCATCCTGTCCGCTATCATAATCCGGACCTTATTCCTACTTATGATATTCCACTCTGCGCACCAATGACAACGTTTTCTTGCGCATGATTGCATCTTTAGGCGCGTTGGGAATTTTTTGAGATGGGAAAAACCATTTAACTTGTCACACTGTTACCGTAACCTACACTATCTTGTTCAAGTTTACTTCTGTCGGCACTCCCGGAGTGCCACTTATTACTAATCGATATTATTGCGCTGGGTTCGTTAAAGAGAAAATAATAAACCTTTTAATACGCATATGACTCCTTTACTTTTCAAACTAGCCATGACACTAAACAAAATAAGAATATCAAAAAATAATTTAAAATACAATAAAAAGTGTTTTATAAAAAGGATTTCGCAACACCACTGTTTTTCTTTTTTTGTTTTAAAAAAACACGTGTTGCTCAAATTATTGATTTACACAACATCACAGAATACAGTAAGAGTAAACAGAAAGGAATCTCCTAAGGTACGCGCAATATGCGTCCCCGATCCCCGTCCCCGCACCTCTCCACAACATTACAATTCTCGGACGGAACAATATCTAAATTAAAAATATGTGATGAAAAATTTCGCCAGAAGTGCGATTCGAACTCACGCCCGTCACATCTGTACTTACTCAAAGACACAAATTTACTTATTTTGTTTGTTTCAGGGGAAATGAAACAATCAGGTAAGTTTTTAATACGAATAAGTCTGTGCACGAAGGCTTATTGAATTAAAAATCATCATCAGACTGCAACCTTGAGAGGTTGCAGTCTCACTCAAGGGTCATCAGCAGACTTCAACTCACTGTCAACTCAGCACTTCAAGTCAGCAGTGGGAACAGCAACAATATACAAAAATTGTATTTTTTTATCTATTGCTCTTGAAGCTTTACACAGTGGGCTTTGTATCCTTAAGGTCATAGCACACTAAGACGACTCGGCTCCAACACCAATCCCACCCAACACCGCCCTAAACTAATACGACTGCTCGCGGTCCACGTACCGACAGTTAGCAGGCGCCCAGCGCTCCACGCACCGATAGCTATCAGGCACCCAGCGGCCTTCGTTCCGACAGCTAATCTACGCCTGATTGCCTGGTTGATGCCTCGCTGGCCGCGCGTTGGAAACAAGCAGTCTACGCGCTGTCCGCACGCGGACTGCTAACAGTCGCCGCGGCGACTAAATGAGCCTTCTCCCCTAGATTAGCTGTCAGAACGAAGACTGCTGGGCGCCTGCTAGCTGTCGGTGCGTGGACCGCGAGCAGTCGTATTAGGTTAGGGCGGTGTTGTGTAAATAATAATTTAGAAAAATTAAACATATTTCAGATCTTTTTATCAAAGTGAATGGAAGTGAGATACATAATAAACGTATATACGAATACGCCGAAGACCAAGGAGACTCCATAACTATAGAATGCGGTGTTAAAGAATTCGAGGTTACTATTTTAGATCCCGCGATCGATCTAATACTTTCGAAGAATTATAGTAAGGAAACTGTTTTCTCATCTTTCCGTAATTTGACGATATGTCTTTGCAATTTTTTATTTTATGAAGATGCGAAGTCCTATGGCCAAACGTTTTCCCGGTAGAATTTTGTAATCCCTTCGGAGTCTCACTATCACATCTTTATCCCTAATGGGGCAGACAGAGCTTAGGGCGGTAAGGCCCAGGCCACTTTTAGCGTAATGGTGGGCATGAAGGTGGAAAAGGGAAATCATAATAGTGATGGGTTTTATTTATTTATTTAAAAATTTTATTGCACAAAACTATTGTACAAGTGGTGGAGTAATGCCATGGCATTCTCTACCGGTCAACCATAAAACCTGCTGGTTGCTAACCGCATCGCCTATTGAAATGATTCAGACTCTCGCCCATTTCCTCGATCGGCTTTTACGATCTGCACGGGAAGAGAAGCAGCTGGTACAATATTTGTTTTTTCTTTTCTTTATGATTTGGACGATCTGTTTTGTAGACTGGGTGTGGACTGGGTCCGAAAATTATATTTTATTTAGTCCGTCAGTTAAATTATCCAAAAATAATGGACCCATATTTTATCGAAGAAGTAAAAATTTACAAATATAATAATAATAATAACATCTACTGAACCTGATTTACATCAACTGGCTGATCTCACAGAAACTTTTACGGAAGACATCAAAATGGAATTTGGCATCAATAAATGTAAAGTTAATACATTTAAAGCAGGACAGAAGTATCAACACTGCCTCAATCTAAATACTGGCGAACAAATAGAACCCTTAGAAGAGAATGACGCTTACAAATATTTAGCGTATCACGAATCACAGCAAATACACCATAAAGAAATTAAAACTACACTTACAACTAAGTTTAAACACCATCTTAATACAATTTTAAATTCACAGTTAAACTCACGGAATACCATAAAAGCTATCAATATTTTCGCGATCCCTATTTTAACATACTCTTTTGGCGTTATCTCCTGGACAAAGGGTGACTTAAAGAACCTACAACGAACGATTAACACTACGATGACACGACATAGGAAACACCACCCGAGGTCATGTGTGCAGAGAATGACGTTGCCGCGAGTTGACGGAGGTAGATGAATAATAGATAAATCTTCATACGAGTAACAACTAATTCACTCCTTGAGATCATATTTTCATTGTAAAGCTGATACATTAATCTTACACGGTGTAATATCCCAAAATGTTCATAACTATTCTCCTCTAAATTTAAGTTGTACAACACCCCAAAAAAATGAAGAACAGACGGACAGATAGACTAAAATAGAAGAATGGGCCAAAAAATCCTTACATGGTAGACATCGCTACGACTTATACCAACCCAACGTTGATATCGCAGCATCGAACGCGTGGCTTAAGCGTCGGAGCTGTTTCCGGAAACAGAGGGTGTTATGGTTGCCATTCAAGACCAGGTGATTGAGACTCAGAATTACAGAAAACATATAATGAAAATTCCATCAACAATAGATTCTTGCCGCCGATGTCATGCTGCAACTGAAACGATTCAGCCCATTACAGGAGCATGTAGAACAATAGTTCAGACCGATTACAAACAACGACACGACCATGTAGCCAACATAATTCATCAACACCTTGCACACAAATACAAACTAACAACACAGCCGTTCACTCCATACTATAAATACACTCCTCATACTGTTCTTGAAAATGCTAACTATAAACTTTATTATGACAAAGCCATTTTGACAGACCGCACATCACACTTTAATAGGCCCGACATCACTGCAGTAGATAAAAATAATAAAACAGCTTTAATTATTGACATTGCCATCCCAAATACTCGTAATGTTCAGACCACTATCTCTGAAAAAATAAGTAAATATACTGATTTCAAGGATGGACTTACAATAAACAACAAAAAAAACTAAATTAATGCTAACTTCAAAAGACAATAATATCAAGAATAAGAAAATTTAGACAATAACCGATCCCATCATAGTAAATAACATTCAATTAGAACATGTTGATACGTAGTATTTAGGGAGTAAAATAACATTTGACTCGAGATATACACAAGACATACTAACGAGAATAGCAATGGTAAAAACAGCATTTAATAAAAAGAAAATTTTACTTACATCACATAATATTACAAAATCGATCCGTAAAAGAATAATTAAGGTGTACTTCTGGAGCATTGCTCTATACGGCTGTGAGACGTGGACACTAATGAAGAAGGAAACGAAAAGGTTGGAAGCATTTGAGATGTGGTGCTGGAGAAGGTTAGAAAGGACTAATTGGAAGGATAAAGTAACAAATGTAGAAGTCTTAAATAGAGTAGGTGAAAAGAGACACATACTCGAGGTACTCGGAAATAGGCGAGGCAATATGTTAAGGCACTTGATACGACATGATAATGTTATGCGAATTATAATAGAAGGCAAAATAGACGGAAGGAGGGGAAGAGAAAAGCCAAGGCACAGCTATATGAAGCAAGTCAAGGAAAAGGTGATAGCAGTGTCATACCAAGATGTCAAGATGTTGGCGGAAGATAGAACAGGATGGAAGAAACTCTACCGATAAGAGCGTCGCTCTTAAATTTTGATGATGGTGATGATGTTATGTAAATGGTTGATAAATGTTGCTATGCTATTAAATAATTTTTTGACAGTCAGTAATAAATATGACATCAATTATATGTTGACTTAAATATGTAATTTGTGTAGGTAATACTACTAACTAAAACATGTTAGGTAATTTAGTAAATAGATTTAGATGTAAATTTTTGCATGCCTATTATAATGCTTTTAGGCATACTTTAGGATTGCAGACTAGATCGGCTCTTATATTTCTTTATGTGTTTTTAATATGGAAAGTGTGGTAATAAATATATAGATAAATAAATAAAAAACAAATTCAAAACAAGTTTTTTTTTTTTTAAATAGCTACTTAATAATATTTTAATCTTTCAGTACAAGAAAAAAAGGAGACAATAAATAAGAAAACTAATGTTATACCCTCAAAGACTATTAAGAAAAACTTTAATTTATCGGACAATGATATATACACTTGCAATGCGAAGGAGCAAGGGCAAGACAACCCGACTTTAAACAAAACACTATTCATAACAGTTAAAAAGCTAACAACAACAACAGAAATAACTGGTAAGTATCCGACGTTTGTTTATTCTATACCACTTTAGTCCTTCCGTGGATGTCGTAGAAGACTTAGAAAACACAAGCTAAACAAAGCTTATAAACATCAGTGAGACCTCTCCAACCCGTCTGGCCAGCGTGGAGAGTGTAAGTCAAATCGTCTGGATGCTCTAGCCAAGTATGGCTCTGTTAGTACTCGGTGGGTAGTACAGAGAGGGTCGTGCTCCTGCAATGGAGACTAAAAACTACCTGTTGATGATGATGTTACTCGTATATTATAGAATGCAGAAAAGTTCTCGAATGGCGACCGACCATGTACTGGCAAGCGAAGCGTAGGACACCTACCCACAAGGTGGCCAGACGATCTGACCGAGGTCGCTGGAAAGCGCTGGACGGTCTAGATCAGTCGTTTTAGAAAACCTTACGAAAAGGCCTATGTCCAGCTGTGGATGTTATACGGCTGAAATGATGATAATATATTATATCCTTGGGAATGCAATAGCACGAGATGTTGGTGCTTAAGTCCTAGAGTCGCCTCTTACGACATCCACAGGAAGAGATAGTGTGGTCCTATTCTGAACCGGAAACACACGGGAGCTCACGTTAATTTTGTTAATAAAAAAAAACTGGAAAGACATTTAAAATAAACCACTATTTGTTGTTATGCTATCAGATAAGAGCGTATAGATTAGATTTTTAAGTTATCTTACCTTGGAGAAATGGTATCGTGCTGTATTACCGATTGTTCGTGTCTATCTATCTATATTTAAGAGCTTTGTCGGTGGAGTATGAAGTCTCTTCAATTTGTCGCTCTCATCTGCCAGCTGTTTTACTTCGCTGTACGACACGACGTTGACCTTTTCCTTTATCTGTTTCATGTAGCTATGCCTTGGTCTTCCTGGTCCTCTTTTCCCTTCTATCTTTCCTTCCATGATGGTCTTTATGAAGTCGTCATTTTGCACGCACGCAGATGTCCCAACATCTTACCTCGTATATTCTCTATTATTTCCAAAATGCACCTTTTCTCTCCTACTGTTTTCAGGACCTCCTTATTTGTAATGTTTTCAACCCAGCCTATCCGTGTCATCCTACGTATACATGTTCAATAAAGTACGTGATTTAACAGATAGAAATTTACGTAATAAGAATGACTTAGTAAGCCTGTATTACAGGCTGAATACAGTCAGTAAGCCTTTTATGGGGTAGTGTATACTTTTTTTATAATAAATTGCCAGAATCGGTCCTTGATATGCCAGAAATTCAAAGCTTATGTAAAGAAAGTACTTTGTGACAAGGCTTATTATAGGACCGATGACTATCTTAAAGACAAATAAACGGGCAAGTGCGACTCGGACTCGTACATGAAGGGTTCCGTACCTCCGTACAATGTTTTAAAACGCTGAAGAAACACGTTTTTTGTATGACGACCATCTTTAATTCATAACATTATCTTATTTTTGTTGTTATAGCAGCTATAGTAATACATAATCGGTGAAAATGTTAAGTATCTTGATCAGGGGTTCCCAACCTTTTTTTGTCTATTGCCCACTTTAAGAATAAATTATTTTTAACGCCCCCCTTTTTAAACATACTTAAAAACCGCTAAGTACTTATAACTGATTATTGAAACGCAACTTTATAGTATTCGGACAGTTTGTGGGATTTTCAATAAATCCGAATTTAATATATTCCGCAGAGTATTGCCGTCTCTTCTTTTTTACTTCCGACATTGTTTTGTTTTGAGAAATACGTAAGTGTTGAAATCAAGTACTGCTTATCTATTATGCGCGAAACCGCAAATGAAAATAAAATAAATTTACGTCGTTTATATAGGATTGCATAAGCAGCACGCACCAACAGGAATAAGACAAACGTGCATAAACTCGTTTATCTCATTCGACGCCCAATCGTACTCGACAAGCAAGAACAAGTATTATAGAACCAGCCGATTGATACAGGAATGTACAAATCGGATTATTTAACAAAAACTTGTTAAAACATGATTGCCCGCGGTCTATTATATCGAACCGAGTTTGAACTATATCTTAATTAATATTAGTTGATATTCACAAGATGTAGTCGAGAGCTCAGTCGGTGTCTAAGAGTCTCCCTAGCTAGGTAGATGAAATTATAAATCGACCCCAAAGCCCTACACAACGCCCCCTTTTTTTTCTGGGTCTCTTACCGCCCCCATTTAGGCCTGCAGCGCCCACAAGGGGGCGTTATCGCCCACGTTGGGAAAGACTGATCTAGATAATGCCATTATGAAGATCTAGTTACACACGCTGAAAAAACACGTTTTTTGTATGACGACCCTCTTTAATTTTAAACTTTTTTTATTTTTAGTATTTGTTGTTATAGCGGCCATAGTAATACATGATCTGTAAAAATTTCAAGTTTCTAGCTATTACGGTTCAAGAGATAGAGACCTGTGACAGACGGACAGACAGCGGAGTCTTAGTAATAGGGTCCCGTTTGCACCCTTTGGGTACGGAACCCTAAAAAGTCTGGCTAGAGCTTGGCTTGGCTTGCTGTTAGAAGATGTTTTTTTCTGTTTGACCGCTTGTTTTGCCATTGCAATTCTTGCAATTATATCTTGTGCAGAACGACCATCGGGTGTAGTAGGTACAAATACAACCCTTTTAAGACCACACAAAAACATTTTATTTCTGGTTATATTTTTCATTATAGCTTGTAACTTATTAGGGTTCCGTACCCAAATAGTAAAAACGGGACCCTATTACTAAGACTCCACTGTTTGTCTTTAAACAGACTCCGAACTGGTGTTGGGATGTCTAAAAAAATGTGTTATTTGGCGTTACTCCAAAAACGACAAATGCGAGCGAGTGCGGTGTTGTCCAATCAATGAACCACTATGAACCACTTATTACATGCCCGTAATGCCCCACATCCTGCACAATACAAGACCTAAATGAGGCAAATGTACGATCACTGTTGTAACTTTTTCATATGTAAAATGACCTAGTCTATCCATTTTCGGAAACTTTTTCAGATTTTTCATGACGCCATCTTGTTTTTTCCGGGGGCGTACAATTGTATTATCCAGAGCCATATTCATGTGACGTCACAATTGTGACGCTCACAAACGTGTCGAGCTGGGCCGAAGTTTAGAGACATCACGTCACAATTGTTTCTGGTTGGGCCCAACTTTGTTTGTAAAAATAGTTCAAAAAACATGTAATAACAAATATATATATATATGTAGGTAGAATATTCTGAATAAAAATAACACACAGACATATTAATCATTTATTCACTCTGGTTTTTAGCATTTTAGCCTTATAATTTAAGGTTTGAAATAACCATTAAAAAAATAAGCTGCCTCCAGGTAAATTTCTGGCCGAGCGCAAAACAACAGCTGGACCTAATCCAAAAGTTTTTGTTACATAACGAACCGGAAGCCGTGACTATTAATCACGGCTTCCGGTTCGCCGTCTTCAGTTTCTCATTGGATGATGAGCTTTCTTTGTTAGGTCTGACGACTTCCTCCATTATCGCTTTCATCCTCGACCTCTGACTCCTCCAACAAGCGGGCAATCACTCCTTTATCTATTGCGCCCCGACTTAGGGCCATTTTGAATAGTAAAATACTTAATGCAAGAAAAAATTTATTTGATAATACTATAAGTTGGGGACGAGTCGACACAATTGTGACGTCTAAATTTAAAGTGATATTTCAGCAAAAAATATTATCTGAAACAACAAAAGGACATCATGAATACTTAGAGTAGTTATTCATTAGTAGTATAAAGCACATATTTGTCTAAAAACATTACGCAATGCGTTAAAAGGTTACTTACTCTGAGCGCGGGCGCGTGCGCGGTGTCGGAGCGCGCCTACCGCCAAATTAACGAGTCACAACTTGATTCCGCACAGGTCAATCGCTGTCGCGTTTTCTCACTAAGGAAGTTCATTGCAATCACAATTGTACGACGCTGGACCCGTCACCTTAGCTTTAAAGTAAATATATATTAGGTCCTTACATATGAAATTGCCGATTTTCAATACTGGCAACTTTAAAATCAAATATCTTGCGTTTCATTAGGAATTTCAAATTCAAATTTATTTCGAAATAAAGCCAGAAAAATATTGTTTTAAAATTCGTATATCATTTGTTTTAACATCATTTGTTTGAGTTTCAACATTGCTATAACAACAACTATGGACAAATTGAAAATTCGCGGTATTTACTAATACGAGTTCCACCGTGGCACCAGTGCTGCAGAAACGACTCGAAGAATTAACGACGTGTATGGACCAGGCACCGCTAACGAACGAACGGTGCGTTTTTGGTTTCAACGTTTCCGTTCTGGAAATTTCGATTTACACAATGAGCCTCGTGGACGACCTGATACTCAAGTGAATAACGAAGAATTGAAGGCGATAGTGGAAGCGGATCCATCTCAAACCACTTCTGAATTAGCAGCAGCCTTCGGCGTAAGTGACAAAACGATACTTATCCACTTGCGCCAAATCGGAAAAATTAAAAAACTCGAAAAGTGGGTACCGCACGAATTGACTGAAGCAAACCAACAAACACGCGTTGCTTGCTGCGTTTCTTTGCTTAATCGCCACAATAATGAGGGGATTTTGAACCGTATCGTGACTTGTGATGAGAAATGGATCCTGTACGACAATCTGAAGCGATCATCACAATGGCTTGACCCTGGAGAACCGGCAAAACCTTGCCCTAAGCGAAAACTGATCAAAAAGAAGATTCTGGTTAGTGTTTGGTGGACCAGTGCTGGTGTTATCCACTACAGCTTCTTGAGATCAGGTCAGACGATTACTGCAGACTTGTATTATAAGGAAAAAATTTCAAATCTGATGAGGCAGTCAAAACCGCCTTCAAACAGTTCATAGACTCTCGCTCCCAGGATTTTTTTTCCAAAGGTATCAATGATCTGCCTATAAAATGGCGGAAGTGTATCGATAACAACGGCGCATACTTCGATTGATTAAATAATAATTTCATTAAAAAAAACTTGTTTTACTTTTTTGATACTGAACGGCAATTTCATATGTAAGGACCTATATGAAAAAAAGTGCTCTGAAATACCGTCACAATTGTGTTGGCTGGGTCCGTAAGGGATAAATACACATACTTACATACATAATACTGGTAGCTATTTGAAGCGTGAAATGTAATTTTTTTTGTTTCATATTTTTTGCCAAACAGTGACACATACGCCGCAGGATGATAGAAACAAAGACAATCAATTAGTACCAAGTGAGCCTCCACCTAACGGTATGTTACTTTTGATGGTTTTCCGTTTGAAAGTGTGCAGCCACCCGGGCACTTTGTACGGGAATGTCGATTTTTTTTGTTTTTTTGCCGTTATTTTATTTTATTATACTATAGTGATCTAGTATAGCCCGTGGCTCGATTTGTTACGCATATGATTCTTACACGTTGTATACTCGTACAGTCAGCAGCAAAAATATGTCCCCAAATAATGGCAATTTCACATTAAAAAAGGTGTTAGATGGCTTCATACATTTTGATCCCTCATTGTTGCACTACGTGTCGCAGCAAGTATTTTTACTTCATTTTGTAGGAAATAATCCTTAGATAACAAAAAGATTTTTTTTAGGTTTTATGAACGTTTGTACACTAGGTACCTATATCAAAAAGGATTTAACTTTTTCTACATTGGGAAACAGCAGTGCCGCTATCTGGCAACAATGGCAACACGATAGATAATGCATCTTTATCGGAGCGTTTTGTTCAATAGTTGTTCACTCAAAAATATTCTGAATGATAAAAAGTGTATGGTATAAAATGTCATAAAAACAATATAATAAAAACAAATCAACAACTTCACATCTCACATCAGCACTGATTTGCTGTCAAGAGGGTATGTGACAGTAAAACAAAACGCGATTGACAAATGAACATGAATGATTAAGGTGAAGGTATAGGCAAATGGCCTTGAAGTGGCGCCCTCATTTGAAATAAATTTTTATCTCGTAAATATGGAGATAATTTCCATATTGCTCTTCGTCATGCACTATATAGCCCTTTAAATTATTTTTGAACTGCCGTTGAAACTATTATTGGTGATCCGTCTACCTTAAAAACTTGCCGTTGCCACTTTTGGCGGAGGCAAGTTTTAAAGCTAGACGGACTAATGTAAATACTTTCAACGGTGGTTCATAAAATAGTTAAAAAAAAAGGGCTGTCTAGTGCATGACGAAGAGCAATATGGAAATTATCTCCATATTTACGAGTTAAAAATTTATTTCAAATGAGGGCGCCACTTCAGTCACTATTAATACACTTTACTATCAATGTATTTCACACTTCAAGGCCATTTGCCTATATCTTCACCTTAATGACATCTCGTTCGTTCAATAAGTATGGCGGTAAAAAAATGGATTATCATAAGGGAAATTATAAAAAACCCAAGTATAGAAAACGTAAGGTTTTTGTAGTTTTTCATTGTAAAATATGTTTTTATAAAATGTTATTAAGACGATACACGGAGTCCAGTGCTGGGAGCAGCACTGGTAAGGAAACGGAGATATCATTTAAAATGTTGAGCTAATAAAACCTAGATAACCATTCAAACTATTTTATGAACCACTGTTTACAGTTTAAAGCAAAAACGTTAAGATTTAGTTTGCATTTTTGCGAAAAACGGCCATTTTTGGGTGGTCTAGGTTAGGGTTATCTAGGTTTTAGTAGCCCAAAATTTTAAATGATATCTCCGTTTCCTTATAAACATTTATTTTAAATGGGGGCAGCACTGGACTCCGTGTATCGTCTTAACAATTATAGTGCTATGCTTGTTTAAACTAATTTAAGGCCGCTGTACACATTTTACGACATGATACTGCAACAAACAGGGCCCAAATGAGAACAGGCGCTTTAAGCGGTTATTACAGTATCCAATTTGAAAAAATCTTATTTATATTCACAATCACATTCGTTTATTCACAAAAAATTGTAACAGGTACACATGCACATAACATTGTCATCAACGGTCTTATTATTTTACAAATTTTACTTTCATTAGGCATTGTGAATTCTTAACTAGGAAATCGGAAGATGTAATCGCAGTTTGGACTGATTGGAACCGATTTTAGAGTAAAAAGGACGTTCCGACCGCTCCACTTACTTGTAATCTATGAATTCATTCCAAAACGCAATAGGTCTCAAGCAACTGTTAAACATGCCTTATAACAATAAAGATAGTTTTTGTATAGGTACGTCGGCGTTGTCGCGTCGGTTAGGCGTCTCGATTTAGGATGCAATTTAGTATAGTGTGATCACATGCTAACAATTTAGGAACCTAACTGTTCCTAGTTAGGTTTAGTGTAATAACCGCTTGAAGCTGTCGGGTACAGTCAGCATCAAAAATGTGTCATAATAATAAAGAGTCTGTTCTCATTTGGGCCCTCTTTCTTGCAGTATCATTTCGCAAAATGTGTAGAGCGGCCTAAAATTAATTTAAACAAGCACTATAATTGTTAATAACATTTCATAAAAAAATATTTTATAATGAAAAAACTACGGGAACCTTACGTTTTCTATACTTGGGTTTTTTATAATTTCCCTTATGATAATCCATTTTTTATACCGCCATACTTACTGAACGAACGAGATGTCATTAATAATGTAATTAATCAAGTCAGCATCAAATATATGTCACTTAATAAAATGTCTAATTTGAAAACGCCATTATTTGGTGACATATTTGACTGCTGACTGTTTGTGTATGAAACATAATATGCGTAATAAATACTACCATATACACATGCGTAATAATAAATACCACGGGCTATAATAGATCACTATAGTATACTTAATAAAATAATAAAAAATAACGGTCAAAAAACTTTACAGCTTTACTACAATGAATGACAAAACTAATATTTAAATGTTCTGCTTGACTTTCAGATAAAATTATTTTCTATATAGTAGTACCTTGCGCAGTCGTAGCAATGATCGTGATAATCATCTGTATTACAAAAGTTGCGAGAAAGAAACCCCGCGATACGGTATGTACCAAAAAGCAAAAACAATTTATTTGAAGCAAATCACACTATTTAACTAGCTCCAAGTTGTAGCACGGTATTTATATTATTACTGTGTGTAAACGCTTGAAAGTAAGGGCTTTCTCTAACAAATAATAGATGGCGCTAAGGATATTAAGTCGTATCGGTAGTTCCGCTACTAATCACTAGATGGCGTTCTTGACAGTCGGGTTTATTTTTAATTTGCCTAGCAAATAAACTTGTCTATCTTTACGCCCACCAAGACGCTAAACGTAGCAACGTTTCACCCAAAGGCCTTTGAGCATTTCGCTATACGTTTATTGGGGAAAGTTGTTCAGTATCCTTAATTGAATGTGTCCTTAAGACGATACACGGAGTCCAATGCTGCCCCCATTTGGAATAAATTATTTTTAAGGAAACGCAGATATCATTTAAAATTTTAAGCAACTAAAACATAGATAACCCTTCAAACTATTTAATTAACCACTGTTTACTGTTTAAAGTGAGAATGTTATGCTTTAGTTTGCATTTTTGCGAAAAACGGCCACTTTTATTTTGGCAATAACGCAAACCAAAGCTTGACGTTATCACTTTAAACTGTAAACAGTGGTTGATAAAATAGTTTTAAGGGTTATCTAGGTTTTAGTAGCTTAAAATTTTATGATATCTCCGTTTCCTTACAAATAATTTATTTCAAATGAGGGCAGCACTGGACTCCGTGTATCGTCTTCACCCACTGGCAACGCGCCCCGCCGTGGTGCGCGGAATCTGCTGCGTTTTTACGCGTTTTTAGTGGGTTGGACTAGGCGTGTTTTCTATACAAACTGAGATACTTGCATACAATGTTAAAATCTGCCACTCCACGCTCCGTAACTGTGCGCGGTGCAGTAGGATCACCGCCTAAGGCCATGCATGAATTTTCAGGGTCCAGGGCTGCCCCCATTTGAAATAAATTATTTGAAAGGAAACGGATATATCATTTAAAATTTTGTACATTACGGCTCTAGATAACCCTTCAAACTATTTTATGCACTACTGTTTACAGTTTTGCGGAAAACGGCTACTTTTTTTTTTTTTTTTTTTTTTTTTTTTTTATTAGAAATTTGAGTGCGTTTGATCTCTATCTAGCCTGATGGGAAGCTAAGATGAGGTCTAACTTTACTACTACTACTACTTTTACTCTACTACTTTACTTCTTCTACTTTTTTTTTTTTTTTGAGTCTACTTTTGCCAAAAATGCTAAGAAAAGCTTAACGTTGTCACTTTAAACTGTAAACAGTTGTTCATAAAATAGTTTGAAGGGTTATCTAGGGCTTCACAAAGACACAATTTTAAATGATATCTCCGTTTCCTTTCAAATAATTTATATCAAATGGGGGCAGCACTGGACCCCGAAAAATTCATGTAGCACCTTAAAATAGTTTCAGTATATTTTTTTAGACCCTGTATATTACATACACGGTGTAATGGTCGACCCATACAGGGTAACTTTTTTATTATCAGCCTAACTTTTTATGCAATACAGTCCGTTATACTGGACTATACTTCCTATAAAAAATAAAATTGATAATCGACGTGAAATGTGGCCAAGTTTCACCCAAAGGCCTTTGGGTTTTACAGCCCAGGTATCTGCCTGCTCCGTCTATCGCCCGTTTTACCTCAGTAACATTTTGTCATCATTTCCAGGAACAATTAGTGCAAACTGAGCATGAATACCTGCACGACTCGCCACCACCGAACTTCCCCCAAAACGCTGCTTTAGAGGAAACGTACTGCAGACCAGCTGACACCAAATATACAGAGCCGACCTACGCCCAGCCTTACGTCCCTGAAACTGTTGAAGAGCTGTACTCCAAACCAGTACCAAAGTCAGCAAGAAGTAAGCCGCAGAATGATTGTCTCTATGCATCTTTGGAATTCGAAAATGCCTATGCCAAAGTAAAGCCGAAAAGTCAAAGAGATAAGACTGTTGAACCAACGTATGCAGAAGTAGGGAAGAATTATAATGATGAACCTGCTTATGCATCAGTTAACGAATGTGTCAATAGGCCAGACAATTACGCTAACGTTTTCGATAATAGCAGATATGTGAACAGCAAACAGGGTGCTGAATATGTTGAACCTAGTTATTGTGAAGTAACAAAGCTTAAAAAGTAATATTATAAGAAAACAAGTGGAAGTTTCAGCAAAAGTGTAAAAATTTTCAAACTGCGTAAGTCTGGGCCAAATCGTTTTGTGGGACCTCGACCTGTCCCAGCGCAGTCAGAGGAGTTTGCACATAGAAGGTAGGAGGTGGAGTAGAGAACAGAGACTCAACTGCACAGATATCTTCTTCATCTAAGCGCGTTCCCGGTTGCATCCTCAGCTGTGCTGCTTCGGAGCCCGGGGTGCGCTTTCCCGGTTTTTCTTCTCCAAACACATGCACTTCAATGGTCACCCAAGGATGCCAAAGACCTTGCGAAGTGGAGAAGAAATTGCGGGAACAGTTGAAATGATTCGGCTGTAATTTTACGACCGCCTGCCTGACGTCAACCCTCTTTGGGTATTTGTGCGAAAAGTTTTACAACCGGCCACCGCCCGACGTTAACCCTTCTTGGGAATGCAATTGTAGCACGAGATGTTTGTGGCTAAGTCTTTTAGTCGCCTATTCTAACCCGAAACCACTCGGGACATAGTCAACAACACAGATATATTCCGTCATATTGCAAAAACAGGACTAACTTTTATACTAGGTTTAAACCATTATCCACCCAAATCAAGTTGACATTGACAGGTGAGATAGTGTGATATTACTAGATGGTAACTTGATTTGGGCGGATAATGGTTTCAACCTAGTAAGCAGTAAGTTAGTCCTGTTTTATAATAAGACGGTTAATTTATTATACTGAACTGACACACTACTAGACTTCTTCTGCCTTATATTTATCAAAATCAAATATTTATTCAGTAAATAGGCCTTTGCAGGCACTTTTACTATCCCACTCTTCGTGGGGTTGGCACAGCATGTCGGTTTCTTCCATCTTGCTCTATCTCCAGTCAATCTGTCCGTCACTCCCTTCCTACCGATATCCTCCTTTACACATTCCATCCAACGTTTCTTTGGTCTTCCTCTGTTTCTATGTCTCTTATAGTATAATTAGACTTTTTTCTCGCCCGGGGCGCTGGTAAAGCTAAAACCGGCACTGCACACGATGCAGCATCGTTACAGTTTTACACTGTTCCGGCTATTTCTTCTTCGATTTTGCATGTTGTTAAACAGACTTAAGAGCCTTTACTAAAAAATTTAGATTATTGACATTGACAATGACATTGGGGGCGCCTGACCCCCTTAACGACCTTACACGGTTTGAAAAATAATGGCAGATTACGTCTAGGGACAGTGAAAGATGAAAACAAGGAGCCTTTTGCCCAACAATGGGACCTATATAGCTAAAAAAAATTCTTTGAGGAGTTTCTTCCATATCTCCAAAGTTATTCATTATGTTTTTACCAAATTCTTATGGGACCAACTTGGTAGTAAAGGGTTTCAAATAGAATCAGCAAAATAGGTACACCAAAAAAACTGTGGCACTCCGAGAGCGCCGATAGAAGTGAACACTTGAACGATTACGTTAGGCTCGGTTACGGTAACAGTGTCGCGAGTTCAATGGTTTTTTCTAATTTTAAAAATAGAAGGACAATAATAATATAATAATATAATAGGATAATTATAATAAATAGAAGGACACCGGTATACGGGTGTTTTTTGGACTTCTCCACGGCCTTTGACCTAGTGTCATATAAAGTGCTGTGGAGAATGCTTGAGGACAGGCGTGTACCGAGGGACTTAGTCAACATATTTAAATTCTGGTACAAGCACCAGACAAATTTTGTACGATGGTCCGACGGTGTCTCTGGTACATACAGGTTGGAATGCGGGGTAAGACAGGGGGGGATTTCGTCTCCCAAGCTTTTCAACCTGTATATTAACGGCCTTATAGTTGAGCTCAGCGGTCTGAGAGTAGGGTGTAGTATAGACGGTACAGTCATTAATAATATCAGCTATGCTGACGATATGGTTCTTCTGGGGCCGACTTCATGGTCAGTCAATGAGATGCTCAAGGTTTGCCAAAAGTATGCGACCACACATGGACTCGTATACAATGCGAGGAAATGTGAGTACATTGTCTTTAAGGCCGCAGGTAAATATCCCGAAAGCGCACCTCCCATAATCCTAAATGGCACAAATTTGGAGAGAGTGTCAACTTTTAAATATTTGGGACACATTATTACCGACGACCTTAAAGACAATGCAGACGTAGAAAGGGAACGGAGGGCACTTGCGGTCAGGGGCAACATGTTGACCCGTAGATTCGCCCGTTGTAGCGAACAGGTCAAAATTACGCTTTTTAAAGCTTTTTGCCAGGGTTTCTACACGGGTAGTCTGTGGGTCTGTTGTACTAAGAGATCGCTGGATGTCATCCGTATTCAATATAATAATATATTTAGAATGCTGTTGGGACTCCCTCGATTTTGCAGTGCCTCTGGAATGTTTGTGCAAGCAAGGACGGATGGTTTTCATGCCGTGCTCCGTAAAAAAGCGGTATCTATGCTGAGGAGAATCAGGGCGAGTCACAACAGCATTCTTAAAACGGTGGCGGACAGGCCGCATTCTCAATTAATGCGGCACTTGATTAGAGCAACTATGCCTGTAGCTCTGCATGGGGAAATATAAAATATTTTCGAGTCCCCATTGATTTAATTTAATCTAATTTATCTCATATAAAAGATTATACTAACATAACTTATAAGTTTCAGTTAAATTGTATACTAACAAATTTGGATCCCTGTTATCTGATAAATAAACAAAAAAAAAAAAAAAAAAAAAAAAAAAAAAAAATGCCTACGCCTAAAGACAGTGGCGGATTTGCCCTAAGGCCTAGTAGGCCCGGGCCTAGGGCAGCCAGATATGAAGGGCGGCAAATCGTGCCAAAAAAACTATTTTTTTAATGTTACTTTGGTGGCCACTTTAAACGGGCCATTAAATTAATCAATTAATTATGTATCTAGTCTATATGATGGGTGCTGAGAAAAGGGCGGCACATTGCCTGGGGCCTAGAGCGGCTAGGACTGCAAATCCGCCGCTGCCTAAAGAAGTTTTCACTTCAAAAACATACGGGTCGAATTGATAACCTTATTTTTTAAAGTCTGTTAAAAATACAGGGTATTTATTCCAGTACGCCAATTACAGCAAGGTCAGCCAGATACAGCATGATAGCAATTACATTTTAAGAGATAAATGTAGTGAATGTAGTCAGCTGGCAATATACAGGGTTACTGGTATCTAACGCATAACCTTTTTGGTGCAAGTTCAGTTCATGATACCGAACTACTTTCCATAAAAACCAACATCGAAAAACGAAAAAAAATTTCGGCTTCCCATACATATCAGCACTCATCCAAATGGATTTTGTATGGGAAGACGAATATTTTTTTTCGTTTTTCTATAATGGTTTTTATGGAAAGTAGTTCAGTATCATGGACTGAACTTGCACCAAAAAGGTTATGCGTTAGATACCTGTAACCCTGTATAGCTCAGAAAAGAGAAGTATGGCGCTCTTTCGTCTCGGAGGCCAAGATCCATTTCGGGTCGCTGACCCAGAGAGTGGCCTCGTGTCCGCGTATCCGGTTGGCGGCCGTACGGCGCGCCGGACCGCCGTGCGGTCGATTGGTAATGTATGAAGCCTCTAGGAGGTGTGTCCACGTCGTCGCCGGCGCCAGCGACGGCGCGGTTTGCAGCTGGGCACGGCTCGCGCCGCGCCTGCGTCCGGCGCACAGTCTAGTATGGCGGTCTATGAGAGCTTGTTCACGTAGCCGGACGTACGCACAGCGCGTACCGTCTATATACGATGGAAATTAATTCGGAATATTTTATATACTATTATATTGCTACCTCAACAGATTTCCCTAAATTTCCCTAAAAACCAGTACGTACTTCCAACGGGGCCCTTCGTGAATAAATGAAAATATAAGGTTTACTGACTAATAAAATACATTTTCGTGAAGCATTTTATTTCTACCTAACAAATAATATATTTCTATAATTTAGAAGTAAATAGTTTGCGAGAAATTTACGAAAAAAGTTTTAAACTAAGCGGGCACTTAGCTGACTCGCACCGCAACCGACTACCAACCGTGCCGGGCGCCGTGCACGTGGACACGCGAAACCGGATACGTGGACACGACACGAGGCCTAAGTACTTAAGTAAATGTAGCGAAATAATAGTTATGTTTTTAGTTTTAATTAAGTAGAATAATTTACATTTAATTAATTAGTTTTAGTAAAAGTGTTGTTTGTTTTTTTAGGATAAATTAAGTTAATTTATTTCAAATAAAATTAATTAAATCTGTGTTCTATCATACATTTGTATATTTGTAATAAGCATTGTAATCATAAATAATTTTAAAAAAAGAATAATTAAATTGTGTACTCAAAGATTTTTATTTTATTATAATGTGAAAGGGTCCATCCATCCATGTCCGTCCTTCTGTACCTGACGCGTCTGTCTATCTGTATGCGATAAACTCAGAAACTATCATGTAGGTAGAGCATACTCGTATCTTAAGCCATAATCTCAGAAAACAGCAACAAAATCAGTTCAATAGTTACAGAGTTTATCGATTTACGCGGTGGCTACAATTCATTATAAAAAACCACGGCGTCCCTAGCAATCATATCATAGCTAGCAATTTTATGAATTACAATAAACGGGCAAGTGCGAATCGGACTCGTACATGAAGGGTTCCGTACCACCGTAAAATGTTTTAAAACACTGAAGAAACACGTTTCTTGTATGACGACCCCCTTTAATGTTTAACTTTATTTTATTTTTAGTATTTGTTGTTATTGTGGTCATAGTAATACATAATTGGTGAAAATTTCAAGTATCTAGTTAATGCCATTATGAAGATCAAGTTAAAAACGCTGAAAAAAACACGTTTCTTGTAAGACGACCCCGTTTAATTTTTAACTATTTTTAGTATTTGTTGTTATATCCGCCACAGTAATACATAATCGGTGAAAATTTCAAGTATCTAGTATTACGGTTCAAGAGATAGAGCCCTGGACTGACAGACAGACAGACAGACAGACAGACAGACAGACAGACGGACAGACGGACAGACAGCGGAGTCTCAGTAATAGGGTCCCGTTTGCACGCTTCGGGTACGGAACCCTAAAAACCAGACAAAAAATATAAACGCCATCTTTTGGTTCTCAAAGAAACGAATAATAAACAACAAAAAAGCATAATCCTAAACTGAAAAGCACTTGACTTGACAAGCACTGTCGAAGAAAAATCGCCCGCTATGTAGCATAGATGGCGCTACTTAAAATTAATTTTATATATTTTGTACTTTACGTTACGATAGCTACTTGGCAAGGAGCAAATATATTTTCTTACGTCTGCAAAAATTTATAATGATTAATGAAATAAACTAAAGGGAAGCAGGCGTGATAATACGTTTGTATCTATTATGTGAGGCAGCGGCATAGCATGTCAGTTTTTTCCATCTTGTTCTATCTCTAGTCCATTTGTCCGTCACTCTCTCTTCAAATGACGACGGTGCCTAGCTATTTTTAACCCCCGACGAAAAAGAGGTGTGTTACAACTTTGACGTGTCTGTGTGTAGGCAAAATAGAAGGGAAAAGAGTTTACTTAGCCACATGAAACAGATAAAGGAGAAGGTAAACGTCGTGTCGTACAGCGAAGTAAAACAGCTGGCAAATGAGAAAGACAAATGTAAGATACTTCATACTCCACCGACAAGAGCATTTATAGTGTGTGGGCATCGTAGCTCAACAAATAGGCCGATTTCGACGCGGTTTTTTTAATCGAAAGTCTAGTCTGTCGAGAACTCGAGATGGTTCTTAGCTATGTTTGATGTAAATCGGTTTAGCCGTTCAAAAATTATTGGGGGTGAACGCTTGAAAGTAGTGTGGTTCCCGGCAGAGTAGAATTGGACCACTTCAAGTCTTCCCGTGGATGTTGTACAAGGCGACTAAGGAAACAGAAGCTAAATAAAGTTTTTAAACATCAATGAGACCTCTCCAACCCTTCGGGCCAGAAAGGAGTGTAGGCCAAATCCTCTGACTGCTGTGGCTAATATATGACTCTAGCAGTACAGAGATGGTCGTCGTGCTCCTGCAGTAGATACTAAATAAACGGGCAAGTGCGAGTCGGACTCGTACATGAAGGGTTCCGTACCTCCGTACTATGTTATAAAGCGCTGAAGAAACACGTTTCTTGTATGACGACTTTATTTTATTTTTAGTTTTTGTTGTTATAGCGGCCACAGTACACAATACATAATCGGTGAAAATTTTAAGTGTTACGGTTCAAGAGATAGACCCCTGTGACATACGGACAGACAGCGGAGTCTCAGTAGGGTCCCGTTTGCACCCTTCGGGTACGGAACCCTAAAAAGTCCTGATGATGACTTGAAAGTTGGGCTTTTTATTTGTCTGGCAAATAAACTTGTCTTGAAAAACTGTTACAAAAGAAGTTAAACATACCTATTTACGCGAGCTTCAAACCATAAAGGAAATCTTTCTATTGTAATTTAGTAAAAACCGTTTGATATTAAAGTTATCCCGCTGTAAACGACATCTGCTGAGCAATTATCTAACTGAGTGGAATAAAAGCTATTGGAATCTTTAATCGTGGAAACGCAAAGAAACAAAGAAAAATTGCTCCGAGCTTGTGTTTGTTTTGTTTGCGTAGGTTCTCGCATATATGAATTCGTATTAGCTTTTTCTATCTATCTATACAGAATGTTTTTTTACCTCGTAGCTATATTCAAGGAAAGTACTGTATAAGCGAAATAAAAAATATATATTCTGTCATATCATATATTTACTAATACATATATACACATATATACATACTAATACCTACTTTAATGTACGGTAGTGAGAGTTGGGTATGGCAGAGAAAGCATGAAAGCAGAATAAATGCACTTGAAATGCGAGCGCTGAGGAGTATGTGTGGTGTTACCTTGAAAGACCGAATAAGAAATGATGTTTTAAGGGATCGGTGTGGAGTGAAAGAGGACGTAGTGACAAAAGTAGAACAAGGGATGTTAAGATGGTTTGGGCATTTAGAGAGGATGGATGAAAATAGATTAATAATAAATATTTATAAGGTAAGTGTGGAAGGAAGAGCGGGACAGGGTCGACCTCGGCGAACGTTCTGCGATCAGATTGCAGACGTTCTGAAAAAGGGAGAGGTAAGAAATACACGTAACCGAAGGGCATGTATGAAGAGGTTGATGAGTGTAGATGAAGCGAATGAGGTCTGTCAAGATCGTGGCAAGTGGAGGTCCATAGTCTCTGCCTACCCCTGTGGGAAACAGGCGTGATAGTATGTATGTATCATATATTTAGAATCTTGTTTCATAAAAAACATATCATCCGACAAATGCATACCGAAAAATCTCCCATTTAAATGTCACCATCACCACCGGCTACCGGGCTCGTGGCGGGCGAGCGGGGAGGACTACGGCCACGTATTAGTAAAGGCAGTAAGTTGGCTATTTATTAGAAATTACTAAGGACATATAATCGTCGTATTTCGCAGTGTTTTATTTATTATTATTTTTGTATTATATTTATAATTTTTTTTGTAGCTAACACAGATAGATATTTAGATAATACATTATTTGGTATAATTTTCATATAAAAAGATGATTGTATAAAATAGTAATTCGTATTATAAAGGCAAATTTAGAGGTATACGAGTATTTGTGTTTAATAACAGTGATTTTTCAAAAACAGGCACAGTTTTGCAAATTGTGAACCCACATCACCTTGACAACTTTTTGATCCTTCGAGCCGCCTTATAAGTATAAACGTCGATATTGTTCTTTTATTTGAAAATCAATCATTTGAATGTTTTCTTAAATTATATAGTAGTTATTAGTAAGCGCAATATAAATTAACTGAGTACCAATGCGGTAATAAGCAGGTAATTATTGCCACTGCGATGTATTGGTCATCGAACAACAAAAATAATTATTTTATTACCTATGCAACACAAATCAATTAATACACTTTAAGCCACACGTAATTAAGTTTACTATCGCCTAACATATGAGCATAGATTGGATAACATTCGCGCAAGCGTACAATAAAATTATGTATTTGTACCAAAACGCGTCCAAGAAAAAGGGACAAAAAGACTCGCGTATAACCCAAATAGATAAAACGTACATCTTATCACATCAAAGTCGTGAACGCTTAAGTATTTTTCAATTGGTTGCATAATACGATCGAATTGTAGTGTGGGTCAAATACCGCTATCGTACTTTAGGACTTATTACACCGACATACGATACATAACTGAGTGTTAATGTTTGACGGATCGTGACGGCCGCCATTTTCCATTATGGCCGCGAATACCGCGACATCTATACTGAAGTTTAGTGTCAAAGAGAGCGTGCACACGTCGGGTTGTGTGTCTTTCAACATTATATTATTTAGAACCATTGTATAAAGATTATGACACGAAAAATTGCTTGGGATTGTTATAAATCACATTACTCTACCGCTTTGTAGTCGTTATATCGCGTGTTAGTATAAAATATATCGTGTATTATTACTGTGCAGCTTTAGATAGCAAAATAATGTATATTATCACGCCGCCGCAGTCTTCAGTTTGAATTGTCAAGACATTGTTGTGGGATCGATTTTTAGGTGTTATTAATGAAATTATTAAGGTGCTTTCAAGTGATATTACCCAAACGATACTTGTGTCAAAAGCGTACAACACACTCCGACGTTTATACTCCGTTCCCCGGAATCGATACAAGTTAATAAAAAATGCATATTTTCACCATGGTTTCATAAGTGTTCGGGTCAATACAACCGGCTTGGAATCAGCATGTTTTGATTATTTTCGATTATTATGTGTTTTTGTTAACTTTTGTGATCTGTGTTTAGTGATGGTTATATTCACGTACTCAATTATTTGTTGTGTGCTCGAGATTTCAGCGTTCCAGAAAGGTTAGTAAACAAATATTTAAAATTATTATCACTATTATTTCTAATTTATGAAAAAAAAACACTATCGACAAAAAACAAAACGACACTAATCACGCACTATATTTAATTAATGTCACATCACTAAACAAAAGAACTGTCAAATGTCAATATTTTAAAAAGGACCTCGAATCTCGATCGACGTTTGTTTTTTTAAGGCGCAACAATTCATTACGGGCGACCTAAAAATAATAAATTGATAGATGTCGTGTTAAAATCGTCACGTGGAATGAATAATTAAGCACGGGTTGCATTCAAAACCCGATAAATATTAAAACAGACAACGGTTTAGGTTCGCGTGAATACACTTTTTTATCGAGGGATAATATCACGTCTCTTTTGTTTTTTGACACTGTTCCATTTTCTTTTTTTTTGTTTATGGATTAGAGTCCTTATTAAACATACAGATTGATGTTCGTTCTTCAATGTTAAATGTATTTTTTTTAATAGGAGGATATAGATACACTATCACGTCTTTATCCCTACCGGGGTAGATAGTGCCCGAGGCGATAAGACCCAGGCCACTTTAAGGCTGATTGTAAAGGGGGTAACTTTTGAAACAGAGATAGAATACTATCCTAAATATATTGATACTATTAAAAGATAGTAGAATGGATAAGAAAGGAGCATCAGAAGTAGAAATAAGCATTGACAACAGAGGGAATCCAATGGAAAAAACTGACATAGATATCTACCATGGCAATCTCACACAAAACGGGGATAAGGTTAAGAGCAATACTTACATTACAAAAGCCTTCTTAGGATATCAATTCCTTATTAGTTATTACTAATTAAATACTATTAACTTGTCGTTTACCTACAATTTGCACTGTCCAGTGCTTCATAAATAAAGAACAATCATATCATTACATACATACAATACATGTGCATATTATCATGTCTGTTTTCCACAGTGGTAGGCAGAGAATATGGGCCTCTACTACGATCCTGACAGACATACATACATATACATTATCAGGCTCTAAACAGACAGAGCCCAGGGCCTCAAGATCCAAAGGCCACTTTTAGCGTGATGGTGTGTGAGAAGGTGGAAAAAGGAATCAAGCGCAGGTCACATTTGGATGTGTAGGTCAAAGCCTTTGGCTGCTCTGGCTAATGCTAGTAAAATTATAATCTGGCTTTGGTAGTACAGAAAGGGTCGTGTTCCTGCAGTGGAGACTAAAAAAGGCCTGATGATGATGATTGGCAAGCATGTCAACCACAATGGTCTTACAATCAACGATGCTCAAGACCGTGTGAAGTGGAGAAGGAAAAGCCAGAAAGCAAACCCCGGGCTTTGCAGCATTACAGCTGAGGATGCAACTGGGAATACGCTGAGATAAGGGAGAGAGAGCAGGATTTCATAGACTATGGTGGCCGTAAAGTGGGCTGTATGCCTATTTTCCTATATCATTGTCCCGTCCCATTGATCTTCCCTAAATCATCTGATTCAATTATTGAGTCAGTCCGTCAATTATTCTATTGCAGCCATTGTATAGCACTTGACCAATTTATCTGAGTACCTCTTGTATCTGAATCCCTATCTTGTGTTAAACTCGCTTCCTGGTTCTCGCACAAATGTTAAACTTACTAATGGGATATACTTACACTCTACTATATCAATATAGTAAAATGACATTAAAATAACAGTAAAAAAACAAAAAAAAATTGCCATTTCCATACAAGAGTGCAGCCGTCTGGTCAACTTCTATGGGAATGTAGTTTTTTGGTTTTTTTACTGTTACATATTTCAATATCATTTTAGTATACTGCTTCTCTTCCCGCGCAGATCGTAAAAGCCGATCGAGGGAATTGGTAAAAATGCTAATCATGTTAATAGGCGATGTGGCTAGCAACCCATCACCATTTTGATCATTTTTCCATCTTCTCGTCTACCGTAACGCTAAAAGTGGCCTTTGGATCTTGTCTCTGTGCTCTGTCAGCTTAGAACCGCAAAACATAAAGTGCTCCGTCTGCCCTCTTAGGGAAAAAGACGTGATAATGTATCTGAATTAAATCGGTAAATAAATAAAATAGTAATGAAATGGCATTTTTATAAAAATGTGACTAACTTCTTCAGCTATAGCATGTTCCCGTTTGTATCCTCAGCTGTGCTGCTTTGGAGCCCGGGGTGTGCTTTACCGCTTTTTCTTTTCCAAATATAACATGTATGTCAATGGTCACCCAAGGATGCCAAAGACCTAAAGAAATAAAATCTAGTCAAGGCCTTAAGCCCTTTAAGGGAAAGCTAAAAAAATATTTGTTAGAAAAGTCCTTCTACTCCATAGACCAATATTTTATGTGATCTGAAATTATTATTAATTAGATTATTAGATTGACCATTAATTATATATATATATATATATATTTTGACATTGTTTTAAATAATTAAATTGTAGTATAAGTTATAACGGTGTTGACATAGATGTTTGTATATTTTATAAGTATGTTACATAATTAAATTTAAGAGATGTTAGTTTTAAGTTATTCCGACACAATGTATATTGTTTGAAGATGGTTTGGGCATTTAGAAAGGATGGATGAAAATAGATTAATAAAAAATATTTATAAGGTAAGTGTGAAAGGAAGAGCGGTACAGGGTCGACCTCGGCGAACGTTCTGCGATCAGATTTCAGACGTTCTGAAAAAGGGAGAGGTAAGAAGTACACGTAACCGAAGGGCATGTATGAAGAGGTTGATGAGTGTAGATGAAGCGAAAGAGGTCTGTCAAGATCGTAGCAAGTGGAGGTCCATAGTCTCTGCCTACCCCTGTGGGAAACAGGCGTGATAGTATGTATGTATGTATGTATATTGTTTTATGGAAATAAATAATAATAAAAAAAACCTTGCGTAGTGGAGAAGAAATAGCTGGAACAGTTTAAATGATTTGGCTATAGTTTTGCGACCGGCCACCTGCCTGACGTCAACCCTCTTTGGGAATGTATTTGTGCAAAAAGTTATTGCTTAGTCCTTTAGTCGCCTCTTACGATATCCACAGGAAGAGATGGAGTGGTCCTATTTTAACTCGAATCACAAGGTAAATTCGGTACTTACTCAGTAATATTAAAACTGTAGCTAATACACACTATCTACTTTTAAGCATATAAGCAGAATAACTATTTGGAAAACTAAATAATATAACACTGTATTTTTTTTACATTTAGTTAAATGATATAAATTGTAACAAAAAGAAAGTGATAGATATGGTAGTGTACTGACTGAATGAAAATACTGAAATAAATATCTGAAAAATTGACAATTGAAAACTTCATCCCGCCAAATGTTTGGCATTGACATTTCACTATTGAAAAATCTGTCACTCACTGTCAATGAAGGAAGGAAGGAACCAAGGAATCTAGCCAAATGGAGCTTACACTAAAAATGAATGATACAATACAAAATTGAAAATATCTTTACGCACATTACTGTATAAGTATACTGTAATCATCATCATCATCATCATCCGAGCGTATTCCCGGTTGCATCGTCAGCGGTTACGCTTCAGAGCCCGGGGTCCGCTACCTACCCTAGGTGATTCGACGAGGTTACTGGTTATTACACAGAGCGATTGCCATCTGACCTCTGCAACCCAAAGGGTAGACCAGAACCAGTCCTAGGATAGGTACAAACGCTAGATGGCGTTCGGGACCAACAGCTTTACGCGCCTTCTGAAGCACGGAATCATCTTTCTTTTCGGATAATCAGGTGATTCAAGCCTGCATTATCCTAACCAGACTGAAAACAACTTTTCACAAAGAAGGTATGCTTCCCAGTGGGATTTGAACCGATGACCTCCGGATCACAAGGCAAACGCCTTGACCACTGGACCGCGGAGGCAGTCAGTATAAGTCTGTGATGTAAAATAATAACATTCTTCAGGACTGTTGCAGCGAAATAAAAAGGGCTAGATATTATCGCGAATGAGATATAAGTACATCGTGTTAATGAAAGAACGCAAAACCTCTCAGATGGTACCTGAGCCCATGAAACTGAACAACTTTTGTTCAACAACTTTCAAGAAATCCAAAAAAAGAATTCGGATTTTCATAAAAATTGACTCGATCAGCTGGTCAGTTGTAAGAAAATTCAAATTTGTTTTAGTTTCGTGATAGTTGTTCAGTTACATGGGCTGAGGTACCATCTGAGAGGTTTTGCGTTCTTTCATTATCCCGATGTATATGTTAAAGTTTCGCGAACAGTTATTCCATAGATCCAGAGAAATAAGTCAAAATGTTGAAAGCTGAACTAGACCTTAAGACTTGTGTCATAAATTCTAGAGCTAATTGTTCGGTTTTTGACACCGTTGCACAGATACACAATACCCGGCGCCTTGATGTGTCTGCTCTGCTGTCGAAAACATGAGTTTTTTAATTTGACAGTTAAAAAATAAAAAAACAAGTTGTGCTAGAAGCTTAACGTTCTCACTTTCAACTGTAAAGTAGTTCATAAAATAGTTTGAAGGGTTATCTAGGCCTTCACAAAGACAAAATTTTAAATGATATCTGCGTTTCCTTTGAAACGATTTATTTCAAATGGGGGCAGCCCTGGACTTGCCTAAAAAGTTTTAACGCTCAACTTTCGGAAGGCACGTTACAAGCCGTTAGACTCGGCTACAATTATAAGAGGGCAGTCATCATGCTAGTTCACATACTTTGAAAACCTGACAGTCCTGACACCCATGCAAAACAAACAAACAAACCAGCAAGATACTCATCTGCACACAAACAAAACCCTTTTTTCTGTGACACAGTTGGTTAGTACTTGAACCTGCAAGAATAGGGCATAAGAGTCGGAACGGCATCTGGAAACAGGTTTTTGTATGGTGGTATTATGTTACATATAAGTGTCCTTAGATAACCTCGACCTTATTTCCTAGGTTATAAGGCTTGACTTGAGAGATTTTGTGGCTAGGATGAAAAAGTTTCGATAGTGATTTTTTATAGGTATATTACTTTATCTATATTATTTAGATTTAAAGAGGAGTTCGATGGCCTAGTTGGTGAATAACTTCATGTAAGTGTCTGATAATACGTACATTACGTGTTTTAGAAAATGACATTCAGATTGTTCATTACAAGGCAGGCAATGTACTCGTACCTATATGAAATCGCACAGAATAAGTAGTCCACGAGTAATACTACCTTTTAAAAAAAGAACGTGTCGAAAATTTTAAAAAGAAATATCTCTGAACCTGCCAGTTCCATTAGGCATGTATTTCGTTACCCCAAATCCGTAGTACTGGGAATGCATTATCGGATCCGATTTCTAGCCGCATCCCCTGTTGCGTGTTTCCGAACGCATCCAAATTTGAATTTTCGAATTTTAAAACGCGGAAATGAAATGGGAGCGCTGGATATTCTTATGAAATAAAAATAGGTAGGTAGTTACGAGGTAGGTATGTATCAAATAAAAAAGAAATTTATAGGACGGTACTTTTTAGGGTTCCGTAGTCCACAAGGAACCCTTATAGTTTCGTCATGTCCGTCCGTCCGTCCGTCCGTCTGTCCGTCCGGGCTCGTACTCCGCCGCTACTGCACTGATTGTCACGAAAATTGGTGGAGAGATAGATATTGAAGTTCAAAAAGTTGATTTTTAAAATTATAAAAAAATGTTTTTTTTTAGCACCCCTCCCATACAACGAAAAATGAATTTAAAAAATTAAATTGGACTAACCCCAACGTGTGGGGTATCGTTGAAAAAGTCTTTTAAAATGCAACAAAAACTGCCTTGGAACTATGTAGATCAAACCCCCCAGTCTTGAGATAATCTAATACAAAGTTAAAATTTGAGGTGTCCCCCCACCGTAACCTAAGAAATATTACTAAAATAATTCTGAAAAGAATGTGGTATATACCTTAAAGTATGTACTTTCAATTAAAACTATAGCGGTCTCGGTATCATAGATAGTTATTTTTAATACGTCATAAATCGTAAACCGCAATTTACCTTTAGAACTTTTATATTATGTTACTTGCTGCTACGGAACACTTCATGGGTGAGTCCGACTCGCACTTGGCCGCTTTTTATTTCTATCTATTGTAGGTAGGTACGTGACGGCGTGACCAAATAAACCTGCTTATACTTACCTCGACAAAAAAAGAAAAGCATAGAGAAAGTCAACAAAATCAAGGTAAGTACTAGAAAGGGTCTAATAAAAGATAAGTAATATTGTTTTACGCAGAAAATATCATAAGTTTGCCTGACGCCAGACAGTGTGTTTTTGTACGCGAAGCGAACGTAAATTAGCTTCTATATACCCTCCGTATATACCTAAATAATTATTAAAAAAAAAACAACCGTCTCTATTTTTTTGTGTAATTTCTTCCATATCTCCAAAAGTCTTCATCATGTATTCACCAAATTAAAATGGGACCAACTTGGTAGTAAAGGCTGTCAAATAAAAAAAGAATCATCAAAATCGGTTCACAATTGGCGAACATATCGCATACGGACTACTTCTTCTTATTCTTATTTAAGAGCTTAGTGGCTCTTGTCGGTGGAGTATGCGCCAAACTTCTCGGTTCTCTGCCTTACTTTTTAGTGCTTGATACGACATGACCCGTGCTTTTTCTTTCAGTTGGTCTACATAGCTCTTTCTTGGTCGTCCTGGACCTCTTCTACCTTTTATCTTTCCTTCTAGTATGTTTTTAAATAAGGAGTCATGTCGTATTAAGTGACCAATCATTTTCCCTCTCCTATTTTCTATTTCGCCCAGCAGTCTTCTTTTCTCTGCTACTATTTCTAATACTTCCTCATTGGTTTTCCTTTCCATCCAACTGATCTTTTCCATTCTCCATTCATACGGACTACATAGGGGTCAAATTGATAACCTCCTATTTTTTTTGAAGTCGTTTAAAAACGCCGACTTATTACATACTTTATACAGTTATCCACCAGATAAGGGTTTAACCCTAAAGTTAGTCCAGGCTTCATAATAAGACCTGTTTTCTTTGGTTTAGGCGGATTTAAAAATATTTAATTATTATCATTATCAGGTATCTACATGAGTTTTTGGCGGGAAGTCAAGGGGTTCGGTTGGGGTTTTCTTTAAATTATTTTGCAAATTGATTTTAGTGGACTTAATAATATGAAATTGGTGTTGTTTGGTGTTATAAATGCTCATGCTCATGAACAATATGTGAAATAGTTAAAGTGGACAGTCATAGTACGGCTGTAGTGATATTTGTTTCGCGGACTGTGTGGGCGTCTTCGGGCGTCGTCCGCCACTCAGTCGGCTATGAAAACCAGTGGACTCGTATAGATTTGTCGCCAGAAGCTCCCGTAAAGCAATCAAAGGCCTACACCAACCTTTGATTGTAATTTGTTAGGAAAAAAGAATTTCTTGCGTTTTATTAACTTGTTCCTGGCTAAATACGCAATAGCGTCAAGCCATTAATAAAAAAATAAAAAAAGGTTTCTATATTTTTTTTAGTTTCCACTATAGAAACACGACTTTCTCTGTACTACCAGAGCCATACATAGTCACAGCAGTCAGAAGATTTGGCCAACACTCTCCACACTGGCCAGACGGGTTGGATGGACCCTCCATTCCCTTCCCGCAATATAATTTTCATACCTAATTTAAAGTACATATTGAACTGAGACGTCTGAGACACATTTTTATTTAAGAATAATTTTACGGGCCTGGATACGGCCGGCGGCCTCCAGAATAAAAAACAAAACGGCCCGCGGCCCGGGCCCCTTCCGGCTGGGGGCCCGAGGCATTTTGCCGACTTGCCACCCTGTAGTTACGCCCCTGGTTAATAAGCTTTGTTTAGCTTGTGTTTCCTAAGTCGCCTTCTACGACATCCACGGGAAGACTTGGAGTGGTCCTGTTCTACTCTGCCGTGAACCACACGGTTAAAATATTTTAATGAATTTAAAGTGGTTGACTCATGTATTATAGTCGGAAAAGGCCGTTTCTAACGTTAGCTTTAAGGCGACGTGGGTTCACAATTTGCAATATTGTGCGTGTTTTTGAAATATCACTACTGTTATTAAACTACTACAGTTTATTCCTCAAAAAATTTACATAAAAATCTTAAAGATTTTCTACAGACACCCACAATAGCCAAAATAGGATTGAGCATTTTTGGCTCGATAGAAAAAAATCACCTATGAACTACTGTTTACAGTTTAAAGTGAGAACGTTAAGCTTTACTACGCACATTTGTGAAAAACGGCCACTTTTGGCAAATATGCGTAGTAAAGCTTAACGTTCTCATTATAAACTGTAAACAGTAGTTCACAAAATAGTTTGAAGGGTTATCGAGGACTTGGTAGTAGCAAAATTTTAAATGATGTGTCCGTTTTCTTTAAAACGATTTATTTTATATGGGGGCAGCACTGGATCCCGGAAAATTCAGGCACGGCCTTAACTTTTAATAATATAATTTCGAAAACTATTATTCTTTTTTGACAAGATTAGCCAGTGTACTGGGCAGCTTCTGTCCATACATACAGTCACAGACATTTCGTTAATATTTAAGCAAAAGCATTTAAGTACTTATACTAAATTTAATTTCTTTTTCGCAAAAGAAAATAATGTGTAGGTACTTAATTTAGTTTGTCCTCTTTCCTTTGTGTGAAATTAAAAAGTAATTGTCAGCAAATTATACAAATTGACGAGTAGGTAAGCATTTTTAAGATTCCGTAATAAATAAGGAACCCTTATAATTTCGCTATTCCTGTCTGTCTGACCAGTGTTTTACTCAGAGACAGTACTTAGGTACTTACTAGAAAGCTGTAATTTCAATGACCCCGCTAGGTCATTGAAATACCTTGAATACACGAGTCAATTTGTATGAAAATCCGAATTTTATTTTTGTCATTTTGGGAATGTTGTAGAACAAAAGTTGTTCAGTTTCATGGTCTGAGGTACCATCTGAGAGGTTTTGCCTTAGTTCATTACCATGTTGTATACCTAGGGTTGCTAGGTCGCCAAACCTAATAGCCGCACAGACCAGCCAGTTTGGCCGGACATTTGGGTAAAAAGGCCAGACACCCTACATCAAGGATTTTGTGTCTCAGTATTAATAGGTATGACAAAAAAAATTGTATGTAAAATCAACCTTTTTTAATTATTGCGATAAATCTTCTCATATTCTAATAAAATACAAAATGCCAAATCAGTCTAAGTACATACTTTATAATTAATCAGTCAAAGTCATCAGTCAAACAAAATTAAATTCACTGTGGACTGCGGGAGCGACCAACAATCGACTCGCCTGCGCTCGGCCACGCTCGGCGCTCTCTCGTTTGCGAAATGTATAAAGCCTAACAAAAGCCGGACAAGCCGGACACCCGGACACCGTTTATTTTGGCCTGACACGCAATAAAAAAGCCTAAATATGTCCGGCTTTATCCGGACGCCTGGCAACGCTATGTATACCTACATACATAGCGGCGAAACACATAACCCTTCCTTTTGGCTACGCCGTAGTCTGGTAAAAAACGTTTGGCCACTCAATCCGTGACTCACTGTCAGTGTATAATATTATAATTAAGAACCTCCTCGGTAACATGTCTTAAACCCTCATCTTACGTCAACAGTTTCCACTCTTTGATACCCCGCCTGGGGGTGAGTTACCTCGCGCCAGGGCACAAAGGTATCAAAGAACCTTTGCTGTTTTGTTTGTAACTAAGGACTAAGATCCCCAAAAGTTAAATTATTCAAACATTAAAGCCCTTATTTTATAATGTACTTAACTTACTTATCCTAGGATTGGTTCTAGTCTACCTCCGCAACCCACATTGGGTTACTGTTACGAGGTTACTGGTTAACCTCGTCAACTCACCTAGGTTAGGTAGCGGCTTTGAAGCGTTACCGCTGAGGATGTAACCGGGAATACGCTTGGATAATGATGACTTACACTAAAGAAATTAAATACAATCTAGAATAACTAACTACAAGTAATAATGTAAAAAAAAACCGGCCAAGTGCGAGTCGGACTCGCGCACCGAGGGTTCCGTACAAACCTGCAAGGTTTACAAAGTTCGTTCATTACGACAAGTAAGTTTAAAATTATTAAAAAAAAATATATTATGTGATGTAACTAAAAATTTATGGTTTTCGTAATTTTTCCTTTATCTATGCTATAAGACGTTGCTTCGTACCAAATTTCAAGATTCTGAGTTCACGGGAAGCACCCTGTAGGTTTTGATTCCCTTGCAAGTGTCGAAAATTTGCGGCATCAACGGCTGTATCTTTTGATTGCGTTGGCTTAGAAGTTTGATTTTTTCACAGCTTCAAGGGACAGTAGACCTGAGTAATTGATATAAATTTCAGCTTCATACCTCCACGCGTTCCTGAGAAAAAGGGTCTTGAAAGACGGACGGACGGACGGACAGACGGACAACAAAGTGATCCTATAAGGGTTCCGTTTTTTCCTTTTGAGGTACGGAACCCTAAAAACATTAAAAATTAAACTTAAAGCCAAGAATATAAAGTTTATATTTTCGTAATGCTTATGTTTAAATACCTAACATTCCCAAAAATCGTACCTAAAGTTGTAGGTGTCCCTTTCCCACAAACTGCCAGTGCAATAAAATAGAAAGGGACACCTACAATTTTAGGTATTTGTTTTGGGAACGGCTTCGCCATTCTAGATTGTTTATAATTTTTTCGATAAGAAAGAATCAAAGGTTGCAAGATAATCATAAAATCACAATTCTGTTTATCAACTCAGATATTGTTACACGCATGTGCCTTTAAGATGGCTTATAAAATGTTTATAGGGCATATTCTTTATGACAGCTTATACGTTCCGTCATATTGCAGGGAGTTGGTGCTATTTGGGGAGAATCATGGGCGTATATAAGGGTGGGCGGGTTTACGGGGTCTGGACCCCCCTGAGCATACAAAGAAAATAAAAATCGCGGTAAAAACAGAGGCGTTACTCCATAAAATAATAGTGACGTCCAATTTATATCATCATCAGCATCGTCAGCTTTTAGGGACCCACTGCTGGGCATAAGCCTCTTTGTGTCTGCGCCATCTTGATCTTTCGCTGGCTATTGCAATCCAATTTTTGCCTGCAACTTGCCTGACATCGTCGACCCACATAGCCGCCGCCGGACGGATCTACATTACGTTTCCGATTTCTGGGATACCAATTTATGTGTCAAACCAAATGACTATGACATGTATTAAAGCATAATGTTGCTTGACACTGAAACGCCGATACGCAGCTACGTACGTCTTGCGTACCGGTTTTGGAGTGACCTACAGCATGGGAAATGAACGAACTCAATGGGCATACGTTGATAAGCGTTAACTGTGATGTAGGCGTCGAACTGGACTCTGAAGAAATCATAAATATGTTAGCCATAACACGTAAAAGGCTAAACTTAATATTTTTTTTATTATTAATAAAAAAAATATTAAGTTTTTATTTTAAAGATAATATGTTATTTTTGACGTGACAACGTCTTATAATTCGATAGAGCCGGCTGCTCGCACGAAAAAACATGACTCATGCGGCGTTACCTCGCTCTGAGGCGTTCCATGTAAGGCTTGAAGTGCAAGCAAGAGCGCGGAACGAGCAACAAAGAAGCACAATCGGCCTTTGCGTTCGGCAGCGTTCGACATCCGTCTCTCTCCTACTTGAGTGAGCGATGCGTCTGCGTGGACAGCTGCTATACTATAGTACATTTACATGTTTTGATCGAGTATCAAGTGCAGTGAAAAGTGAATGTGGTGTCAATTGTTTATAGCAACGATAGTTACAGCGATAAAGGTAATGATTCGTTGTCACGTTCAACTATCGTCAGTAAACCGACTTTACAGACAACCAATTTTTTAATTAAATTCTTTATCAGCCTGTGACGGTAGTTGAAGGGGGGATTAGCCGACGGATGTTGATCACAGTAGATGGTACGAGTATAAGTCTTTGCACAAAGTTAATACTGTATTTAAATTCTATAAATTTTATTATTTAATTATTTGAAATTTAAATTGACCATCCTGTTTTTTTTTTATTACCTATATCTGTATAACATTTTGAAAATTTTTGACTTTATTGTAATTAACACAATTTTTATATAATTATCTTAATGTCTGTTTATATAATTTTAAAAGTATGTTTTTGGTATGACAATTTCAAGAGTTGTTTAACATGCCGATGCTATTGGTTGATATAAACTGTTAAGCTGTGTGTAATTTATATAAATAAACAAATAAAGTACGCTGCTGCCCGTACTTACGCCTCCCTTTATCGCCTTTTACGACACCCGTGGTAGAGAAAAGGGGTGGTGACAAATTAAATTCTACTCTGCAGTCACCACACGGCAAAATATTTTTTTAATTTTTACAAAGCTAGTTTATCTTTGTACATTTTTGGACACTCGGACCCCCCTATGTGAGAGCTATAGCTACGCCCGTAGGAGGATGTGGCTACAAGAAATTTTACTACAAAAGCAGCACGACATACGTACTTAAATAGTGTCCGCGGTGCAGTGATCAGGTCTTTTTTAGTCTCCACTGCAGGAGCACGACCCTCTCTGTACTACCGCCATATATTAGCCAGAGCAGTCAGAGAATTTGGCCTACACTCTCCAGACGGCCAGACGGGTTGGAGAGGTCTCATTGATGTTTATAAGCTTTGTTCAGCTTGTGTTTCCTAAGTCGTCTTCTACGACATCCACGGGAAGACTTGGAGTGGTCCTCTTCTACTCTGCCGGGAACCACACGGCTTAACCCTTTCACCGCGAGACTTTATATCAGTTGTCGTGCTCCCAGCGCGAGGAATTGTGAATATCCATAGTTTTTGGTCGGATAAATCCGACGCTCGCGAAATGGGCACGAAAATGTTTGTCGGATTAATCCGACGATCGCGGGTAAAGGTTTAAAGTGCGTGGTGCAGTATCAAGCAACATTGAGCGTTATGTAATGATGATAAAGTCTTATTTGGTTTGACATTGAAAGAGTACGTCACTATCAGACAACTGTCGTGTTATTTTCTGGAGTAAGGGCAGTCACGTCCATTCCAAGGTGGACTTAGTTCCTACGCTCTTGCTGCGAAACGCTGGCTGGGTGGGCACAGAACTGAACTGAACTGGGGCATTATGACAGTTTTTACATCGTCAGTTTATAGATTTCACTTGATATCCTTGATTGATCAGTAGTAGTACAATTGCACACATAGACATAGGTATGTAATATGTATGCATCCTGCTAGATATTATAGATCAGAGATTGCACATTTTGATTGAGTTTGCTCAAAAGAAATTACGAATGTTTTAAAAGCCTTCTGAGAAAATTATAAAAATCTGGGCACAATTTTAACAACGCGCAGTTTCATACCAAATATAATAAAAAGGCCGTAAAATCCGTTTTAACCCCCGGGGTTATCCGCACCAACTGTAATGTATTTCTGAATACGATGACTACGGAGGAATAAGTACCTTTAAGAACTAAAACTAAAAAAAAAATACAAATTATGCAATCCCACTAAAATATTACCCATCGGCAGCGTGGCCAAAAGGCTGGCAGCATTGTCACGTTGTATGGCAATGCTGATTCTTTGTGCCAGATAATTTCCAGTCCTTTGGTCACGGGATACTTCGGATAATCTTGTGGACAAGTATTTAAATAACTTATGGGCTGAAGGACCCCACGGATCAAAAGTTTCTACCCCAAAAGGTTCAAATATGTAGTTTACTCCGATGTCTACATATTTGCGCCTTTTGAGGCTCCCTGCTGTGGCAGCTGCTGCGCCGCCGGACTACATTACACTCTTTCTGTGTTAGTGGATAACTACTTAAGTGCGACTTGTACCTTTGCTATAAACTATCACGTCTTTATCTCTAACGGGGCAGACCAGCATTTAGGGGCTTGGAAACAAGTTTCTCGCTATTACGGTTCAAGAGGTAGAGCCCTGTGACAGACAGACGGACAGACAGTGGAGTCTCAATAATACGCTCCCGTTGGCACCCTTTGTGTAAAGAACCCTAAAAACTTAGAATGTACCAGCTGCTTCTCTTCCCGCGCATGTTGTTGTTGTTGTTTTTGTGTATGTGAGTGGCCAACACTGGTGACAGATTTTTCAAGCTGCCTAAAGGCATCTGACATAGCTTGCCGACTGCCATACAATGACAGCCGGGACCAACGGCTTTAACGTGCCTTCCGAAAGTTCTGAAGCACAAAGGAGCTCGAGAAAATTTTGTACCATCATGTTCCCGCGCATCATGTTTGTAGACGAATGCGCCTAGCAACCCATCACTATTTTGATTCCTTTTTCCATCTTCTCACTCACCATCATGCTCTAAGTGGCCTTTGGGTCTTGCGGCCCTAGACTCTGTCTGCCCCATTAAGGATAAAGACGTGATAGTGCATACAAAAGTTCCAGGTCTATGATAAAATCCATCGCGAGATATTAAAGCCAAAATATTTTAAAACAGGAACGTGGGAAAATAAAAAAAAAACCGCTAAGAGTTGTTACCGAAAACGTCTCGTGACCTCGTAACCTTTTTCTTTTTTTTTGCCGTCGCAAGCAGAAAAAAACGCTGCTCGACACGAGTCAAGTGGGCTAGGGATGTGGCCGCACTTCATTATGCTTTATCGATACAAATTAAAAGAGGTTGATTGGCCGGCGCGCGGAAAAGCTTTGCTTAGTTTGTATAGTATATTTCGCCTTTCTTCGCCTAGCTGGTGTGTGGCCTGCGCTTAAGCACTGTCAGTCAAGTGTCACTATTCTAAAATTTAAACCTTATCCCGTTTTACCTACCCTTGTTTAACGTCATTTCTTATTATTATCATCCAAGCTGAGGTATTTCAAATTCCAGCAACTCTTATACAACGTGGAAGGTACATACCCGTAATAAATAAAACCACAGTCTATACTAGATCATTTTACGAGTAGTATAATAAAATTAAAATAACAGCCAAAGAACAAAAAAAAAATCGGCATTTCCATACAAAAGTGAGCAGCCGCGCCCGGGCGATTTGTAAGGGAATGTCAATTTTTTTTTGGTTTATTGACTTTTATTTTAATTTGAGTATACTTTAGTGATCTAGTACGATTTATTACGGGTATGTCCCTTCCACGTTGTATATCTAATTCTGTCCTATTTGATGACAGCTTACACTAACAATAGGTATAAATTCACAGATGTCGATGTCAACATCCGTCCAGGCACATCACTATTATCGCATTTTGATCACACCTCACAGAAATATTAAAACCATCGATATCGATGTCGACACCCCCGAGGCATAGCACTACCGTTCCACCTGTATAATTTGAACAGCTCTTGAATGCAGCCCTCTTGCCACCCCTTTACTTGTCTATTCTTTCTTAAAAGCGGTTTAGTTTGAGCTGAAGAATATGTACTGAAAAGTTTCGACGTTCTGAATTATTACGGGTTAGACTGAGTCACGTTGTTACCTAACTGTTGGCCACTCACACATTATATGGCCGGCCAAAGAGTCAGAAAAAATATTTTAGGCATTTGATTGATTGATTGATTGATTGATTCAGAGTTATCGCAGAATTGTTGTTTTTGTTTTTCGTCTGTGTAAGTGGCCATCAATGACTGCCTCCATGGTTCAGTGGTCAAGTCGTTTGCTTTGTGCTGCGGAGGTCGTGGGTTCAAATCCCACTCGCATACTTTGTGAAAAGTTGTTTCCAGTCTGTTTAGGATATTGCAGGCTTGAATCACCTGATTATCTGTAAAGAAAGATGATTCCGTGCTTCGGAAGGCACGTAAAGCTGTGGGTCCCGAACGCCATCCAGTGTTTGCAAGATTGGTTCTAATCTACCTTTGGGTTGCGGAGGTTAGACGGCAGTCGCTCTGTATAACCAGTACCTAACCTCGTCAAATCACCTAGGTTAGGTAGCGGACCCCGGGCTCTGAAGCGTTACCGCTGAGGATGCAACCGGGAGTACGGGAGGATGATGATAAATAAATAAATATATAGGGACAAATCACACTGATTAAGCTAGCCCCAAAGTAAGTTTTAAACTTGTGTTATGGGATACTAACTCAACGATACTATATTTTATGATAAATACATATATAGATAACACCCAAGACCCAGGACAATTTGTAAAAGGCCATTTTCCAACTTGCCCTTGCTGGGGATCGAACCCAGAACCTCCGGATTAGCGGTCTAGCGTGTTAACCATTACGCCACAGAGGTCGTCATGATGATGATGAGATGATGATGATGAAAGATGCAAAAAAAATATTTAAGGCATTTAGAGTTATCGCAGAATTGTTGTTTTTGTTTTTCGTCTGTGTAAGTGGCCAACACTGGCGTCAGATTTTTCAAGCTGCCTAAAAGCATCTGACGTAGCTTAATGACTGTAATCTAATGACAACAGTCATTATAACATATACAATTTCATTCTTATTACTCTGGATAAACGATTCGTATAACTGAATTTACCATCCGGAGGGGCCGCCTGCGCGCTTAGTAATAAAATAATGTAGGTACATTTTCGATACCTAAACGGGGAGTGACACAGTGCGCGCTGCGTCGTCGCGTCTCGGTGTAATCTGACCTTTACTACAAGGTACCAGGTAAAAAACACTTCAAATTTTTACCGACTATGTGTTACTGTGACCGCTAAATATAACAGCAAATAAGATAAAGTTAAATATTACATACAAAGCAAAATAAAAAAACATATGGGTCGAATTTCAAATTGATTACCTCCTTTTTTAACTCGGTTAAAAATACCCGACGGGGAAATGTTTTAAATAACATTCTTTTCCGTATTTTGCAATAAGTATTGTTTCTTGACTGAACTCTCCGTAAATATTTGTTTATAGTATAATATAAAAGACCGGTCAAGTGCGAGTCAGACTCGTACATGAAGGGTTCCGTACGTACCTCCGTACACGTTATGTTATAAACGCTGAAAAAAACACATTTCTTGTGTCATGCACGACCCCCTTTCATTTTGAACTTTATCTTATTTTTAGTATTTGTTGTTTTAGGCGGTGATCCCACTGCACTGCACTGCAGATTTTAACATTGTATGCGAGAGTCTCAGTTCGTAAAGAAAACACGCCTAGTCCAACCCACTAAAAACGCGGCAGATTCCACGCACCACGTTGGGGTCCGTTGCCAGACTTGCTAGTTGCCAGTGAGTAAATCGCCTTAGCGGGCACAGTAATACCTACATAATCGGTGAAAATTTCATTCAAGTGTCTCGCTGTTACGGTTCAAGAGATAGAGCCCTGTGACGACAGACGGACAGACAGCGGAATCTTAATAATAGGGTCCAGTTGGCACCCTTTGGGTACGGAACCCTAACAAAGCTAGATCAGAAATATCGCGATGATGCAATAAGAAAAGTCAACAGGGTCACAGAATAATACAAATAAGTAATAACGTAACATGTCGATAAAAATGGAATAGGATTTTGCAATAAAAATATATGTTTATTGACTACATACAGCCATTGACATTGAATATATAGATCAGCTATCTCAAACATTGGCCCCTGTCACCCCCTGTTCTACCACAGAATAAGAACCAATACAAGTGATGTACCGTTTCCTTTCCCCAGATTCCCGGGAACGTTCCCAATAAATGGAAATGTCAGGGAAAGTTGTAATGTTATTTATCAGACATATTTTTTATTAATGTAAATATATTTTACTAACGTAAATGCATCACTCGATATGGTTATAATAATACAAATACATATATCCAATAATCCGTAACATTCCCTAGAAATACCGGAACGTTCCCAGGGAACGTCAAAAAGCCCAAAATTCCTCGGGAACGCTCCCAAAATCCCCGGGAATTTGGGCACGTTCCCGGGAAAATTATCATATTTACGATTATTACTTATCATTTACGATTATCATGGAGTCTGATAAATACATAGTATTCATTACGATTATTATGGATTCTGGAAACACAGGTAACGAGGCGCCGACATGTACCTGTACCTGTGTTGTCTCCTCTATTTTTACATCATAGCTCTTTGACTACAGCTGTCAAACTTCGGCTTGCCAAATATTTAAAAGAGATAAAACCGTCAGTAGCAAGTTCTCGGCGTCTTTGAATATAAAAAAAGCGTTAAAGTGTTATCGTTTGTACAAACTTCACTAAAAATGTTTGCATATCGTGTCAGTGTGAGCTTGTTTGTTTGTAGTTTGTTTTTTTTTTAAACTGTTTGTTGTGAGGATTGATTTTAGTCTGATTTTTAAACAATATGTAAAACGATTTATTTCCAAAATCAACAATACAACGTAAAACTTAGAATTAACTACATTAAATAAAACTAAAATATGTATAACCTAAATTAAAACCACATATACCGAGAATATTTTAAAATAGATTACTCCAAAAATGAGGTCAAATCGCTGCTGTCAAACGGCAAAGTACCCAATCCTTAGATTAATCTAGATTGAGCGTTTCAAACAAAATGCAACGTTCAAAGTGAAGCCATTTTGTGATATGCGTGTGCGTGAGCACCGCCCACTACGCGTGTATTACTATCATTACTGTTCTTGTGTGTGTGAAGTAAATTGTTCCCAGCGCAAATAAATTACCCCAGAATGTGGGAGATTTTTTTACGTGTTGTTCTTATTCATATTGACAAATTATAAATAAGTGTAAACTCGTAAGGGCCATTCACATATTACGTTACAGTGTTAGGGGGAGGGGGAGTCATGCCAAACGTGTCGGTACGTGTCATAGGGATCGGAAAAAGCGTGACATGTCCAGAAATTTTGCGTGACGTAGTATGTGGACGACGCTTTATTGTGTATGTAGGTGAACAAAAATTAAATTAAAATAGGTAAAAGAAAAAAACACGTATCAAATCAACATTATTTATTTGAGTCCTTAAAAATCCATAAAATACCTTTGTAGGCAAAGCCCCTGAGCGATTGTTCGACGACCACTCTTTGCTGTGTATGTGTCCTGGACACGAAAGTTAGCTGAAAACGTCCTTTCTTTAGGCTGCCACTTCCACCAGAATTCATTTTCCATCTTATTATTTCAGTCCAATGACTGTATCAGTGGGAAATTTACGGAAACAATTAAAAAAAAAATCCGATTGTTTGATACAGCATCAGCGTGATTATACAGGCTGACTTTTAAACCACCAACCAAATTTTTGGAGCAAGTTCAGTCCATGATACTGAACTACTTTCTATAAAAAAAATTTATTAAAACTCGATGAAAATTTTGTTGTCCTCCCATAGAAAATCCGCTTGACTGAGCGCTGATTTGTATGAAAAGGCGAATTTTATTTTTTCGTTAATTGATTTTATGGAAAGTAGTTTAGTATCATGGACTGAACTTGCTCCAGAAATTTGGCTGGTGGTTTAAAAGTCAGCCTGTATGTTGTTTTTAGTACTTTTCATTAAAAATTACATTAAAACGTATAAGTTACATATATATTTGAAATCCTTGTATAAAATCGTTTCTTTTGATAAACCACTTGATTGGTTTTCAACGAAACGTTTTGAAATGAAAAAATATATGTATTTTGGCGCCAAAAATCCGCCATTTTGTATTTTTAAAATTTCTAATATATCTAATGTCAGTCTCAGAATTAAGACAAATCTAATGACACCTCACAAGCTGAAATCCTCAAAGCCATTTAGGCTGTAAAGCGTGCCAAAGAAATACATATACATACACTCGATAAACATAACCCTCCTTCTGGCGTAGTCGGGTAAAAATAAATGTTATTTGTAAATAACATTATAACGACTAACTTTTTATCCTCAATAACTAACTCATACTTAATACGGCCACTTCAAAATTTCATCAATACATACCTACTTAACAATATATTAAAAAAAAATTCTTAGCGTAATATGAAAATTTTAACGTTAATATCTCACACAAACATACATAGTAAAACGTACAAGTAAACATACATACAAAAAAATGTTCTCCAAATCATACGATTTGTCGACCCAATAATAAGAGATGGTGAAAATATTCTACGCTCTGGCAATACTAAATGTCATGGCGTTGGTTTGTTGACAATATTTTTACGTAATAATTTTAAGAATAATACGTACAAATTAGTCGAAAATTTACTTACTTATGAAAAGTGATGTCCGTCTCCTGGTCTTTTATTTTAGTGTAATTTTTGCACGATTTCACTGCACAAACAGTCATTTTTACAATAAATTACCACCGTGTCGTTACGTAGTGACGCCGTGAACTTCGATAGCGTAATGACAAGCTGTGGACGGGGCTAAGAACGAAGACACCAATTTTGGTGTCTTTTAACTGGCGTCACTTTTGGGTTGCGTATATGGTATCTGGACCTATATTTAATCTGAGACCCAATCCTTAAACGCTGTCCGAACTCCGAAATGATTTAGATATTTAAGAAATGTACAGAAATTGTTTATACTTACTTATGAGTAAGTCCTAACTATATTCTTACCTAGGGAAGTTAAAATTCCAGAATAGAAGTACGCGGAGTAAAATTCAGAAGGGGTAAGAAGGAAAAAAATAGCAGAAAAATTATACCCCTGCTATGTATAATTAATTTGTAGTCAAATGATTCATTAAATAAGTTTATTTGCTACGCACAATTGCGTAAAACGGCCACTTTTGGCTAATGTGCGTAGTAAAGCTTAACGTTCTCATTATAAACTGTAAACAGTAGTTCATAAAATACTTTAAAGGGTTATCTAGGACTTGGTAGTTGCAAAATTTTAAATAATGTCTCCGTTTTCTTTGAAATGATTTATTTTAAATGGGGGCAGCACTGGACCCCGGAAAATTTAGGTACGGCCTTAACTATCTTTTAAGGTGAATATAGAAGCAAATAGGAAACGGGAAGGGGAGGCTTTTGCCCAACTATGGGACATAAATGGCTAAAAAAAAAATATATAGAAGTGGCGTCCTCATTTGAAATAAATTGTTAACTCGTAAATATGGAGATAATTTCCATATTGCTAATCGTCAGGCACTAGATAGCCCTTTAAATTATTTTATGAACCACCGTTGAAAGTACTTACATAAGTTCGTCTAGCTCAGGGGTTCCCAACCTTTTTTTGTCTATTGCCCACTTTAAGAATAAATTATTTTTTAACGCCCCCCTTTTTAAACATACTTAAAAACCGCTAAGTACTTATAACTGATTATTTAAATGCAACTTTATAGTATTCGGACAGTTTGTGGGATTTTCAATTAATCCGAATTTAATATATACCGCAGAGTATTGCCGTCTTTTCTTTTTTACTTCCGACATTGTTTTGTTTTGAGAATTACGTAAGTGTTGAAATCAAGTACTGCTTATCTATTACTAGCTGTGCCCGCGACTTCGTTCGCGTGGTTGTCGGAATGTTATATAGCCTAAAGCCTTCCTCTATAAATGGACTACCCAACAAAAAAAGAATTTTTCAAATCGGACCATTAGTTCCTGAGATTAGCGCGTTTAAACAAACAAACAAACAAACAAACTCTTCCGCTTTATAATATTAGTATAGATGCGCGAAACCGCAAATGAAAATAAAATAAATTTACGTCGTTTATATAGGATTGCATAAGCAGCACGCACCAACAGGAATAAGACAAACGTGCATAAACTCGTTTATCTCATTCGACGCCCAATCGTACTCGACAAGCAAGAACAAGTATTATAGAACCAGCCGATTGATACAGGAATGTACAAATCGGATTATTTAACAAAAACTTGTTAAAACATGATTGCCCGCGGTCTATTATATCGAACCGAGTTTTAACTATATCTTAATTAATATTAGTTGATATTCACAAGATGTAGTCGAGAGCTCAGTCGGTGTCTAAGAGTCTTCCTAGCTAGGTAGATGAAATTATAAATCGACCCCAAAGCCCTACACAACGCCCCCTTTTTTTTCTGGGTCTCTTACCGCCCCCATTTAGCCCGCAGCGCCCACAAGGGGGCGTTATCGCCCACGTTGGGAAATACTGTGCTAGACGAAGAGCAATATGGAAATTATCACCATATTTACGAGTTAACAATTTATTTCACACTTCAAGGCCATTGGCTTATATATTCACCTAAAACGGCTGAACTGATTTTCATCAAACATAGCTAAGAACCACCGCAAGGGAACTGAACTTTTCACGTGAAAAAAACTGCATCGAAATCAGTCCATCTTTTCGAGCGCTACAATGCCACAGACAGACAGACCGACAGACATTAGCGTCAAACGTAAAACACTCCTCTTTTTTGTAGGGGTTCAAAAAACAATAATCCTGAAATATTTACTCGTAATTTTTTTAAGAATAATTTCACAGCTAAGTTCGGAAAGTACGGGATACTAATCGTGTGGTTCCCGGCAGGGTAGAATAGGACCACTCCAAGTCTTCCCGTGAATGTCGTAGAAGGCGACTTAGGAAACACAAGCTAAACAAAGCTTATAAACATCAATGAGACATCTTCAACCTGTCGGAGTGGAGTAGAATCCCAGTGTGGAGTGTGTAGGGCAAGTCCTCTGGCTGCTCTGGTTAAGTATGGCTGTGGTAGTACAGAGTGAGTTGTGCTCCTGCAGTGGAGACTAAAAATGACCTGATGATGACTCATACGGAGTAGAAAAGACAAAGCCAAAAGCCACCAAGTTACAGCGGCGACACTCCCTGTACGTGGGAGTTCGAACGCCGGTGACCTTGAGCTCGGAGCTCGTAACGCTAGGGTTGATACCGAACCGAAATGGACTATCGTGCGGTGCGTGAGAGAGACGCGAACTAGGTACCAGCCCTCGGCCAAAGCAGTCAGTGATAGCTGGTTCCACGCCCCGCGCGCCTTTCAAGGCCCCCTCGCACATCCAGCCACCCACACATAGCTGCAAGTGATTTTACGTGCACACATGCTTAAGTGTCGTTTCTTTTCGCGTAGTGTATATATTCTTTGACCAAGTTGCGTTTAGCTGTTGAAGTAGTAGTCTAAACATGGGATTTCACGGAAATAGTGACCGTTTTGTTCTAAGAAGCCAAGAAATCATTCTATGTAGGTGTATAATCAGTATAATACAATGGTGTGTTACAGTTGCACTGCGTTTGTTTATGTTATTATTAGAGCTTCCTGGCCACTGAGTAGATATACGATGGCGCATGGTGTAAAATGGCGTCACATTGTATAGTAAAACATCTCACACAAATGCATTCCCAAGAAGGATTGACGTCAGGCAGGCGGCAGTTGTAAAACCACTAAGTACCAAGTCGTTTGAAGGGGCTACATGAGTTTTCGGGGCCAAGTGCTGCCCCCATTTGAAATAAATTATTTGAAAGAAAACGGAGATATCATTTAAAGTTTTGTCTTTTTGAAGCCCTAGATAACCCTTCAAACTATTTTATGAACTACTGTTTACAGTTTAAAGTGAGAATGTTAAGCTTTTCCTTTGAAATGAGGGCTACTCTGGACTCCGGAAAATTCATGTATGGCCTTAATGGTGCTGACATTTTCTTCTTCCACGTAGCACGGGCTTTAGTATCCTTGGGACCATTTTTGACGAAACAACCAACATAGCATACATACTTAGTCAAAGTCAAAACAAACGCTGGATTTTCTAAGTAGACTCCCTCTTAATAACCTCGCTCTTCCATTCATTCAGTTTCAGTCATTAAATAACCTTTGGTAAACGTTAAATTTAAGTTTTACCACAGAATAAATAATACTAACGTACAGAAGTCTCACTCAGCAAGGAAATTCAAAGAAATATCTACTTAATGTGGCAGCGATATGGTTTTATTTATGGTTGAACTAAGCACCTTTTTCGAAAAGATACCTAGACATCCATTGCAAGCCAATTTCATTCTTATTACTCTGGACAAACGATTCGTATAACTGAATTTACCACCCGGAGGGGCCGCCTACGCGCAAAATAATAATGTAGGTACATTTTCGATACCTAAACGGGGAGTGACACAGGCCTGGTTTTACTAGTAAATAAAAGGCGGATAAAATTACTTCACTAATTTTGTCTCCAAATAAACTGGATGCAAGTGCTTACACTTGCATCCAGTCTCCGTCCGTCACCAATGATTTATATTCGCCGCCATCTTTTTTACTCGCTATCGTTGGCGGCACCTTTTATCATTGAAGCTTGGAAACGCGTGTTTTTTTAATTCTTTATTGTCTGGGCCGTATGCTTCCTTTATGTCTGTTCCGTTGTTTGAGAGTTGAAAGTAATTGTTTTTGGGCGGTTTTATAAGGATTCTACTGTCGAAAAGAGACAAAAAATAGGATATTACCCACTATTTCTCTACACGAGCAATTCTTGCAATCCGCTTGCCAACAAGTCACAACAGCAGATCACAGACCTACCACTACTAGACTTGCTACGATATTGCTAGAAAGAGACTGTCAAATACAGTACAACGTGAGTGTGAAAGAAACGCTGATATGTTTTTTGTCTCTATCGGCGTGGCTGCTATAAGCTGGCCTACTGTCAAAATCTGGGCCAAACAAACTACAAAACGATTGAAGAAAGTTATAAATTTTAGGGATTTAATCATTTAAAAGGTGATTTAGGGTTTTATTTGAGCATAATATAAGTTAGTGAACATAGTGACGTGTGCAAAATATGGGTGGAGGCAACAATCAAAGATAGAAAGAGATGCACTAAAGTGGCCACCACAGACCTACCACTACTAGACTTGCTACGATATTGCTAGAAAGAGACTGTCAAATACAGTACAACGTGAGTGTGAAAGAAACGCTAATATGTTTTTTTGTCTCTATCGGCGTGGCTGCTATAAGCTGGCCTACTGTCAAAATCTGGGCCAAACAAACCACAAAACGATCGAAGAAAGTTATTAATTTTAGGGATTTTATCATTTAAAAGGTGATTTAGGGTTTTATTTGAGCTTATTATAAGTTAGTAACCATAGTGTGTTCTGTGACGTGTGCAAAATATGGGTGGAGGCAACAATCAAAGATAGAAAGAGATGCACTAAAGTGGCCACGCACTATGCAGGTCTAGTAGTGGTAGGTCGGTAGTTGAAAGTAATTGTTTTTGGGCGGTTTTATAAGGATTCTACTGTCGAAAAGAGACAAAAAATAGGATATTACCCACTTTTTCTCAATCCGCTAGTTGCCAACAAGTCAAAACAGATACTTTTTTCTAATCGTCAAAACAAATATTTTCTATGCGATTTCTATAAATAAAAAAACCGGCCAAGTGCGAGTCGGACTCGCCCATGAAGGGTTCCGTAGCAGCAAGTAACATTTTACGATTTAAGACGTATTAAAAAATAACTATCTATGATACCGAGACCGCTATAGTTTTAATTGAAAGTACATACTTTGAGGTATATACCAGATTTTTTTCAGAATTATTTTAATAGTAATATTTCAAAAGTTACGGTGAGACACCTCAAATTTTAACTTGGTATTAGATTATCTCAAGACTGGGGGTTGGATCTACATAGTTTCAAAGCAGTTTTTGTTGCAATTTAAAAGACCTTTTCAACGATACCCCACACGTTGGGGTTAGTCCAATTTAATTTTTTAAATTCACTTTTCGTTGTATGGGAGGGGGCTTAAAAAAATTAAATTTTTTCATAATTTTAAAAACTAACTTTTGGAACTTCAATATCTATCTCTCCACCAAGTTTCTTAAATTCAAATAGCGCTCTTAATATCAGTTTTTCGGCATTAATAAATCTAAAATCACGTCCAAATTGGATATTATGTACGACAAGTGACATTATTTTGTGACGTTTTATTCTCGTCTCATTCATTACAAAATAATTCATTTTTGACCCTGGATACTACAGGCCAGGCCAGGGAATCCGGCGACCCGACCCTCGACACCACGATCTCTAGACATTTTAGTGAGCATGCCAGGCTTGGGCTCACAGACCTTAGCCGCGGTTCCGCGCGCTACACCATGCCTGGCTGTAAGATCTTCCCTGCGTGGCGTTTGAGCATATCACCTCGCTCCTGCTACAATTAATAATAGTCATTGTAACCGTAGAACAAATCATACTCCTACTGACTGCAAATCATATACTGCATACTTCACGAATTATTTCGTCTTTCTGCAATAGTGAACGATCTAATACAGAGTAGTACCTACAGTTAAACTTTGAAGTAAGTACAAAGGCTATTACACTTGAATAAGATAATAGTGTTTCACATTCACGACATGTTGTTTTAGGTCACATTCAACGTTTGAGTCCCAAATTGTTCTGGCTAAAGAAAAACACTTTTTAGATTTTCAAAGGGATATATATTGAAATGATACCTAGTCCTAGGTCATATTAAATTAACAAGTTGGACAAGTTGGTAAAGCAAGGTTCTTTGTGGGTCAATACTCAATACTCAAACATTTATTGCTTCCTTAGTGTACAATACAGGTGTTTTACAAAATTAGGATCAATTAAGGGCCCTGATGGGCGCTGCGATGGGAGAAGGAATGGGAGAAGACAACCGTTTATCTAGGAAATGGGGGGTTAAGATCGAGTTTCATGAGCCCTTTTAATTTTTATTACCCATTTGTTTATGAGATATAGCCTATTGACAGACAGACTACCAGTAGATAAAGGCTTAGTAATAGGATTTCTTTGGCAACCTTTGTTGTTCCAAAATGTTAATTTTGCCCTTTTTTGAGCTAAATTTCGGAATCCCTATAAAAATATATTCCATAAGTAAGAATATACGTATAAATTGAATTGTATAATGCATTTGCCTAAGTTAATCAGTTTCTAAATTCACCTACAGCCTTAATGGCAAGCAACTTATGATACCTGTTTAAATAAACTTGTATTCCTTGACATTTTCTCCGAATAAAACATTAACCTAACATTAGTATATGTTTTTTCTTAACATCGTTGAATGGGCGTACCTCAAGGACGTATAATCAGAATATAATTTCACCGAAACATCTTACAACGATACATGTAATGATGATAATTTATTTCATGCAGGACTGGGATCTAATATTTCCAGAGCTATAAATTTATATTTAAGGTTTAGGCGTGGTCACTTCAAAGAGAGTCAAATCAGCATACAGATAAGTTATTCGACCACTTGCTTCCGGTAAAGGAAAACATCGTAACGAAACCTGCACACTTCTTACCACAGACCATGGATCAAGATAGACACAGACTCTGTATGCATGAATTTACGTGTCGATCTGAAGTCAAAGTCGACTTCATTTAGGATCGTCACTTTTAGTCCGTGTATGTCATTCATTAGATCGAACATTCATTTTCTACTGTAAAAAATCTGTCGTTTTAAACCATAGAAAAAAATTGGAGGAAGTAATAAAAAAAAATCTCCCGTTTGTATGTAAATTTCTTATTAAATATTTGTATAAAAATTGGCACGCCAGGTTTTCATACAAATTGAAGGACTTTCTTTATCTAGTAGCATCGACATGAATATATAGACTCGGCGTCTTCCTACACGGCCATGTCCCAGATTCGATTATTCATTCATTCTTCATTCTCATAGACTAAACACGAGAGTAGTACAGAAAGGTCAATATATTTTTACCTACCTACGAGTACGTGGTTCAAATTAAATCCTACATATATTTTAACAAACGCGAATGTTGGTAAGTATGGCTGGATGTACGGATGGGTGTATGGATGGTTGTATGGTTATATAGATTTTTAGATTGTAGACCCACGACTAGCTTTTACGATCTTCACGGAAGGGGAGGCGGCTACATTCTTAATGTGTTTTTTCTTTGTTTTTTTTTCTTATCATATTTATAAAGGTAAAAGTTAAACTGCACATATCTGTTTCATTGGTAACCTTTTATTATTCTTACTTAAATTCTTTACATAATGTTTTGCACTAGAAGAAAGTGATTTCTTGTACTTGTATACCTATTAGTTTTTTTTCTTTGTTAGCTATCTATGTATTTAATGTATTATATAATCATACACGTATGCTGCGCAATTGGGCGCCAAAAATCCGCCATTATGCTTTCCAAAAATTTTAATATAGCCTATGACTACTACTGGTATTTATTCTGTGCTATGACACTCAAGTCATTAAGATGAATCTAACCACATATAATTTATCAAAATCTATTTAGCCGTGTAGTAGTTACGAGGAAACAGAATTATAGGGACAAACATAATAAAACATCAAAAATGTGTAAGCAGCCATCTTGGATCCAAAATCTGATAGTAGTTTCAAGTTGCGCGGGGCACCTCAAAGGGCTCAGAAATTTTGTAGGTTTTTGTAACAGAATGTGGGGTACAGCCCCCACATACAAAACTTTTGAGCCCTCCCTCGGAGGTTCTAGTGAGACGTTACGAGATGTGACTTAATTTTATAAAGGATTTATAGGATTTTAGGAAACTTTTGTAAAGCATTTATAGCATATGTAGATAAAAATTATAAATATAAACATTTTTAAACGTTTTACAAACATTAATAACTGAGTAGCAAACAAATAGTTTTTCGATGCATCCATGAAGAAAGTGAAATGTAGGCATATTTATGATGTCTACATTTCACTTCTGTTTTGTTAGTCTATGACGAATTATTCAATCGGTTGACAGATCATTCACTCACTTCATACATTATGGCAGCCGAAATTTGGCAGTCCGTATTTAATTTTCAATCAATGAAATCTAGTTACTTACCGATGGAAAGTTATTCCTTTATATTTTGCTTTATTCTTTGAATTACTATTGCAGTATCTCAACACACACCAAGGCATTTTTGACTAAGTTGACAGTGTTTTCTTTAATCAATCGTGGAGTGTATTATGCGCGTATTGCTAGCGAGTGACTAATGTGAGGTGAACAGTGATAGCCTATGATGAATAGAACACTACTGTTGTATGTGGCGTCTTCTCTAGTACGTAAGTACATAGATCTCGTTGCTAGTAGTATATACAGATCTTTGCTTCTTAGCGACTATTAAAGTTTACTAGTGAAATGGAGAAGGCAATGGCAAACCACTCCATTATATCTGCCATAAATCGTCATTCATCATCATCCGAGTGTTTTCCCGGTTACATCCTCAGTGGTGATGCTTCAGAGCTCAGAGTCCGCTAAACTAACTTAACCCTTGGCACAGCGGCGACACTCCCTGTAGGTAAGAGTTCGAACGCCGGACCTTGAGCTCGAAGCTCGTAACGCTAGGGTTGATACCGAACCGAAATGAAGTATCGTGCGGTGCGTAAGAGAAACGCGAACTAGGTACCAGCCCTCGGCCAAAGCAGTCAGCGATAGCTCGTTTCACGCCCCGCGCGCCTCTCAAGGCACCCTCGCACATCCAGCCACCCACACACAACCGCAAGCGATTTTACGTGCACACATGCTTAAGTGTCGTTTCTTTTCGCATAGTGTATATATTCTTTGCCCTTGGTGATTTGACAAGGTCCTGGTTTCTAATCTCAGAGCGACTGCCGTCTGACCTCCGCAACTCAAAGGGTAGACCAGAACCAATCCTAGGGTAGGTTTAAACAAACGCTAGATGGCGTTCGGGACCCACAGCTTTACGTGCCTTCCGAAGCATGGAATCATCTTTCTTCTCGGATAATCGTGTGGTTCAAGTAGTGATGTGCCGTTCCCGTTCCCCAGATTTTCGGGAACGTTCCCAGGATCTTCCCAAAAAATGGAAATGTCAGGGAAAGTTGTAATTTTATTTACCAGACATATTTAAATGTAAATATATTTTACCAATGTAAATGCATCACTTTATATGGTTATAATACAAATACATATATCCAATATTCCGTAACATTCCCTAGAAATACAGGAACGTTCCCGGGAACGGCACATCATAAGTTTAAGCCTGCAATATCCTAACCAGACTGGAACCAACTTCTCACAAAGTATGCCTCCCAGTTCAATCCTCGACTTCCAGATCACAAGGCAACCGCCTTGACCACTGGACCACGGAGGCAGTCAAATGCCATAAATCGTCATTTTGTACTTTTATTTCCATATCACACCAACAAGAGTCTCTTAAATGTGTTAGAACAAATTTGTGTATGTGACGGTACTATCCGGCGGGTTTTTTTTTGTGTAAAATTCATGTTCACGAATTGACGCACGAAATAGCCACCGCTGAACTTGGCAGAGGCTTGTGATAAGATGGGTTCAGGGTCATCATAATGTTATCATCTAAGTATAAATACTAGATTTACGTCGTTAGGTAACCATTAGTTGTTTTACGTGTGTGTAAGCTGGCAGCTGCTAGCCCTAAAGTAAGTTTTAAAGCATTTCTTTTAGATTTAAGGCGAGTTTAGTTCACAGCTCTCAAAACTGTGCGTGTTTTTGAAAAATCACTGTAATTAAACTACTACAGTTTATTTCTCAAAAATTTTACATAGGAATCTTTAGGGCTTTTTTACAGACACCCACAATATCCAAAATACGATTGAGCATTTTTGGCTCGATAGAAAAAAATAACAAACATACCTTTAAATTTGCCGAAAGTTACCTTTAAAACAAATTACTATTTTATACAATCACCTTTTTATATGAAAACTATACCTAAAAGTTATAAATATTATACAACAAAAATAATATTTAATATTCGTTGAGAGCGAACAAAGGCCCGGACCCGAGCTCGACGATATATCGCTGTATTTTATTTATTATTTTTAGGGTTCCGTAGCCAAAGGCAAAAAACGGAACCCTTATGGATTCGTCATGTCTGTCTGTCCGTACGTATTTCGCAGCCACTTCTTTCCGAAACTATAAGAACTATACTGTTGAAACTTGGTAAGTAGATGTATTCTGTAAACCGCATTAAGATTTTAATACAAAAATAGAAAAAAAACAATAAATTTTGGGGGTTCCCCATACTTAGAACTGAAACTCAATTTTTTTTTATCAAACCGATTCGTATGGGTATCTATGGATAGGTCTTTAAAAATGATATTGAGGTTTCTCATATAATTTATTTCTAAACTAAATAGTTTGCGCGAGAGACACTTCCAAAGTGGTAAAATGTGTGTCCTCCCCCCTGTAACTTCTAAAATAAGAGAATGATAAAACTAAAAAAAAATATGATGTTCATTACCATGCAAACTTCCACCGAAAATTAGTTAGAACGAGATCTAGTAAGTAGTTTTTTTTAATACGTCATAAATTGTAAACCGCAATTTACCTTTAGAACTTTTATATTATGTTACTTGCTGCTACGGAACCATTCATGGGCGAGTCCGAGTCGCACTTGGCCGCTTTTTTTTATAATATTTAAAAAAAAATGTCTACTTAGAGAAATTAACTAGTAATATAAATTATACATTTTTAAAAGTAGCAAAAAGCCATCGGTTATCATGGTACGGTCATATCAAGAGGCGGGATGCTGAACATCTGGCTAATAAAATGGCTAACTAGAAGGTGGATGGCCACAGAGATAGAGGACGACATAGAAAGACGTGGGGGGAATGTGTTAAGCGGGACATGATGGACAGGGGGGTTAGTACAGATATGGTAAATGATAGAAAACGATGGAGAGAGTTGACATACAGAGCCGACCCCAAATAGGGAGAAGACGAGGAAGATGATGATAAATTATACATTTTTTGGTATGATTTTCATATAAAAAAGTGATTGTATAAAGTAGTAATATCTTTTTTAAAGGTAAATTTGGGCAAATTTAGAGGTTTGTTTGTTTGTTTAATTTCTTTATTGCACAAAGATTACATTTAAATGTATATTACTCGTATTTAATACAAAGAGAAAAAGAAATAGCTTGTACAAAGGCGGACTCATCCCAAGAAGGGATCTCTTCCAGTCAACCCAGTCTTCAAAAGGTTACATATTTTTGGAATGGGTGAAATTTCCTATGTCATTTTTTGGAAAAATAAACAAGTAGTTTATTTACAGTAGTTTTAATTGATCGGTATTCGGGGTTTTTTGGAATCCTCCATGTTGGTCTGGGAGAAAAGAAAAAACTTTAAATGCACCAGCTGCTTCTCTTTCCGCGCAGATCGTAAAAGCCGATCGAGGGAACTGGTGAAAATAGTCGATGCGGCAACTAGCAACCTATTATCTATTTTGATTTGTTTTTCCAACTTCTCGCCCTCCATCTGGCTAAAAGTGGCCTTTGGGTCTTGCGGCCCAGGGCTCTGTTCAGAGCTGTAAGACCCAAAATGCTCTGTCTGCTCCATTAGGGACAAAGACGTGATAGTTTATGTATTTTATTGATGGCGTTTTTTTTAGGAATCTGAGATATACACACATTAAGAAAATAAAGGGCTAGCAAATTTAAAGACTGTGCGAATCCTGGGCGGGTCGGCTAGTGGATAAATAAAACAGTCTGACCGGTCCCATTATGTTAGGCCCAGAGGGATAATCCTGGATGGTTTTATGCAACTTTGAAAAACGGGCCGTGGGGTGAGAGTGGCCCAAAGGTGTGATAAAGACTTACTAGTAGTATGTGTGGGCCACCTGATGACGTGTTTTCAGCACTTGAAGATCATACTTGTCCGAACTACGCCGAAAAAAACAGAACATTTCATTAAGTTACATTTTCTTTCTGCCAAATCTTACTTCAAACTGCAGTTCCGAAAATAATAATATATTTATTTATTTAGCTCCCAAAGGCGGTATAATAATCATCCTAACTAATATTATAAATGCGAGAGTGAGTTTGTATATTTGTTTGTTACCTCTTCACGCTTTATCTACTGAACCAATCTTCTTGAAAATTCGCATACTCATGGTTAGGAGCACTGAGAAGGACATAGGGTACCTTTCATCCCGGATAAATGTAAAAGCCGCGGGCAAAAGCTAGTAAGCTATAAATATAACATAAGTATTAAAGTTTAAATGAGGCATAAACTTATCAATTAGTAACAGAGTAAAGACTTAAATATACGTATATAAGAATATTATTTAAATTGCCAAAACGAGAAATCGTTGCTTGCCACACGTTTTCCTTAGCGTGTGTAGATTATACTGGTACGTTTCCTAATTTGTTGTGTACTCTTAATTTTGTAAATGAATTCAATAGCTAATTATTAATTTAACCTTTATTTATTTTATCAATTTACATATTCTTCAATGTAAATATGAATAATATTATTTCAAAATGAAAAATATCTGCCTTTCGTATTATTTGTTGCCATTACCCTAGATAGTGTTGAAACTGGTCCCCTTTTGTGAATTCCGCCCGCCTCGGGCGGTGATGAAACAAAAATACAGACAAAACTGAGTGCAGTAATTACTGCATTAGCCGGCCCTTCTGTTGTAGGCCGAGAGCTAGTGTACTAATATAAAATATTTCTTAGACTGAAGAATGTATAGTTTTGTTAATAAGGTCTTTTATCATAATAATAATAAAATGCTTTATTTGAGAAACACACAAAAAACAAAAATATATAATATAACAGATATTATTATCAGAACCCATTAAAGGTGCTTTCAAAAAGGATCGCTACGTCGCCCACGCCTAGCTACGCCACTGGTTGTATCAGTCATGCAGATGCTAAGAACACGGATATCAAGTAGACAAGACAAGATTAGCATTTCACTTCGAAATCGGAACGTAGGGAGATGAATAAAATGTGATATACAAATATAAAAAAATGCCAAGTTGCGAAGTTAATTGAAAATCTCACGTCCTTCAATACTCTATAACTTTCGTTCGTATCTCTTAAAGTTTGTTATAAATTTACATTTTACCAGGAAACCTTTATAAAAATCTATTCGTGTTTGTGGAAAATATTTTATTAGGAAATTACTTTGTCAGGTATAATAAGTAATTAGGCGTTATACAATTTATGTCGTCGACCCCTGGCCTATGTCATTAACGGTGCTTTTTCACTGTTCAGGGCACAGTAACACGATCCAAGTATACATTATCCTTTATGAGCTAATGTGTTGTAGACATACGCACATTATTAGTGTAGATATTATTATTAGAATTTTTAACTTATTACCTATTGATCACGTGGTGTAACAATGGAGGAAGTTGACATACAGAGCTAAATACAGAGTCGACCTCAAAAAGGGTGGAGGCGAGGAAGATGATGGTGGTCACGTAGTGTAGATTTTTGGCGATATTTGGTTAGACGTTTCGGTACAACTTCTTCGGCTACATTGCCAAATCGTCATTTTATAATTTTTAACGCAAAGGTATTCACTTCGAATAAAGACACCGCACCTTGGTGCCTAATACCTACCTCTATATACCTAGTACCTAATACTATACACCTAGTACCTAATACTATACACCCTACTACTACGCTAGTCCTCTAACCTCAAGTTATTTTATCCGCAAACTTTTCAATGAAAGCTGTAAAATATTTTAAGCTAACCTATTTCTCTCTCTTTCCAGAAGCATCGGCGTCCCGCGAATGATTCGGAGAAAAATACCGCAAAACACACTCAGGACCCCAGTAAAGTTAAAAAACAATATAAAAAATCCAATATTATGTGATACAGTGTACGTTAGTGTAGTGTTATAGTTGTTTGTAGTCGGCCATCTTGATTTACAAAATGGGCGCCATCTTGAATGCGCTCCCGGCGGGCGTTGGAGGGATTCTCACGCAAGTGATCCTGCTGCTCAGTTTAGCTGTATATTCTTCTTATGGTAAGTGTTTTTTTTAAACTTTTTAATTGTTTTTATCACCAGAATTAGAGCTAGCCTCTGAAAATTTACAATCTGATATTCATCGGCACATGAAAACGGGAAATACAAATACCTCTAAAGATGACTTGATTCCTTCAGAAGAATAGCTAGTTTTGCCCTTTTCATTACCCGACTACAGCGAGGCCCAAAGGATGGGATATGCGTATCATCATCGCTTGTATATATATATGTTATGTATGTTTATCTCTTTCCTCATATATTCAATAATATCCAAGATACTTTGACAAATGATACCATCATTGGTAACGTCTTAGCTGTGACAGGTGTAGGCTATGTGACGTCACAGTGAAATCAACGTGGAGTCTTCGACGTTAAACCCCGTGTGGTTCCGGGTTAGAATAGGACCACTCCATCTCTTCCTGTGGATGTCATAAAAGGCGACTAACGGACTAAGCACTAACATCTCGTGCTACAATTGCATTCCCAAGGAGGGTTAACGTCGGGCGGCGACCGGTTGTAAAACTTTTCGCACAAATACATTCCCAAAGAGGGTTGACGTCAGGCAGGCGGCCGGTCGTAAAACTATAGAAAAATCATTCAAACTTTTCCAGCTATTTCTTCTCCATTTCGCAAGGTCTTTGGCAACCTTGGGTGACCATTGACATGCATATATTTAGAGAAGAAAAAGTGGGAAAGCGTACCCCGGGCTCCGAAGCAACACAGCTGAGGATGCAACCGGGAACGCGCTTAGACGAAGTAGAAGACGGCGCCAACATAAATTTCATATGACGTCACATAGCCTATAACTAAGGACAGCCAAGACACTTTCCGATGATACCTCATTTGTCAAGTCACAAATATCTTCGAAATTACGTGGGAACAGATGAACATATATACATATATAGCGGCGAAACACATAACCCTCCTTTGGCTTCGCCGTAGTCGGGTAATAAACGGGCAAGTGCGAGTCGGACTCGTACATGAAGGGTTCCGTATCACCGTACAATGTTTTAAAAAGCTGAATAAACACGTTTCTTGTATGACGACCCCCTTTAATTATTAACTTTATCTTATTTTTAGTATTTTGTTATAGTGGTCATAGTAATACATAATCGGTGAAAATTTCAGGTGTCTAGGTATTCCGGTTCAAAAGATAGAGCCCTGTGACAGACGGACAGACAAACGGACAGACGGACAGACAGCGGAGTCTCAGTAATAGGGTCCCGTTTGCATTCTTTGGGTACGGAACCCTAAAAAGTAACAACAATTGTTACCGAAATGACTCACGAAAACAGCTGATTAGAAGTTCGCGAGCTCTCCACAACGCTTATTAAAATGCGGGTAAAAAGTGACCACACAAATAATAAATCGTGCTTGGACTATCAACAACACGTGTTGACGGTAGGGCTGTCTCTTTTAAAAAATTGTTGATGGTACCTAAGAATAATTTTATTGACTTTTTTTATAACCTTAATTGTCCCATTGTTGGGCAAAGGTCTTTCCCATTTATTTATTTAATCTTGATCGCACAATAAATAATATGGCATTAGGTCCGCCACTTGTACGTTTATTTTATATTGGCATTAATAAAATTCAGAAAAATAAGCAAACTTAATATAAATAAAATATATATAATCAAAACACATATACTTATACACAAATATACTTTTAAACATATAATAACTATACATATATACTAACATGCATAAAATACAATAGATAAATACATAAATATAATCAGGATGACTGGGACTAGGACTGCTGAAGGAAAAATTTATGTACCGCTCGCTTAAAAGCCAAACGACTGGGAGCTCTTCTTATAGACTCCGGAAGGGCATTCCATAGCCGGATAGCCTGGACTTGAAAAGACTTGCCCATGAAGTTATAGCGATGATGAGGAATACTAAGGATGAGAGTGCTAGAGGAGCGAAGTGAATGAGAGTGAGTGGAACTGAGATGGTTGAATTTTCTTCCACTTGGCCCTTACCAGTGTAAATCTCGACCATTCTTTTTGGAATGCGTCAAGATCGTCTCGCCAGCGCTTTTTAGGCCTGCCCGGGCCTGCCTAAAGGCAACCATTTATTGACCTATTACTTGTAAATAATAATAATTTGACACGTGCCCTCCGGCCGCCATCGCAACCAAACACAACTAGTTGCGATGGGAGAATTTATATTCTTTATACGCTACTGGTTGTGGTAGAAAAATCTTATTTGTTCACAATTAGTTGCGGACAAAAGAAATATTCTATTTTTTTAAAATTAAGTACTTACCTTCACATATTTTGTTTGTTTGTTTGTAATAACTTTATTGTACCAAAATTTAAGTATAAAACACAACATAATACGAAAGAGCAAATATACAAAGGCGGACTTATCCCATGTAGGGATCTCTTCCAGTCAACCTGCGATAGATTGAGAGGATATTTACTCTATTATATATAAGGTAGAAGCCGGTACGTATAAATTACTTATCTACACACATAAATATATACGAACATACTTACATAAATACATATAGCAATACACATAAACAAACTATACATAAAGTATATATCTTACATACATAGGTATATATTTAATAAATATTAAAGATAAGTACTTAATTCAGTCCAAGCATGACGTAACCAGAGAAGACTTCGATAATCTAGTTTTAAATGAATCCAGTGAAGGTGCCATCCTTACATCAGCTGGAAGTGAGTTCCAAAGCCTTGCCGCCAAGACTTTAAACGATTTGGAGTAAGACTGTGACGAATGCGGTGGGATGTCCAAAACGAGGCTGCCGGCTGTGCGCAAACGACTATCCACAACCCGAAAATTAAATTTGCAATAAATAAATAATATTTTAATGGGTGATTCAATTTTACTCCATTATTTTGAACTGCCTCCGTGGTCCAGTAGTCAAGGCGTTTGCCTTGTGATCCGGAGGTTGTGGGTTCAAATCCCACTGCGAAGCATACTTTGTGAAAAGTTGTCTCCAGTCTGGTTAGGATATTGTAGGCTTGAATCACCTGATTATCCGAAAAGAAAGATGATTCCGTGCTTCGGAAGGCACGTAAAGCTGTTGCTCCCGAATGCCATCTAGCGTTTGTACCTATCCTAGGATTGGTTCTGGTCTAGCCTTTGGGTTGCGGAGGTCAGACGGCAGTCGCTCTGTGTAAAACCAGTAACCTCGTCAAATCACCTAGGTTAGGTAGCTTACCCCGGGATCTGAAGCGCAACCGCTGTCTATACGCTTGGATGATGATGATTTTGAACAACTTTTCCTTCCTAACAAATAGATCACGAAACTACTTCGATTTGCATGGGAAGATAACTTTTTTCTTTTTCGTACTTTGATATACATTTATAGAGAAAAATTGGACCACGGAGGTCCTAACGTTGCATAATCAATTAAAAAAAAAAACAGTGGCACTTCACGATTGCCGCCAGAAGTAAAAACTTGATCAAGGTGGTTACGGTAACAGTGTCGCGAGTTCAATGGTTTTTTCTCATCTCAAAAAATGCCAAACACGCCTAAAGAAATTTTCAATTCAAATATAACTGTTATGGGACAGCCCTATCTAACAATAAAATAAATTGCCCATTACGATTACACGAATCGTCCCATGCTCCATTACCAGTTATTTCATATAATTTTGTACTCGCGTTAGGAACACGTTAGTCTGATAATTTCACTTTAATTCCACTATTACTCAAGTTTATTATGTGCTTAAGTGCTGTAATAAGTCGATTTTGAAACTATTTTTGAGAATTTCTTATCATTTACTTACATTAAGTTCTTAACCATTAATCAAACCGTGGCAACATAGCTCTTAAGGTGAAGAGATAGGCAAATGGCCTTGAAGTGGCGCCCTCATTTGAAATAAATTTTAACTCGTAAATATGGAGATCATTTCCATATTGCTCTTCGTCATGCACTAGATAGCCCTTTAAATTATTTTATGAACCATCGTTGAAAGTATTTACATTAGTCCGTCTATCTTTAAAACTTGCTTCCGCCAAAAGTGGCCACGCCAAGTTTTTAAGCAGACGGATCACCAATAATAGTTTCAACGGCAGTTCATAAAATAATTTAAAGGGCTATCTAGTGCATGACGAAGAGCAATATGGATGTTATCACCATATTTACGAGTTAACAATTTATTTCACACTTCAAGGCCATTTCCCTATATCTTCACCTTAAATTAAATACATATGTATATGTTCAAGCTCTTTGAATTTGATACTCCGAAAATCCGATATTGTGTTTTTAGGGTTCCGTACTCAAAGGGTGCAAACGGGACCCTATTACCACACTATTACTGAGACACCGCTGCTGTCTGTCTGTCCGTCTGTCACAGGGCTCTATCTCTTGAACCGTAATAGCTAGACCCTTGAAATTTTCACCGATTATGTTTTACTGTGGCCGCTATAACAAGAAATACTAAAAATAATAAAAAGTTAAAAATTAAAGAGGGTCGTCATACAAGAAACGTGTTTCTTCAGCGTTTTAAAACATTGTACGGAGGTACGGAACCCTTCATGTACGAGTCCTAATCGTACTTGCCCGTTTATTTTAAATATAAGTTTGATTTTTTAATTATTATTTTATTTGATTTTACTAATATGCGATATTTTTTTTTATTTATTTATTTATTTTATTTATTCAAGTACACTTGGAAATTTACAAACATACACTTAAAAAAATAAGGAAAACATAGTACTTAGGTGCTACTTATTTCTAAAGAAATTTCTTCCAGTAGACCCGCGAGAGGAAATGGGAAAAAAGAGGTAATTGGCGTGTACCTACAATACAAAACTAAATAAATAAATAGACAAGATATATACCTACATAAACATACATAAATATACTTACATAAATACATAAATAAATATATATTCATAAAGCATATATACAATAAAAACATATGTTAATATTTCTAAATATATTAGGATGATAAATACAGATAGTGATCTTTTACTCGTTTCTTGAACGTCGTTATGGTTTTAGACTCTCGAATGCTCGGTGGTAGCTGATTCCATAGCCTAACTGCCTGCACGGAAAAGGAGTGAGTATAGGTAGTGGTGCTATGTGTTGGGAAATGAAGAATGGATTTACGGGCAGATCTACAAGGAGCGTCGGCAGAACGTGCGAAAGAAAACCGTTCACGCAAATAAGGAGGATATGAGGGATTGTACAGGACGTTGAAGAGGAGGCAAAGGATTCTAGTGTTCCGGCGAAGACGGATGGGGAGCCACTTGAGTTGTTTGCGAAAGTCAGAGACGTGGTCAAATTTATTATTTTTTATTGATATTTGATTTGATCAGAGGTCCAAACGTAAGATAGTAAAGTATAAAACCTGAAGATTAACCCAGTCCTATATTAACCCAGTACTAACCCTATAATTCCCGCAATCATCTCAGTAATTAACCCCGCGGAAGCCACAACCGCGGGACATCGCGACCCTTGTCGGAATGTAGTGGTGGATTGTAACTGTTGGGGGGTTAATGTGTGTAGTGTGATTATAGGTACCTATATAAAGTCTAAAATAAACTGGTAAATACACATAATAAGTGGGCCACAGAGAAAAGTATACTAACTACCTTGCATGACCTTACCTTGAACTTTCTAAATCGGTTAAAAAACGGATAAATTATTGAGGACCATATAATACATAAAAAATCAGTCGTGTTGATTTGTACGTATTTAGTTACCTAACTATTGAAAGAAAAGTAGGTTTATTGACAACAGAATAGATATTTAGTAAGTTAAATTTAATATTTTACAGTTGTAAGTATATTTATTATTCATTAGTATTATTCAGAGAACGCGAATGCGCGGTCATCGTAAGTTGGCGCAAATTTTACTTGTACGAACGCGCAATTCAACATATTGAACTCGAATAGGTGTCCTAACTGACAATCGCATGACGACGCGGTCTCGGAACAAAATATGCTTGAAAAACTATTCGTACGAACTTACTCGTAGTTCTTACGAACGCGCAATCAAACATATTGAATTCGAATAGGTGTTCTCATGAAAATTTTCGCGATAATTGCGACGTGCCATATTTGTCCAAGTACTCCACGGTCTCTCGCGTCGTCAATTCGCGCGTTCTATTACCCAGTTTTTGCCATCGTGCGCACACGCGGTGGTCGCATCGTTTACTCGCGCGATAATCTCGCATTCGCGTTCTATTAGGACGATGCCTTACGGTCTTGAAAGTCTTAACACAGAATAAGACCATCGAAACCAAACTGATAAATAGTTGACATCTAAAACGCCCATTTCTCCAATGACAGTTAAACACCATAGACAAACGTCAAAACCTTTTTCAAATTTAGAACGCAGTAACGAGCGGCGGGAGCTAATAAATTAAGTTCTCGACTCCAATTCTATTTTCGAATTCCGAAGTCACTTTCATTTGACAGATGGCGTTTGACACGTTCGCTGGATTAACCCTATATTGGATGGAATGAATTATTTTTTAAAAGAGGAAGTAATGTATCAATTAGTGCTTAGTAATTGCTGAAAAGGGTTAATTAGAAAGGGAAAACAATAAAAAGGGACCTTTTTCAAAGAAGTGGTTTCAGTTCTTGACGAGTGAGCAGGAAACTTAATAATAAAATATAAGTTATGTAAATTTATACATACTTTGTCAGTTAGGTATTTAAAGTTTCATATATAAGAATGCTTCAGAAGATCGAGACGCGTTAATCCGTTGACACCTTCATAATAGAAAAAGAAAGATGAGTATATAATTTTGGTGCATTTTGCAGTAATTTTTTTCGAAGACAAGCTGTTTTCTTTCAGCGTTTCTTCCCAGCGGTTGTCGTTTCGAAACGCTATTTGTTTCTTACCTTGTACATACATACATACTATCACGCCTGTTTCCCACAGGGGTAGGTAGAGACTATGGACCTCCACTTGCTACGATCCTGATAGAACCTCTCGCTTCATCTGCACTCATCACTCTCTCCTTGCATGCCATCCAGTTACGGGTAGGTACTTCTGACCTCTCCTTTTTTAAGAATATCTGCAATCTGGTCGCAGTACGTTCGTTGAGACCCTAACCTACCCCTCCTGCTTCAAAAACCTTCTTAGTAAATCACCTTTCGTCCATTTTTTCTTGCCCTTTTTCCATTTAAATTCTTAAACATACAGTTTCGTCAGTTTTGTTATACTGAATATCTTTTAAATACTTAAGATATTATTTCTAAAAGTAACAACAGAATAAATAACAATGTACCGGAACTCGTGCGAAACCACAGGTGCGGAAGGAATTGATACGGAGTTGTCTATACTGTGATAACAAGAACAGTACCTCTTTTTACTCCCTTCCAGGAAATTCCTATCCGGTATATTTTCATCTTCATACTTACTTGTTGTACGAATTTGTTGCCGTGGGGAAAGTATAATATAACCATTGCCATGGTTTTCCCTAGAGACTAGGTACAACATGATACATACTTATCTACATCAGCATCATATGGTTTTATTTAGTTTCCACTGCAGGAGCATACCTACAATAAAACCGGTCAAGTGTGCGTCGGACTCGTACATGAAGGGTTCCGTACCTCCGTCATCATCATCCAGGTCTATTTTATTTTATTTTATTTTTCTCTGTGCTACCAGAGCCATACTTGGCCTGAGCAGCCAAAGGAGTTGGCCTACACTCTCCACGCTAGCCAGACTGGTTGGAGAGGTCTCATTACATCAATGAGCTTTTTTAGCTTGTTTCTTAAGTCGCCTTCTATCTACGATCTCCACGGGAAGACTTGGAGTGGTCTTATTCTATTCTACCGGTAACCTGACGGCAATACACCTAAATACACTATCACGGGTTTATCACCAATGAGGCCGATAGCATTTTGAGTGTTGCGACTATAAGTAAATATTACTAAATATAATGAACTCCTTAGCTAAACGACGCCTCGCCAACGACCATACAGTGTTGTATAAAATCGTTCACAGTCTCTTGGACTCGTCCAACTTGCTTTCATCCCTTAACATAAATACCCGTTTTAGGTCCCGAAATCGCAATTATAATATTTTTGCCCTCCAAGTATTTCTTAACAATACGTCTTTTTATAACCCCATAGTCCGAATGGCCCGCCAGTATAATGAAGTTCTTGCTTCTAACAGAGATATTGACATATTTCACCTAAGTCTGCCTCAGTTCCGGAGACAAATACGTACAATTATATTTGTCTAACATAACATTATATTGGAATGTTTTGTAGTTAATTTAATAATAGTGATAAGTTAAATATATGTATGTATATACTTATTCAAACATTCACACATAATAGCAACGTACCTAAGTTTTAAGTTCCCTCTAGTATCATTTAAGTTACTCTTATGTTTTGAAGCTAATAGGCACACATATGTTGGATTATAATTAAGAACATTACTTTTTACAAGCTTATACAATAATCATACATCATTGTAATCTGTTTTGTGTGTTAATAAATAAATAAAATAAAAATAAAAAATAAAATTAGAGTCTACGGCCGCAAGCCCAAAAGGCCACTTTTAGCGTGATGTTGGGCAAGAAGATGGAACAAAGAGTAAAATGAACTCTTTGAATAGCTATGCTTATTTGTCGTTGAAGCAGCCAGCCTTGTCACCAGCGGCTGTGATCAGGCGCGGAGTTATCTGTTTGAAGAAGGCCCTCGCGGTGGGGTCCCATGGTCGTAACCTTTGCACACTAAACGTCACATATATGTAATCCTCACTGAGAGACAGATTTTTGTTTTTTTCGTCGCTTGGCAAGCGCAGCACCTTCGGCAGCCGGCTCTTTAGAGTGATCCACTGTGTAACTAAAATATATTCTCTGCCTCTTAGTCAAGTTAAAACTAAAAAGATGTTTAATATAGCATTATAACACATGTGCTTAAAAAGTAAACATCACAAAAAACTGTTACTATCACACCCTAAAATTTAAAAGCAAACAAACATATCCCGTTCCATATTTAAAACTGTAACACTTCCTCGGCTAATAGCCGAAACGTGCCTCCTTGCTTAATTTCGAATATAGAACGTTCAGAAAATGGCGGCGTTTCCACAAATCCCCGCCTTATCCCGCGGCTTGCAATAAGCGCCATCTGTCATCGAGTTTGACAGTTGACAGTGAAATGTTTTAAAAATAGAACGTTTACGAAGGAGCCGCCTCGTGAATGAGTTTAGGGGAGGTTTTTTATACTTGTTTATTTAAAAAAGCGTATATCTATACCATGGATATTTTGTTTAATCGATTTTTAACTGACTTCAGAAAAGAGAAGGTTCCGAATTCATCTGAATCTTTTATATTTTATGTATGTTCCCCGATTACTCGAAGACGCCTGAATCGGAATTTAGAATTATTTTTTAGGGTTCTGTAGTCCACAAGGAACCCTTATAGTTTCGTCATGTCCGTCCGTCCGTCCGTCTGTCTGTCCGTCCGGGCTCGTACTCCGCCGCTACTGCACCGATTGTCACGAAAATTGGTGGAGAGATATTGAAGTTCCAAAAGTTGGTTTTTAAAATTATGAAAAAAATTTTTTTTTTAGCCCGTCCCATACAACGAAAAGTGAATTTAAAAAATTAAATTGGACTAACCCCAATGTGTGGAGTATCGTTAAAAAGGTCTTTTAAAATGCAACAAAAATTGCTTTGAAACTATGTAGATCAAACCCCCCAGTCTTGAGATAATCTAATACAAAGTTAAAATTTGAGGTGTCGCCACCGTAACTTGTGAAATATTACTAAAATAATTCTGAAAAAAATGTGGTATATACCTTAAAGTATGTACTTTCAATTAAAACTATAGCGGTCTCGGTATCATAGATAGTTATTTTTTAATACGTCATAAATCGTAAACCGCAATTTACCTTTAGAACTTTTATATTATGTTACTTGCTGCTACGGAACCCTTCATGGGTGAGTCCGACTTGCACTTGGCCGCTTTTTTAATTATATTTTTTTTTAATATCCATTTGGTTCCATATTTTGGTGAAGATATGATGAAAAACTTTGTAATATGATATCGGTTGATTTCTTTTTATGTAAAAATATTCTGTAAAAAAGTTTAACCCATCGATGCTTAACTCCCGTTATCGGCACGTCCTAACCAAAACAAACAGACTGACACGCGCCAGATAACGAAGTCTCATGCCCTAATTGAACCCTTGAAACGTATGTATGTAATTTGTTTATTTAACACAGACAGAACAAACATTATTATTTGTCCATATTCGATACGCACGAGTAGAAACAAAAATTAAGTATTTATTTCATGTTCTACTTTTGTAGGAGTAATAGATATTGTCACATTTTTTGTAGATATACAATACAACACTCTTTATGGCCCAAAAATATAATTATAGGACATAATTATCTTTAAAATTAGGAAATGCGCCAAAGGTTGCTTGAAAAAAATTGCTTAGCGATAAGGCCGCGTATCGCTAAGCAATTTTTTTCAGGCGGTTGCCTGATGTGTGAGTCAGACTCGTACATGAACCGTCTTATTATAAAAACAGGACTAACTTTGTTACTAGGTTTAAACCATTACCCGCCCAAATCAAGTGACATCTAGTAATCACACTATCTCTCTCACCTGTCAATGTCAACTTGATTTGGGCGGATAATGGTTTAAACCTAGTAACAAAGTTAGTTCTGTTTTTATAATAAGACGGGAAAGGTTTCGTACCTCCGTACAATATTTCAAATTAAAACGCTGAAAATAACACGTTTCTTGTATGACGACCCGTTTAATTTTTAACTTTATCTTATTTTTAGTATTTGTTGTTATAGCGGTCACAGTAATACGTTGTCTAGTTATTACGGTTCTAGAGATTGAGAAGTTGACGGACAGACAGCGCAGTCGCTAGACTATTAGCATTAATCTATACTAATATTATAAAGCGGAAGAGTTTGTTTGTTTGTTTGTTTGTTTGTTTGTTTGTTTGTTTGTTTGTTTGTTTGTTTGTTTGTTTGTTTGTTTGTTTGTTTGTTTGTTTGTTTGTTTGTTTGTTTGTTTGTTTGTTTGTTTGTTTGTTTGTTTGTTTGTTTGTACGCGCTAATCTCGGGAACTAATGGTCCGATTTAAAAAATTCTTTTTTTGTTGGGTAGTCCATTTATAGAGGAAAGCTTTAGGCTATATAACATTACGTTCCGACAACCACGCGAACGAAGTCGCGGGCACAGCTAGTAAATAAATAAAAACATACATACCGGCAAATCACACATAAACATCCATTTGGGTACGGAACCCTAAAAAGTGATGCATAGTGTGTAACAAGTCTTGGAAATAAGTTCTTTATAGATAGAATAATCTTGGTATAATTTCAGATTGGTCCAAAAAAATTTTTTTCTAAAGTTTTAGTTTAATTATAATAACTAGATGAGATTAGATCACATATTTTCAATTGTAACTAGAAAAAAATTGTCATCTAAAAACTATCAAAATTTCATTTAGTTTTTACAAAGAGATTTTTCAAGTCGGAATATTTTTTATTTATTTTTTACTTTAATTTATTACATCTAAGCGTGAGGGAACGATTTCTCCCCCTCCCAACCCCTCCTCACCCATATATGAACACATAAATCGACTATAGATCATTACTGATGTTTGTTTGTCCAACAATACACCTCCTGTCCATACTTCAGAACCAAGCCTGCATACAATCTCCAAAATTGGTAAAATTAAACAAATTACATGTACAAAATTAATGATACATCTTAAACTTTTCTTGCGGTCCTTATACCAAAGTTTTAGTCGACCTTGTGACAGGGGAAATAAGGTCGACAATTGATCGTCGCAGTTGAAATCTGTTGCTAAGTTTATGGAAATAACTTTAGAATAAATCCAGGGAGTTTAAAACGCAGTTTAAGTGAACAGCGAATGCGACGGAGTCGATATCATGGTAGTTAAAGTTGTTATTTTTTTTTGGCTTTCTTTGAAGAGTGATGGGGTGTGAACAGAATAGGTAGAGTGATTTTATGTACCTATTTGCATGTTAGTTTGAATGAATGAATGAAATGAAATTCATTCAACCTTGAAATTTTCACATTGGTTTATTTATTTTACTCTTTATTGCACACAATTTAACAAATTAGACACAAATAATAGAGATAAATAGCAAAAAAAGATTTACATTGTTGGCTCCACACTAAGCAACATGCCTGTCCTGTGGTAGCCAGGTTACATTTCCTATTAGCGTTAAATTTGTGCCGACAATAAGGTTCCGTAGTTTTACAAAAAATAAGTATAAAAAAAGGAAACAATGTTAATTTATACTTAAATTAATTAGCTGTATTTTTTTTAAGTTTGTTAGTAGAAATAACACTAACCTGTTCAATTTTAAAATTACGAACACCAGAGATGCTTTACACTTAATATAAATAAATATGTACAGACAAATCACACAGATTGAGCTAGCCCCAAAGTAAGTTCGAGACTTGTGATAGGGGATAGCAACTCAACGATACTATATGCACGGCCGGTGCTGAAGCGTTCCGTCACTCTCTCTCGCTCTAGCAAATGACGCTTCTAAGCAACAGAAAAGGATAGCAGCATAGGAAAGTGCTGTTCCGTGCTGATAGATGAGATCCAATCCCTACTTTCCCAGAGCCGAGTATGAAACTTTAAAAAGATGTACATTTGCTCGCATGCTACCTCTTCTTACTAACTGAAAAATACTGGAATAATTTTAACTAAAGTTTAAATAAATATTGAAATTTCGGAATTCCTCCTAAAACTAGAATTATTATAATTAAAATTTAAATAAATCCCGGCGGCGTATAACTAACTCTCCAAAAATACAACCAGCTATATTACTCATTTCCCAAAATATTCCCGCACCAACTCCACTCCACCTCTGTGCCGGTCATTGATTCATTACTTAAGGCGGAGCCCTAAAATTTATGACATTCGGATACTCCCCTAGACCGAGACAGTATAAAGGTGACGTTTAATAAGCTTTGTATGTCGCTGATTTATAAAGTTACTTTTAAAACCTTTAAGCAAGTTTTAAAACCGGTTTTTAATAGATCCTGCTAGATTAATTCGGTTATTTTAATTAAAGTTACATAATTGCGAGTTTCAGATTATTAGTAGAAGTAAATAAAAATATTTCGGTATATAAATACCGAAATATTTATAATAGATTTTTTATCTTTTATAAAAAAAATTATAAAAAAATCTTTCTTCTGATTCCGGGTTAGAATAGGACCACTCCATCTCTTCCTGTGCATGTCGTAAGAGGCGACTAAAGGACTAAGCACAAATACTCCTTCTACATTTGCATTCCCAAGGAGGGTTAACGTCGGGCGGTGGCCGGTTGTAAAACTATAGTTAAATCATTTAAACTGTTCCACCATTGACTATAGACATGCATGTTATATTTGGAGAAGAAAAAGCGGGAAAGCACACCCCGGGCTCCAAAAGCAGCACAGCCGAGCAATGAACGCGCTTAGACAAAGAAGAAGAAGGAAGTTTTAAAACCGGTTTTTAATAGATCCTGCTAGATTTTTTCGCTAATTTTAAAGTTACTTGCGAGGGGCAGATTAATATATGTAGTAGAAGTAAATAAAAATATTTCAGTATTTATTTACAAAAACAGATAAATTAATCTTTCTTCTTTATTTAAGGTACATATTTAGATTATTAAATATGTACCTTAATGAAGTAATTCATTTCATCATTAAAATTTAAAAGCGGCGCTCTTGTCGGTGGAGTTTTATCATTTTAAGGGTTCCGTACCCAAAGGGTGCAAACGGGACCTTAATACTGAGACTCCGCTGTCTCTCCGTCTGTCACAGGGCTCTATCTCTTGAACCGTAATAGCTAGACACTTGAAATTTTTACCGATTATGTATTACTGTGGCCGCTATAACAACAAATACTAAAAATAAAAATAAACTTAAAAATTAAAGGGGTCGTCATACAAAATACGTGTTTTTTCAGCGTTTTTAACTATATCTTTATAATTGCATTAACTAGATACTTGAAATTTTCACATATTATGTATGCTATGACCACTATAATAACAAATACTAAAAATAAGATAAAGTTAAAAATTAAAGGGGGTCGTCACATAAGAAACATGTTTCTTCAGCGTTTTAAAACATTGTACGGAGGTACGGAACCCTTCATGTACGAGTCCGACTCGCACTTGCCCGTTTATTTTTTTATTTTTTTGCCAAACTCATTGTCATCTTGATACGACAGTATCACCTCTTCCTTGACTTGCTTCATTTAGCAGCGCCTGGGCTTTTTTCTTTCTCTCGTTCCTTCTATATTGCCTTCTATTATATTATAATTCAGATACCGTCAGCCTAACTACCCAGCATCCTTTGTATGGCTAGCGGGCGAGATAGTAGCGACATCTAGGAATAATACAGGATTTTGGCTTTCTAGCAGAGTACGCTTTTTAGTATGGGGTTGCAAAGAATTTATAATACAATCTAGAATAACTACGAGTAATAAATAAAAAATAATTAATAAATAAATAAAATCTCAAAAAAAAACAACATTGAAAATTAAACTTAATGCCATGCACATAAAGCTCATATTTTCATAATGCTTATGTTTAAATACCTAACGTTCCCAAAAAAATTACCTAAAGTTATTAAGTATTTAGTCAGTGCAATAAAGTAGAAGGAGAGAGCTATAACTTGAGGTATAATCTTTAAGAACGGCTGTGCCACTTCCTAATCATTCTAGATTTGTATACAATTTCTTTGTCGGGTTGTCAGTCCTTTTGCATTTTTCGTTAATGGTACTTACTAATGTCTCCACGTATTACAGGGCAGACGAAGTCTGTAAGATTTGTACGTAATTACCCAAAAATAACAAATAATCTGCATCCTTTTCCAACTCCGAACAAGAAACAACGCCGTCCCTTTCTGAAACCATCGACTCATCAATAAATAGTTCTAATTTGGATTTAAAAAAAGAACGCTAAGGAAACATCGCGCAGACAGCCAGTGACATGGCGGCCACTTATTCTTGTGTAGTCATCAATTTTCAACCCGCCCGTTCTAAGTAATTTGCCACGATGCACAGTGGTCCGAAAATCGGCTTTTATAAACAAAGAAATTGAAGTGTGGTTTCTGTTTTGTTACTGATTTTATTTTGGCATTAAAAAACAACTTTTTATTATATATGTTTCTCGAAGTGTGTATGTATAGTAACATATGAAAAAAAATTAAGAATATTTATACACACAAGACATAACCTGGTTTTTTAAGTACCTACTTGCAAAATTCAAACAATTAATTTGGACAGTAAGTGTGACATTTCTAATACTCTTTTGTAAATTGGATACATTATTTATCAGTTGTTATAATATAATGACCTATATCCAGCAGTGGATTTCCTATGGCTCATATCATGATGATGATTATACTCGCAACATAATGTCTGAAAAAAGCATATGGTCTGAAAATCACCTTTCACACAATATAAGTTTAATTTATGTTATAAGTGCGATTTTTTACTGATTTTATATGTATAGCTAATTAAAAGGAACTGTGCAAGTTTTACAAAGGCTTGACTCCCATACAAAAAAAAAATCTTGTAAGTTATGATTAAAGCACTATCATTGGGGTCACACCTCAGGGTCACACCTATACAAGCTTATTTTTAATTGAGTACATATATATAATTTAAGGGGTTATTCACTCCATCAAAATATTTGTACTTAATTAAAAATAAGCTTGTATAAAAATAGCTTTAATAAATAAGTTACTTTTATCGTGTTTTAATACTAAAATGATTTTAGAAATGAAACCATACTTTGATTTCTATGGGCATAAAACCCGGCTTTCGGCCCACTGTGCGACGTCTGATTATTTATGTCGCATTCATTGCCGTCGACTGGGGGCGTAATTTTTGTTTTTCCCGTCAATAAATGCTTTTTGGCGGGAATTACGTGACGGTAATGCAGCCGCCATTTTGTTTTTAAGTGCTTGATGGATCGACGTCTTGAATACCTATTTGGCTAATAGACGTCAGGCTGTCGTAAAAATGGACCAGTTTTGCATTAAATTAAGGCTGTTCTGTTGCCATGAAGGCAAAATAAAGCCGACAAGAGTGTCACTCTTTAAATTTATGTGACGATAATGGTGTTGACAATGTTGACATGCATTTTTAACCCCCATACAAAAGGAGACGTCTACGTTTGTCTGTGGCATCTTAACTCATAAACTAATCTAATTATTCAACTGTTCAAGATACAGAAGTATTCAAAGTCGATGGATATTTTTTATTAGATTATTATAACATTTCTAATTAAATAATGAAATAAGAAATGTTGAAAAAATACCACGTGAGCAGGACTTGAACCCACGACCTTAGTCTCAATACGACTATGCTCTTACCATCTGAGCCATCACGTGTTCAACTCCGCACACTGAATTTCGCCACCATTTGATATTCCTACACGCACTAGGCTTGCGTCACCAACACTACTATAGTAGTAGTAGTATAGCGTGTAGGAATATCAAATGGTGGCGAAATTCCATTCAATGGTAAGAGCATAGTCGTATTGAGACTAAGGTCGCGGGTTTAAGTCCTGCTCATGTGGTATTTTTTCACCATTTCTTATTTCATTATTTAATTTGAGTACTTTAGTACTGCATCTTGAATGCCTAAAAGACCCTATAAAGATATAACATTTCTATCCCAAGGCCTCTTTCTCTCGCTTCAATTCCTGTCTGTCCGTCGCTTTTGAGCTCCACTCATAGGTCGATAAATTTCATTATCATCATCAATAGTTTTTTTAGTCTCCACTGCAGGAGCACGAGCCTCTCTGTACTGCCAGAGCCATACTTGGCCAGAGCAGCCAGAGGATTTAGCCTTCACTCTCCACGCTGGCCAGACGGGTTGGAGAGGTTTCGTTGATGTTTTTAAGCTATGTTTAGCTTGTGTTTCTTATAATTTATAAATTAATAACATAGATATTCTTTATAATTAAGAGCTTAATGACTCTTGTCGGTGAAGAATGTGACTATTTTCTATTTAATTACTTGTGTATACATTTTTTTTCCTAAATTACTTCGACGAAATTTTTCGACGAAAATTGTCATTCCGTCCATGGAATGAAAATCTAATTCTTAAATACCAAGGCGGTTCATAAAGAAAGCGGCGTTTATCGTCCGATAAGGCCTCGTCTTTATCGGCAGATAAATATTACGTACACGCTAAATGCATTTGAGTTCGATAAACTTTATCTTCCAATGAATAATTAGAATTTTTAGTCTTCGAGAGGAAAGGTGAAATTGATTTATCTCTTTTTATTGGTGCTGATAACATTTCTTTAATAAAAAGGGCGTTATGTCTGACGTGTACGTTTAGGAGCATTACGTCAAAAGCGCAAAATGACAAACGATCGCAAATTGTCAAAAGAGCAAAATGTCAAAAATCAAATTAAAGGGCTTATTAGTTTTGTTGTTAAATATTATTACTTTTAGCGAGTCGTAATGGGAAACACAACTAAATCTAAACAGTATACTGTCGTATGTCTCAGTAATAAAGTAATAAACATTATCAAATATACATCGTGTTAATGTAAGAACGCAAAACCTCTCAGATGGTACCTCAGCCCATGTAACTGAACAACTTTTGTTCAACAACTCTCACGAAATCAAAAAATAATAATTCGGATTTTTATACGAATTGACTCGATCAGCTGATCAGTTTGTATGAAAATTCAATTTTTTTTTAGTTTCGTCAAAGTCTTTGAATAAAAGTTGTTCAGTTACATGGGCTGAGGTACCATTTGAGAGGTTTTGCGTTCCTTCATTAACACGATGTATACTTACTACGACATGTAAGAGTGTATGACATTAATTTGATAATTCCATCGGGTTAAGAGTCCCCTTTAGGACTCTAGACTTTTCCAAACAAACGTAAGTTCACATTTTAACTGTGAAAACCAGTTACGCTAAAACATGTATGTGATTTCTTTAAAATTACAATATTTCGCCGAAAACTGACATGTCGTTTCAAAATAAAAGCCAGACTACGTTTGTTTGGTACAGTTTGATTCTGTCTAGGCTAGGAAAAGTCTAGGCTAAGGAGACTCTTAAGGGTCCCCTAGTTTAGCCTGGACTTTTCCATAATTCAATTCAATTCAAAATATCTTTATTGTCATAGGATATTTATAATAACTCTTAATAATAGTCACTTTGTTGTGCACAAATGTTGACGTCACATCGTTATTTACAGCTAAGTTTATGCCGCTTCTTAGGCGCAAGTGCAGAAGAAGCGGCAACAAACATACAAATGTAGTTTAGCTTTTATTTTCAAACTACATGTCAGACTTCAGCAGTATTTTTTTTTCAAAGAAATTTCATATCAAGCCATATATACGTAGTTTTCGACAATCATCATCAGTGGTCGGATAATCGGATGCATATTTACCTAAACTTCCGCTGGTACCTAACACAGCGTTGATACAACCACCAACATATAATAATTGTATTTCACAGATTCATTTAGCGATTTATGGTTTACATATACTTAGTATAATTGCATTGCCACGTATTAGCCTTGCACAGTATTTTAAAGAACGTTATAAGTTACCCTCTCTATAATACTGTGCAAGGCTAATACGTGGCTATACAACTATACTACCTATATGTAAACCACAAGGGTCAGTTCACACCGAGACGCGACGCCACGCAACGTAGCGCGCACGTGAAAGAAATATAGAACTTGTTTACTAGACAAAAAAAGTGAGAACCTGCTGCGCCTCGCTATGCATCGCTACGCAGCGCGGCAAAGCGGGCTGTCGCTGAAATTAGTATCTTTTTGCCTAGTAAACAAGTTCTATATTTCTTCCAAAGTGCGCGCTATGTCGCTTCGCGTCACGTCTCGGTGTAAATTGACCCTAAATCGCAAAATGAATCTGTGAAATTCAATTATTTTTATTATATGTTGGTGGTTGTATCAACGCTATGTTAAGTACCAGCGCAAGTTTAGGTAAATATGCATCCGATTATCCGACTACTGGTCATCATAGATTTATATATTTCTTGCATATGTCTTATTTAGAAGCCTGTTTTTTCTTGTAGTCTGGTAAAAGCAGCTATATTGGTATATAAAACTATCCTCACATTTATCTGTCATCTGTTTTTTGATGAATATCTTACAAGAGTTGCATCTGAGTCACCCTTAAATCAAATTGCTTAAGGTTCACTTTATACGGAATGTAACAAAAATGATATCCTTTGTAATATGACGACGTGTGATGTCTTTCAGACGTATATTATTCCCCTCTTTAAAACAGTCATCGAGTTCGGAAGAACAGAAGTGGAATGGAGACGATTTTTTCACATCTTTTGAGCATTAACATTGAATAAGCTTTCAAGCGAAAAAAAAAAAAATGATCCTAATCCCAATCCTTACTATCCTATCCTAATATTATAAATGCGAAAGTGAGTTTGTATATTGGTTTGTTACCTCTTCACGCTTTCTACTAAACCAATCTTCTTGAAATTTCGTAAACACATAGTTAGGAGTCCTGAGAAGGACATAGGGTATCTTTTATCACGGAAAAAATCTGTTCCTGTAGGATTTGGGATAGGCGAGCGAAGCCGCGGGTAAAAGCTAGCAAATAATAATCTTGCTCATCATCTTCCTTACCTTTCCTCATTTTATTTGGGGTCGGCGCAGTATGTCTTAACTTAACTCTTACTCCTCCATTTCCCTCTATCACCCGTCATTCCTTCATACACTCCAATTATATCCATGTCATGCTTTACGCACTTCATCCATCTCTTCTTCGGTCTTCCCCTACCTGTTTCTCCGGTAACCTGCATATTGAGAGATTTTTGCGTTACATGTTGTCTCTTCGCATTACGTGTCCGAACCAAGCCAATTTGTTACTTCTTGTTAAGTTACACTAATATTACTTCTTCTTCTTATTTAAGAGCTTAGTGGCTCTTGTCGGTGGAGTATGCGCCGAACTTCTCGGTTCTCTGCCTTACTTTTTAGTGCTTGATACGACATGACCCCTGCTTTTTCTTTCAGTTGGTCTACATAGCTCTTTCTTGGTCGTCCTGAACCTTTTCTACCTTTTCTCTTTCCTTCTAGTATGTTTTTAAATATTACTAACTTGACAAAAACAACAATTTAAATTAGCTGAGACTAGCCGGCATTTCTAACTAGACTACGCTATTAAAAACAGTATTTCAATCAAAGTGTAAATATCTTAAAACTTTGATTAAAACTTACTCATTGGAGGCCCCTTTAACACGTCTTTGAATTTGTATCAGTAATACAAAATTACAATACAATACAATACAAATACTCTTTATTGCGCCATAAAGGAAGGAAATATAACAATACATACAGAGAAAAAAAAACAAAAATTATACAAAGGCGGACTTATCGCATAGGTAGCAATCTCTTCCAGTCAACCTTTGGGTAGAGAGAGAAGTGAATTTCGAGAGAGGCGATGCAGTATTACAATACTTTTCGACATTTTTAAAGTTCTATGAATCACCACATCTTTTTATATAAATATTTTTATAGCGATCAGCGACTCCACTCATTCTTCGTCTCCTACAAAGTTACTATTGCCAAGTCAAGATTTTAAAATTTTCATAAAAGCAACTTACGACTGCACCATGTCTTGTTAAGAATATATTTTTATATAAAATTAGAGACTGAACAGCTTTTCCTGTTCCCTACACATGGCCAGCACGTGTCGCACTACTCGCACTGAAACCAGATTTCAGGAAGCATTGATGTATTAATACTTTCCTCTTGTTAACACGAATATGATTCAGTTACATTATTTATTATAGCATGAATAATACCTAGAAAAGTTATGGATTTAGATAAAACTATGTATTCTAAGGAAAATGGGATCATTGTTTAAGGAAATTCTACTTCTTCTTATTGAGTGTGTTAATAGGTTATTGAGCTACCTAGCGACATCTAGCGTTTGATTAAACCTATCCTAGGATTGGTTCTGGTCTACCCTTTGGGTTGCGGAGGTCAGACGGCAGTCGCTCTGTGTAAAAACCAGTAACACGTACAGAATCTGAAGAAAAGAGCTCCCATTCCCATTGTCCTATTACGTTACGTGCAATTTGTCGGACTAATTACGTCACTTCAAAACATTAACCGACCATGAAACCAACAAAAGCAATTGACAGTAATACAAGTGTAAGCACTAGTAAACAGTGCTGGGCTGGGGCTAACTAAAAATACAGTGATTGTAAATCAACGAAAGGATAGAAGTAAAGAAGGTATATAGTAGCCGTGTGGTTTCCGGCACAGTAGAATAAAACCACTCCAAGTCTTCCCACTTAGGAAATACAAGCTAAACCAAGCTTAAAACAAGTTTATTTGCTAGGCAAATAAAAAAAAAACCCGACTGTCAAGAACGCCATCTAGTGATGAGTAGCGGAACTACAAATACGGCTTCGGATAGCGCCATCTATTATTTGTTAGAGAAAGCCCTGACTTTCAAGGGTTTTAACCCCAAATAACTTTTAAACGGCTAAACTAAACCGATTTTCATCAAACATAGCTAAGAACCACCGCAAGAGAACTTGCTTTCAAAAAAAAAAAACGGTTTAAAAAAACCGTATTGAAATCGGTCCAGACAGACAGACATTAGCGTCAAACTTATAACACCCCTCTTTTTGTCTGTGGTTAAAAATCATATGAGAGTTAAGCTCAATGTTGCTTGACACTAAAACGCGGATATGCAGTTGCGTACGTCTTGCGTACCGCTTTTGGAGTAACCCTACCTACACGTTACAGGGGCGCGTACTTTTAAAGAAATATAGAATTTGTTTACTAGGTACACAGAAAGATACCGGTGAGGGCCCGCTGCGCGCGCTGCGCAGTGCAGTGGCAGTGACATCTATTTAGAATACGGAATTTTTTCTAGCAGAGTACGTTTTTTGTATAGGGTTGTCAGGCCTCTAGTTATTTGTTCGTCCATGTTGGGTTAAAAAACCGGTAAAATAAATATGGACCACTTTTCTACTACCTATATTTTATCCGGGAGCGAATCGGCTGACCACACAGAAATAGATGAAAATGTCGCCCCCCGGACAATTAAGAAGCAATGTTACTATTACAGTAGACTATTGGGCGCACACTCACGACAAAAAAAAGTAATTGCGATTTCTTTACCTTGTAGATTAAAGCTTAATTGCAGTAATCTAGTTATTATCCCGACTAAAAGTGAACAAGTAAATCCCTTAAGCGGTTTTTACGATCTGCGCAAAAAGAGAAGCAGTTAGAAAGAACAAGTAGTCGTGTGGTTTTCGGCAGAGTAGAACAGGACCACTCCTGTGTCCCGTGGATGTCATAGAAGGCGACTTAGGAAACACGAGCTTAAAAAAGCTTATAAATATCAATGAGACCTCTCCAACCGTCTGGCCAGCGTGGAGAGAGTAGGCCAAATCCGCTGACTCCTCTGGCTAATATTTTTTTCCTACAAACTTTTATTGTGAGGGCGAAGCTTTATTACAGGGTTCCTATAGCCACCTTCTGGCTCCATCATCAGATCAGCTTTTTGTTATAATAATTTACATAAGCATACTAAATTTTCATCTCAATCGGAAACCGGGAAGAAGCTCGAATTTAACTTGCAAGATTTGACCGCTAAGACCAAAAAGCTTGTAAAAAGGCGCGAAATTGTATGTTGGTCTTGGTATAATAGAAAAATCGAAGAATTTCATATGGCATTAGGTCCGCCACTTGAACTTTTATTTTAATTTTGCAATAAAAACCTTTTAACTACCGGTGCGGTGCGCTTTGCTCCGTTAATTACCGATGGCATTTATTAATGTCATTCTGGTAGCGGAATGGTAATAAAATATAAAATCGCAACGATTAGTCGCACGTGTACGCCCGCTCCTGTAAGTGATAGCCACAATTGCTTTTCGTTAATTTATTTGTGGATTAAAGGGGAGACAGGTTTAATGAGTGCAGTGACTATTTGTATTGATTCCTGGGTTCGAATCCTGCGGGGCACATTTCGAGGGGCTCGGCTCTTAGATGTTGGAGTAAGGTTTACTTGTGTAAGCTTGGTTTTCCCATAAATTCAAAGTTTAGCTTCAGATACGATACACTATCAGTCTTTAATGCTTCTGTGGTCCAGTGGTCAAGGCGTTTGCCTTGTGATCCGAATGTCCTGGGTTCAAATCCCACTGGGAAGCATACTTTGTGAAAAGTGGTTTCCAATCTGGTTAGGATATTGCAGGCTTGAATCACCTGATTATCCGAAAAGAAAGATGATTCCGTGCTTCGTAAAGGCACGTAAAGCTGTGGGTCCGCGAAAGCCATCTAAGCGTTTGTTTAAACCTATCCTAGGACTGGTTCTGGTTGCATAGGTCAGACGGCAGTCGCTCTGTGTAAAACCAGTAAGCTCTTCAAATCACCTAGGTAAGGTAGCGGACCCCGGGCTCTGAAGCGTTACCGCTGAGGATGCAACCGGGCATACGCTCGGATGATGATCGGCGATGGCACTATCATTCTTTAATCCCAACGGGGCAGACAGAGCCCAGGGCCACAAGACTCAAAGGCCACTCAAAGCGTCATGGTGGGCGAAGGTGGAATATTAAAATTATGTAGTATGTAAATACCTTTTCATTTGCTCGTTTCCATTAAATCAGAAGCCTTTATTGAATAATACTTTATAATTTACCTTAATAAAATAAAAAATCTCATTTCTGATTCTCTTTCAACAGAAATTAATTTGTCGGGCTTAGAAAAAAATTTGATATTATATTAGTATAATTATATATATGAAAGGCATAAGATGGAGTATTAAATCTTCTTTATTAATTATGTATAACTTCGATGTAGGATTGTGAAAGTGAAGATGCGGCGGTACGTATTTAAATTTAAAATATTTATTAAGACTGTCTATTCATACGGTATTTTACTTTTTATAAGATAAAAACTAAAAATATGGTCTTGAGAAAGAAAATTTTAGTTCATGAAATAACAATATAAGGTTATTAAATTCAATGTTTCAGTTTTTATAAGCTGTTTTTAAACACCAAATGGTAGCCGCCATGCTATGACGTCATACGTGTGTGCCATGACAACTGTCAAAATACATAAATCAGCTCATTTGTTTACATGCATAACTGATGTCATGATCATGGCCTCCACCACTGCTCCAAAGTTTTCTGCAAATTACGCGCGAAATTTGAAAATGCATAATTTAAATGCGTTTTTATGGTAGGTACGACAATACAATACAGACAACTAATAAATATATTAGGAAAACTAGGATTAGGACTGCTGGAGAAACAATTTACAAACTCGACATATATAAATCGTAATGAAACTGGTGAAACAATTTACAAACTTGACATATACAAATCGTATAACAAATATAATATAACGGATATGCACGGGGCATATCCGGAACGGGTTGCTAGACAAACAAACATACAAACGCCGCTTTCTGTCATGATTGCAAAAAAAAGTCAAAAGCTTCACTTCTAAACCCAGTTTAAACCTTAATTACTGCACCCGAGTCTATCTTTAATGAATACAAGCCAAAGTTCAGGAATATGCAACTAAGTTCAATTGGAGTAAACAAAATGTGTCCCAGAGTCTGCTTTAATTGATACTCGGCTCCGAGAAAGTTAGCCTCGCAGAAGCTAATTCAGCTCGCTATCTGCTGATATAGAACAAGTTTTGACAAGCGTTGAATGGTAAGATCTAGGGGTGCATTATGGGGTGCATGGCAAGACTGGAATATCTGGACAAAATGATGATATTTTAAAGGTCAGGATTTTCAGTTTATATGCAGATGCTTAACAGATGCTCAAAGTAACTTGAAAAATCTGTCTTTTTTTGTATTATATGTCTGTCAATTTACAAATGTTTATACATTTGTAAATTGACAGACATATGACAAAGGCCCTTCATTGGCGCGTAGACTACCAATACTGTGTAAATAAGTTTCTTTCGCATTTTTCTCACCAGTGGTCGGTGAAACGCTAGTATCGGTAGCCTTTTTTTCAATAATTAATTTTACACGTATTGTATACGAAAATTATTGACGTGTAAAAGTGACTGAAAAGACCTGATTACAAAATAATCATTTAAATTTAGAATTTTTGATACCAGTGTTGGCGTTTGAGTATGTAGCCTTAGACCACAGAATAAGTAGTACTCACGTACTTAGACGTAAGTCTACCGAATTCCTCGTCACATCTAAACCTTCCTAACTCTACACGTTTAATACCGCTTACAGAATTTTTGATGTGCGCAAATACCCAAGTGTGTTCCTCATTATTACATGTCTTAAGTGAATACTGGGTATTAAAATGGAATATTTAGTAGGGATTGTTCAGAGTCAGTTTCGAAACGAATTTATTTGAGTTCTTCAATGTTAATATTTTCTCAAGACAAAAAACCGACTTCAATCCCAGAAAAGCTGAATATTCAAATAATTATACATATACTTAGACGACATATTTTTTCTTGTTATTTCCGTTTATAAAACAAACTGCACAACCGATTTTAATAAAATTTCTACGGAACCATCTAGAAAGTATACCCTTTCAAACAAAAAAAGAATTTTCCAGATCGGTCCAGTCGTCTTTGAGTAATCAGGTAACATACATACAAAAAAAGATTTCGACAATTGATAACCTTCTACTTTTTTATGTCGGTTAAAAAATAGACTGAACTAAACAAAATAAGAGCTCACCGCTGGTAGTGCGCTATTATTTGCGCGTTCCCGGTTGCATCCTCAGCTGTGCTGCTTCGGAGCCAGAGGTGCGCTTTCCCGCTTTTTCTTCTCCAAATATAACATGCAAGTCAATGGTCACCCAAGGTTGCCAAAGACCTTGCGAAATGGAAAAGAAATAGCTGGAACAGTTTAAATGATTTGGCTATAGTTTTTCGACCAGCCGCCTGACGTCAACCCTCTTTGGGAATGTATCTGTGCGAAAAGTTTTACCACCGGCCGCCGCCCGACGTTAACCCTGGGAATGCAAATGTAGGACGAGATGTTTGTGCTTAGTCCTTTAGCCGTGACTTTAGGTTTAGTTCACAGCGAGACGCGAAGCGACGCGACGTAACGCGCACTTACGAAGAAATATAGAACTTGTTTACTAGGCAAAAAGATACTAATTTCAGCGACGGCCCGCTTTGCCGCACTGCGTAGCGATGCATAGCGAGGCGCCGCGGGCTCTTACTCTATTTGTCTAGTAAACAAGTTTTATATTTCTTTCACGTGCGCGCTACGTCGCGTCGCGTCGCGGCTAGGTGTGAACTGACCCTTAGTCGCCTCTAACGACATCCACAGGAAGAGATGGAGTTGATTTGCTTCTACGAGTATATTCACGTTAAAAATAGTCCCCGACGTCTTGAATAAAAAGCTAACTACCATCCAGAAATTATAATTACCAATATTTACTCAACAACCCCTGTTGGGGTTGTTTGGGGTGGAATCGTATTTTTTCATTTGGTTCGAGGGGTTTGCGAGATAGCGAAAACAATCGCACATTGATTTTAAATTATTATTTCCATCACTTTGTGCATTTTTCTACTCGGCCGCCATGTTTTTACCCGACTAGGGCAAAGCCAAAAGAAAGGGTAATGATTTTGGTAGTATTTGTGTATTTGGGTATTTATGTCTGTTCCACAATAGCTATGTATGTATGTGGGTATTTAGTTATGTCTGTTTCACCGGTTCCACCATAGCATCTGACTGCTCATCCCAATTTTAATAGGTAATTAAATTGTTAACAAAAAAAAACAACTTACTTCAATTTTTGTTAGGAGTTTGGTTCCATATCTCCAAAGTTCTTCATCATATCTTCACCAAATTAAAATGGGACCAACTTGGAAGTTAAGGCTTTCAAATATAAAAGAATTATTAAAATCGGTTCACAACTGGCGAAGATATCGCGTAACAAACATACATAAAAAAAACATACAGTCGAATTGATAACCTCCTCCTTTTTTAAGTCGGTTAATAAGGAGTTGCCATTCAATTCGTCATTATGGTCCAGGTGACATAGGCTATATTTTGTATGTATGAAATAAATGTTACATACAAAAAGGGGGGTCTCAAAAAAAAAAATTTTTGCTTCTATATCGAGTGGGTTACAAAGCAACCCATCTCTATTTTGATTCTTTTAAAACTTCACATCCAAACGCCTAACGTGGCCTTTGGGTATGTACTCTGTCTACCCCGTTAGAGATAAAGACGTGATAGTGTATATGTATGTGTACATAGTTCATGAGGAAAACCCCGTCGGTGGAGTCCTAAAATCAAACACACGACAAGCGTGGACACGGCGTTCCCAGGATATTCGGTGAATTTGTGCGTTAAGCTCTCCCATTATAGGGATGATGACATAAGTTATCGATAATGTAAAGAATATATCGATATTACTTGTCAGTACAATAAATCTTTAGTGCTGGTCAGGGAAAAAAAACAGTGGCACTCCGGGAATGTTGACAAAAGTAAAAACTTGAACAAGATAGTAGCCCGGTCAATTTAAACATCCGAGGTTACAATAATTTGCACCCCGCTGAAAGTTGGTAGGATTGTTTAGAACACCAGGCTGTATATCATGAACCGTGATAGCTGGACAGTTGTAATTTTCACAGATGATGTATTTCTGTTGTCGCTATAACAACAATTACAAAAACAGAATAAAATAAATATTAAAGGGGGCTCCCATACAACAAACGTGATTTTTGAGATTTTTGCCCGGATGACTATCAGGGTGCAGAAGGGCGTAGGAGTAGAGGGCGACCAAGGAGATGGCAAAACAACATCGGCAGCTTCGTGAGGGAATGGCAGCAGGCTGCCACGGACAGGGATCAGTGGAAAAGGAAAGCCTTTGCTCAGCAGAGGGTCACAAAAGTATATAAAAAAAGCATGCTTCTCTTTCCGCGCAGATCGCAAAAGCAGGCGTAAATAAGAATCATGTTATTAGGCGATGCGGCTAGCAACCCAACACAAGTTATTATACTACTTATTTGATATTCATTAACTAATTGAGAAAGTTCCCAAAAAGAACAATCAGTGGTAACACTTAACAGCCCGTACTACCCTAAAATTCTTAGAGCGATCTTAAATATTATTAATAATAACGAAATACTTACTTTGAAATAAAAACACAGCACTAGGACTAACTCTATACTTTATATGTTTCGAAAACACGATTGCTTAAAATTTTCTCAATAGAAAAACATTGCGAAATTGCCTCCAAATCACCTCAGAATTATACTAAAACGGAAAGTATACAAGAAATACAACAAATTAGCTCTTGTTATTTTGCATTATAATTGTATTAAACATAAGGCAGCGATCATATGTCTTACTTTTTAAATAACTCTTAAATATTCTTTGTAAAACGAAAAAACCTCAAAACCAAAACCAGCCTCATTGACCTACCGTGATCTTTTCACCCCGCAATGGCTCGCTGTCTCGCTTCGGCTAGAGTAAATTTGTGTGCGTAGAAGCGGGAGCAAAACTTAGATTATTAGCATTAGCACAGAATACATAAGAGGCATTAGGCCTAGCCTTAACGTGACATTTGTGACGTAATCTTGGGCCATCGCGGTAAGAAATAATACCCTATATTTTTGTACCCTACAATGAAGTATCGATAAACATTTATCGATATTGATATATCACTATCGACAACACTAAATCGCCTAAGGCGTCGTACAAGCTTTGCCCTTTGTCCTGTTATACGCATCCTAATAATATTGTTTTGACGTATATCCCATACAATAGGGATGGCATAGGGGCTCAGTTCTAATCCAGAATTGTGGGAATGTACGTCCTATGGATCTATTGATTTTTGATAAACGAATCAACTGTATTTTTTTAGCCGATTGCTAAGGACGATTTTATTTTTCGACTGTATCTCCATACATTTTGGCACGGTAGGTATTTACTTTTGTATGAAGCTGCAGATTTTTTTCCACGATTCAGGGATGGTCCCATAGTAAAAGTTGTTTACATTGGTTAGTAAGTTAACTCTCTTTCGGGTTGATACCCCCTTTTTGTAACACGTTGTATTATGAGATGAGATAGATTAGAGAGAATGCCATATGACATTAGGTCCGTCCGCCATTTGTACTTTTATTTGAATTGTGCAATAAAGATTAAATAAATAAATAAATTTGTATATACCTGTGAACTTTGTACGTATGACTTTCTCTTTGGTGGTAAATGGTTTAGATGTATTGTTTCTTGTGACTAATGTATAGTTATTTTGTGCCAAATGACTTTTGGTTGGGTTAAAACTACATAAGTTACAGTTAAATATCAATTTATGTATATGAAAAAAGTATATGTTTTGAATTTATGTCACAGTAAGTACAGCAATGTGCAAGTCACACACTTTTTACCCGACTTCAAAAAAGGAGGAGGTTCTCAATTAGTCGGAAAACATAAATTTTATTTCAAATTTGAAATATTCTTTATTTTTTTTGAAAGGGTATACCTGTCAGGTGGTCCCATATAAATTTTATCAAGATCGACGCAGGAAATATGAAAAAGGCTATTTTCCTGCCTGTTAAAGTTTTTAAACCTTATAGATAGATAGATAAATCATTATATACATTGAAATTCAAAGCGCTCGTTCGATTAGTTTTATAATAAACACGTATAAGTTTCACAGCCATTTTATGGTCTCAAGTCACTTGATAGGGATGCGTAGGCCGAGCGCCATATGGCATAGATACCTATTATGAAGTCTAGGACTTTAAGGCTTCATAGCTTTTTTATGGCAAGGGATCCTAAAAAATCTTTAAACCCATCCTAACTACATTGACGTCAAATACCTATTTGTTATTATTGTTAAATAAATAGTTTTGATTTTATTCATGAAAGAAGACAAAAATTTACCATTGTTTCTGATTTCCGAAACTACTAAGCCTAAAATTTTGAAAAAAAATACAAAGTATACTTAATTGCTTGTTGATTACAGGAAAACCTATGAGAAGTACAGAACCCTCTTTACGCGAGTTTAACTCGCACTTGACCAGTTTATTGAATATAGGGCCGCATTAATTTTATCATACGTATTTAATTTTCAAACAATAAAATCTGGTTATATACCGATGGAAAGTTATTTCTTTACACTTTGCCGTGTTCCTTGAATTATTCTTACTGTATTGTAACACACACTAAGGCATTTTTTAAATTATGTTTACCGTGTTTTTGTAGGGTTTTTAACGGACCTCAAAAAAGGAAGAGGTTATCAATTCGATTGAAGGTTTTTTTTTCTTTTCTTTTTTATGTATGTTTGTTACGAGATATCTTTGCCAATTGTGAATCGATTTCGATGATTCTTTTTTTATTTGAAAGCCTTTCCTACCACGTTTGTCCCAATTTAATTTGGTGAAGATATGATGAAGAACTTTGGAGATATGGAAGAAACTTCTAAAAAAAATTAAAGTCGGTTGTTTTTTTTTTGTTAAAAATTTAATTACCTATCGCTTATAAACTTTTGAAAGTTCGAGGCGTTTAAAAGCTAGCAAAGCGACTAAGTGAAGTTTATGAAGATAGCTACAATTGAACGGGACGAAACAGTGATAATGTGTTGTCTCCTCTAGTTTTACCAGGCCTGTGTCACTCCCCGTTTAGGTATCGAAAATGTACCTACATTATTACTATGCGCGCAGGCGGCCCCTCCGGGTGGTAAATTCAGTTATACGAATCGTTTGTCCAGAGTAATAAGAATGAAATTGGCTTGCAATGGATGTCTAGGTATCTTTACGAATAGGTGCCGAGTTCTGACGAGAGTTAAATTAAACCATATCGCTAGCCACATTGAGTAGATATTTATTTGAATTTCTTTGCTGAGTGAGACTTCTGTACGTTAGTATTATTTATTCTGTGGTTTTACATAATGTTTGCTATTTACCTTGAAAATTACCTTTTAAAAGTTATTTTACCGACATAGGTACCTTCTTCGATTATTTTCATTGGTTTTAAATAAACATTCCAACGATACCTCATTTGTCAGTGTCTTGGATACAAGGGTGGATCCAGCTTTGGTGCCAGGGGGGGGGGGGGGTCACAGAGTCGTGATCAAGTCACAAGAAGTTATAAATTAATTTTATAATCATAGATACAAGTAAAAATTTGGTATTTTATTAATGTATGTAAGTACTTACTGTACTTAAAAATACATAAATTAATTAAACATTCAAGGGACTTACATAAAATCTACCTATATTGTGACAAAAAAATATTTAATAACATTATGTTTAACAATTTTAATTAGTGCTCCACCTAGGTCCTGGACCTAGCCCAGGGGGGGTCATGACCCCCAAGGCCCCCCCCACCCCCTGGATCCGCCCTTGCATGGATACCATTGAAGATACGAGGGAACAGATGAACGAACATACATACTTTCGGACATACATACAAAGAATGTAACAAGTGCCTTGACAAAAGATAGAGGAAAATGGAAAAGACTCACATGCTGTCCCGACCCCACGTAAAGTGGGGTAAGGTGAGGTAGAAGAAGAAGAAGATCACACAAAGCGGCGAAACACATAACTTTCGAGTTCGCTGTAGTCGGGTAAAAATGTAAAGCTTCCGAAGCAGGAGCGAAAATGAAAAAACTAAGAAACAATGACTCAATTTAACAAGAAACCGAAGAAAATTTACGATCCTGCCGAAATACAAATGGATTTTTCGAGATTCCATCTAATAACGACTTCCCGCCAAAACTTCAAAGACAAGATGGCGCTGATAGCACAGATTAGTAAGAATTTTTATCGTTTCCTGCGTTTCACATATAAGGGTCGAACCACACGCAGCGTAAGTTGCGCGACGCAACTTGCGTCGTTCATACAATTTCTACCCGCGCAACTTGCGCGTAGTGTGATCTTCTTCTTCATCTTAGCGCGTTCCCGGTTGCATCCTCAGCTGTGCTACTTCGGAGCCCGGGATGCGCATTCCCGCTGTTTCTTCTCCAAATATAATATGCATGTCAATGGCCACCCAAGGATGTCGAAGACCTTCCGAAATGAAGAAGAAATAGTCGACATTTAATAATTGGATATAGGTTTACGACCGGCCGCCTGCCTGACGTCAACCCTTTTAGGGAATGCATTTGTGCGAAAAGTTATACAACTGGTCGTCACCCGACGTAAACCCTCCTTGGGAATGCAGTTGTAGCACGTGATGTTTGTGCTTATTCCTTTAGTTATAGAGGATCCTATTCTAGACCGAAAGCCATACGGCACAAATATGCGCGTGGTTTGAATGGTGCGTAGAAATTGTATTAAACGCCATGTAGGCGCGTAACGCGACGCAAGATGCGTTGCGCATCTTGCGCTGCGTGTGGTTTGACACTAAGGTGTTCTACAGTAAATTATTGGAGACTTTGGTGGTTTATACATCGTAAATTTTAGTCTAATAAATCTTTTATGGTCTCACTCACTTCATGAGTTATCTTTGGGCTTGCTCAGACATGGTTTTTTAATAGTAATTTGTGGTTACCTTTGGCTTATAGCGGATTTAGTAAAATTATTATTTATATTTTGCTCTAAAATCAATGCTTTAACGCAACTATTTTCTCGATAACGACGATGAAGATCGAAATTTGATTTAATTTGATATATTTATCTATACGATAGGTTGACGAGATCATCAATGATCATCAATGAGAATCATCGATACCCAGCAAGGTATCGACGAAGAGAGGCCTATGCTCAGCAGTGCAGCAGAAAATGCTAGATGTCGTTAAAATGCTTAGGAAAATTGCGATATAAATAAAGCGATTGCATTTTCTTTTTCGTTCTCGGTAACTAACACTTTGAAGTCAAATCAAACTTACCAGTTCATTTGGTCTTGTAATGCTTCACTCTATATTTCATCAAGTCTATTTTGATTCACATTACCATTAATCGTTATAAAGATCAAAGTAACTTTATTTATCATCTGGCGTATAATCCACCTTCCTTTGCTACAAAAAGAAACAGACTTATCTATGATCTCTCGTAATGTCATAATACATTTCCGAGTGCCCAGAAAAAAAGGAAAAAACCCTGTTTGACATTTAAAGCGCGCGCTTTTCAAATTTAGAATTCCGAGCACATTCAACATGGCGTCCGTTGACTTAAAATAAATATTATTGTTTTCACACCGTTCAGAATATCTTTCAGTTTAATGGCCCTTAGCGAGATGCCACATTTGTAATGAAAACAAATTGTAATTTAGAATTTTCTCGGATTTCCGTTTCATTTATGAAGTAAAAACATCGTTTAAACCTTAAATTGACCGAAAACGACTAAAAGGGATACAAACATATCTACATACAATTGTACATACACTATCACTTCTTTGTCCCTAATGAATGACAGAGCATTTTAGGTCTTTCTTGTCTCAATTTGAAGCCAAAAATCCGCCATTTTGATTTTCAATAATTTTTATATAGATGACAATCTAGTGGTAATGACGAATAAACTTACGTATACCACGTATAAATTTTTAAAATCGGTTTAGACGTTACTAGTTACGAGGGAACAAAAAAGTTAAAAACAATATGTATTATGTCTATAAAACATATTGTTTTTTAGCATTTCTCATTCTTAATTTCATTTAAATATATATAAGTTGTATATATTTTTTAATCCTTAAATAAAATTCTTAATTTAATACCCTATTCGACAGGTTTTGAAAAGAAAAGATTTTTCATGCCGCGAAATTTTGCGCCAATAATCCGCCATTTTGATTTCCAATAATTTTAATATAGCTGATGACTATGCCATTCTAGTGGTTAAGATGAATGTAACCACGTATAATTTTCGTTTACTAGTTACGGGGGAACATAAATTCGGACAAACACATCATTTTTTTACCCGACTGCGGCAAAGCCTAAAGGAGGGTTATGTGTTTTATCTGTATGTACGTCTGGACTCTATGTTCCCTCGTAACTACTAAACGTGCCAAGACAAACAAAATGCACCCACAGACCATTGATCAAGATGTATGAATTTGCGTGTTGATCTGAGGCCAAAATTGGCTTTATTCAGTATCGTCACTTTTAGTTTGTGTATGGCAATTCATTAGATCGGACATTGAGCTCTCTACTGTAAAATACCTAAATTTGCCGTTTTGAGCCGTAGACATTTGTCGTAAAACGTTGGAGGAGGTAATTAAACAGTTTCCTTCCATTTGTAAGTAAACTAAACATTTGTAAATATTTGTATTGAAAATTGGCACGCCAGGTTTTTATACAAATTGAAGGACTTTTTTCATCTAGTTCTTCTAGTTCTAGTTTCTAGTATGTACAGATCTGTGAATGCACCCGTTTGGAAACACTCGCACAAATCATTCGTTGTTTGACTCGCAATTTCAAAAATAACACTTCTGAATCGACTCCTGTTCGCCAAATATGTTTGTGATATTCTACTTGCTGTAAAAATTTTGCTCACAGTAAAAACACCTGTATGTTGAGACGCAAAATGTCCGATTCGCAAGAAGTCCAATTTGAAAAAAAAACTGTGTAAAAAAGTGTTAGTTTATTTAGTAAAAAATAATTACATTTTTAACAAAAAAACAACCGACTTTAATTTTTTTAGGAGTTTCTTCGATATCGCCATAGTTCTTTATCATATCTTCAGTAAATTAAAATGGGACCAACTTGGTAGTAAAGGCTTTCAAATAAAAAAAGAATTATCAAAATCGGTTCACAATTGGCGAAGATATCGCGTAACAAACATACATTCGAATAGTTAGTTTTTGAAGTCGAATAAAAAAACCTAGTGTCATTGAATTTAAGGTTTTACACTGCTCTGTGTTAATCGCTCATAAAAATACCTGCTTTCTTATTTTCACATTAATGTAGGTACGTACCTAATTAATTTTATTATACAATTTATCTTTATGTTGATTTATTATAATTTGAATGTGCCGGCCGGTTCTCAAGTATGATAAAAGGTGCCATACACAGTGCCGGTTTTAGCTCTACCAGCGCCCCCGGCGCAAACTGCAATTCAGACTCTGACTTAAGCTTCAATCTTATAGGATTTATTTCTGCCGACGGAGGGGGGTACAAGTACGATATAGGATTCTTCAAATTTGCTGCCCCATTGTCAACGGAGGGAGGGAGGAAAGGGTTCATACAAATAAGAGCCTCCATTAACCAGCCGCTATTTATACAGGGACTAACAAAATATACTGAAACTATTTTAAGGGTGGATTCAGTCCATGATACTGAACAACTTTCCCCAAGGAACATATACCGAAATTTGAAAAATAATTTTTGAACTCTCATACAAGTTGACCGATCAGCTGATCCGAGTTTGTAAGGAAATCAAAAAAATATTTTTCATATTTCGACATCTGTTCCTTGGGGAAAGTTGTTCAGTATCATGGACTGAATCCACCCTTAAAATAGTTTCAGTATATTTTGTTAGACGTTATATATTTATTATTACCTGTGACCCCCTTTGCCCAAAAACGCCCCCTGTCGCCCCTTTGAATCTGGCGCCCTGGGCGGTCGCCCAACCGCGCCCTACCCTAACGCCGCTACTGGCCATACAGATAAAAAGTAAAAGAAAATGAGTATCAGGTTTGAAGTCGTTATATTTTTATTTTTGGGGACTCGATAGAGATGCCTGTTTTCACCCGACCGCCCTAAAGGAGGGTTATGTGTTTGACCTGTGTCTATGTCCGACCATATCATCATCAATAGGTCTTTTTAGGGTTCCGTACCCGAAGGGTGCAAACGGGACCCTATTACTGAGACTCCGCTGTCTGTCCGTCTGTCACAGGGCTCTATCTCTTGAACCGTAATAGCTAGACACCTGAAATTTTCACCGATTATGTATTACTGTGGCCGCTAAAACAACAAAAACTAAAAATAAAAAAAGTTGAAAATTAAAGGGGGTCGTCATACAAGAAACGTGTTTTTTCTCAGCGTTTTTAACTCGATCTTTATAATGGCATTAACTTACTTGAAATTTTCACCGATTTTGAATTACTATGACCACTATAACAACAATTACTAAAAATGAGATAAAGTTAATAATTAAAGGGGGTTTCTTCAGCGTTTTAAAACATTGTATGGTGGTACGGAACCCTTCATGTACGAGTCCGACTCGCACTTGCCCGTTTATTTAGTTTCCACTGCAGGAGCACGACCCTCTCTGTATTACCAGAGCCATATAATATCTAGCAGTCAGAAGATTTGGCCTACACTCGACGCTGGCCAGACGGGTTGGAGAGGTCTCACTGATGTTTATAAGCTTTCTTTAGCTTGTGTTTCCTAAGTCGCCTTCTACGACATCCACGGGAAGACTTGGAGTGGTCCTATTCTACTCTGCCGGCCGGGAACCACACGGCTTATACGCGTATAAATTATATGTGGTTAGATTCGTCTTGTAAAATAATTTTTGGCCTCCCATTCATGTTGAGCGATCAGCTGATCCGAGTTTGTATGGAAACCAAATAAATATTTTTCGTATTTCGATATATGTTCCTTGGGGAAAGTTGTTCAGTATCATTTACTATACTGAATTCACTTTAAAATGGTTTCAGTATATTTTGTTAGACGTTATATACATACCTATGTCAAATTACACGTTGTATATGTCGCAGTTGGATGGTATAATCCGCTAATTCACTTAACCTCTAGCTGTTTGGCATTACAGCTCGGTTTTGTAAAACAGCGAACCCTAATACACGGGATGGAAAAATCGACTTGTATTCATCCATGCGGCTAGAGCAGTTGTTGAACAATTATATCTAAAGCAATTATATACAATGTAGAATGCCTACGAAGTGGCAATGGCGAGCGAGCGAAGCCAGCGTGCCGCGGTAGCGGCCGGCGAGTGCTAGGAATGTTCTATCCATTTTACTAGGTTAGAACAAACCTATAGGTTAGGTTAGAACTGCGACCAACAACGCTAGAAGAGTTCTATCCATTTTACTAGGTTAGGGCAAACCTATAGCAATAAAAATCGTGGAATAGTTGTTTGGGAAATGAAATTCGATGTCGAAAAAATCTGTATTCTAATAGACACCCAGTTATATTTCATTATGGTTACCCTACACCAAATCCTTATCATGCATGTGTCGCAGTTGGATTGTTTAACGGTTTCGTCAAACAGCGGATTACCGCTACTGTTTCACAAAACCGCTAGCCGTTTGAAAACGTGGTTAGCGGTTTGATTGAAGGTAACACGTTGCGCAAACTTAGACAATCCAGCTGAAGGATATTCGGCTGTTTTACAAAACCGAGCTGTAATGACAAACAACTAGGGGTTTGGTGAATTAACGGTTTATACCCATCCAACTACGATTTACACCAATAAGTTTAGCAGAGAACACAATCTAAATGCGAACACAGACAGACAATTCTGGGATTATCCGCGGACTGAGTTAAATGTAGTGCATACTATTGATATGTAATTATGTTTCAAACGCGGAGTAAGTCATGAGCTGAGAGCGGTTTCGATTCACTTTTGAGTTAACCCTTTTACCGCTAAATAATCATGACTTTTTAAAACTTTTTAGGGGTACCGTATCCAAAGGGTCCCGTTGGCACCCTTTGGGTTTTATGGCAACGGACGGGATCCTATACTCGCTGTTTGTCCGTCTATCACAGGGCTCTATCTCTTGAACCGAAAAAGCTAAACAATTTAAATTTTTACGGATAATGTGGCCGCTATAACAAATAAAACTAAAAGTTAGATAAAATTAAAAATTAAAGGGGGTTGTCAGACTCGCACTTGACCTGGTTTTTGAAACTTTTTATATACTTCACACACGGATTGAATACACAGTGTGTTTCTCATTGGGAAGACTATCAGTTGCATTAAGTAATAGTGGCACACATTGGGTTTATTCCGCCCTAAGGCTGTAAGTAACACTGTTACTTAAGAGAGTGTTATTAATCGGGAACAAACGGAAAAAAATGGTGGTCGATGTGTCTGTTAAAAGTACTTACGACTACTAATAAAAAAACTTTCTATTAGTCTATATACAAATACTTTTTTCAAAACGTACATATAAAAATTGTCTAATGTAGGTATTATTTTATTTAAACTAACGTGAGATAAATCCACACAATATGCTGAGCAGACAGCGAGATCTTCGGGTCGCCGCTGACACTTGCCCTGAAGATGATCGTCTAAATCGATCGAAACCTGGTCGGCCTTTTCCGAATAAAATTTAAATTAACCAATAATGTAGGTATTTGTTGTTATTTTAAATATATCTTTATTTCTAAAAAAGTCAATATATAGGTCTCATTACAAATTAATAAAATAAAATTTACAAATAAAAAAGAGACTCCAACGCCTCGCCGCGAGGCAGGGTACCCAAAAGGCTGGCAGCATTACCCCTCTGCACCGCGATAGAAATCCTTTGTGCAAAGTAGCTGCCCGCCCTTGGATCGCCCGTGACATCGCGGAGACGCGTTGAAATCTCAGTCACAAACAAATAATGTTTTAAATATATTAACTTTTGACGTTGTTATTATACCAAAATTAGCAATAAAACATAAAACTATCCAATATACAATGAATAATATCAACGTTATTTTACGTTCATCATCATCTGTTCTTTTTTAGTCTGCAGGAGCACGATGATTTATTTATTTTACGTTCAAATAATTTAAGACATTAAAAATATGGCAGAGAGAAGAGAGGAATGGAGGCATCTCCACTTAACTCCACCGACAAGAGGAAGCTCTTAAATTAAAGAAGAAGAAATTTAAAATATTTTTCAGTTAGGAATCTTCATCATTGAATCGCTGTAGCTTTCGTTTATACCACACGTCACGTATCGATTCATCATAATCTATTAACGCTAGGCACATTGTAGAGGAGAAAGATTACCTCGTGTTCAATGTTAAAGCAATTTGCCAACTACCAAGTGCAAAATTATAAATCGAACCATGGGCTATACTAGATCAGCAACATCATCCGAGCGTATTCCCGGTTACATCCACAGCGGTAACTTTTCTTTACCGTTAATTTATTTTTCTTCCAACTACGCAGTAATGTTATCATTAATCACTAAAAAACCGATCACAAAGTGAGTGCTTATTGCATCAAACCAAAACAGTGCGATAAGGGTTGTATGAAATCTCATTGTTGCACTGTTTTACTTTTTAATTTCTCATTATTTCACTGTTTTACTTTTTAATTTACCATAGATGCCAGGCACAGATGTTTAAGTTTTAATAAAAATGTATGCATTCAATCAAAAAGATACTGGCTAAAAAAAAAAATTGGCCGACGAAAAAGACCTTGTTAAAAACCAAAAATCGTGCATTCTGTACCATTGTAAAAGTTTTAAAGTCAAATTATTTTACAAAAGAAAATCTTTTTAAAATGGAAAATGACAGCGAAAGTGATAAATTCGATTTGCACGACAAATTCTACTATAGAGAGCATATAAACAGCTGCAAATGATATTATTAATAACCTTTAACCGAAAAAGTTCCGGGTAAAATAAGTAAGTTAAGTTAGTTTTGTTTATAATTTGTATTTTTTTTTCGTGCGTATATTTTATACTCAAAGAATATAAGAAGTTGAAAGAAAAGTAGATTACGCACCTTGCTGAAGTGAGTAATTAATGCACTCGTGCTAATTTAATGCCCTCGCTACCGCTCGGGCAAAAACATAGCACTCGTGCAATAATGACTCACTTTGTGCTCGGTGCAGTAATCTACTATTAACTTTTATTTAAGTATTTTTATTTCTTGATCTTATTAGGTGCGGAACCTTAAATATTTTAAAACTACTTCAAAAAAAGGAGTTTTTTTTAATGTATGTTCTTCGATTACTCGAGGTCGCCTGGACCGATTTGGAATATTCTTTTTTTGTTTGAAAGGATATACTTTCCGGGTGGTCCCATAGAAAATTTCTTAAAATCAGTTGAGTGGTTTGTTTTTTAAACGAAAATAACTAGAAAGATATGTCGTCTAAGTATACAATTGTTTGAATATTTTTTATTATTATATATAATTAGTAGTCATCAATATATGTATTTATATATCCGCATACATATATAATTAGTTCTTTATGTATTATATTTACATAATTATATATTTTGTATATTAATTTTATCTATAGTTATTGTATTGGGATATATTTATTTAAAATTAATACTTATGTATATTCTTGATTTATTCTTGTAGGAGTTGTAGGTATTTATAGATACTTTAAATTTTGTTTACACACTCTGTCGCGCCACCCAAATTATTTCTCTACTTGGTCCAATGGTTGACTGGCAGAAAACGCCATAAGGCGTTAAGTCCGCCATTTGTACACTTTTTTATGTGCAATAAAGTTTAAATAAATATTTAACTTTTCTAGTACTGAAGCCGGTATTTTGTTTTCAAAAAAATTAAAATATTTCAAAACAACAATCCGATTTCAAAACCAGAAAAGCTAAATAAAAATATCAATTATTTCAAAACAAAAATCCGATTCGTAGGTAACCGTCTTCGAGTAATCGGGGTAACTTACATAAAAAGAAAGATTCCGACGAATTGATAACCTCTTCCATTTTTAGGGTTCCGTAGCCAAATGGCAAAAAACGGAACCCTTATGGATTCGTCATGTCTGTCTGTCTCTATGTCAGAGCCACTTTTTTCCGATACTATAAGAACTATACTGTTGAAACTTGGTAAGTAGATGTATTCTGTAAACCGTATTAAGATTTTTACACAAAAATAAAAAAAAAACAATAAATGGGGGTTCCCCATACTTAGAACTGAAACTCAATTTTTTTTTCATCAAATCCATATGTTTGGGATATCTATGGATAGGTCTTCAAAATTGATATTAAGTTCCTAATGTAATTTTTTTCTAAACTGAATAGTTTGCGCGAGAGACACTTCCAAAGTGGTAAAATGTGTCGTCGTCCACCCTTCCTCCCCGTAACTTCTACAATAAGAGAATTATAAAACTAAAAAAAATATATGATGTACATTACCATGCAAACTTCCACCGAAAATTGGTTTAAACGAGATCTAGTAAGTACATCGTAAACCGCAATTTACCTTTAGAACTTTTATATTATGTTACTTGCTGCTACGAAACCCTTCATTGGCGAGTCCGACTCGCACTTGACCGCTTTTTTTTTTAAGTCCGTTTATAAGCTAAGATTTCAATGTAGATCTAAACCCGCTGTCATCCTGTCCTATGCACCACAACTATTTATAATCTGTTACGCCAAGCAAATCTGAGCGCACCGAATGAGATTACTCCAGGCTTAGTGTTAACATAGTCATGTCTATATGTTATATGAGTTTTGATTTAAGTAATATAACAATACAGGCTGACTTTTTATTCACCGGCAAAATTTTTGGAGTAGGTTCAGTCCATGATACTGAACCTACTCCAAACGAACTACTTTCTATAAAAAAAGTTATTAAAAATCGATTCAAAATTTTTCGTCCTCGTCGATTTGTATGGGAGGACAGAAAAGATGACGTCACACACACACAGGTGACATAGGATAAACGCGTATACTAGAAGTCCGTAAAAAACCACGTTTGTTTTCGTGTGACGTCATCGGAGAAGACGCCATAGGCCGTTCCGGCACAGATAAACAAAGCGGCCAAGTGTAAGTCGGACTCGCCCATGAAGGGTTCCGTAGCAGCAAGTAACATAATATAAAAGTTCTAAAGGTAAATTGCGGTTTACGATTTATGTATGACGTATTAAAAAATAACTATCTATGATACCGAGACCGCTTTAGTTTTAATTGAAAGTAAGTAAGTAGTAAGTAGTATAATATTTCAAAAGTTACGGTGGGGGGACACCTCAAATTTTAGCTTTGTATTACATTATCTCAAGATTAGGGGGTTTGATCTACATAGTTTCAAAGCAGTTTTTGTTGCATTTTAATAGACCTTTTCAACGATACCCCACACGTTGGTGTTAGCCCAATAATTTTTTTTAAATTCACTTTTCGTTGTATGGGACGGCTGAGAAAAAAAACATTTTTCATAATTTAAAAAAACAACTTTTGGAACTTCAATATCTATCTCTCCACCAATTTTCGTGACAATCGGTGCAGTAGCGGCGGAGTACCTACGAGCCCGGTTGGACAGACAGACGGACGGACGGACGGACGGACGGACGGACATGACGAAACTATAAGGGTTCCTTGTGGACTACGGAACCCTAAAAATATAATTTTATATATATATATTTTGCAAAAACCATGTCTTATTTCAATATAATGTTTAATTTAGGTTATATTTTAGTTTGTTAACTTTTAATTTAGTAACTTGTTAGTTTTACGTTGTATTTTTAGTTTGTCACTATTTACTCGTAAATATGTTTTTACGAAATAAAGATAAATACCATATAATGTTGTATGTTGTATGTTGTTGTAATAATTAAGTAAAATATGGTTTCCGTCTAGAGTAGAATAGGACCACTCCAAGTCTTCCCGTAGATGTCGTATAAGACGACTTAGGAAACACAAGCTAAACAAAGCTTATAGACCTCTCCAACCCGTCTGGCCAGCGTGGAGAGTGTAGGCAAAATCCTCTGACTGCTCTGGCTAATATATGCCTCTGGTAGTACAGAGAGGGTCGTGCTCCTGCAGTGGAGACTGAAAAAAGACCTGGGGATGATCAAGTAAAATATATTTCTAAACGCTCTTATATGACATGATGACTACAATAATAATGGTTTAGTTTAAATGTTTTACAAGACCGCTAATCCGGAGGTTCTGGGTTCGATCCCCAGCCAGGGCAAGTTGGAAAATGGCCTTTTTAGGGTTCCGTAGTCCACAAGGAACCCTTATAGTTTCGTCATGTCCGTCTGTCCGTCCGTCCGTCTGTCTGTCCGTCCGGGCTCGTACTCCGCCGCTACTGCACCGATTGTCACGAAAATTGGTGGAGAGATAGATATTGAAGTTCTAAAAGTTGTTTTTTAAAATTATGAAAAAATGATTTTTTCTCAGCAACCCCCCCCCCCCCCCCCGTTGGGGTTAGCAGGTAGGTAGGTAGTAGGTCACTTTTCGTTGTATGGGGGGGGGGGGGGGGGTCCTATACAACGAAAAGTGAATTTAAAAAATTTAATTGGACTAACCCCAACGTGTGAAGTATCGTTGAAAAGGTCTTTTAAAATGCAACAAAAACTGCTTTCAAACTATGTAGATCAAACCCCCCAGTCTTGATAATCTAATACATACGTATGGATTATTGACTAGTTTTTGTGCTGTATGTGTAATTATTTTGTTCTGTATTGCGTGTAATCTGTTTGTGTGCCTTTAAAATAAAATAATAAATATATTGCTCCCCAGGACTTAGCCTAAGCCAGTCTTTATATCAAATGTTTATCTTCTAGTGATGCTTTGTTCAAAGCGTCTCGACCTACGATACGGCGGCCAAATCTTCGAATCCGTGACCGCCCCGCGACGCAGCGGCTTAACAACAAGCCTGTAGGCTTTAAGCTTAGTTTGTCCTCTCTTTCCAACCCTCCGTTAGTTGTGTACGCTTGTCTCTGTCGTAGAGATGTTTGATTTCAGTTTTGTTGACGTTTGTTATTGCAAGAAAATGGACTAAGGCGGTGCAAAGTTGTAGCGCAATAATTTTTCATTTTTATAAATATAAATGTTTTAGAGTTAACTGCTGCTTTTTTTGCTGCAGCAGATCTTAAAAGCCGATCGAGGGAATAGGGCAAAGTGCGAATCATGTTTAGCGATACTTGAATTTTCCGGGGTCCAGTCCTGCCCCCATTTGAAATAAATCATTTTAAAGAAAACGGAGATATCATTTAAAATTTTGCTACTACCAAGTTCTAGATAACCCTTCAAAGTATTTTATGAACTACTGTTTACAGTTTAAAGTGAGAACGTTAAGCTTTACTACGCACATTTGCGAAAAACGGCCACTTTTGGCTAATGTGCGTCTTATTATAAACTGTAAACAGTAGTTCATAAAATACTTTGAAGGGTTATCTAGGACTTGGTAGTTGCAAAATTTTGAATAATGTCTCCGTTTTCTTTGAAATGATTTATTTTAAATGGGGGCAGCACTGGACCCCGGAAAATTTAGGTACGGCCTTAAACGTGGATGCGTGTATATGGACGTTGTATTTTTTATTTATTTATTTACAAAAAAACGGCCACTTTTGGTCTTTGTGCAGCCCTAGATAACCCTTCAAACTATTTTATGAACTACTGTTTACAGTTTAAAGTGAGAAAGTTCAGCTTTTCTACGGTTTTTTTGCCAAAAGTGCTGTTTTCCGCAACAGTGCGTAGAAAAGCTTAACTGCCCACTCAACCCATTCGGATTTTTTTTTGCAATATCTTGTGTCTCTATTTGATTGAAATCGCGCTACAACAAAGTTCTCCCCTTTCCCCCTATTTCTCTTTGAATCAAAAACCGCAATCCACAAAAAAAAATTGAATAAAACCACGAACGTGTGTGCCAATTTTTGTAGAAATCTGTTGGAAAATGCGACCTGTAGGAAAGACCAGACAGAAAAAAGCATTTTTGGCAAATCTCTAACACTGAGACGCTTAGCTCGCTCAGTCAATTAATATAACAGTTACAATACAATACAATACAATACAAAAAAAATTATTGCACCAAATAAAAAAACATTAAAAATTACAAAGTTTACGAAACAGTTTATCTTTACTTATTTTCTTTTTTTTCTGTTTCAGGTATGTCGAGTCCTATTCATCATTACGGCACAAATAATAAAAAGTATGTGTGCGTACTATAGCGCCCTCTATACTCTTTACCACTTAAGACGATACACGGTGTCCAGTGCTGCCCCCATTTAAAATAAATTATTTGTTTACAGTATAAAGTGGGAACGTTAAGCTTTAGTTTGCATTTTTGCCAAAAGTGGCCGTTTCTCGCAAAAATGCAAACTAAAGCTTAACGTTCTCACTTTAAACTGTAAACAGCGGTTCATAAAATAGTTTGAAGGCTTATCTAGGTTTTACTAGCTCAAATTTTTAAATGATATCTCCGTTTCCTTACAAATAATTTATTTCAAATGGATACCGTGTATCGTCTTAAGATGATACCTACATGAAGTCCAGTGCTGCCCCTATTTGAAATAAATGATTTGAAAGGTAACGGAGATATCATTTAAGCTTATAGACCTCTCCAACCCGTCTGGCCAGCGTGGAGAGTGTAGGCAAAATCCTCTGACTGCTCTGGCTAATATATGCCTCTGGTAGTACAGAGAGGGTCGTGCTCCTGCAGTGGAGACTGAAAAAAGACTTGGGGATGATCAAGTAAAATATATTTCTAAACGTTTAAAAAACAAACCACACAATCGATTTTAATAAAATATCTATGGGACCATCGGAAAACAAAAAAAGGATTTTCAAAATCGGTCCCGGCGTCTTCGAGTAATCGGGGAACATTGACATCATCAATCATGTCTTTTTAGGGTTCCGTATCCGAAAGGTGTAAACGGGACCCTATTACTTAGACTCCGCTGTCTGTCCGTCTGTCTGTCTGTCACAGGGCTCTATCGTTTGAACCGTAAAAGCTAGACACCTGAAATTTTCACCGATTAGGATGTATTACTGTGGCCGCTATAACAACAAATACTAAAAATAAATAAAAGTTGAAAATTAAAGGGGGTCGTCATACAAAAAACGTGTTTTTTTCAGCGTTTTTAACTCGATCTGTCACAGGGCTCTATCTCTTGAATCGTAATAGCTAGACACCAAAAATTTTCACCGATTATGTATTACTATGACCACTATAACAACAAATACTAAAAATAAATAAAAGTTGAAAATTAAAGGGGGTCGTCATACAAGAAACGTGTTTCTTCAGCGTTTTAAAACATTGTACGGTGGTACGGAACCCTTCATGTACGAGTCTGACTCGCACTTGCCCGTTTATTTAGTCTCCACTACAGGAGCCCGGCACGACCCTCTCTGTACTACCAGAGCCATACTTGGCCAGAGCAGCCAGAGGATTTGGCCTACACTCTTCACGCTGGCCAGACGGGTTGGAAAGGTCTCACTGATGTTTATATTGTGTTTCCTAAGTCGCCTTCTACGACATCCAAGGGAAGACTTGGAACATACACTAACGACGACGACCTCTGTGGCGTTATGGTTAACACGCTGGACCGCTAATCCGAAGGTTCTGGGTTAGATCCCCAGCCAGGGCAAGTTGGAAAATGGCCTTCTTCAAATTGACCTGGGTTTTGGATGTTTATCTATACATGTATTTATCATAAAATATAGTATCGTTGAGTTAGTATCCCATGACACAAGTTTTAAAAAAAACTTTGGGGCTAGCTTAATCAGTGTGATTTGTTCCTATATATTTTTTTATTTATTAAAAGAAAAGATTCCAACGAATTGATAACCTCCTCTTTTTTTGAAGTCGGTTAAGAATAGAATTACAAGACATAAGTTATCTTGAATATTCCCAAAGCTATCAGATTAAGTTTGCTCGCGTTAATTATGTTGAAGCCTTTGTTGATTAATTACGATGTTTGATGTGTAATTAGATTATCATATTTTACAAGTTATCGATATTGGCAAGTTACTCGTATGTTGCGTTAGTTATCTCTAGTTCCCGTCTGTATCTCTGGGGAAGCTTCTCCTTCTTCATTTTAGCGCAGTCCTGGTTGCATCATTAACTGTGCTGCTTTGGAGCCCGGGTTGCGCTTTTTCTTTTATTCATATCAATAGTCACGTCACCCAAGGATGCCAAAGACCTTGCGAAGTGGAGAAGAAATAGTCCAAGCAGTTTAAACGATTTGGCTATAGTTTTACGACCGGCCGCCTGCCTGACGTCAACCCTCTTTGGGAATGAAGAGGTAGCACAATATGTTTGTGCTTAGTCCTTTAGTCGCCTCTTACGACTTCCATAGGAAGAGATGGAGTGGACCAGATTATGTATTACTAAAAATGGCTGCTATAACAAAAAATACTAAAAATAAGTTAATTTTAAAAGTAAAGGGGATCGTCATACAAGAAACGTGTTTTGTTCAGTGTTTTTAACTAGATCTTTATAATGGTTTTAACTAGATACTTAATATTTTCACCGATTATGTATTACTATGTCCGCTATAACAACAAATACTAAAAATAAGATAATGTTAAAAAGTAAAGAGGGTCGTCATACAAGAAACATGTTTTTTTTCAGTTTTCACCGATTATGTATTACCACAGAATAAATAAAACTAACGTACAGAAGTCTCACTCAGCCAAGAAATTCATAGAAATATCTACTCAATGTGGCTAACGATATGTTTTAATTAAGCTCACGTCAGAACTCAGTACCTTTTCGTAGAAATACCTAGACATCTATTGTAAGCCAATTTAATTCTTATTACTCTGGACAAACGATTCGTATAACTGAATTTACCACCCGGAGGGGCCGCCTGCGCGCATAGTAATAATGTAGGTACATTTTCGATACCTAAACGGGGAGTGACACAGGCCTAAAAATAAGGTAAAGTGAAAAATTAAAGAGGGTCGTCATACAAGAAACGTGTTTCTTCAGCGTTTTAAAACATTGTACGGAGGTACGGAACCTTCATGTACGAGTCCGACTCGCACTTGCCCGTTTATTCAACTTAGACATACTGGCTATTAAGCCACGTGTATTCTCACCCTTTATATGTAAACGTGCAAACTTAACATGTGCTATCAGAGGACTTTAAAGCCATCGAGACCGACCTTCTGAATTGTTTAATAGTTGGCAAAACGGTTGTGGCAATCTTCGGCACGCACTTACACCGAAGTGTAAGCGAGTTTAGTAAATACTTGCAGTGTTCGCATAACTTTACAAACGATCGTAACTTAGCTACGTCTGAAATTGTGCACGAAATGATATTGTTATTTTAGGTGTTTTAGATACTAATGATATGGAGGAGGCAATGGCATTCTTCATTGTCTCTGCCAAAAAAAGTAATTGTGTACTCTAACTATGTCTATATGTCCTAATGAAAATAAAGATAACATACATGACACCAACAAGAGCTTTTCTTAAATAAGTCACTTACTCTTTAAAAAATCTGTACGCACTAGCATATAAATAGAAAAGAATAAATAAAAAGAGACAAATAACACTGCTTGAGCTAACCCCAAAGTAAGTTAAAACTTGTGTCATGGGATACTAACTCAACTATAATAATTATATAAATAAACACCCAAGACCCAGGAGAATTTGAAAAAGGTCATTTTCCAACTTGCCCTGGCTGGGGATCGAACCCAGAACCTCCGAATGACGGACCTGCGTTTAACCAATATGCCACGGAGGTTATCAGATCTAGTTTAAGGTAAATAAATGATTGTATATAATTTATATTGTTATCATAATAAAATAAATGAATATTTTCTCCATTTTCAAAACTAACAATACAACGTAACATATAACTAAATTCAAGCTAAACAAACTAAAATGTAAGCTTAATTAAAACTAAACTCAACTAAAAATATTTGAAATAGAACTTACATAATTTAAATTTTATAAAAAATTGTGGCCAAATCGCTGCCAATTCAATAAATTAATTGAATTGGAATATTCTTCCATTTCGGTGTGAGTGCCAGTCGATGTTCAGAACCACTCCTAAGCCGATTTACATAGTAATACATTAATGTGAGCCAAATTATACAATGTAAGTTAACTCAAGCCATTTTTGGGGTACGCTATGATACCTACCCTCGAATTAAAAATAGAAGTTATTCTGGGAGATAAGGAAAGATGTTCCAGCTGCTTCTCTTCCCGCGCAAATGGAAAATACTGATCGCGAGGATAAGTAGAACTCTGTTAATTGGTTGGTAGTTGACCAAGCGCGCGAACTCTGTTAATTGGTTGGTAGTTGACGGAGCTAGCGAAGCGCTCGGTCGACTAAATGTGAAAAACGGAATCTAAAATAAAATGAAACTAAAATTATAAAAAGTTTAAAATTTCGCGGAAATTCATCAAAAGTTTTGATGAAACCGAAGCTACTTGTAGCTAGCAGCCCAAAAACGCAACGCGGAAGTTTCGGATCTATTACGGTGGCTTAGCGATGAATACACAAATTCATATGGAAAAGGCTGCATATGAAGTTCGATAGGTTGGTGCGAGTGCTTTAGGGTTGGACTACATCTGGCGGCACGAAACAGCACTTTTAGGTAACAATATACTAGATAAGAGACAATACGGTTATCAAAAGGATGTTGGTACTGTTGAAGCAATAGATGCTTTAATAGACGAAGTCGTTGTAATTTTAAATAAACATAAGAGAACTGCTGGAGTGTATCTGGATTTAACTGGTGCTTTTGACAATATTAACCATGCTATCATGCTATGTAAATTCGATCACTACGGAGTAAGAAACGAACAGTTGGGTCTTATAAGGAGCTACTTAAATAAGAGGAAACAATATGTCGAGATAAAAGGTATAAGTGGTAATAAAGAAATCACACATAAGTCCGCGATTGTAAGTCTAAAAAAAGGTGTGCCACAAGGTTCAATATTAGGGCCACTGCTGTTTGTAATATTTATAAATGATCTTCTAAATTATATGACTGCTGAGGTACAAAATATCAAACTCAGACTTTTTGCAGATGATACTAATGCAATAATTGCGGCTGATAATTTAAGGGAACTAAACCGTAACATAAATAATGCTCTAGCTGCTTTTTCGTCTTGGTTCCGTAAAAACGATCTAAATATCAACTCCAAGAAAACCAATGTAATGTTGTTCCAATCGGCATGTAGAAGTAGTGACGCTATAGAAGCCAAATTGGACAATGATAGCCTTGTAGCTGTTAAAGATGTGAAGTTTCTATGAGTTGTAATTGATTCTTTGCTTAACTGGAAGAAAGAGCTTGAGAATGTCGCAAATAATATTAGTTCCGCTTGCCACGTATTAAGAAGTTTAAGAGATGTTTCTACGATCGAACAATTAAAAATGACCTATAGTGCCCTAGTAGACTCACGATTGCGTTACAGTATTAAACTTTGGGGTAACAGCTACAAGTATAATATTCATAAAGCTTTCTCAGCGCAGAAGAGGGCAATTAGGGTAATTTTTAGGCTATCGCAGATTGAGTCCTGTCGAGACTATTTCCGTAGACTGGGAGTTTTAACGGTCCCATGTCTCTACATACTGGTGTTACTATGCGACGTGGTCAAGCACCCAGAAAGGTTTGAAACGGTTCGGGAGAGAGAGTTAAGACTTACTACCAGAAGGAAGGACCTTCCCCTTAAAAATAACACAGACTTGCCTAGATTAGAAATTTTTAAGCATAGTGCTCGTTTCCAAGCTACTCGTCTTTATAACAAGCTTCCAATTGAATTTAAAACAATCAACAAGTTATCAATCTTTAAAAAGAAACTCAAATGCTTTTTGCTCCAGAAGTGTTATTACTCTGTTGAGGAATATGAACGTGATAAGGACCGCAAATAATGAGATAAAATTAGTATTTTGACATTTTATAAATTATAATTTTTGAAATTTTTTATTATTGTTATTTATTCTTTTATAATTATTAATGTAATGACTTGGACATGCAATGATTTGGTTTCCGTCTGATATTTTAATGTTTTTATCTTATTTGTAATGTGTTTTGTTTTTGTATATGTTCGACGCAATAAGTGTTTTGCTATGAATAAAATGAATTGAATTGAAATTGAATTTTATATTATTATTATCATCATCAGGTCTTTTAAGGGTCCCGTACCCGAAGGGTGCAAACGGGACCCTATTACTGAGACTCCGCTGTCTGTCTGTCCGTCTGTCCGTCTGTCACAGGGCTCTATCTCTTGAACCGTAATACCTAGACACCTGAAATTATCGCCGATTATGTATTACAGTGGCCGCTATAACAACAAATACTAAAAATAAAAAAAAGTTGGAAATTAAAGGGGGTCTTCATACAAAAAACGTGATTTTTTAAGCGTTTTTAACTCTCTGTCACAGGGCTCTATCTCTTGAACCGTAATAGCTAGACACCTGAAATTTTCACCGATTATGTATTATTGTGGCCGCTATAACAACAAAATACTAAAAATAAGATAAAATAATAATTAAAGGGGGTCGTCATACAAGAAATGTTTCTTCAGCGTTTTAAAACATTGTACGGTGGTACGGAACCCTTCATGTACGAGTCCGACTCGCACTTGCCCGTTTATTTAGTCTCCACTGCAGGAGCACGACCCTCTCTGTACTACCAGAGCAATATATTAGCCAGAGCAGTCAGAGGATTTGGCCTACGCTCTCCACGCTGGCCAGACAGGTTGGAGAGTCTCATTGATGTTTATAAGCTTTGTTCAGCTTGTGTTTCCTGAGTCGTCTTCTACAACATCCACGGGAAGACTTGGAGTGGTATTATTTTACTCTGTGGTTCTACTCAACCTTCATCATCTTATCCTACTTTACGTGGGGTCGAGACAGCATGTAAGTCTGTAAACGCGTCACCGCGTGGGGGCGTCAGTATGTAGAAACCGCGCTCCGCGACGGTGTGCGGTGCAGTGGGATCACCGCCTTACTCTCCATGCTGAATAAAGTTATTGCCTATTGTTCTGTACAATTTTTCTTTGATGGACAACAAAGATTAAATAAAATAAAAATAAATAAAGATTTGGCTGAAAATTTACGGCCGGCCGCCTGCCTGACAAAAACCATCCTTCGGAAGGCATTCGTGAAAAAGGTTTTACATATAGCCGCCCGACGGCAACCCTCCTTGGGAATTGTAAAAGTTGTAGCACAAGATGTAAGTGAATTGTCCTTTAGTCGCCTCTTACGACATCCACAGGAAGAAACGTCTACGTCCAACTACTACAACTACAACTACGTCTAACTTGGCTACGTCGTTAATCTCGTTTAAATCTAAACTCCTTGGATCCTCTCTTGTCACCTCAGATATTTAAGCTTTCATTTCAGTGTTTTTATGTAGGTACAATATGTATGTTTATGTATGTTTTTATATGTATATATCTTGTAGTAAGTTTGCATGTATATATTGGTTTAAGGCCGTACCTGAATTTCCCGGGGTCCAGTGCTGCCCCCATTTAAAATAAATCATTTTAATGAAAACGGAGCCATCATTTAAAATTTTGCTACTACCAAGTCCTAGATAACCCTTCAAACTATTTTGTGAACTACTGTTTACTGTTTATAATGACACCGTTAAGCTTTACTACGCACATTTGCCAAATAGCCGTTTTTCGCAAATTAACTGTAAACAGCAGTTTAATTAAATTAATGCATACGGGAATTAACGCGAAACGTACCTTTTTTTATTTATTTATTGATTCAAGCTGGGACCACGTTCGGTGAAACCCGAACGAAACGTCAGCAAAATAAATAAAAAAAGGTACGTTTCGCGTTAATTCCCGTATGCATTAATTTAATAATAATGCAACGCGATAGTTTAAAAGTATTAACAGCAGTTTAAATTCGAAATAATGTCTCCGTTTTCTTTGAAATGATTAAATTTAAATGGGGGCAGCACTGGACCTAGGAAAATTCCGGTACGGCCTTAAGTTCGTAAAAATGATGCTTTCTTTTATTCAATGTTCACACTTCTACCCTTCTTGTGAGTAATTGTCCTATCTACTTGTTCGCCGGTTGACTGGAAGAGATCCCATTATGGGATAAGTCCGCCGTTGTCAATTTACTGTATATGTTGTTTTTGTCGTTAATTATGTGTTTTCTAAGTACAATAAAGTTATTACAAACAAACAAACAAGAAATGGAGTAGTCCTATTCTAGGCTGGATTTCACACGGCAGCTGACTGTACACATTTTATGATATCACCGTTTGCTCATACCTACATGCAGGGAAATTTCTAAGAAATGAGGTAACTGATAAGAACTGTGTTATAATGACTAATTTATTTACCTACACTGATAGCCTTGAGGAAGGCCTATTCCCAACAGTGGGATATAGAAGGCTGCCAATAATGATGATGGCATATACTGAAATGTGAAAAATGATTTTTGGCGTCCAATACCAAGACAATAAACGTCGTGCGATGGTCGAACGAATTGTCAGATACGTATAGGCTGGAGTGTGGGGTGAGGCAGGGGGGGCTTACCTCTCCTCAACTCTTCAACCTGTACATGAACGCACTCATAGAGCAGCTGAGCAGCACTCATGTCGGCTGCCATATTGATGAGGTATGTCTCAACAATATCAGTTACGCGGACGACATGGTACTGCTCAGTGCGTCGGTCTGTGGGCTGTCACGGTTGATTGACATTTGTGAACGATATGCTCTAAGTCACGGTTTGCTGTACAACACGAGCAAGAGTAAATGTATGGTCTTTCGGACCGGAGTTGGGTCTCCTGATACTATTCCACCTATAAGGCTAAATGGAATTCAGCTTAAAGTAGTTGATGAGTTTAAGTATCTTGGTCACTTTTTAACTTCTGATCTGAGGGACAATACAGACATGGAACGGGAGCGAAGGGCGTTGTCTGTGAGGGCGAATATGATTGCGCATCGGTTCGCTCGGTGTTCTAGGGATGTCAAAACTACTCTTTTTAGGGCTTTTTGTACGTCCCTCTACACGAGCGCCCTCTGGATCTCGTATACTCAAAAACAGTACAGTGCCCTTCGCGTCCAGTTTAATGATGCTTTAAGGGTGCTATTGGGGCTGCCACGACACTGTAGTGCGTCGGGGATGTTCGCTGAGGCACGTGTGGATTGTTTCTACGCAACCATGCGGAAAAGGTGCTCATCTCTCGTGCGCAGGGTCAGGGCCAGCCGCAATACACTTCTGCAGCTATTCGCGGACAGATTTGACTGTCAGTACATGAATCATTGCACTATGATTCATGTACTGACTAGAAAGTGACTGAACGCCATTGTTTGTGTTGTATTATTTATTTATTATTCATTGATTTATTTGTTTTTATTTTTATTTTTTAATTTAATTTTAATTTTGACATTTTTGTTATAGTAATATCATCTAAATCATGTATGGCTCCTAGTTGACCGAAATAAAGAATTATTATTATTATTAATACTAGTTAACCGATCAGCTGACCCAAGTTTGTATGGAAAGCAAAAAAAAAATGATATTTCGATATATGTTCCTTGTGGAAAGTGGTTCAGTATCATGGACTGAATTCACCCTTAAAATAGTTAAGTATATTTTGTTACACCCTGCATAGGTACCTAACCTGATTTTTCCACTGCACATTTTTCTATAGTTTATACTGTGCTATAGTTTAGATTAGATAACCCTCATTAGGGCGACACGTTTATAAACGCGCGTGGATACCTTTGTCGTCTAATTATCCAGGGTTAAGATGAAAGCTGATTAAGTAACCATGAACCTGAGAACACTTCAAAGACAACCTTTATACGAGAAGCGAGGCTTGAAAAGGGATCTTCAGTTTTAAAGAAAATATTATGGATTACGAGTATGTAAGTTAAGTACAGAGAGGGTCGTGCTACTCGTGCTACTGCAGTGGAGACTAAAAAAGCCCTGATGATGATGATAATGTAAGTTAAACTTCAACTTCAAACCTATATCAGAGAGACAAAAATAAACCGGCCAAGTGCGAGTTAAACTCGCGTGGAGAGGGTTCCGTACAATTGATTGAATTCTTATAGGTTTTCCTGTAATCTACAAGCAATGAACTATATTTTGCATATTTTTCAAAATTTTAGGTTCAGTAGTTTCAGGGATCAGGGGGGGGGGATGGTCAATTTTCGTCTTCTTTCATGAATAAAATCAAAACTATTCATTTAACATTAATAACAAAAATATATTTAAGATCCTCATGATTTTATTTTAATTTTTTATTTTTTTATAACGAGCCCCTTCATTTGATATATAAAGCCTTATTTCAAAATAAAAAATAAAAATTTACTTTGCACATATGTGTTTGGGTCATAGGATTACACCATCCTACCAAATTTCACCTGATTCGGTCCAGTAGATTTGGAGCAAATTGGCTGTGACAGACGGACGGACAGACAGACGCACGATTGATCCAAAGTGGGGAGTACAAAAAAGATTAAAATTTATTTATTTTTCCACAAAAGTATTCAGTACATCGTGGGTGTATGTTAACAGAGACTTTTGGAGACGGACTACTGTATAAGGTTATGTCTGTATTCAGTACGCCAGTGCTCTCCCACACGTTAAATTATAATTTAATAGGTTACATATTTAGAGAAGACAACTACTTACCTATATAAAAATATTATATTAAATTAAAGTATGCGATGGGTTGACGATATAATCAAAGTCGCGGGTCGCACCTGGATGAGAGCAGCACAGGACCGAGATGGGTGGCGTCGACGAAGAGAGGCCTATGCTCAGCAGTGGGCGGAAGAAGGGTTGGGATGATGATGATGAAATTAAACTTACATCTACGGAAAAAATAACCCTAACCACAGAATACATATTAGGACAGGTAGCCTAACTTAAAAATAAAGAATTTTTCATTGTTAATTACTTAAACTGGCAGAGTAGAATAGGTCCACTCCAAGTCTTCCCGTGAATGTCGTAGAAGGCGACTTAGGAAACACAAGCTAAACAAAGCTTATAAACATCAATGAGACCTCTCCAACTCGTCTGGCCAGCGTGGGGAGTGTAGGCTAAATCCTCTGGCTGCTTTGGCCAAGTATGGTTCTAGTAGTACGGAGAAGGTCGTGCTCCTGTAATGGAGAAAATAAACGGGCAAGTGCGAGTCGGACTCGTACATGAAGGATTCCGTACCACCGTATAATGTTTTTAAACGCTGAAGAAACAAGTTTCTTGTATGACGACCCCCTTTAATTATTATTAACTTTATCTTATTTTTAGTATTTGTTGTTATAGTGGTCATAGTTATACATAATCGGTGAAAATTTCAGGTGTCTAGCTGTTAAGGTTCAAGAGATAGATTCCAGTGACAGATCGAGTTAAAAACGCTGAAAAAAAACACGTTATCTGTATGACGACCCCCTTTAATTTTTTTATTTTTTCTTATTTTTAGTATTTGTTGTTATAGCGGCAACAGTAATACATTATCGGTGAAAATTTCAGGTGTCTAGCTATTACGGTTCAAGAGATAGAGCCCTGTGACAGACGGACAGACAGACAGCGGAGTCTCAGTAATAGGGTCCCGTTTGCGCCCTTCGGGTACGGAACCCTAAAAAAAGACCTGATGATCATGTGGTAATAGTAACTAATAAAATTTGTTAGTACTTAATTTAATTATCTTTTAAACAATTTTTACAATTCCCTCGCTGTGTCCCCAACCTAACCCAACATTGGCTGTCCAAATACTTGCAGAAGCGAAATGTATTTTTTTCATAAAATTTACACTGAATATAAAATGAAGGCGCCCCGGGCGTCTCGTGGACTACGCTTTGTTTTGGAAGCCCCGGGCTTCGGCAAACAGAAATGGTAACTTTAAATGGTTCTAGCTAAGACGCGTGAAATCTGACCCAATTTTTTAAAAAGTCAAGCTTGTTTTTAGCCCCAATTATACAGGCTGACTTTTTATCGACCTGCTAAATTATTGGAGCACGTTCAGGCCATGACACTGAACAACTTTCTATAAAAAAAAAATATTAATTTTTTTTATCGATTTTTAATAACTTTTTTCATAGAAAGTAGTTCAGTATCATGGACTGAACTTGCTTCAAAAATTTAGCTGGTGGATAGAAAGTCAGCCTGTATGTTTAATTTTCGTAAAATGCCTTCTTAATTATTTTTGTATTTTTTTTTTATAAATGGCTAACCTACTGACTTTACTGTACGCGCGCCCGTTGCCTTCTCTGCTCGCCGGCCGCCGCCCGCCACGAGCCCGGTAGCGAGAAGTGACATTCCAATGGGAGATTTTTGGTATATTTGTCAGCTGATAGCTTTGGTTTTTATTACGAAACAAGATACATAATGACAGAATAGGTTTTTATTTCGTTTAAAGAGTACTTTCCTTGAATTACGAGTTTCAAAATCACCCTGTATAACGCCAGCATTCATAAAACACTAACCGTCTTATTATAAAACCCAGACTAACTTTGTTACTAAGTTTAAACCATTACCCGCCCAAATCAAGTTAACATCTAGTAATATCACACTATCTCTACTATAATGTTCTAGGGTAAATCCCGGATAGTTGCCCCACTTTTTTAAATTACTTTATATCTCTGTACAAAAAGCAAGATACTTTATTTGTCAAACGGGTAGGTACTTTGGTTTATATTATCTTCAAATTTATAAAAGGAATAAACATTATCTATACTAATATTATAAAGCGGGAGAGTTTGTTTGTTTGTTTGTTTGTTTAAACGCACTAATCTCAGAAACTAATGGTCCGATTTGAAAAATTCTTTTTTTGTTGGGTAGTCCATTTATAGAGGAAGGCTTTAGGCTATATAAAATTACGTTCCGACAACCACGCGAACGAAGTCGCGGGCACAGCTAGTCTTTGATATTTCCTGAGTATTGGCGATTTTTGCTGACCTCTAAATTTTGGGACAACTATCCCATATAGAGGATAGTTGCCTATTCCATGTATATTATTTACGTTACTTGACGCCCTGTCAAGAAAGAGGACATCTATCCCGCAAAAACTTTGATCGCACCTAGCCGTCCCATGCAATTTCACAGAGACATGCAACACGGTCAACTTAGTTGTAGATGCAGAATCCCTCGATAGATAAATTTAATAACATGTGTTTAATTTGCGAAACTAGAGTAGTTGCAATCGAGGCAACTATACCCCCGGGGCGACAATCCGGGTTTTACCCTAAACCTAGTAACAAAGATAGACCTGTTTTAGTAATAAGACATTAAATGTCGATATATTTGTATCGAGTGCCGACATCCCTAGCGGCATCACGTACGCACGTCTTTGCGTACGAAATAAATATAATTTACAGTTTTTGTATTTCTGTCTCCAACTGTTTTGCTCCATAAATATTCTACAATATTTACTTGAAATATAGAAATAAAGAACTTATATTCTTACTAGCGACTCGCCCCGGCTTCGCACGGGAATGTATGTTCAAGTATAAAATGTCTGTCTTTCCCTCCTAAAATTTTGTACACTCACATCTGTCATTATTCGGAAACATACATACATACTACCACGCCTGTTTCCCACAGGGTTAGGCAGAGACTATGGACCTCCACTTGCTACGATCCTGACAGACCTCTTTCGCTTCATCTACACTTATCAACCTCTTCATACATGCCCTTCGGTTACGTGTACTTCATACCTCTCCCTTTTTCAGAACGCTCGCCGAGGTCGACCCTGTCCCGCTCTTCCTTTTACACTTGCCTTATAAATATTTTTTGTTAATCTATTTACGGGAATACGGGAACATTTGGTCTATTTTATACTAAATTAACAAATTGTCATTATTTTCAATCCACTAATGACATTATTCTTCATTTATAATTATGACATAACAATGTATTCTCAGTTCACATATCTAATTGCACGCCTCATAAGCGAAGCGCATGAGGTAGTGCTCTACTCTCGCCTTACAAAAATCAAGTGATTTTTTTAACTAAATGTGTCTCTATTTATTTTCTATCGCACTTGTACAATAATATTTACACATAAATGTCAAGGAAAAACACTAGTTTCAACACTTATGACATTTTTAAAAGACATTTTGCCTTTTAAATAAATAAAAACAATGTTTAATAAAATCATTTTGTGGACGTCCGTGTGTCTGTATGTATGGAAACTGGCGTGGTCACGATAACTCCCGAAAAACTTATCTGATCAAGTCCATTTTTTTTATACGCTTCAGTATTATCCAAAACTAAGTCCTTTCGAAGATCACGGTCTAATTCAATGTAGTTTAATCGTAATTTCAATTTAATTGTGAAAAATGAGATTATGAGGCGTGCACTTTTGGATTTTCCAAACTTTTTTTAATCTTCTTCTTCATCCAAGCGCGTTCTCGGTCGCATCCTCTATGTGCTGCTTCGGAGCCCGGGGTGCGCTTTCCCGCTTTTTCTTCTCCAAATATTACATGCATGTCAATGGTCACCCAAGGATGCCAAAGACCTTGCGTTGGAGAAGAAACAGCCGAAAGCACTCAATACTTTTCGGACGTTGGGGGAATAAGCAATGCGTACTTATACGAGTATTGTATTTTTGATAAGACATCGATGTTACTCGTACATATCAACCGACTGTCTGTCTGCCCGTCCATATGAGTGGATGCGATATTCTTTATTATTTACGATATTTTCTTATTTTCTACTTGTATTGAAGTAGTATATGTTTAGTTGTAGGTATACCACGTGGAAAAGACTTAAGAGCCCGTATGACCCTAAAGTGCTTAGAGCGATCTTAAATATTATCAATAGTAACGAAATACTTACTTTGAAATAAATACACAGCAAAGTTCAGGACTAACTATGTGATTCGTGAAACACGATTGCTTAAAATTTTCTCGATAGAAAAACATTGCGAAGTTGCCTCCAAATCACCTCAGAATTATACTAAAACGGAAATTATTCAAGAAATACAATAAATTGACACTTGTTACTTTGGATAGGCAGTCGTTATATGTCTTACTTTTTAAATAACTCTTAAATATTCTTTGTAAAACAAAAAAAAAACCTCAAAACAAAAACCAGCCTCATTGACCTAACGCGATCTTTTCACCGCGCAAGGCTCGCTGTCTCGCTTCGGCTTAGAGTAAATTTGTGTGCGTGGAAGCGGGAGACTATCCACATCAGGCCCAGCCTTAATAAATGAAAGTACATACATGTACTACAAGCTTTCAAGATGCCCCAAAAAGGCTTTTCCGTCTGTCTGTTCTCGCGTAAGGGTCGCATTTTTCAACCGATTTTGACGAAAATTGGCACACAAGTTCCTTGATTTATTAAAGTTTTTTTGTCCATCGCGATTTTGATTGGAAGAGAAAAAGGGAGGAAAAGGGAAAACTTTGCAGTTGCAACGTTTTAAAAGGAACTTTCTGCCACGTACGACCGAACTGTGGAATCAACTTCCTGCAGCGGTGTTCCCGAACCGATAAATAAATATATAGGGACAAATCACACTGATTAAGGTAGTCCCAAAGTAAGTTTTAAACTTGTGTTATGGGATACTAACTCAACGATACTATATTTTATGATAAATACATACCTATATAGATAAACACCCAAGACCCAGGACAATTTGAAAAAGGCCATTTTCCAACTTGCCCTGGCTATGGATCGAACCCAGAACCTCCGGATTAGCGGTCTAGCGTGTTAACCATTACGCCACGGAGGTCGAGTAAAGATACGACATTGAAAGTATTGAAACCTTCAAAAAACGAGTCTATATCTTCCTGAAAGGCGGTAACGCTCTTGTTACATCCCTGGTGTTGCAGTTGTCCATGTGCAGCGGGGATCGCACTTACCATCAGGTGACCCGCTTGTTCTTATGCCGTCCAATAACATAAAACAGCATATTTATTTAGGATTTTTAATGAAATTTGAGAGACACACTATAGACTTTATTCTACACAAGTTGTTGCAAAAATTTCCAAAAGAAGGTGTGGAAGGGGAAGAGGGGAACACTGAATGGCTTTGCTAAGCTATAGGAAAGTATATATAAGGGCTCGTGAGGTCTACTGTTCTCACAGAACTACTAGTCTTTATGACTCATTCGTATTTGAGGAAAACCGTGGGCCAAATATAGGCATACATTTCTTCTAAAGTTCAGTTTCTGCCATATAATTTCGTTCCTAAACACCGTGATTACAAGGCTGATAAACTACTAGGGCTGGTACAACGCAGGGCAATCCAGTGTTTATAATCAAATTAGTATAAGTCGTAACCCTGAGAACTTACTAGGCACCGGGGAGTTGCGAAAGTTGAAACGTACGGGTGGATATTTCGTCCGGAAACGTGTAAATCTTGATTTGGTTTTAAAAACTAGTGTCCCGCCCCAGTTTTGTATGGGTATGTATTATACTTACAACGTGTAAGGGACATAGGTACGCGTAATAAAGTGATTTTGACTGGAATGCAGATTTTGATTCGTTGGTTGGTGACCTGATGATACAGGTTATCCTACTTCGGTCACCAGCTCCTCACACACAGATGCGTAAATAAATAAAAAATAACATACGTAAAGTTACTTACATTTGTATTAAAATATGTATTTATTATAAATCGATCCCTCGATCGGCTTTTACTATCTACAATTCTGCCCAGGTCGAGAAGATTTTTCTTTTCTCCTAGACCAGAAGAATTTTTACAAATGAGGCGGTTATTATTCAAAAAATGCTTTATTTGGACTTGTTAATACATTATCAGATAAGTTTTTAGAAAAAAAATCATTTTCTCGTACAAGCTTTTATTGTGAGCCTTAAGTAGGTACTTATTAAGACAAATGTAATAAGCCCAAACTCGATGGGGTTGCGTCGTTTTATTACAGGGTTCCTATAGCCACCTTCTGGCTCCATCATCAGATGAGCTTGTTATATTTTTTTTTTACAATAAATACATAACAATATTGGATTGCCATCTGATTAAAATACCTAAGCATACAAAAAATCATCTCAATCGGAAACAAAATCTTGTAAGACAACCAATAACAAATGAATAAACAGGGCAGGCTAAATAAAAACTTGTAATAAAACCGCCGTGAACGGACGTAATCTAAGCTCGTATGTTTCCACAACACATTCTTATTGTGTGTATGCTAATAATATAGTTTTGATGCTGATATGATACTGTGTCCCGCGGGACGTAAGTTGCAGTATTAGTGGCTTAAATACGAGTAGTTTGCGTATTGTTTTTGAGTTAGCTGGAGTCTTAGTCCCGCTTCAGACTTTCACTGTCAAACAATATATACCTTTATTGACCAAACGAGAGCCTGTTCTCGCCTACAGCCCCTACAGGTCGCATTTTTCCATAGATTTTGACAAAAATTTGTCATACAAGTTTCATGATTTATTTTTAAAAAAATATCGCGATTTTTGATTGGGGGAGTAAAGAGGGGAACTTAGCTGTAGCGTTATTTATTAGCGGATTTCACTGCCAGCGACTGGCAGTGAAAATTGGCGCTTTGGGTTCGATTTCGGTAGTTCTTGGTTCGATCCCCAGTCAGGGCAAGTTGGGAAATGTCCCTTTTGTTCTGGGATTTAGGTGTTCATGTATATTTATGTAAGTAGGTAAGTATTTATTATAAAGTATTGTTTTGTTGAGTTTGTATTCCATAATACTAGTTTTAAACTTACTTTGGGGCTAGCTTTGTCCATTATATTAAAACTATTAATTAATAATTATAAATCAGCCACAGAGTTCCTGAGATAAGTCATTGAAAGTTTCGTGAGTTAAGGCCATACATGAATTTTCCGGGGTCTAGTGCTGCTCATTTGAAATAAATCATTTAAAATTTTGTCTTTGTGAAGCCCTAGAGTAGATAACCCTTCAAATTATTTTATGAACTACTATTTATATTAAGGAAGCAATAAATGATTTAGTATTGAGTATTGAGTACAGCTTTAACTTGACCTACCCTTACCTTAGACTTTTCCACACAAACGTACCTAGTCTAGCTCAAAGAAATTGTATACAATCTAGAATTAATTAAAAAAATTCTGTTTTCCTAAAGGTTGACTGGTAGAGAATGCATTAGCGTTAAGTTCACCTTTTGTACACTTTTGGTCAATAAAGATTTTAATTAATAAATAAATAATAAATAGAATGCTTACGAAATGGCAAAGCCGTTCCAAAAAATATACCTAAAGTTATAAAAGTTATAAAGTTAAAATGGGGAAACAGCCAGTCGGCCCCTTACGGCTTACAATGTGGGGTCAGGCAGGGCGGTTTGACATCTCCAAAATTATTTAATCTTTATGTTAATCGGCTGGTACACGAACTGAGTAGTGCCACGGTCGGTTGTTCCATCGATGGAGTGATGATGAACAATATCTGGTACGCCGATGACGCTGTACTGCTCAGTCCGTCAATAGATGGTTTGAGGAAACTGGTGGCCGTCTGCGAGAAGTATGCGGGGGCATATGGCCTAAGATATAACGTGGAGAAAAGCGAGGTCATGGTGTTTAAAGCGCGTCATAGGAAGGTAATGTACGTGCCGCCTATCCGACTAAATGGAACACCGCTACGTGTAGTGAACCAGTTTAAATATCTTGGCCATATGCTTACGGACCGACTCAACGACGACCTTGATATAGACAGGGAGCGCAGAGCGTTGACGGCTCGTTGCAATATGCTTGCTCGCAGGTATGGATGATTTTTATGCCATAATGCGTAAGCGGGGCGGCCTCGGCGCTGCAGCGACTCCGTGGGGGTTCTAACAGCATCCTTAGTACCCTAGCAGCCAAAATTGATGGGCCATTTGTGAGGCACTGGGCAGATCTGCTCGTGCATAGAGGTGTACACCTCATAAATTAATTTTCTGTTTTTGTCTCGCAAATTACTAACACTAGGATAAGTACTTTGTTTTTTACTAATATTTTATGGACCATGGTCTGAAATAAAGAATTTATTATTATTATTATGTCGGTACGCTTGTCAGCCACGGGTCCATGGGGACCCGGTCCTTTGAGGCGTTCATGGGGCCAAAGCCAACATGAAGAGGCCTTTTAGTACCTTTTTATCTAAAAAGTGAGATGGCTGCATCTATGGAGGTCTATCCCTTAATATACCATTGAGATGCACTAACGGACAGTCCACCATAGCTGCTGAACTATTGCCAGGGAGGGATTTACTTGGTTTAGGCTATGTGGATGGGATGTTAGTGGACCGGATAACTGGGTTATGGAGTGAGATACGGACATCTACCTAAAAATCTCTCACAACAATTTAAGCCTGGTAGATGGTGACTTGCTGCTCGTTGGCTACACTGCCTGTGGGCACCCTAACTAGCCACGAAGATGCGGCCAGGGCGCAACACAATGTGAGCAGCTAAGGGTGTCGAGAGGTGCGGCTCCGGTTTCACCATCACGGGGCTTACCCCCGAGAGCGGGTTTCCCCGTTATTACGCCATTACGTGCAATACACTTCCACCCTGGAGCGTATGTTCTGCTCTTGCGACTCCACTCTGGCCGGCCGGTTAAGGCAAGACAGAGGCGGGGGGTGTGTAACTGTGTGTATGTGTGTGTGTAAGCGCATGTGTGTATGGTCCCCCTGGAGGTTGGGTCCGTGGTGTCGCCACTCACCATCAGCTCGCCACAAGCTGCCCTGCATTGACTGACTATACTGGAAATCCAGTGGGCGATGGGGTCGTCACGTCCCGACGCCGTTATTATTATTATTATTATAGCTCTCCCTTTCTACTTTATTGCACTGGCAGTTTGCGGGAAAGGGACGCCTTTTTTGGGAACGTTAGGTATTTAAACATAAGCATTATGAAAATATGAGCTTTATGTGCGTGGCATTAAGTTTAATTTTCACTGTTTTTGACATTATTGTTCTTACTTATTCTAGATTGTATTTATTATAAATTACTTGGTCTAGCTGTTATTTTAAAATCACATGTCAGATCTCGGCAGTATATTGTAATTGTAAAAGAAATTGCATAAGTAAGTACCTACCCATATCTTGCTTTTGTCATGTCAATGCTTTTGTCGGTCAAAATATGAACTTGTTGACTTGAACGGAAAAGAAAATGTAAATGTTATGATATTTCGTCCAAAGCACCACATCGACGCACCGTACCCAATATACTGGCAGCATTTCCATAGATAGCTAGACTTATTCGTCTTTAAAATAAAATAACATTCATTTCATTAACCCTGTTGAGAAAAAGAAAGCCATTAAGTCTGTCGGTTTTTATTCTGTAGATACCATTGACATATCATTCTCTAGATACCTAACGCTCCTACATTCACCGCTTCGATTCTGATTCCATTTACGCAAACAAACGAACAGTAATTACAACGAAACACTCGAACGCACACATAGACAAAGATGCAATGTCGCGACAAGGTCACGTACGCGTCATGTCGGTCAAGCAGCTAGCTCCCCGAAGCCGGCTGCTCAACCGACAAGGCCGCGGTCAACGCCACGAGCGGTGAGGTACAATATTAAAATGTTTATTTACTTATATATGAAAGGTGAGTCCTGTGTTTTTCATGTCTGTATAGCTTTTACACCAATTCACGCAACATGACGGCATTTTTAATGAATCGATTATCGCAAACACACAGCAATATTCTCAAAGGAAACTTCTTGCGACGCAACCGCACGGCTCGAGTGTCACGGCGAACTGTCGCGCCGCGCTGTTCATATTTCAAGCCCCGCCCGCCGCGGTACATATAGCGTGGAATGATTTTTCGGGATTATTTACGATTCTAGAGAATTATTGTTCGTAGGTAGATACTTATAAATAACTTCTCTGCAGTTGTTTAAATAGCGGAAATGCGTTGAAAACGAGCTTAAACGCAAGTTTCATCACTGAATCATCGTTTAGTGAGTTTAGCGCATCATAATTGTGCTTATCCGTCTGTGTGTCTGTTGATTCATTCGCCGTTAGCACTTAGGTATGTAGTAAGTTACAAGCGGAAAGCGATTAATCTCGTTATTGTTTTGTGGCGCCATCTATCACAATTATAAAAGAATTAATCACAAACAGTCGGGCAGATGCTCAACCGTTTGTTGACTGCCTCTGTGGTCCAGTGATCATGGCGTTTGCCTTGTGATCCGGAGGTCGTGGGTTCAAATACCACTAGGTAACATACTTTTTGAAAAGTTGTTTCCAATCTGGTTAGAATTTTGCAGGCTTGAATAACCTCTTATTCTTCGTCTAAGCGCGTTACCGGTTGCATCCAGTCCAGGGTGCGCTTGCTTTTCTTCTCCAAATATAACTTGCATGTCAATGGTCACCCAAGTATGCCAAAGGCCTTGCAAAATCGAGAATAAATAGCCGGAACAGTGTAAATGATTTGGCTATAACTTTACGACCGGCCGCCTGCCTGACGTCAACCCTTTTGGAAATGTATTTGTGCGAAAAGTTTTACAACCGGCCGCTGCCCGACGTTAACCCTCCTTGGAAATGCAATTGTAGCACGAGATGTTTGTTCTTAGTCCTTTAGTCGCCTCTTACGACATCAACAGGAAGAGATGGAGTAGTCCTATTCTAACCCGGAACCACACGGGCAGGCTTGAATAACCTGATTATACGAAAAGAAAGATTAATCCGTGTTTCGGAAGGCACGTAAAGCTGTGTGTCCCGCCCGAACGTCATGTAGCGTTTGTTTTAACCTATCCTAGGATTGGTTGTGGTCTACCCTTTGGGTCGCAGAGTTCAGACAGCAGTCGCTCTGTTTGAAAACAGTAACCTCGTCAAATCGCCTAGGTTAGGTAATGGACCCCAGCCTCTGAAGAGGATAAGGATGCAACCGGTAATATGCTCGGATGATGACAATGGCTCGTAACGGGAGTAAAAGTACCTCCGATGGGACCCAAGTATTTTCTTCATTACCACATATATTTCCCCAATAGAAACCATGTCTGGGAAAAAATTAGTTTTAGATATTTGCTAAAGCTTCAAAACCGCAGCAGTTATTTCAATTTTCTTGTAGATTTTTATAAATTATTATAAAACTCATGTTTTAAAGCAAGTTAAATGTCTCATTATAGGGCAAAGTCCTCCCCTTTCTTCTTCCACAGATCTTGATTTATTTATATAACTTTATTACAAACGTAAAAGGCGGACTTAAAGCCATAGGCTTAATCTACCAGTCAACACACTGTTGATGCCGAGTAAAAAAAAAAAACTTTAGAAGGAGGTGCAAATTATAGATAGATAAAATCTTTATTCACTAAAAGGCCACAGGTACATGAATAAGTCACATAATGTTTATCAAAGATCTAGTATAGAAGTAATAGTAGGAATGTAGTAATATGCAATTGTGATTGCACCGTGAGAAGTGACCTAGATAGTGAAAAGGTCCTGACTCAGCATGATGTCACAGACGAACTGGTCGAGCTGCAACGCTGATAATTCTGCCAGAACCAAGGGTGAGGTCGGTAAAGCGATACGAAGATGAGTTAATTATATTTCTGTACAGTGTGTACAAGTTGTAAGTATTAGGTACTTATTTCAATACCTCCTCTCTACCCAAAATAGTATATAGTATAATATACATTTTATATGAACAGTATATAATTATGTTTATACTTTTGCTTACTACTGCATATGAGATGATGGACTATGAGTTTTTATTGATATAATATGACATGATACAGATAGATAGATATATGGATAGATAGAATGATAATTATTTAAGTATGTGATAAGTAAGAATAAAAATACATAAAGTTATGAGTGAGATATATGTTTAATGCAACTAAGGGTCAGATGTTTGCTACCAACACTGCGTTGGAATAAAGGTATTCTTTTTATTTACGTTTAAATGAATAGGTTGATTTAAGATTGCGTATTGGAGGTGGAATATTATTCCAATTTTGGCAGGATTATACTTAAAGCTGCTACGAAATGCAGCAGTTCTATGTCTAGGCACGTTAAGGGGAGGCACGCACGCCCGCAGTCTACCACTTCCTCTTGGATTCCTCCATTTTAATTTATTGTAAAGATAGGAAGGAGATTTTGAATTGATTACACCAAACAAAAGAGTAGCCATGTATAATTTTTGTCTATCTTGCATTTTTAAAAGTTTAGACGAGTATAAAAATGGTGTAATACTAGTCCGTGGTGGAATTTTAAAGCAGTACCTGGCACATGCATTTTGCACGCGCTGGATAAGTTTTTGTGACCTAGAAAAAAGACAGGGCCCATACACGGTTATACAGTAGTTTAGTTTTGATAATACTAGCGAGTCGCAAAGTGCAATACGTAGATCAACACTTATGTAATCACGAATCCTGTAAAGCACCTTTAATCTATAAAAGCAATTTCGTACTATTTCAGTCACATAATTCTCAAAACGTAGATTACCATCCATTAAGATCCCTAAGTTTATGTAGGTAATGTAACATCTACTTTAAAACAATAGTAATAATAATATAATTTTTATATTTATATTTATAATGGTATGTATGTAGTGTGTAAGTAGATATTCATATTGATATTATGTTGTAGATATGTATTGTAGGTATAAATAAATAAATAATAATAAATAAATATATAGGGACAAATCACACTGATTAAGCTAGCCCCAAAGTAAGTTTTAAACTTGTGTTTTGGGATACTAACTTAACGATACTATATTTTATGATAAATACATATATAGATAAACACCCAAGACCCAGGACAATTTGAAAAAGGCCGTTTTCCAACTTGCCCTGGCTGGGGATCGAACCCAGAACCTCCGGATTAGCGGTCTAGCGTGTTAACCATTACGCCACAGAGGTCGTCAAGGTATATTATATAGTAATATTTTATTATGTATATTGTATTACTTTTTTGCGCCGCATAATTTTTCTGTTTATCCCTATGGTTGACTGGGAGAAAATGCTTTTAGCATTAAGTCCGCCATTTGTTAAAAGTATATTTTTACTTTGGAACAATAAAGTTTTATAAATAAAAAAATATCTTGATCTTGGGCAGTTTGTTGCGAACCACTCGGATAGCGTTCGATCTCCCCATTTACTCTTCTTGGCCTTCCTGGTCTCCGACGCCCTTTGGAGTCCATATTGTATTCTTTCTTGCCCATCTCTGGTTTTATACGACAGACATGTCCTTCCCACTCCCACTTCAACTTCGCTGTTTTGACATCTACGTCCAAAATTCGGGTTTTAGAGCGTAGTTTCGCATCTTATCTATTCGGCGCATGCCAAGTAATAAAGCCTTTTGGCAAACCTTGAGTCTGAACTTTTCAGTCTTAACTGAATGGGGGTGCTAAAGCTAATACATAAAAAAAACTCGATTGATATTTCGAATATTTTCATATTTCATAAAGCTCTCCAATCGACGTAAAGGTTTGACTGTTAGAGAATGCTTTTAGCATAAAGTCCGCTTATTGTACTTGTAATTCTTGTATGTGTGTGTACAATAAAGTATAAATAAATAAATAGATCCTCTAGACTATAGAAAAATCTTCAAAGATGTCAGGCAGTTTCTCTCACATTTATGACTCGCTAATATTTCGTCACTTACGCCACACCGTTTGGATTAATCAAACGATTCTTTTGTGTGTTACGAGTACTTAGCAACATAACGGGCTCCACGCATTGGGATGAATAAACATGGTGTTTTGTCCCGGAAAAGAAAGCTGTTACCTCTGTATTTAAGTTTATACACACAACAACTGTGTGGGTAAATTTGTATGAAGAATGGTAGTGCAAAACACGAAGAGAGATGTAGAAAAATTTTAAACATTAAAAATATTCAGGGTCACTAAATGAAAAATACAAAAATATATGAATCTTTCAACAAAATATACTGAAACTATTTATGGGTGAATTTAGTCCATGACACTAAAAGACTTTACCCAAGGAACATATATCTAAATATGAAAAAAAATCTCCCTTTTTATACACAAGCTTGTATCAGCTGATCGCGCGATCGGTCTACTTGTATGGGTGGCCAAAAACTATTTTAATTTTTTTTATATACATATATTCTTTGGCGAAAGTAGTTCAGTATCATGGACTGTAGTTTCAGTATGATGTGAGACTAGAGAGAGAGAGAGAGTATGTGTGTGTTTTCGGCTTATTGTCTCCATTTCGTTCAGATTCCTTTATCCTTGCCTATGAGACTATTATATGTGCAAAACTAAAATTAGCAATTACATACATTTATAGTACTCGTATTACATCTAATTCCAATCGCAGTTGCGATAAGGCCGTCTTTTGACATTTGTTTTCTATGATCTATTATTCTCTATCATATTGTTTTGTTGTAATAAAAAATTTAACTGACTAATCGACTAATTTCCTTGATCGTCTTTTACGATCTACGTAGGAAAACATTAGAATTAGACCAGCAATGTAAAATAAAGGATATATACATCTATAAAATCAATACAAAATTAAACGTCCATACAACTCTGCCATAGTTCTTTCCCCTACCAGTACTATAATCTTTTGAATTTAAATTGCAGGGGTCGCGCAATGCATTATTAATAATTATATTTGCAATAAACATTATAGCTATTTGTCGGTGTGTAATTTCAGATGTGTGGGATTATTATTATTAATAATTATGATAAATGGATACACGCGTCTTTGGTTTTATAATTTGATTTTCTGTGACACAATTTTTGGGTTCTAACAGGCTGGGAAAAATACATACCTACATACACATTTGCGCCTAGGAAGCAGCACTAAACTTATCTGTAAGTAACGATTTGACGTCAACATTTGTGCAAAACAAAACAAAGTGACGAGATATTATAAATGTCCTATGATAATAAAGATATTTTGAATTTGAATATCTCTATCTCTTACGGGTTAGACAGAGCCAAGTGCTTTTATAACCAAAAGGAATCACTATAGTGACGGTATCTATTTATCTAATTTAATTAATAAGTACCTATTTTAATTTAATCATTCTTTTAAAACCGGTCAAGTGCGAGTCGAACTCGTACATGAAGGGTTCCGTGCCTCCGAACAATGTTGTAAAACGCTGAAAAAACACGTTGTATGACGACGCCCTTTAATTTTAAACTTTATTTTATTTTTAGTATTTGTTGTTAGAGTATTGTATTGTATTATAATATTGTATTCCATTGCTCTTTGGTCTGCCAAAGAGCAATGGAACGCAGCATACTGGGACTACGTCTTATAGATAAGGTGCGAAACACAGAGCTGCAAAAAAAATTGTTCTTATTGCGGCCACAGTAATTAATATAACGCTACAACAACAACAGCAGTTAGACACTTGAATTTTTCACAAATCGGTGAAAAATTCAAGTGTCTAGCTATTACGGTTCAAGAGATAGAAGAGCCCTGTGACAGACGGACAGACAGCGGAGTCTCAGTAATAGAGTCCCGTTGGCACCCTTGGGTACGGAACCCTAAAAAGCAACAAAACGTCTACTACTTTCGGTCTGTATCCATCTGTTGAAACTCAGTTGTGGCAATACCTATATTGATGAAGTCGAAGAAGGGTAAACAAACCAGTATTGATTCATGCCGTGCTACGTCACGAGTTGACGCATAATCATAACGAATTAACTGCGATACAACTGAGTGGGTATTACTACTACATAAGAGCCAAGCTCTCGTCGGTGTCATTTTGCCTTGGCACATTGGTTTGCCATTGCTTTCCCTCCATTTCACAAACTGAATGGCCACTAGTGTACAGTTTTTTTTTACATTGTTTTTCTTCACCTTATTGTACTGAGTGCGTTTCGTATAATCATCATCAGGTCTTTTTTATTCTCTACTGCAGGAGCTCGACTCTCTCTGTATTACCTACCAGAGCCACACTTGGTCAGAATAGCCAGAGGATTTGGCCTACACTCTCCACGCTGGCTAGACGGGTTGGGGAGGCCTCATTGATGTTTACAAGCTTTGTTCAGCTTGTGTTTCCTAAGTCGCCTTCTACGAAATCCACGGGAAGACTTGGAGTGGTCCTATTCTACTCTGCTTGGAACCACACGCCTATAAATATGTAACATTGAACGTGTAATAAATAACATAAAACCATCTGCGGTTAAACAGTACAAGAATCCTCTGAAAATATGTATGAAACTCTCAAAATACAGAATATGTATCTAAAAATATATTTTTGTACAATACTTATTGGTATATTATACTGGTATAATAAATTGTTAAATGATATTTTGTACACTAGTAAAGCCGTAACGTCACAAAAGCATCGTTTTTGGACGTATAATTTCCAGGAAGTTATTGGAAAGAGTGGCTACAGTGAAACATTCATATATCATACATAACTTACGGTTGTGGACGATTTTTGGGGCAAAGTGCGAGTTGGGGTGCGTTTGCCTATCAAATATCGATATCGATGATTTCCCTGACTCGGATAGCACTTTATGGGTCACCCTACGATCAACAATACAACCAGATAACGCGTTATTTACAAACGCTGTCTACCTTTTGGGTTGCGGAGGCCAGACGACAGTCGGCCTGTGTAAAATCTAGTACCTCGTCAAATCACCTAAGGTTAGGTAACGGATCCCGGGCTTGAAATCGTTATCGCTAAGATGCAACCGGGAATACGCTCCGATGATGATGAACTGTGAAGTCAACCTTATTTCACTATGTATAAAGTGTTTTTCTCCTTGACTAAAACGCCTGAAATGTGTTTTTATTTGACCAGCCGTATTTATTGCGTATTATATCTAGTTTTTTTTTTAATTTATGGCTTGACGCTACTGCGTATTTAGCCAGGAACAAGTTAATAAAACGTGGGAAATTCTTTTTTCTAGCAAGTTACAATCAAAGGTTGGTGTAGGCCTTTGATTGCTTTACGGGAGCTTTTGGCGACAAATCTATACGAGTCCACTGGTTTTCATAGCCGATTGAGTGGCGGACGACGCCCGAAGACGCCCACACAGTCCGCGAAACAAATATCACTACAGCCGTACTATGACTGTCCACTTTAACTATTTCACATATTGTTCATGAGCATGAGCATTTATAACACCAAACAACACCAATTTCATATTATAAGGTCCACTAAAATCAATTTGCAAAATAATTTAAAGAAAACCCCAACCAAACACCTTGACTTCCCGCCAAAAACTCTAAATATCTAGTTTTATTGTTAGTTGTATTGTTATAGGTCTAACCACACGCTGCGCAATATACTGTTCATACAGTTTCTTTGGGCGCAACTTGCGCGTGGTGTGAATGGTGGGTAGAAATTCTATGAAACGATTTAGTGGTGTGCAGAAATTCGGTGAATAGAAATTCCATGAATCGCCATGTAGGCGCGTATGCGCGTAACGTGACGCAAGTTGCGTGTGGTTAGACACTAAGCCCTTTTTCCCTGCTGTCATTAGATGGTCGTTGAACACTGTCAAATGCTATTAGGCAGCTTGAAAAATATGACACCAGTGCCAGCCCTTAAACACTCGAAAATAAATTGTTTTACTTACCTATTAAGCACATCGTCATAGTGTCAAAATCACAAAAACAAAAGTTATCTAGTGAATCAATATCTATCAATGAATATCTAATAGTCTATTAGTGAATTGCTTCCTTAATACTCTAATGGATTTAACCAACGTCGATATCGACAACAGGCTGTAAACCGCAGTTACATCACTAACTCAGTGCTATCCCATTATAATAGGCGTTTTGTTTACAATTCCTGCAGAGGGGAATCCGCATCCAAAGCAATAACAAAACGCAGTATCTCTCCAACCATCATTCAAATATCCACTTTACGACCTCTGTCAATAAACTCAATTTTCCTTAACACAAACGACATTTCTACTTAAACGATTTAGGGAGTCAAATTGTCGTAAACGCAATTATGTGTTTAGCTGAATTGTGCTTTGATGTTAATGTTTTAAGGTTGGAATTGGTTTGTTTTTTTAATGGAATTTGTTTGATTGTGTTTTGTTGGTAGTTACAAGCGGGGGACGATAACGTGAATTGTTTCTGTCACCTTTAATCGTGTATTGGGCCTTTAATTTTTAGCGTTTCAGTGCTTACTTTGATATTTTTACAGCCTATATCTATTCATCATCATCAACTGCATACAAAGTCTAACAAAATATACTGAAACTATTTTAAGGGTGAATTCAGCCACATTGAGTAGATATTTCTTACGCTGAGTGCTGAGTTCTGACGCGAGCTACATTAAACCATATGGTTTAATTTAGCTCACGTCAGAACTCAGCACCTTTTCGTGACCTAGACATCCATTGCAAGCCAATTTCATTCTTATTACACTGGACAAACGATTCGTATAACTGAATTTACCACCCGAAGAGGCCGCCTGCGTGCGTAGTAATAATGTAGGTACATTTTCGATACCTAAACGGGGAGTGACACAGGCCAATGATACTGAAAACAACTTTCCCCAAGGAACATACCTAATATCGATATATGAAATATAATGTTTATTTACCCTCTAAAACAAGTTGACCAATCATCGGATCCAAGATTGTATGAAAAGCCAAAATTTTTTTTCATATTGCGATAAATGTTTGGGGAAAGTTGTTCAATATCATAGACTGATTCTACCAACGAGATCTATGAACTTCGTACGTCAATGGATTCTACACTATTCTAGTAGTTTTAGTATAGTTTGTTACACATAATATAACGGCTACTATAACTTTCATATTACTACTGTGACTCTTCCAGGCTGGTCTGGGAGAAAAGAAAAACTTGTAAATAATGTACCAGCTGCTTCCCTTCTAGCGCAGTTCGTAGAAACCGATAGAAGGAATGGGACTAAATGCAAATCACGTTAATAGGCCTCCCCCTCCTCCTCCCCCTGAAAGTCCGGTAACGGTTTTCTTACACCCATGGTGTTGCAGTTGTCCATGGGCAGCGGTGATCATGGTTCGTTTGCCGTCCTATGACATAAAAAAAAGGCGATGCGGCTAGCAACCCATCACTATTTTGATTCCTTTTCCCACCTTCTCGCCCACCATCACGCTAACAGTGGCCTTTGAGTCTCCTCCGCAGGTCTACCGCCTAACACGATTGCTTTCGACAAGTCTATGGTTTATGACGTCATCGCGCTATTTCGAACCGCGTAGCAAAGCGAAAGCGATATTGCTTTCACATGTACTCTATAGACCAGTCTGTGTCTATAGAGTACATTTGAATATCGCTTTGCTGGCGGTTCGAAATGGCGTGATGACGTCATAAACCATAGACGACGTGAAAGCAATCGTGTTGGGCGGTTGGGCTGGGGTCTGTCTGCTTAGGGTCACAAGATCAAAAATGCTCTGTATACCACATTGGGGATAAAGACGTAATAGTACGTAAGTATCTATTGTGTTTCTAGGGGAAACTTATTCTGTAGCAAGGACAGGATTCACCTTCAAAATAGGTTCAGAACATTTTCAGTCCATATCGTACCTACATAATCTATGGTTAGGTAAATAGTCCCAACATCCAGAAATCCACACGAGACTGCACAGTAAGACAATGGACCGAAAACAAAGGTCATTAACCGCGGAGCGTTTTTTATAAAAAATATTTAATAAACGGACTCTTTTATTCATCACCGCAAAGATTGGGGGAGATTTAAAAAATAGGTTGCATAAATGCTGTTTTGTTTGTGGTTATGGGGATTGTAAGGAGGAAAAATTATGTGAAGTTTGACTAAAGATATTAGAGGTAGGTATATCGATTCCGCGAAAAAGTGTCAAAAGTGTAACTTTTGAAAAGTAGTCACAGATATAGAGTGAGAGCCATAAGAGTGAAACAGAATGGAATCTCACAGTGTCTCCCGCAAATTGGCGTCCCCGCACTTCTCCCCCGCACTTTCTGTACCTTTCTGTGCTCTAAACTAGGGTTTAGTTACTAGCCGCACGCAATACACGACTTGTCTTGTCTTGAGAACTGTCAATTAATAGTAACCATCATGGTGAGAAGATGCGCATATAATAATTGTTTATCCACCGATTACAACAAAGAACACATATTTCATAGATTTCCAAATGATAAAAACAGGTAGCAAAGCAACAATATAATTTCACGTTATTACCCAGCAACCATCTTGATATATATACCCTTCTCGCTCTCCCGCATTGGCGGGAGATACAAAAGAGCGAGAGGGATTATCAATCGACAGCAGTATAAACCGGTAAAAATACATCGGCTCCTCGCTCACAGTTAATCTATTACAATAGTGAATTAGTGAATTTAGTGCATTACATTATAAATGACTCAATAATAATCAGTAAAGTGAACTAATGGTGAAATGGACAATGGACACAATAAAAAATATTTATGAAGTGATATTATGTAGCTGTTTCCGACTTTTATGTAACATTTAATACATATAAAACAGAATATTTTTTACGTGATAGTGTTCGCAAATCTCCCGGTATAGAAAGATATAATCGTAAATATGTCGAACTCGTTAGTAGGTAAGTATTAAATTAATTCTGCGGTGCGACCCTAAGTATAAAACTTACACATCAACGTGTGTACAGATAAATTGTTTCGTTTGTAGTAGTAGTAGGTATATTTACTCTGAATCTATGGAGAGTCATACCAGTGACGTAGTGTGACGTAGTGGCGTATTTTTTTAACGCGGTAAGCCAGGACGTTAATAACGCTACTAAATAGGTAAGTCATCTAAACAGAGGTCAATGTCATTTATATTTTGTAGTATTAAATTGATCAGCCGTTGTAAAGCCACGTAAAGCTTTTACAACTTTCTAGTTTGTGGTCTAATAAATTAATAATTTACAATGTTTTCGAAGACTGTAATGTTATTAATTATTCCGACACAGTCATTACATTCCTGCTTAGGCTAGAATAGTAGTCCACATCATATTAAAATAAAAATAAAAACCGACTAAGTGCGTGTTGGGCCACGCGCAGTGTAGGGTTCCGTAGTTTGACTCTAAAAAAAATTCGCAAAAACGGATCCTTATATCGAAAAACTTACAATATTTTTGGAAGACCTACTCAGCGACACCATGGCACAGCGGCGATACTCCCTGTACGTGAGAGTTCGAACGCCGGTGACCTTGAGCTCGGAGCTCGTAACGCTAGGGTTGATACCGAACCGAAATGAAGTATCGTGCGGTGCGTGAGAGAGACGCGAACTAGGTACCAGCCCTTAGCAGTCAGCGATAGCTCGTTTCACGCCCCGCGCGCCTATCAAGGCCCAGCATATCCAGCCACCCACACATAGCCGCAAGCGATTTTACGTGCACACATGGTTAAGTGTAGTTTCTTTTCGCGTAGTGTATATATTATTTGACCATGGGCTCATCATCATCATCACGTCTTTTTTATTCCACTTCAGAAACACGACCCAATCTCTGTACTACCAGAGCTATTATCCAGAATAGCCAGAGGATTTGGCCTACACTCTTCACGGTCGCCAGACGGGTTGGAGAGGTCTCATTTAAGATAAGCTTTGTTTAGCTTGTGTTTCCTAAGTCGCCTTCTACGACATCCACGGGAAGACTTGGAGTGGTCCTATTCTACTCTGCCGGAAACCATATTTTACTTAATTATTACGGCCTAGTCGTGAAAAAAAAATTATTTTCACTTTACATGTATGGGAGCAACCATAAAAAAAGCTTTTCAAGCTTTTATTTTACAAATTTGTTGACGTGATTAATGTTCGTACCCATGCCAGATTACAGATTTATAGTACTAATAGTTTCTGCGTAAAACCGCGGACAGAACGACAGACATGGCGAAACTATAAGGGTTCCTTTTTTACTACAGAACCCTAAAAAAGTTCCATGGGAATTCTAGGACAAAAGCCATCTAATGCAACATATCCGTAACAATCATATCGTTATTATGATCATTTGTCATAGTATAGCGCCTCGCATATAATATGTACTAAGTAGGATGGGAGAAAGCCACATAATAATACGAGTGTATGTTGATAAGGAACTGAGACACATAGTCACAGCATATAGTATCTGTAGCTTTTGAACAAAGAAAAAAAAAATTTAGATATAAATAAACATTACACGTAATGTACCTACACTATAATTATTGACGTGTAAAAGTGCCTGCAAAGGCCTTATTACTGAATAAACATTTGATTTTGATTTTGATATAATAAATAGACATTCATTAGCAATAATAATTCGGCATAAGAATCTTTTTTTATATCGTTGTATGGCTGATAAAAGACTAACTTATATTATGTGTTAGTCTAGAAACATCTTCTTCATAGAGGAGTTTTTGGCGAGAAGTTCGGTTCGGTTGGGGTTTGCTTTAAATTATTTTGCAAAATGATTTTAGTGGACTTTATAATATGAATAGAATAGAATATCGCCAGAAGCTCCCTTGAAGCAGTCAAAGGCCTACAGCACCCTTTGATTGTAACTTGTTAGGATTATTAGATTAGGTAAGGATTAGGAATAAAGAACAAAATTAAAGATAGGCTCTAAAGGACTTGTATCAGGAGCCGTAAAATTATTTTAAAAAAAAATCTTCTTCATATTAGCGCGTTCCCGGTTGAAAGAAAGAAAGGAAATTTGTTTCTTTGGTTGCATATTCAGCTGTGCTGCATCGGAGCCCGATGTGCGCTTTCCGGCTTTTTCTTCTCCAAATATATACAAAGAGCATGCCGTGCCGTTTGGCTTCCGGCCTAGAATAGGACCACTCCATTTCTTCCTCTGGATGTCGTCAGAGGCGACTTAGGGAATAATCACAAACTTGTCGTGCTACTACTGCATTCCTAAGGAGGGTAAACGATGGGCGGCGGCCGGTTGTAAAACTTTTCGTACAAATGCATACCCAAAGAGAATTGACGTCAGGGAGGCGGCTGGTCGTAAATCTATAGCCAAATTATTTAAACTGTTTCGGCTATTTCTTCTCCACTTCGCAAGATCTTTGGCATCCTTGGGTGACGCAATGACATGCATATTATATTTGGAGAAGAAAAAAACGGAAAAGCGCACGCCGGGCTCCAAAGCAGCATAGCTGTGGACGCAACCAGGAACTGAGATGAAGATGAAGAAGCTATACGAAGAGAATACCTTGTTTTAGTATACCATGGTGACCACAATTAAATCATCCTAGTAGTTTACCTGAATATGTTAATTATGCAGATTGCTTTAAAACGTCTTCGTGAAACTCAACATTATTAACTCTTCCACTTTAATAGCTTTTGAATATCGATCCAATTACTGGCCATCAATACAAAATAGAAGATTCTAGATGAGTAGTCACTTAAAGTAGAATAAGTATTGTTTATTTTAAGAGCCCGTTCACCTGGTTCTTAAAATAAACACTACTTATTCTAAGAACCAGGTGAACGGGCTCTTAAAATACTACCCTAAAGTTGTTAGAGCGATCTTAAATATTATCAATATTAACGAAATACCCACTTTGAAATAGAAACACAGCAAAGTTCAGGACTAACTCTATACATAATAAGTTTCGAAAACACGATTGCATAAAATTTTCTCGATAGAAAAACATTGCAAAGTTGCCTCGAAACCACCTCAGAATTATACTAAATCAGAAAGTATTCAAGAAATACAATACATTAGCACTTGTAACTTTGGATTTTAATTGTATTATACATAAGGCAGTCATCATGTGTCTTACTTTTTAAATTACTCCTAAATATTCTTTGTAAAACGAAAAAAAACTTCAAAACCAAAACCAGCCTCATTGACCCACCGCGATTCCCGACGCCCCGCATGGCTCGTTGTCTCGCTTCGGCTAGAGTAAATTTGTGTGCGTGGAAGCAGGAGCAAAATTTTGATTATTTACATCAGGCGCCCTCTTAATACTCTATTATAATTCAATATTTATTATAATTGATTCATTTTGTTTATTTAATGATATCAAGTTCCAATTTCGAGGAAGAGGTCTTTCGACGATGTATAGAGGAGTCCGACTCGGCTGGGCAGCTTTCGGGAAGTTAAGCAGTGTCTACTCCAAATCCAAAATACTCCACATTGCCTCAAGACGAAATAGTATAATCAATGTGGGTTATCAGTGATGGCTTATGGCTCTGAAATGTGGTCCCTTACTTAAAGGTCTCATGAGAAGGCTAAAGATCGCTCAACGCACTATGGAGAGGGTAAAACATAGTGTTTCTCTAAGTGATCGAATTAGAAATTAGGAAATTCATAGGAGAACGAAGGTCACTGACATAGTACAGTGGATTAGCTCGTTGAAGTGGCAGTGGGCGGGACACAGCGCGACGAACCGATGGCCGATGTGGCAAAAACGTTTTCGAATGGCAACCATGCACTGGCAAGCGAAGTGTAGAACACCCACCCACCTACAAGTTGTCAGACGACCTGACCAAGTTCGTTGGAGAGCGGTGAATGTAGTGTAGGTCATCCTAGATCGGTTATTTTGGAAATCCTTGGGAAAGGCCTATGTCCCGTGTCCAGCAGTGAATGTTATGTGTCTGAAAAAATATGATTTTATTTCGCAATACGAGTAGCTATAGCCCGCGTGGTCAAAGTACTTTTTATTTTTAGGGTTCCGAACCCGAAGGGTGCAAACGGGACCCGATTACTGAGACTCCGCTGTCTGTCCATCTGTCACAGGGCTCTATCTCTTGAACCGTAATAGCTAGACACCTGAAATTTTCACCGATTATGTATCACTATGACCACAATAACAACAAATACTAAAAATAAAATAAAGTTAAAAATTAAAGGGGGTCGTCATACAAGAAACGTGTTTCTTCAGCGTTTTAAAATATTGTACGGTGGTACGGAACCCTTCATGTACGAGTCCGACTCACACTTGCCCGTTTATTTTTATTTTTAAAATCCTGCAGGAATCTTCAAGTATTTCGTTGGATAATGATTAATATCGTGATATCGGAATGTCATGATCATTTGATCGTACCCTAGTGGTAATACTTTAATGTACACCAAATAAAAAAAAAAATTAACCGGCCAAGTGAGTTAATCTCGCGAGAGAGACTTATAGGTTTTCCTGTAATCTACAAGCAATGAACTATATTTTGTATTTTTTTTTTAATTTTCGGCTCAGTAGTTTCGGAGATAAGGGGGGGGGGGGGGAATGGTCAATTTGTGTCTTCTTTCATGAATAAAATTAAAAACTATTCAGTTTACAATAATAAGACAAATATATTTCAGAGCCCTTTTATTTGATATTTGACACAGCAAGGTTTGCAAAACTTTTTTTTAATTTTCCTAATTTGTCCGCCAAAAATGACCCTTATTTAAAAAAAAATATTTATTTACTTTGCACATATGTGTTTGGGTCATAGGATTACAACATTCTGCCAAATTTCACTTGATTCGGTCCAGTAGATTCGGAGCAAATTGGATGAGACAGACGGACAGACAGACAGACGCACGAGTGATCCTATAAGGGTTCCGTTTTTTTCATTTTTTGTACGGAACCCTAAAAATAAAAAAATACACACAGAAAGAGACATTAAACATACAATGGGCGGTCTTATCGCTAAAAGTTCTTCCAGACAACCGATGGATGGAGAGAATATAGTAAAACGTTAGATTTTTTTTATTTTTTAATCTTTATTGCACAATATAATAAACGTACAAGTGGCGGACCTAATGCAAATGTTAATGTAAGACATCCACAGGAAGAGCTGGAGTGGTTCTATTCTAGGCTGGAAGCCACACCTTCATTTCGTATTCAGCACAGACGTACCACTACTAGACCTGCATAGTGCGTGGCCACTTTAGTGCATCTCTTTCTATCTTTGATTGTTGCCTCCACCCATATTTTGCACACGTCATAAAACACACTATGGTGACTAGCTCAAATAAAACCTCAAATCACCTTTTAAATGATAAAATCCCTAAACTTGATAACTTTCTTCGATCGTTTTGTGGTTTGTTTGGCCCAGATTTTGACAGTAGGCCAGCTTATAGCAACCACGCCGATAGAGACAAAAAAACATATCAGCGTTTCTTTCACACTCACGTTGTACTGTATTTGACAGTCTCTTTCTAGCAATATCGTTGCAAGTCTAGTAGTGGTAGGTCTGTGGTATTCAGTAACAAATGCTACCTGATTTTCACTGCAGTAGACAGAGCGGTTAATTTCTGTACTCTTTTTAATTGAGCCTTCAATAGCATTTAATAATGTCGAACAAAGTGGAATTAAGTAATTAAAAAGACAGCCATCACTCCCAAATTATTATAGGTGGGTTTAATTGCGTGTCCTCTTTAATAAATATAGTGTTATTGTTGGTAATGTATGGTTTGTTGATGTTTATGTTAATAAATAGTTATTTGCATTCGTAACTGGCTGTTTCATACTTAAAACAAATATCTAATTTCTATTTTTGAAATATTGAGCTGTGTTCTGTCACAGCGGCGACTCTCCCTGTACGTGAGAGTTCGAACGCCGGTGATCTTGAGCTCGGAGCTCGTAACGCTAGGGTTGATACCGAAACGAAATGGAGTATCGTGCGGTGCGTGAGAGAGACGCGAACTAGGTACCAGCCCTCGGCCAAAGCAGTCAGCGATAGCTCGTTTCACGCCCCGCGCGCCCCTAATGCCCCCTCGCACATCCAGCCACCCACACATAGCCGCAAGCGATTTTAGTAGTGTATATATTCCTTGGTTCTGTTAAAATTTTAAAATAATTGTTTCACAAACAAAACTGGCCTTTCTATCATCATCAGGTCGTTCTTAGCCTCCACTGCAGGAGCATGACCCTCTCTGTACTACCAAAGCCATATATTTAGTCAGAGCCAGAGGATTAGACCTACACTCTCCACGCTGGCCAGATGAGTTGGAGAGGTCTCACTAATGTTTATAAGCTTTGTTAGCCTGTGTTTCCTAATTCGCCTTCTACGACATCCATGGAGTGCTCCTATTCTACTCTGCCGGGAACCACATGACAAATTTAAACACGTAACCTCCATAGTCATAAAATAATACGAACGTTTGCTAAACTAATTTTAGTTAAAATATGTTTTGTCTTGTTCTTGCAATGTCAAATTTTGTAAAGAGTGATAGGGACACAACATATTTAACTAAAACAGGTTTAGCAAACGTTTGTAAATTTTTACGAATATGAGGGATAGGTTCACTGTCATCTAAAGACGGCAGCTAGGCACAACACATAAAAAAATGAGTAAGTGTGTTCACGGTAGCATTCTTGGGTCGGAAGCTGGGGTCTACTTTCCGGTGTTTTTTCTCCAAAGACGATGAGCGTGCATGTCATTAAAAAATGATCCATTTTGTTCTGTTTGCGAGGCAATTCAAATATTTATTTCTAGTTTATTAACAGACAAAAAAGTATAACGAAATGTGTCGGCCGGCTCTGTTTCATTCATTACTCTGTGTTGCAATTAAATCGAGTTTGTGATTGGCGCGGCTGGCTGCCGGAGTGTGTCGGATTTTGCGCCACTTCAATACATTTTACACGTGTCTAGTTCCGTATCCTGTTTCCACCTTCTCTTTCTCTTTCCTCTTTTATCTTAAAGGCCAGTATACTTTGGGCCAAGTTAGTGGGCCAGCGTGTTGGGCCAACGAATTCCAATTGTCGCTGTTTACACTCATTCCGCATTGGCTCTCGTAAATCTGAAGCCGCGGCAATTTATTTATACGTAAGTGTAGTGTTGTTATTGTTTTTATGTTTTTTATGCTTTGGAATCTATATTATTGGCTTATTTGGGTACTTACTTACAGTTCTATAAATTGTAAGCCAACGTGTGAACACTGTTTGCGGAGCGCGCCAATATCCTTTATTGTGTGCATGGAAAACCGTCGACAGGTTGGCCAGTCAATGCTGGCGCCAACTACTAACCAATATAAAAGTTAAAAAAAAGTAAGTATAAACGTACAAACATAAACTCTCCAATCAACCCAAAGGTTTGACTGTTAGAGAATGCTTTTAGCATTAAGTCTGCCTGTTGTACTATTACATTTGTATGTGTATACAATAAAGTGTAAATAATACATTACGTTTAAAGGAGACAGGTGACTGTAGAAGGCTGGGCCTGCATCACAGTTCACCAGTGCTCTCTCAACTGGATGTGAAAATTTCAACATAATTAGTATATAGGTACCGCCAAGTCTCTACACGTTGGGCCAACACGCTGGCCGCGATTACCTTGGCTCAATGTGTTCTGCTGTCCTTAGAGGGTTCTTACTCGTAAGGTTACATCCTTAGCTGTGATGCTTCGGTACCAGGGTCCGCTTTCCGGCTTTTTCTTCTCCAATAATTATTTGCATGTCAATGATGCCAAAGACCGTGTCAGGTAGACAAGAAAAAGTTTACACTTTAGGAGAAGTAAGTTTGGGCCCCTGTGCCATTAAATCGGTCTTTTCAAACTAGAGAGAATGCGTAAACTGAAATTATATACTAAAACCAGGCCTGTATCACTCCCCGTTTAGGTATCGAAAATGTACCTACATTATTACTATGCGCGCAGGTGACCCCTCCAGGTGGTGATAAGAATGAAATTGACTTGCAATGGATGTCTAGGTATTTATACAAAAAGTTGCTGAGTTCTGACGTGAGCTAAATTTAACCATATAGCTAGCCACATTGAGTAGATATTTCTTTGAATTTCTTTGCTGAGTGAGACTTCTGTACGTTAGTATTATTTATTATATGCTTAAACTACTTAATTACACGCAAATTATTAGTAAAAAAATAAAGAAGACCTGCACCTTTGCGGCTCTTTTCTATATTACACTATTTATATATTAGTTTTAAACAAAGTTAGGTTGATTGTGTCAGATTTGTCTGATTAAGTACTCTTTGCCGCAGTTAAATCGAGTTTGTGATTGGCGCTGTCAGCTGCCGGAGTGTTAGCTTTTGCTACTTCAACGATCTACTCTCTCTCCCTCTCCCTTTATTTCTTACTAGCTTTTGCCCGCGGCTTCGCTTTCGTATCCCAAATCCTACGGGAACATTACTTTTTTCGGGATGAAAGGTACCCTATATCCTTCTCAGTACTCCTAACTATGCGTATGCGAATTTTCATGATGATTGGGTCAGTAGATAAAGCGTGAAGAGGTAACAAACAAACAAACAAACAAATATACAAACTCACTTTCGCATTTATAATATTTTATATATATATAATAGTTAGGATAAGGATTAGGATCATACTAAGCATATTTCCAGTTGCAGTCTAAGATGTATCTTCGAAGACCGGGGCCCGGTTTAGGGTTGCCGGCCCGAGTAAGTGTGTAGCAATCCTTACGGTTTTACTTTATCAGAGCTCATGCATGCATCGTACAGGGCTTTTCCATTTTATTTTGTTGCTAGGCAAGTCAAATCACGAAATAATATTTTAGTTTTAAACAAAGTTTAAATAACTGAATGTGTCGGCTCTGATTGATTACTATATGACGCAGTTAAATCGAGTTTGTGATTGGCGCGGTCGGCTGTCGAAGTGTTAGCTTTAGCTGCTTCAATAATCTCTCCTCTCTCCCACTCCCTCTATTTCTTGTCATACTAAGTATATTCCCAGTTGCAGTCTAAGATGCCTTGCCTCAGAGACCAGGGCCCACTTTAGGGTTGCCGGCCCGAGTAAGTGTGTAGCAATCCGTACGGCTTTACTTCTTTAGAGCTCATGCATGCATCGCTCAAGGCTTTTCCATTTTATTTTGTTGCTAGGCAAGTCAAATCACGAAATAATATTTTAGTTTTAAACAAAGTTTAAATAACTGAATGTGCCGGCTCTGTTTGATTACTCTATGCCGCAGTTAAATCGAGTTTGTGATTGGCGCGGTCGGCTGCTGGACTGTGTTGGTTTTTGCCACTTCAATACATTGTGCACGTGTCTATTTCCGTATTTCGCTTTAAAATTTTCTCTCTCTAATCTTAGTGTACTTCTGGTTGCATCCTTAGATTTATTCCTTCGGATATCTAGGACTGTTTCAACGTCATTTTCTACTTAGCTCGGTCTCCGACATTATTTATTTTTAAAAAAATACATTTTTTGTTTGTGAGTCGCATATGATCTTTGATGACATAAAGCCAGTGATTCTCTGGTCTACCTTTATCTTCTGCCTGGGTCGCATTTTATTTTTGGCCCAGAGGAGTGTTTTACGAAATTTGATGTCTTTGTTAGGAAATGGATTATTTCGTATGCGTGCTGTACAGAAACTACAGTATCCTGAAGAGAATTGCAAGTAAGCTGGACTGCAGGTAAAACCAATGCTGCGCCACGTCAGGAGAAGTGGTGTAGAGGTGGCTTAGTCGCATAACGTTCACTGCTAGATATAGGTCTTTCTAAAGGATTTCCAAAATAACTAATCTAGAGCGGCCTGCATCCATCACTTTCCAGCAATCATAAACAAGTCGTCTGACCTCCTTATGGGAGAGTGTCCTACGCTTCGCAGTGCGTGGTCGCCACTCGAAAACTTTTTGCCGCATCGGCCATCGGTTTGTCGCGCTAGTGTCCTTCCGCCCATTGCCACGTCAATGAGTTAATCCGCTGGGCTATGTCAGTGATTTTTGTTCTCCTACGAATTTTCTCATTTCTGATTCGATCACGTAAAGAAAAACTGACCCTCTCTATAGCCCGTTGAGCGACCTTGAGCCTTCTTATGAGACCCATAGTAAGGGACCACGATTCAGAGCCATAAATCATCATTGGTAATAAACCGGCCAAGTGCGAGTTAAACTCGCGTGGATAGGGTTCCGTGCAATTGATTGAATTATTATATGTTTTCCTGTAATCTACAAGCTATGAACTATATTTAGTATTTTTTTTTAAATTTTAGGCTTAGTAGTTTCGGAGATCAGGGTTGGAATGGTCAATTTTCGTCTTCTTCTATCTTCTAAATATATATAACTCAAAGGTGACTAATTGACTGACTGACAAAGTGATCTATCAACGCACAGCCCAAACCACTGGACGGATCGGGCTGAAATTTGGCATGCAGGTAGATGTTATGAGGTAGGCATCTACTAAGAAAGGACGCGAGCGAAGCCGCGAACAAAAGCTAGTTCATGAATAAAATCAAAACTATTTATTTTACAATAATAACAAAAATATATTTGAGATTCTCATAATGAGCCCTTTCATTTGATATATGACACAGTAAGGTTTTCAAAACATTTTATTTTAATTTTCTAATTTGTCCCCCGAAAATGACCCTTACTTAAAAAAAAAAAAATATTTACTTTGCACATATGTCTTTGGGTCATAGGATTACAACATTCTACCAAATTTCATCTGATTCTGTCCAGTAGATTCGGAGCAAATTGGCTGTGACAGACGGACGGACAGACAGACGCACGAGTGCATTCTATAAGGGTTCCGTTTTTTAATTTTTTTTACGGAACCCTAAACACTGGTAAAAATTGAATGTACATGTATAACAAACAAAATCACAAAATATTACATGATATACATAAGTAATAAACAATTCTATTCTATAAAATTCAACTTGCTCCAGTGTACAGTGGGCACGTAAAATAAATAAATATTTAGTCGTTGCCCTTTTGTTTTTTTTTCCTTATTCAAGAACTATTAACTCTACATCAGTTTTAAGAAACAGCATATCATTGAGTCACAGTAAGTTTAAGTTCATAAAAAACAATAGCAGTAAAATGCCGCTTCTGAGCATAATTACTCTATGCGGTCCAGTTAAATGGGGTTGCAAATAGGTGCACAACTTTTGGATCCAAACCGCTGTTTTTGCCGACCTTACGCGGATTTAGACTGTACGGTCAGCGTGATAAACATTTATTAGGTACATTGTTTTGCAATGTGTAACGAAAATTGGGTATGTACTCGTATTCGAAAGGGGGTAGATGTACTCATCTATATGAAAACTTTTAATTTGGGACCAACTCAGTTATCGCTAATAAGATGCTTTAAAAAAAAATTTGACCCGAGTACGGAGAAATTCGTACAGAAAAATAAATAAATTTAGTCAATGCAAACAAAGCCAGGAGTAAAAACTAATAATAATATTAATATTTTTGATCAAACAAGGAGTGTACTACACGATAATATGAAAGAAAATAGGTATATTTTTTTATTAAAATAAATAATTTTAAACCATTTAATTTTGAAACATCACACTTACTTAATTATACCAAAATATCTTTTAATTAACTAAAGGCAATTTTACCCCAAAGGATTAAAGTCAATATATGTTAAATTGAAATCCCTTTACGAGTGTAATTTTAAAGCTTAGTTCAAATAAAAATAACAGGTTTTGTACAAATAATTGTATAATTAAGCTTCGTAAACGAAAATGTAAAAAGTTGATATTAATGAAATATTAATTTTATGATTATTAATTGACTGCCTCCGTGCTCCAGTGGTCAGGGCGTTTGCCTTGTGATCCGGAGGTCGTGGGTTCAAATCTCACTGGGAAGCACACTTTGTGAAAAGTTGTTTCCAGTCTGGTTAGGATATTGCAGGGTTGAATCACCTGATTATCCGAAAAGAAAGATAATTCCGTGCTTCGGAAGGCACGTAAAGCTATTGGTCCCGAACGCCATCTACCGTTTGTACCTATCCTAGGATTGGTTCTGGTCTACCCTTTGGGTTGCGGAGGTCAGACGGCAGTCGCTCTGTGTAAAAACCAGTAACCTCGTCGAATCGCCTAGGTTAGGTAGCGGACCCCGGGCTCTGAAGCGTTACCGCTGAGGATGCAACCGGGAATACGCTCGGATGATGATGATTATTAATTAAATATTAAATTGATATTTTGAAGAGTGGGAACGCCATTGCAATTATCGATTTTTACAGGGACCGGAATACCGATGTTTGGTATCGATATATCGATACCAAATACCGATATTTTTTTTATTATGGATATAAATATCGAAATAAATACTGTTATTTTGGTATCGAGATACCGATTTTTTTTTTTTGATACCGGCCGGCCAGACGTAAAACTATAGCCAAATATTCAAAAACTTTTTCGGCTATATCTTCTCCACTTCGCAAGGTCTTTGGCATCCTTGGGTGACCATTGACATGCATATTATTTATAGAAGAAAAAGCGGGAAAACGTACCCCACGGGCTCCAAAGCAGCACAGCTGAAGATGCAACCGGGAGCGCGCTAAGATGAAGAAGTATATTGTAGTGTGCTTTAGAGAATACCTATCACGTCTTTATTTCTAACGGGGCAGACAGAGCTTAGGGCGGCAAGGCCCAGGCCACTTTTGGCGTAAACACACTCACAAATAAGTACACTAAAAGTAATTAGTTTACACTAAAAAGGAAATCGTAATAGTGATGTGTTGCTAACTACAACGCCTATTGATATGATTCAGATTCTTGCCCATTCCCTCGATCGGCTTTTACGATCTGCGCTGGAAGAGAAGCTGTACATTCCTGTTTTTTCTTTTTTTTTCATAATATGTATTGCACAATAATCTAACAATTATTTTACAAAAGGTAAAACTTAATGCTAAGCATTGTTCACCTTTTCTTCCAGACCAGAATAGAATAGTGTGGTGGTATAAAAAAAAATCTATCTACCTAGATAGGTAGATTCTAGAGTAGGTAGGTACCTACTTCATTAATAACACTTGATCTTATTACTGTCGCATTACAAATTGGCGTCACGTTTTATCCGAAGCGAGGTTGCCGGGTGCTTCTTAATAACTTGAGGATTACCACTGAGGAATACTTAAATGGCGACACCTGTTTGTGCTTTATTAAGAGCCTGTATGACCGCGATAGTACTTAGAGCGATCCTAAATATTATCAATATTAACGAAATACTCACTTTGAAATAAAAACACAGCAAACTTCAGGACTAACTTCAGTCATTACATGTTTCGAAAACATTATTGCTTAAATTTTTCTCGATAGAAAAAAATTGCGATGTTGCCTCCAAATCACCTCAGAATTATAATTAAAACAGAAAGTAAATAAATAAATTAGAAATACAATAAATTAGCCCTTGTAACTTTAAATTATAATTGTATTAAACAGAGAGCAGTCATAATATGTCCTACTTTTTAAATAACTCTTAAATATTCTTTGTAAAACGAAAAAAACCTCAAAAACCAGTAACGCGTAAACCAGCCTCATTGACCCGCCGCGATTCCCTACGCCCCGCATGGCTCGCTGTCTCGCTTCGGCTAGAGTAAATTTGTGTGCGTGGAAGCGGGAGCAAAATTTAGATTATCAACATCAGGCGCCCTCTTAAAGTGACTTTAGTTTCATTCAACGGCGGACCATGTGGTTCCCGGCAGAGTAGAATTGGACCACTCCAAGTCTTCCCGTGGATGTCGAAGGCGACTTAGAAAACACAAGCTAAACAAAGCCTATAAAGATCAATGAGAACTCTCCAACTCGTCTGACTGCTCTGGCCTATATTGCCCTGGAAGTACAGAGAGGGTCGTGCTCCTGCAGTGGAGAAAAAATACCTGATGATGGTGAGTGGCGGAATTACCAGCAGGTCGAGTAGGCTGGAGCGGGCGGCAGATTTTAGGGCGGCTTTGATGCCAATTTGTCCCCCCCCCCCCCTCCTCGCCCGGACGGAACAGAACTTTCCTATGCTGCTATGTTTTTCTGTCGCTCAGAACAGTAATTTGCTAGAGCGAGAGAGAGCGACGGAAAGCTGCAGCACGGCCGGTGCTGAAGCACAACCAACCTATACTCGGAACGCAGGGGCAGCAAAACAGCAAAACGCCCGCGTGGAATACCGACAAAGCCGCCCCACGTACAACTCTACGCTGCGTGAAGCGGATGAGTTTTTATTTTGCTCAGTACTCATTCACGCGAATGTAGCGTTTGCCCTCATGTACGATCATTTTCAACTACCACCATTTGCTTCCGGGAAAGGAAAACATCGTGATGTGAGGAAACTTACGCACTAGTATTAAGTTATAACTGTTTGTATATCAGTCTAACGCAGAATGCGGCCAGCATTTTTGGCACTTTGTTTTTCAAAGTAAATTTTTAGTATTTAAGTTTACTGTTCTCTATATGTGAAATATATTTCTTATTTAAATTAACCTCGTTGTCAGAGTAATAATGAATATTTTCTCTTCTTTTTTAGGTAAGGATCAAAATCATTTACCTACAGAAATAACAACAAAATCCAGCATTAAGTACCTACATATAAGAACAAGGTAACGAACAAAAAACAAAATCCTAAGGGTTGGGACTAATGATGTGCCGTTCCCGGGAACGTTCCCAAATTCCCGGAAATTTGGGAACGTTCCCGGGAAATTGGGAACGTTCGAAAATTTCCCGTATTTCTAGGGAATATTGGATATATGTATTTGTATTATAACCATATCAAGTGATGCATTTACATTTATAAAATTACAAATTTCCCTGATATTTGCATTTTTGGGAAAATTCCCGGGAACGTCCCCGGAAATCTGGGGAACGGGAACGGCACATCACTAGTAGGGTTGGGTCACATCTGGCCGCACGGAACAACACGGAAAGCCGGCAGAGAGACGGCGGAATGCTGATGCGCGCGCCAGTACGTGAACGCGCGCTACTGCTCGCTATCACATCCTTTTATGTGTTGCCGGCCGCATCGCTCATTCCGCCGCATTCCCGCTCTCTTTCTCGCTTTATCAAAAAGATAGCAGCATAGGAAAGTCCTGTTCCGGGCGACCAAATGTACCTAAATGCCATTCATTTAGGGCAGATTCGACCAAACATTAAGTTTACACTCTTGTGATAATTCTCATCATCGCACTGAATTTATGAATAAATCTTTTCAAATTCAAGCCATCCTTCTCTGGAATTATCTTACTGATTCTATTAGACGAGCGCCTAGTCGTCACGCTTTTAAACGGGCGGTTCAAAAACGGTTTCTCCAAGAAGTCTCTTCTTCTCGTCGTGTCCCTGCGCGGTAATTAGTAGTCATCCATATATGTATTTATCTATCCGCATACATATATAATTAGTTCTTTGTGTATTATATTTACATAATTATATATTTTGTATATTTATTTTATCTATAGTTATTGTATTGGTATATATTTCTTTAAAATTAATATTTATGTATATTCTTGATTTATTCTTGTAGGTATTTATAGATACTTTTAAATTTTGTTTACACACTCTGTCGCACCACCCAAATTATTTCTCTACTTGGTCCAATGGTTGACTGGCAGAGAACGCCATAAGGCGTTAAGTCCGCCATTTGTACACTTTTTTTATGTGCAATAAAGTTTAAATAAATACATAATTTTTATCTTTGAATTTAATTTTGAGTAACTTCTTTGACGTTTTCCCATCCTATTCCTGATGTAAATTATCCTTGGATATGGTTGAGGAATAAATGGTGAGTGAATGTATTACCCGACAAAAATCCCTATGACACTCTTTCCATAGATGGACTTGGATTGCGGAGACCATTTAATTTAGCATGAGATAAATGTCAAATATTGCATTTGAAGCATGTGTCACTGATGTCATCTCATCAGCTGTTAACAGTCCGCCATTAAAATACTCCCAGATAACGTTACTATCCCTAGAAAATCTGCTAGATGCCAATAAGTCATATCAGACACTTTTTAGGGTTCCGTACCCAAAGGGTGCAAACGGGACCCTATTACTGTGACTCCGCTGTCTGTCTGTCTGTCCGTCTGTCACAGGGCTCTATCTCTTGAACCGTAATATCTAGACACTTGAAATTTTCACCGATTATGTATTACTGTGGCTGCTATAACAAAAAATACTAAAAATAAAAAATAGTTAAAAATTAAAGGGTGTCATACAAGAAACTTGTTTTTTTCAGCGTTTTTAACTTGATCTTTATAATAGCATTAACTAGATACTTGAAATTTACACCAATTGTGTATTACTATGACCACAATAACAACAAATACTAAAAATAAAATAAAGTTAAAAACTAAAGGGGGTCGTCATACAAGAAACGTGTTTCTTCAGCGTTTTAAAACATTGTACGGTGGTACGGAACCCTTCATGTACGAGTCCGACTCACACCTGCCCGTTTATTTCTAAATGTCAAAACAAACATTTTCTATGGGATTTGTATGAAATACAAAACCGTGACGTCATAGATGTTTGGAGTCAAATAGCGCTATTAATATCAGTTTTTCTGCATTAAAACATCTAAAATCACGTTGAAAATGTGTAGGATCAATGACAAGTGACACTATTTTGTAATGTTTTATTATCTTAACAGTACCAAATAATTTATTTTTGACCCAGTAATCTACCCAATTGGCGGTATAAAAGCTTAGACATCTCTTGTACTCGTATTGGTAATTGGTTAAACGAAAAATCGTTATTCTAGAGTATTTTGCCATTTATTCTCGGAATAAATTCTACTCTAGTTTGGTTGAATCCGCCCTGTGATATAACTATCGAATCCATTCCGCTTTTTGCCTCTAGTTCGATAATGATCTACAAGAGATATAATATATTATGAACTTCACAGATCTGTATATATTAGATAAATAAAATCTTTCAATTTGTATGGGAACCTACAGTGACAATTTTGAACTGTCAAATGTAATGTCAGTGGTGACATTTAGTGATGAGAACATTCTGTTTGCGCTAAATCGATTCAAAGACACCGACCAAGTGAATGAAAATTAATTAAAATTCGATTTTCAGTCGATTAAACAATCACGATTATTAGAACCTTCTCACCGTTTGCCCCTTTGTATGTATGTGCACTTAGAACTACGCAATGAATTTTAATGCGATTTACATTCAGATATAGACGGATCGAGCGCACGAATACCAAATTAAAATAGTTCAGGGGCAGTTACATATTTTGTCGCTGTGCTGTGCCTTATACCTGTTGACTGGTAAATTACGTATCACGTATCATATTTATTGACATCATAAATCATGATTACTATGTAACGTCAAAAATATAACAGGTGCGCGGGCTTTTCGCTTTTCGGCACGCGCCATAGGGTACCAAAGGTACCGCCGCCTTATTGGCTCGTTATTTGTAAGCGCTTAAAATCGCGCGCAGCGCGGGTGTCCACACTTCTTGTTTTTATTGGATAATTTGGTCAACTTTGAAGAACCTATTTTTTATACAGGCTGACTTTTAAACCACCAGCCAAATATTTGGAGCAAGTTGAGTCCATGATACTGAACTTCTTTTCATAAAAACAATTAACGAAAAACTAAAATAAAAATTCGCCTTTTCATACAAATCAGCGCTCAGTCAAACGGATTTTCTATGGGAGGACGAAAAACTTTTTTTTATACAAAGTAGTTCAGTATCATGGACTGAACTTGCTCCAAAAATTTGGCTGGTGTTTTAAAAGTCAACCTGTATACATATATTTGGAACAAAATTTGGTACTGAGTGCACTGAGTGTACAAAATTAATGAAGAAAGAAAGAAGAAAAAATCGAGCACTGTAGTGCTCGATTTTTTCAATAGAGGTATAACTACGTGAGTACTGGTTCTTATTCTGTGGTATAACCTTAGACTTTTGAGCAAAATGGGGGTATAAGTTTCAGCAATTACTTGCGTTCTTGTCCTAGGAGGTCTGGGAATCTGATGTCTACGTGTTCGTCTTGTGAAGGCGTAGTTTAATTGGTATAGTTAAGTTATGAATACTCTGGCTTCTGTGATTTTGTGAATTTTTAAGAATCTAAATCCGTCCATGTATAACGCTAAAGCAAACTTTTCCCTCCTCCACTCCCCCTTTTTTGCAACATTTTCTATAGAAATTAGGTCCTTACTAACTACTTAGGTTAGTATGCCTCTCAAGACTGAAATCCGTCGATAAATAATGCTATTGCAAACTTCCCCCCACTTCTTCCCCTTATTTTCCCCCCAATCAAAAATCGCGATTGACTTAATAGTTTAAATAAATCAAGGAACTAGCGTGCCAATTTTCGTCAAAATCGGTTAAAAAATGCGATCTGTAGACGAGAACAGACAGACAAAATAATTTTTCGACTAATCCCGAAACTGAGACGCTTCCCTTGCTCGGTCAATAAATGTTATTTTCTACAAATAGGTATATTACAAACGCACTTATGCCAAATATCTCAAAGCAAACATTAGGTACCTCTCAAACCAATGTTTCCCTAATCGATTTAGAGTCATAACATAACACTGTACAACACTATCGTTAAAATAACGCTTCATTTGAACGACCAATGACAAGTGTATGACAAAGAATGAATGAGGAAGTATCTAATCGTTTTATTTTCATTGCGTGTTATAAATACTAGGCCATCAAATTTTGTTACTAATGTAAGCAATGGATTATGAATAGGCGATATTCACTCAGTCAGCAGTTTTCAGTATAAAAGTTAAACAAAACATAAAATAATTGATTTTAAAATAAATTGAATACTATTTATTAAAAAAATTACTTACGGATGAAAGGATACTTTTTTTAACGTCCTCCAACATTTGTTGACGTGTTTCTGCAGCTTATAACTGCACAAATAGGCATTTCTCTGCAGAGCGTTTTAGGTTAGGTGCAATAAGCTGCTATACACGGACTAAAGAAGACAATTTTGAATGAAGTCGATTTTACTTCAGTTGGACACGCAAGTACATTCATAGGCTGTGTCTATCTTGATCCATGGTCTGTGATGAACTTAAATACAAAAATCTGATCTCGTATATCTCAAGAATTTTCTCGATGATATTTCCATCAAATCTCATTGAGATAAACATGAAAACATATTTTTTATGATAATTCCCATCTGTATATTCGAAATAAGAATGTAGTTCGTTAGGTCATTCTTTTTTATTCGTAAAGGTGATTGCCGACTAGGGAATACGCTATTACGCAACAAGTCAAATCAGATACTTTTTAGGGTTTCGTACCCAAAGGATTCAAACTGGACCCTATTACTGAGACTCCGTTGTCTGTCCGTCTGTCCGTCTGTCTGTCTGTCTGTCACAGGGCTCTATCTCTTGAACCGTAATAGCTAGACACTTGAAATTTTCACCGATTATGTATTACTATGGCCGCTATAACAACAAATACTAAAAATAAAAAAAATAAAGGGGGTCATACAAGAAACGTGTTTTTTTCAACGTTTTTAACTCGATCTTTATAATGGCATTAACTAGATACTTGAAATTTTCACTAATTATGTATTACTATGACCACTATAACAACAAATACTAAAAATAAGATAAAGTTAAAAATTAAAGGGGGTCGTCACACAAGAAACGTTTTAAAACATTGTACGGTGGAACGGAAGCCTTCATGTACGAGTTCGACTCGCACTTGCCCGTTTATTTATTTATTAACGTCAAAAACAAACATTTTCTATGGGATTTGTATAAAATATCGATTTATGACTCATAATTCCTTGGAGTCAAATAGCGCTCTTAATATCCGTTTTTCTGCATCAATAAATCTAAAACCACGTTTAAAGTCATTTAAAGTGGATGTGATCAAAAACAAGTGGCATTATTGTGACGTTTTATTCTATTAACAGTACCAAATAATTTATATTCGACCCACCGTAATACCCAATTGACAATGTTACAATACAATGCTTCAATGAAAATAAAGTCAATTATTATAAATTAGTTTTGTGTAATGAATGATATGGATTTGAATTATCTGAAATAAGAATTAATTTATTAATTTATTTGAACTGGTTTTCACCGTCAAAATGTGAACTTCAAAAAGAAAAACGTCATCCAAGCGCATCCCTGGTTGCATCCTCAGCTGTGCTGCTTTGGAGCCCGGGGTGCGCTTTCCCGCTTTTTCTTCTCCAAATATTAAATGCACGGCAATGGTCACCCAAGGATGCCAAAGACCTTGTGTTGGAGAAGAAAAAGCTGGAAGAGTTTAAATGATTTGGCTATAGTTTTATGACCGGCCGCCTGCCTGACGTCAACCCTTTTTGGGAATTTATTTGGGTGAAAAGTTTTACAACCGGCCGCTGACCGGCGTTAACTCTCCTTGGGAATGCAATTGTAGCACGAGATGTTTGTGCTTAATTCTTTAGTCGCCTCTTACGACATCCACAGGAAGAGATGGAGTGGTCCTATTGTAACCCGGAACCACACGGGTAATGAACTTCAAAAAGAAAATATGTAGATTCATAATACACTATATTTCCTTGACCTACTTTTGACGTGACAACGTCTTATAAATTGGTTAGCCGGGTGACACTTCAAGAAACTGCGTTACGCTCCGCTCACGTTATGCGCTCACAATGAGAGCGAGTGAGAGGCACGCGTGCCTTTCACTTTTTATGTCTGTCTCTCTCGCTCTTAGGCGGGCTAACCATGCCCGAGTGGAAGTCAAGTTTGGAGTGAAGTGGAGTGAAGTCGTTGTCACGTAAAACTTTCGCCCGTATACCGACTTTACAGGCAACCAATTTTTTTTTTAGTACAAACACACACTATCACATCTTTATCCCTAACGGGGCAGACAGAGCCCAAGAGTCCAAGACCAAAAGACCCAAAGGCCACTTTTTGATTGACGGTAGGCAAGAAGTTGGAAAAAGGAATAAAAGCTGCATGCCTATAGATTTTTATTTTCACCCATTCTCTTGAACGGCTTCTAAGTTCTGCGCGGGAATAGAAGCAGCTAGTACCTTCTAACTTTTCTCCCGAATGACACCGAGAAGAGTCTCTTAAATAATGTGTAGAGTCCCTTAAAGTGTCTCTTAAATATAGAAGAAAGAAAATACAATAAAAATATACATCGTGTTAATTAAAGAACGCAAAACCTCTCAGATGGTACCTCAGCCCATGAAACTGAACAACTTTTGTTTAACAACTTTTACGAAATCAAAAAAAAAATCGGATTTTCATACAAACTGACTCGATCAGCTGATCAGTTTATATGAAAATTCAATTTTTTTTTTTTAGTTTCGTGAAAGTTGTTGAACAAAAGTTGTTCAATTACATGGGCCGAGGTACCATCTGAGAGGTTTTGCGTTACAATTATTTTCAAAAACTTAAGTAGACATTCAATTTAATTAAAACTCTACGAAGCCTTTATCTACACGAAATATTATTAACATTTGAGAATCAATCATCGAGCCAGTGGAAAACGACCTTTTCAGTCAAATAGAATTATCTTAGATGATTTAGATACAGGGGTGGGGGGATACAGACGGGGGTGAAGAGGGGGTGAATTATGAATTTGTGAATTATTCACGCGGCGTCAAAATACTAATGTTAAGAAATGGAGTGAGTTAGGGCGGGGACACATTGAGAGGGAAATATTTTGCGTTTTCGCTTCGTGCTGATTTCTTCGCACGAGAAGCCGTCGATGCTCTCAGTTATAAGAGCACAGCTAGATAGGTCGTTGTACTGTGTGTTTCCTTTATGAAGCATCATCTATACTTACTTTATTAGGGTTCCGTACAAAAAATGAACAAACGGAAAAAATAAATAAATATGTGAATTATTTTATCTTTCTCTTTCAAATAAAAGGTTTTCTTGCATGAATCGAAAAAAAACCAAACGGAACCCTTATAATCCTATAAGGGTTCTTTCTGTCTGTTTGTCCGTCCGTCTTTCAGGTGAAATTTGGTAGGATGGTGTAATCTTATGACCCAAACACAGATAAGCAAAGGAAATGAATATTTTTTTAAATAAGGAGGGAAAATGAATCATTTGAATAAATTATTATTTTAATAATAAAATAATAATTCCGTTTCGGGGGACAAATTAGGAAATTAAAAAAATAATTGCAAAATTGCCTTACTGTGTCATACCTACATCAAATGAAAGCGCTCGTTATGAGGATCTCAAATATATTTTTGTTATTATTGTAAAATAAAAAGTTTTGATTTTATTCATGAAAGAAGACGAAAATTGACCACCCCTGATCTCCGAAACTACTGAGCCTAAAATTTTAAAAAAAATACAAAATATAGTTAATTGCTTGTAGATTAAAAGAAAACCTATGAGAATTACGGAACCCTCTTCACGCGAGTTTAACTCACACTTGACCAGTTTATTTATAGCGGTCACAATAATACATAATCGGTAAAAATTTCAAGTATCTAGCTATTACGGTTCAAGAGATGGAGCTCTGTTTTGAAATACTTTTACTGTCTTCTGTGGCTCTGTGACAGACAGACGGACAGACAGCGGAGTGTCAGTAATAGGGTCCCGTTGGCACCCGTTGGGTACGGAACCCTAAAAAGAATACATAAGTACATTATTACTCTATTTTTTTTACAGTTTTTACAACATTATATTATTCTCAAAAAAAACTAATTACTTAAATATCTTAAAAACTAAAATAAAGATAAAAAACTACCCACTAAACTAAGCTACTTAACTAATATTTACAAATAAAAAAGGCCGGGTAATTCTTTACCTTGCGGCAACGTGCCCAGAAGGCTGGCAGCATTGCCACGTTGCAATGCTTATTTTCTGACCTATATAGGCCAGCCTTCTGGTCACGGGAAACTTCGATTAGTTTCCTTGAGATAGCGTCGTATAGTCTGTGAGCTGATGGTCCCCACGGCCCCAAAGTTTCAACCCCAAACGGCTCATACGAGCTGCTGCAGCTGCTGAGCCCGCTTTGGACCCTGTGGCTGAAAGGTGAGACGGCGTTAGCCGTAGGTAGGTACATTATATTTAGCCATGTGGTTCCCGTCAGAGTAGAATAGGACCACTCCAAGTCTTCCCGTGGATGTCGTAGAAGGCGACTTAGGAAACACAAGCTAAACAAAGCTTGTAAACATCAATGCGACCTCTCCAACCCGTCTGGTCAGCGTGGAGAATGTAGGCCAAATCCTCTGGCTGCTCTGGCCAAGTATAAAGTATAGCTCTGGTAGTACAGAGAGGGTCGTGCTCCTGCAGTGGACACTAAAAAAGACGTGTTGATGATTACATTCATTATTACATCATTATTATTACATTACATATAAAACGTCTACCGTCAACATCATCATCAGCATCCCACGGTTCTTGACGGCCAACGTGAGTCATCGAGGCGAAATGCATATTGCGCGTACCTTAGGAGATTCCGTTCTGTTTACTTTTACTGTATTCTGTGACAGTGTGTCACAGCCCTAATCCGACGGAAATTAGTACCATTTAGTACTAATCATCTCACAATATTAAAATCACCATTGTTATTTATTACACCGCCAATTTTCGCCCCCAAATAATTAATTAGTCTTGTCATAAATACTAATTGTTTGAAAGAAGACGTTATAGACGCTTTTTCATACGAATTTGAGTTTGAGTCTATGATTTTTTTATGCTTTTAGTTGTGGTAGAGCCACGCCACAGAATACAGTAAGAGTAAACAGAACGGAATCTCCTAAGGTACGCGCAATATGCGTCCCCGTTCCCCGCACCCGCACCTCTCCCCCGGTTCTTGACGGCCAACGTGAGTCATCGAGGCGAAAACGGGGGAGAGGTGCGGGGACGGGGAACGGGGACTCATATTGCGCGTACCTTAGGAGATTCCGGCCTGTGGCCACGCTACCGGCAAAACTCTGTTTTGCTAGTAGCATGAATGGGCCGGCTCGACCGGGGAAGTACCACACTCTCACAGAAAATCGACGTCTGAGCGAAGTATAGAAGCGGTGAAGCTAACTAAGCTTCACCGCTTTTATGCTTCGTTCGGTGAGAGCCGGAGCCCCCCCCAACCCTCTCCCCCCTCCCCCTGAAAGTACGGTAACGCTTTTGTTACACCCCTGGTGTTGCAGTTGTCCATGGGCAGCGGAGATCACTTACCATCAGGTGACCCGCTTGTTCGTTTGCTGTCCTATCTATACTAATATTATAAAGCGGAAGAGTTTGTTTGTTTGTTTAAACGCGCTAATCTCAGGAACTAATGGTCCGATTTGAAAAATTCTTTTTTTGTTGGGTAGTCCATTTATAGAGGAAGGCTTTAGGCTATATAGCATTACGTTCCGACAACCACGCGAACGAAGTCGCGGGCACAGCTAGTGACATGATAAAAAAAATGTTTATTACTTTATAATATGTGTTTACTGAGTGTTGAGCAACACTGAGTCGTCGTCATCGGGACGTGTTCGTTGCGAGTCACGCTCGTCCTGAGGAAGGCTTTCGGATGAGGTCGAAAGCTGCTAGTAATTAAGAGCCCGTATGACTCTAATAGTACTTAGAGCGATCTTAAATATTATCAATAGTAACGAAATACTCACTTTGAAATAAAAACACAGCAGTTTAGGACTAACGAATGAATGAATGAATGAAATGAATGAATGAATCAAAAACTCTTTATTGCACCTAAAAAATAAATTAAAAATAAAAAATTAACAAAACACAAATATATATACATAGGTACAATGGGCGGTCTTATCGCTGACAGCGATCTCTTCCAGACAACCAGTGGATGGAGAGAAATGTAAGCACGTGAAAAAGAAACGGTGGCGCAAAGAAAACGATAAAATGAGATTAATAGTTACATAAATAAGGCACTAACTATATGTATACCTACATTATATGTTTCGAAAACACGAATGCTTAAATTTTAATAGATTATTCACATCAGGCCCAGCCTTTAAAAAAACGTATAGAAATAAGTCGATTCGTTTAGGAGCTACGATGCCACAGATAGACACACAGTCATACAGATACACAGACTTAAAAACACAGAAATGTCAAACTTTTTCGTTGTAGATTAAAAAAATCTTCCTGGGGGGGAAGCCCTGGAAGCCCCGGGTAGCATAAAAAGGGGGGCTGCAAAAAAAGACAATAAAATTGAAGACTACTATTAGCACCCCCCCCCCCCCCTGTTGCCAGAAATAGTGGCGCGAAACAAACCCAGTAGCGTAACCCGGCGGCTAGCAACCCATCACGCTAAACGTGGCCTTGTCTTGCGGCCCTGGGCTCTGTCTGCCCCATTAGGGATAACGACGTGATAGTTTGTATGCATTAAAACAAGTTTGTTTGCTAGGCAAATTAAAAAACCCCCGTCAAGAACGCCATTTAGTGATGTGAACCGGAACTATTGATACGACTTGATACGGACATCAAGTCGCGCTACATGCGCGCTACGGATAGCGCCATCTATATATTTGCTAGAGAAAACCCTGATTTTCAAGAGTTTATCCTCAATAACTTTCAAACGGCTGGACCGATTTTTATCAAACATAGCTTAAAACCTCCGTACGGGAACTTGCTATCACGAAAAAGAAACCGCATCGAAATCAGTCCATCCGTTCGAGCGCTACGATGCCACAGACAGACAGACCAACATTTCGGGGGTTAAAAAGGTTTTCATCGATTTTACCAGTTATTCCCAATTTAGTGTCGAGTCAGTCAGTCGCCCCCAAAAAGGCGAAACTAATAATAGTAATGTTTAGTTTGATCATTAATCTCCACCCCATTGGGGTTGCAGCGACGCCGCGACATATTGGACTAAGAGCTTTTCTTGGTCACTTTGCGTGTTGTCGAGTTGCTTAGATCTGGAAAAAAAGCAAGTTTATTTGCTAGGTGAATTAAAAAACCCCGACTGTCAAGAAAGCCATCTAGTGATGAGTAGCGGAACTACCGATACGACTTGATATCCGTAGCGCCATCTATTATTTGCTAGAGAAAACCCTGACTTTCAAGCGTTAACACCCAATAACTTTTGAGCGGCTAAACCGATTTTCATGAAATATAGCTTAAAACATAGACAAGGCTTTCGATTAAAAACACCACATCGAAATCGGTCTATTTGTTTAGGAGTTACAATGACACAAACACGTCAAACTTATAACATCCCTTTTTTCGTCGTATAAGAACAATGTAAAAATTACACTATTTTATACACTTTCACTTACTACTTAGGTACTCTTTATTGCAGCGTGTGCGGAACAGCCAAAACAGCATTCTGTGGATGTTATCCTTGCGTCCCGACTGCTCCATGCTGAAAAATTTCATGGCCACCCGGCCTTAGGGAAAATATTTTTATTCTTTGTAGCATTATTGTAATGTAGGTACTCGTAACTATAGAGAAATCCGAAATAAAGATTTTTATTATTTTTATTATCACACTTTTTTATATTTTACACTTTTTTTTATTATTATTATTATTTTTTTTATTTCCCTGTGGGAAACAGGGGTGATAGTATGTATGTATGTATTTTATGCACTATCACGTCGTTTTCCCTAATGGGGAAGACAAAGCATTTTAGGTCTTGTGGCTCTAAGTCGACCCATAAGGCCTATAATGGGACACTTACAACACTACTTTATGGCACTGATTTGAAGAGGCAGTTGTAAATAGCAGTTTTGGTAAGTTAAAAATTATTAATGGCATGTTTAATAACTAGTTCAGCAGTTAAAACTAAGCAGTAAAGTAAACAAAAATGAGTAATAAAAAATAATGAACTGGATCAGTGAATATATAATTGAGCAGGAAAATAGTTAAATGGGCGGTAAAAAAAATGTTTAACGAGCGTTTCAATTTTTTTTGATAAAATAACCGACTAATTGATTTTTTATTACTGTTCATGTTTTACTGTCGCAATAATTAATCAACCGCCGCCATTAAATTAAATAACTGCTCAATATGGTTTCCAACTGACCACAATAACATCTCGAATATTAAAATAACAGCTTAGAAAGCTAGTTCCCCTACTTTATTACGTTTTATTTCACTAGTTGTACGAACTGTTTTATTTTTGAGTCAGGAGACTACCCAAATGGAGAGAAAGGGGTCGTAACGAATCAAAAAGTGTAACCGTAAGATCCCGATACCACAGGCCGGAATCTCCTAAGATACGCGCAATATGCGTCCTCGTTCCCCGTCCCCGCACCTTTTCCCCGTTTTCGCCTCGATGACTCACGTTGGCCGTCAAGAACCGGGGGAGAGGTGCGGGTGCGGGGAACGGGGACGCATATTGCGTGTACCTTAGGAGATTCCGTTCTGTTTACTCTTACTGTATTCTGTGCCGATACCAAAATTAAAATGGTTAATTGAAACAAGTTTATTTGCCAGATTATAAGACACGGACATATACTTACTTAATAAAAAAAAATGATATAAGTATGTTTGTTTTTTTTTACACCTTAATAGTATTATTTATAACTAAGTCCTGTATTTATTACGATAAATGGATGAAACTTGATGAATGAAACAGCTCATGTATATGTTTTATAATTTATTGAGTACATAATAATCTAACTATCTAAATCTTATACATAATAAAATTATAATGATAGTAGATGGCATCACTAGCCTTTGCCCACTAGGAACTAAAAAGCCTGACAGTATATTAAATAATACTTTCAGTTTATATATATATTTATGGTTAATACGGCGCTTTTGCTTGCTGCTTTTTGATTAAATTCAAAGAGATATATGTACTCCGCTGTGAATAAATATACACTTACACTTGATCGACAGGAACACACACGGAACACCAATTTTAACAAAAACACACCAAAACTACTTTTCTAACTCGTCTCGCTTGTGCTTTCGGTTTTTTCGTTTTCGCGCCTTTTTTTCCATCACAACTGACAAGTTGTCAAATTGTCACCGCGTTTTGATTTTACATTTTTTTGTTTTTATTGGATTTTAGAATTATCGAATTTATATGTACTACAACTCAAATTATCAACTAAATTTGAAAAAAAAGGAAGTTTCATATAAAATGTAGTCATTTTAAATAAATAATGTAATAAATCTTTTACTGTATTTAATCAAAAACATAACATAATTTTACACCTATATTGGCGAACAAAACGAAAATTTTTCGTTCATTCACTGTAATTCTGCGATTGCCAAAGCAATAGCCAGAGCTCAGTAATTTTAGGCGGTACCTCAAAGCTATTACAAGATCCTCAAGATGGTAATCGTACTTGTTATGGCAATGTCGATCGCTTTGAGTTAGGCGGTAGAGCCGCGGGTCTAACAAAATATACTGAAACTATTTGAACAGTGTATTCAGTTCATGCTACTGAACAACTTTCCCCTTGGAACATATATCGAAATCTAAGATCGAAATATGAAAAATAATTTCGGACCTCCCATACAAGTTGACCGATCAGCAGATCTGAGATTCAATCTAAAGCTGAAAATTATTTTTCATATTTCGATATATATTCCCTGGGGAAAGTTGTTCAATATCATGGACTGAATACACCCTTAAAATAGTTTCAGTATATTTTTTTAGACGTTATATACAAAGATACAAAGACATACAGATATAAAAATACACAGATAAACATACCCATAGACACGTCAAACTTCATCATCAAAATTTAAGAGCGACTCGCTCTTGTCCGTAAAGTTTCTTCCATTCTGTTCTATCTTCCGCCAACCTCTTGACATCTTGATACGATACGACACTGCTATCATCTTTTCCTTGACTTGCTTCATACATATAGCTGTGCCTTGGCTTTCCTCTTCCCCTTTTTCCTTTTTATAATTCGCATAAAATTATCATGCCGTATCAAGTGCCCCAATATATTGCCTCGCCTATTTCCGATTACCTCGAGTATGTGTCTCTTTTCACCTACTCTATTTAAGACCTCAACGTTTAACAAAAATTTTTACTGTCGAGGGTTAAAATGTGCCAAATCATAAGATCCTGATAACAGAATTAAAATGATTAATCGAAAAAAGGTATCAAAGGCGTAATTATTGTTTGTATGTACTTAATCAAAAAAAGGTCAATCAAAAGACATTGTGCGACTCAATGGATAAAAGTGGTTTTGTATGAACTGCGGACAAAGACCGGGTTTAACCATGGTTTATCTTGAGTCACAGAAAGCATACTCGTATTTTATATAAAATATCTCGAGCTCCTCAATGGGATCTTCATTAATTATGTGAGTCTGGAAAGGGAGGTTCGGAAAAAAATCACAAAATCTTGTATTATTTCTAGATGCCGCTACTATCTCGCTCGCTAGGCATACAAAGTATGCTGGGTGGGTACTTAGGCTGACTAGCGACAACATTTAAACTAAAAATCGAATTACGCTTCAAAGTGTCAACGTTGTCAGTCCTGTTGTGTTTGTTTCGTTCGTCCAACTCCCATGCTCAGTCTACCATTGGATCGACTGGATCCGTGCTGGATTCCGACAGACTCGGTGAACGCTATATAGACCGACAGTTCATTTACTTTTCGCATTAGTTCAACAGAATCCCTACTGAACTCTATCCCGACTTGGGGATATAAAAAAAACCGGTCAAGTGCGAGTCGGACTCGTACATGTAGGGCTTCGTACCTCCGTTACAATGTTTAAAAACGCTAAAAAAACACCTTTTTTTCAGCGTTTTTTGTTGTTATAGCGACCACAGTATCACAAAATGGGTAAAAATTTCAAGCTGAGATTTCAAGTGTCTATTATTGTTTGAGCCGACCACAGTAGCCGTCGGACAAACGGACAGACAGCGAAGTCTCAGTGATAGGGTCCTGTTGGCACCCTTCGGGTACGGAACCCACAAATGAAACTGGCAATTCAACTCTTGCATAAAATTTTCGTGTACCGTGAAATCGTTATAATTTCTCGTTATTATTAAACATGATTGAGCAAGTTTGTGATAATTTCGCGGTTTGGGTGGTCACTTTCGGGGTTAATTAAAATTTAAACTACATATTGTATACGGGGTGTTTAAAAAAGGCGATACCTAATATTTTAAGTAACAGAGAATGGTTTATTGGGAATAAACAAAAGAAAAAAACCCAATATTAATTTAATTTTAATTTAAGTTTTAATAACTCAGTCCGTGATGTTGAATCGCCATCATCATTAGGTATTTTTTAGTCTCCACTGCAGAAGCACGACCCTCTGTACTACCAGAGCCATATATTAGCCAGAGCAGTCAAAGGATTTGGCCTACACTCTCCACGCTGGCTAGACGGGTTGGAGAGGTCGCCTTGACTTTTATAAGCTTTGTTTAGCTTGTGTTTCCTAAGTCGCCTTCTACGACATCCATGGGAAGACTTGGAGCGGTCCTTTTTACTCTACCGGGAACCACACGGCTATTCCTAACTTCCTAACTAATATTATAAATGCGAAAGCGAGTTTGTATATTTGTTTGTTACCTCTTTACGCTTTATCTACTGAACCAATCTTCTTGAAAATTCGCATACACATAGTTAGGAGAACTGAGAAGGACACAGGGGTTTTTCGTGATACCTTTCATCCCGGAAAAAAGTAATGTTCCCGTGGGAATAGGGATACGCGAGCGAAGCCGCGGGCAAAAGCTAGTATTGAATGTTATTGGGTATTCTTCAATTCAGGTCTGGGAGAAAAGAAAAAACATAGCATGTACCTACCAGCTGCTTTTGTTCCCGCGCGTATATTTCTTTCAAAATCATGTTTATTTATTTAAAAAAATAACTACATAAAGATTTTCCTAACTGCCAGCGTTGCTTCCTGCATATTGTTGTTTGAATGAAATACAAATACTGGCGCGTGACTTCACCCGAGTCTGCGATCAATTGAGAGTACAGATAAAATATACATTGGCTGAACGCAACTAGTTTCCGTTGCCAAGCTGAATAATAATTCCGGAGATTCCGTTCTGCTTACTCTTACTGTATTCTGTGCCGCTGCGCCTCGCTATGCATCGCTACGCAGCGCGGCAAAGCGGGCTGTCGCTGAAATCAGTATCTTTTTGCCTAGTAAACAAGTTCTATATTTCTTCCAAAGTGCGCGCTACATCGCGTCGCGTCGCGTCTCGGTGGGAACTGACCCTAAAGTTTATTTTTTTATTTTTATTTAAAAAACTTTATTGTACATCAGCGATAATTACACATAATAAAATAACAAAGGTAATTGTACAAATGGTGGACTCATCCCAGAATGGATCTTTTCTAGTCGACCAGTAGGGCAGGGGATAGTTATATATTTAATAGGAATAGTTTATTCATATTAAAATTATTATATATGTTTAAATAAAAGTACCGATAAGAAATATAAAAAGAAAATGGCTTTTCATAGAAACTTGGATCAGCTGATCGGTCAACTTGTATGGGAGGAAATATTTTTCATATTTCGCTTTATGTTTCTTGGGGAAAGTTGTTCAGTATCATGGACTGAATCCACCCCTAAAATAGTTTCAGGTGACGTGGGTTCAAAATTTGCAATACTGTGCGTGTTTTTAAAAAATCACTGTTATTGAAGTACTAAAGTTAATTCCTCAAAAAATTTACACAAAAATCTTAAGGATTTTTTACAGACACCCACAATAGCCAAAACACGATTGAGTGTTTTTGGCTCGATAGAAAAAAATCACAAACACACCTTAGTAGTTTAATAACAGTGATTTTTCAAAAACACGCACAGTTTTGCAAATTTTGAACCCACGTCGCCTCCAGTATATTGTGTAAGACCCTGTATATTTTATTATGGATTTGATAAATACGCGACTATTTTAAAAAGTCTTTAACGTCTAAAAATAAATTGTTAGAAGGATCAAGTTCTAAAAATAAAGAATCAATTCTGAAATTGCGAGATCACTCTGGTTAAGGCCGTACCTAAATTTTCCGGGCCCATTTAAAATAAATATTTCAAAGAAAACGAAGGCATCATTTAAAATTTTGCGACAACCAAGTTCTAGATAACCCTTCAAAGTATTTTATGAACTACTGTTTACAGTTTAAATTGAGAACGTTAAGCTTTACTATGCACATTTGCGAAAAACGGCCACTTTTGGCAAATGTGCGTAGTAAAGCTTAACGTTCTCATTATAAACTGTAAACAGTAGTTCATAAAATACTTTGAAGGGTTATCTAGGACTTGGTAGTTGCAAAATTTTAAATAATGTCTCCGTTTTCTTTGAAATGATTTATTTTAGATGGGGGCAGCACTGGACCCCGGAAAATTCAGGTACGGCCTTAATTGGAACAAACAACCCTATTTTAGAGAGAGAGGTAAAGGGTGAAAAATATATTGTTAATTTAAAAAGTAGGTACTTATTCGTGTTTTATTTATAGAACGAATCGAATTGACAAAATAAAAAATAAATAACATTGACATGGAAAATAAACGGGCAAGTGCGAGTCGGACTCGCACATGAAGGATTCCGTACCTCCGTTTGTGAAAACATTGTGTTTTCAAACGCTGAAACAACACGTTTCTTGTATGACAACCCCCCTTTAATTTTAAACATTATCTTATTTTTAGTATTTGTTGTTATAGTGGCCATAGTAATACATAATCGGTGAAAATTTCAAGCATCTAGTTAATGCCATTATAAAGATCTAGTTAAAAACGCAGAAAAAACACGTTTTTTGTATGATGAACCCCTTTTTTTAACTTTTTTTTATTTTTAGTATTTGTTGTTATAGCGGCTATAGTAAAACATAATCGGTGAAAATTTCAAGGGTCTTGCTATTACAGTTCAAGAGATAGAGCCCTGTGACAGACGGCAGACGGACAGACAGACAGCGGAGTCTCAGTAATAGGGTTCCGTTTGTACCCCTTGGGTACGGAACCCTAAAAATGACATTTAAATTATTTAATAAAAATAACCACAGAAATTGGAGGTAGGTATATATATTCCGCGATGAAGTATCAAAAGTATATATTCTGTTTTGAAACGTAGTGTGGTATTTTTTTAACACGGTACGTCAGGTTTGTGGACACTACTAAAAATAAAACTCACCTAACCAGAAGTCAATATGTCATATGCATATATATATATATGCACATCACTAAATGTAGTTTTGGAGTTTTAGGGTTGGATCTCATCTATCAGCACGGAACAGAACTTTCCTATGCTGCTATCTTTTTCTGTCGCTCAGAACAGTAATTTGATAGAGCGAGCGACGGAACGCTTCAGCAGGGCCGGTGCTGAAGCGTAAGCGACCCTGGAATAAAAAAAGCGGCCAAGTGCGAGTCGGACTCGCCCATGAAAGGTTCCGTAGCAGCAAGTAACATATTATAAAAGTTCTAAAGGAAAATTGCGGTTAACGATATATGAGGCATTAAAAAATAACTATCTATGATACCGAGACCGCTATAGTTTTAATAAAAGTACATACTTTGAGGTATATACCACAAATTTTTCAGAATTATTTTAGTAATATTTCAAAAGTTACGGTGGGGGGCACCTCAAATTTTAACTTTGTATTAGATTATCTCAAGACTGGGAGGTTTGATCTACATAGTTTCAAAGCTGTTTTTGTTGCATTTTAAAAGACCTTTTCAACCATACCTCACACGTTGGGGTTAGTCCAGTTTAATTTGAAGAAACATCAAACAAACATCTCACGTTAGTTTTAATAAAATAAAAGAATTGTGTATGTTGTGAAAATGAAAAAAAAAAATTTGAGAATCAACATTTAAAAAAAAAAAATTTTTTTCATATTTTTAAAAACCAACTTTTGGAACTTCAATATCTATCTCTCCACCAATTTTCGTGATAATCGGTGCAGTAGCGGCGGAGTACGAGCCCGAACGGACAGACAGACGGACGGACGGACATGACGAAACTATAAGGGTTCCTTGTGGACTACGGAACCCTAAAAACGAAAATTCCAGATAGGCTAAAGGACTCGTATCCAGGCCCGTCAAATAATTCTTAAATAACATTGTGTCTCAGTTCAATATGTACTTTAAATTAGGTTTAAATTAAAGTACCTTTAATTTAAAGTAAATTATTATAAAATCAAGTAGTTATAATTATAAAGTTTATATGTATGTACCTACTTCTGGTAGTGATTTATTTATTAAACTCTTAATTTTTACGTTACCTATCGATAAAACTGTCCATAAAAGCATGTTTCGTGGCTGTATTGGTCGCAGTTCTAACATAACCTAACTATAGGTTTGCCCTAACCTAGTAAAATGGATAGAACTGATCTGTATAAAGTTTATATTTCCTTATGCTTATGTTTTCAAATATCTAACGTTCTCAAAAACATACTTAAATGCATCCCTTTTGCGCAAACTGCCAAAGCAATAAAATAGAATGGGACACCTACAACTACTTTGCCACTTCGTAGGCATTCTGAATTGTGTATAATTTCTCAACAACTTTTCTAGCCGCATGAATGAATACAAATCGTTCATTCTATTCCGCCTATAAGGGTTCGCTGTTTAACAAAACCGAGCTGTTACGCCATACAGCTAGAGGTTTTATCAATTAGCGGATTATACCATCCAACTGCAACACATACATTATACAGCGTTAACTATGTACTTTAACCACAGTTGGGCTCTCACAATCAAACAACTGTCATCTAAAAAACAAATTAATAACACCACTTACAACCCCACTTTTGACTTTGATTGTGACCAAGCATCAACTATTTTCATGGCTCAATCTAATTCTTTGCAGTCATTTTACCTCTGAATTATTCATTTAAAAACCAACTTTAAGACCGTTGCAATACAGTTGATATTACTATGCACTAACTTCTTTATTTTGATTTTAATTAAAACTTTAAAATAAATGCAACAGAGTCCATTTTCGATTGAATTTAACTGTCATTCAGAGGTAATATAGCTATTTTATGGATAAATCTAATTCGTTAGTTATGACGAGGCAATACTGACCCCACAGATTTCGAGCGTGGTTTGTTTTAGTTTTGCCTGATTTTGGGTTACGCACTGTATCTAAGAAACGCTGCTTTAAAAGAAAGTTTTAATTTATAAAAAATATATTATTTAGCTTTAATTTAATTTAAACTGTATTATACTCGTGTGCCAATTTTGTCAATATCGGCTGAAAAATGTGACCTGTAGGCGAGAATAGACAGACGGACAAGCATTTTTTGCCAATCTTGAAACTGACACGCTTCGCTCGCTCGCTCAATTAATATTTTTAAGACAAGACACATCATGTAATAGGAATTATTTCTTATTTACCAGGCATTCTTACTTTGTGATCGAATCAGAAATGAGGAAATTCAATTTATAACTAGTTTTTTACAGTCAAAATATGAATAATAAAAAAAAGAAAAGAAAAGCTACACTACTAAAGTATGGGAAAGTGATTATTTTTAGGGTAGGTAGGACCCTTAATAAACGCTTGTAAAACGCGTCGTTTTTTAATACAGTGCGTATCCTGCAGCATATGGTATCCCACAATTAAAGATTTGCAAGTCATCGGATTTGTTCCCTAAGCAATGGGAGATAGGAATATTGTTTCGTCGAAAACCAAAGCGTCAAACTACTGTTTACAGTTTAAAGTGAGAACTTTAAGCTTTACTACGCACATTTGCGAAAAACGGCCACTTTTGGCAAATGTGCGTAGCAAAGCTTAACGTTCTCATTATAAGCTGTAAACAGTAGTTCATAAAATACTTTGAAGGGTTATCTAGAACTTGGTAGTAGCAAAATTTTAAATGATGTCTCCGTTTTCTTTGAAATGATTTATTTAAAATGGGGGCAGCACTGGACTCCGGAAAATTTAGGTACGGCCTTAAATGAAGAAGAAACGCTGTCACCGGTGAGAGTACCCACAGTATCTCTATAACAACTGTTTAAAACTTCTGCCCGATGTCCCAATTGAGCCGATTCGATACCCAGTTTGATCCGAGGGGACCCGACATAGTTTTTAATTGAATTAATAACTTCGATGAAACGATGAGGGCTATTCAACATCCATTTTTTATTGTTACAACAAGTAGGCATGTAGTAGAATATGTTCGAAGCAGCTGGCATTTCAAAATTTATTAACAAAAAATAACCCTCTTTTATTACGGTTTTGCATACACGTACATGAACCCTGAAAACACAACACTATTTTTTTGGGCAGTCGCGTAAAAATATCTTTTGGTCACATAATTAATAACGTTTACCGCAAAAAATATGTTCGAAGCAGCTGGCATTTCAAAATTGATTTAATTGAAACTTACAAAAAATAACCCTCTTTTCTTAAGGTTTTATATACACAACACATACATGAACCCTGAAAACACAACACTATTTTTCTTGGGCAGTCGCGTAAAAATATCTTTTGGTCACAGAATTAATAACGTTTAAACTACATTAAGGAACGAAATTAGATCTGAAACTGAATATACGGCATAAAAATAGACAACTTTATGAGTATCTGTCAAATTCGACATCTTACGAATATAAAGGATCATAAATACATTTTTATGTATGAAATATTATCGCAAAACGGTACAAATACGGAATTCTTGGAATTTTCTGGAAAATGAGACGGTTTTTGACGGTTCTTTTATATATTTTATTCGGCAATCCCTTTTAAGTATTTATCCTTACTGGATGCTTTTGAAAAGGTTGCGTTTTGAACAATAACTTTTTTGTAAGAATAATTGTTTATTTTTTATCTGCTGTAGGACTCGTTGATAAATTAGAAAAACATAACATTTACGGTTCAATATTCGAAAACATTTTTAATAGGTACTAAAGTCCGTGCAAAAATATTTAATACTCACGCACATTAATAAACGGGCAAGTGCGAGTTGGACTCGTACATGAAGGGTTCCGTACCTCCGTGCAATGTTTTAAAGTGCTGAAGAAACACGTTTCTTGTATGATAATTTAATTTTTATATTTATCTTATTTTTAGTATTTTTTGTTATAGTGGCCACAATAATACATAATCGGTCAAAATTTCAAGTGTCTAGCTATTACGGTTCAAGAGGTAGAGCCCTGTGACAGACGGACAGACGGACGACAGCGGAGTCTCAGTAATAGGGTCCCGTTTGCACCCTTTGGGTACGGAACCCTAAAAACAATAACCCTTAAAAAAATCTTTTTTTATCAAGTTTCCTTTTCCGATACAAATAACCCGGTCGGCTTCACACATTGAAGCCGACCGGGCTATTTGTATCGGAATGTCGATTTTTTGGTTTTTGTTTTAATTTTATTATATTACCAGCTGTGCTCGCGACTTCGTTCGCGTGGTTTTCGAAACGTAAACGTATATAGCCTAAAGCCTTCCTCTATAAATGGACTACCCAACAAAAAAAGAATTTTTCAAATCGGACCATTAGTTCCTGAGATTAGCGCCTTTAAACAAACAAACAAACAAACTCTTCCGCTTTATAATATTAGTATAGATAGTGATCACGTTCATCTACGAGTAGTTATAGCCCGTGGTTCGATTTATACGCATATGTCTCATACACTTTGTATGTAAATAGCTGAGGTTGTTATATATGCTGAGAAGTTTATAATCTTTAATATCTTCTTCTTTAACTTAAGAGCTTGCTCTTGTCGGTGGAGTTAGGTGGAGATGCCTCCATTCCTCTCTTCGCTCTGCCATCTTTTTAATGTCTTGGTTGGACCTTAGGCCTACCTAATCCTTCCTTAATTTGTTGGAAAAACTTTTCTATAAAAAAAACTTCAATATACAATATGTAACACTTCACTGTAACTAGACCTAAAGAAGATGTAAATATACAACACTAGCTTTTGCCCGCGGCTTCGCTCGCGTCCTTTCTCAGCGGATGCCTACGTCATTACATCTACCTGCATGCCAAATTTCAGCCCGTTCCGTCCAGTGGTTTGGGCTGTGCGTTGATAGATCACTATGTCAGTCAGTCAGTCAGTCACCTTTGAGTTATATAAGTATATTTAGATAAAATATGAACATTTAAAAAACTTAAGTAGAAAGGGGGGATATCATCGCTTGACGAATTATTACAAACAACCGTGTTACCCAAGTATTTATTTTACAAACCAGTTATATTCTCAAAATTGTTATAATTTTTTTTGTGTTGTACATTTACAAATTGCAATTTTTCACAAGAAAGAAAGAAAGGAGGGTTATAACATCGCTTAAGAGCCCGTATGACCCTGATAGTACTAAGAGCGATCTGAAATATTATCAATATTAACGAAATACTCGCTTTGAAATAAAAAACACAGCAAAGTTCAGGACTAACTCTATACATAATATGTTTCGAAAACATGATTGCTTAAAATTTTCTCTATAGAAAAAAATTGCGAAGTTGCCTCTAAATCTAAACAATCGTTTAATAAATATACTTAAACGGAAAGTATTCCATAAATACATAAATTAGCCATTGTAACTTTAGATTAAAAATTGTATTAAACATTAGGCTAGGATCATATGTCTTATTTTTTAAATAACTCTTAAATATTCTTTGTAAAACGAAAAAAACCTCATAAACCAGAAATGCGTAAACCAGCCTCATTGACCCGCCGGGACCGTTTCACCCCGCAAGGCTCGCTGTCTCGCTTCGGCTAGAGTAAATTGGTGTGCGTGGAAGCGGTAGCAAAATTTAGATTATCCACATCAGACGCCTTCTTAAAATACGTTTTTTTCCAGACAACCGATGTTACCTTTTTATTTTATAAACTCGTTCTTCCAAAATTTACAACCTTGCTAACATCAAATATCTTCACATAACTCTTCGTTTGCCATAAAACTGGTGTCCGATCACCCATCACGTGTCGAACACGCCTACTGTCGCTTAACCCTCGCAACACTTAAACATATTAAACTGTTCAACATCCTGCTGAAAAGTGTGAAAAGGGGGGCCAAGTTTGATTCATAATATTGTTCTTTGGTGTTTGAAGTATAAAACTTAAAACACTAAAAGGATTCAAAATTTATGATTTGTTGAACGAATCGTGATATAACGACGTTTTTTATGAAAGAAAGTTTCTCATTTATCATTTTTCCATAAGTTTTTTTTAAATTTTATTCTCGCAACATACTAGTAGTATGTTGCCAGAATAAAATTTGTAGTATGATACTACAGTCATGTACTTGTGTAATATACTTAAAATAATCTTATATAATAGACCTTGAGTGCCTAATATGGGTACATTATATTACTAAAGCAAAATCAGACCGAGTCCGAATCAAAAGCGGTGAATTTCTAACTAGAATAGAATAGAAAAGTAACTTTATTTTTCAAAGATACTATACTGCTATAGAAACTATACAATATAAATAAATCATATTCAAAATAATGTGGCTAATTATTGCATGTAACTATAAAATTACTATACTGCTAGTTATTATTATTTTTAATTAAGGTATAAATAGCACATACTATAAGTAAGTGAAGCTAAAACAAACTTACCAACTCTTTCTAATTCCGTATTTATATCTAACATGCCTTGATGTCATATAAATAATAATAACCAATCAAGTGCTATATAAATTTAGTAAATGAAGCGCCCTACTAGTCTGTTTCATTTTGTTAACAAGATTTAAGTTTTACAATTGTATGTATATGAAAACATGAAATAAATTAATATGAATGCAGCCTCATCTTGTCTTCTCTAAAGTTTACCAAACTTGGCTCTCACTGCCGAGCGTCTCGATCTCCATAAGGGTGTCACCCCACTGGTCGTTCTGGACAAACTGTGTGTAAGCACGAAAAGGGGGAATTATAATTCGATTTTAAGGCTATTATGTCCAAGATTGATGTCTAAGGGATACTGAAATACAAGTAAAATATCTTTTTACATGTAAAGAATAGAATTAAATGGAATGAGATAAGAACGTGTGTCATTTTCTGTATATGGATAATAGACATACTTACTTAAATATTTTACACGCTTTTATTTAGTTTTACCTGTCCCGTTGTTTGTGGATTCCCTCTAATATGGTTGAGTTCAGCGATGGTTGGTCCACACGTCAACTCGTGAACGGGTACCGCCAATAGGGACTGGTCAGCTCGGCTCCGTTGTTGTTTAAGACTACTCAGTGTAACTTATTTCTGTAAATTGAATTTGGCACTCGTTCGCAAGTTTTACATATTATGTTGTATTAATTTACAAAGATATTATGCCTAATAAAATATTAGGCATAATAACTTTGTAAATTGACAAAGCCCTTCTGGCGCGTAGGCGACCAATACTGTGTAAATGAGTTTCTTTCGGCGTTTCTTTTCAGCAGTGGTCGTTGCGAAACGCTAGTATCGGTAGCTTTTAAATAAAGAAAACAAAAATTTAGATTTAATTACCCGTTATGTACAGTAAAATTATTGACGTGTAAACGTGCCTGCAAAGGCTTAATTACTGAATAAATATTTGATTTAGATTGATTTTGATTTTGTCCGTAATCAAATTTTGCAAAGTAAATTAGATCCACTTCCCATTATTAGATGGAGCTCAAACTTGACATACTTATGTAAGTTGGATGCCTCATTTATCAAGGTGTCATGGAAATCTTAGAAGATACGAGGGAACAGATGTATGCATACATATATAGCGGTGAAACACATAGCCGGCGCAGAGCTGCGCCGACTGGCAGGGTCGCCATTAGAGATGAGGCGACTTAAACCCCTCAACCTTTCAGTATTTGAGGGGGTGCAGTGCGATATAGCACGTACTCGTAATGAAATAAGGTTGAAAGTGGCGATACCGTCACCAGTATCAGTTCAAACCCGTGTCTGCCATTTCGATTGTTATTTTTCAGTTTTAATTTAATAATTCAATAATTATAACCAAATATTGTAATTTTTTTAGGTATCCCTCTTGCTTATTAAGTTATACTTTTTATAGACGTAAAAAAGTTGATAGTTGTCGCTGAAAATATCAAGTAATTCGCGACAAAGCTTTTTCTGGATATAGCTTTTTTGCTATTTTATTTTGTTAGGTTTTAATTATTTCTTTAATTTTTTTTTATATATTTTGATCTTTGAACTGTTATAACTCCATATTTTTTCATGCTGGTATTCCATGAAAAATAAGACTAACTGCGCGACGAAAACATAGACGTTTTACGGTATTCCTCTGATGCACAGCGCCTAACGAGTGTTGAATTGGTACTCCTCATTTATTCAATACGTTCATCATGTAGGTTCTAACAGACACCCACACTTACAACTATGCTGCTACACTACAATATCCTTTTGCCTTCACCGTAGTCAAGTAAAAAATGTAGCATACCTTCTATTTTCTATACAAATGTATAGAAAATAGAAGGTATGCTAGTAACATGTAAATTTTGATGAATACTTGAAGGCTGTCTATCTCGTAATCAGTGGGTGGTGACGTCAAACTTTTAGAGGGCACATAAATAGCAGAAACTTGGTAATAAATTATTAGTACCAGCTGCTCACAGAGATGGCAGCACACACATTACAAGCAAACCTGCGAAAGGTAGGTTCAAATATTAAGTGCTTAAGTATTAAAATTTAATTTCTGCTCCTACTTTGGTCTCACTTGTCTCTGCATCACCTTTCGGTAGACCATTTACCATTTTTGTAATAAAGTTGAATAAATAATAGTACCTACATTACGATATAAGTGCGTTATGGTGGTTATAACAAACGAAGCGGAATTTAGCCCGTGCCGAAGGCGAGGGCGTAAGGAGCTGAATGTGTTTAACCAATATACGGACGTATATCGTACGACGTTTTTCAACATACATGCGAGGAAAAATAGGTACCTAATAAACTGATATTTTTGATTTTAAATAAACTCAACCATAAAACTGTGATGAACTGTTGCTTTCCCGCCGTTTTACTTATTTAAATCAGCACGGCGCGTGGCCTACTGGACGGGGCGACGCGCGGCATGCGAATTCGAAATTTGAAAAAAATAAACAATTTTAGGCATAATTATGTAAGATACAAAGATAAATATTGAAACAACGATGACGTTCGATGTCTGATTTATTATTTTTCTTTGTCTAACCTTTACCTTATGTTATCTAACTATCTCGCTCACACACAACTGTCAAACTTTCTTACTCTCTCATTCATATTGGATTTACCATTAACTCTGTCCCTTTCTTTCGCAATAGCAAATCGTGAGTTATAGAAATTTAACTTCACTATTTGCGTTTCAAACACACGCATGTTTTATGGGCTACTACACTGGGACTAGCCCCTTTATATATCTGAAACCGGTGAAATTAGATCCATTTTACAAGCAAGTGTGTTGAAAAATAAGTAACTAACGCCACGGACCTATTAAAAAATATTAAAGTGAAAACTTCTTAAGGCGCGTTGGGAATTTTTTGAGAAGGGAAAAACCATTGTTCTCGCGAAACTGCTACCGTTACCGTGACCGACACCTTTGTATAATTTGTTAAGTTTTCACTTCTGTCGGAGTTCCAGTGTTTTTTTTATGAATCTGTTACGTTAGTAATTATTACCTACCTATCGTTGTCGTTAGTGCACTATTCCTGTCCACGGAAAAAAATACTTTCTTCATTTTAAAGGGGAAAACAAGTTGACACAAGGTAGTTTCGCTTCGGTGAGTGCGAACGCGTCGTTCCCCAGACCATAACGGAAGACCACCAGCCCCCCCTGGGACCGAGGACATAATTCATGCATTTTTAAAACACATCTTACTGTGACGGAAAAATAAACCAACGCGAGACTTGGCTGTATATCGCACACATCCGTGCGTAAAACAAAAGTGAATTTAAAAAGTTTTGGGGCAATTCCAATTTCAAAGTTTCGTGTTTGAAATTTGGCATGGTTGGTGCATTTTTGAACTAAGTATACATATTTTGAGATCTTTGTCTGATTTTGCGCGCTTTAAAATCAAAAAGTACCTGCTTACTAATAATTTGGACTTTTTTTTGGCAGTAGGTAAGTTTCTAAATATGTATACAAGTACATAGGTTTACAACGTTTTAAATTAAAATACCTACCTATGCTTTTATAATATAATTGACCGACGAAGCAAAGCGGTCTCAGTTTGTCTGTCCGTTCCCGCCAACAGGTCGCATTTTCCAACCGATTTTGACGAAAATTGGCACACGAGTACCTTGATTTATTAAAATTTTTAGTCAGTCGCGATTTTTGATTGTTGGGAAATAAGGGGGGGAAAAGGCGGGAAGATATTTATCGACGGATTTCTATTAAATTTGAAAGGCACACTAAGGTCAACATTCTACACAAGATGTTGCGAAAAAAATGAGCAATATACGAAGTCGTCCGACTTGCGTGTTCGTCTATCGCATATGTGTCTGTGTCACACGTAAGTTTTAACTATAAAATGTCGTTATTTATGTACTTATTTGTCTAATATCTCTTTAGGAAACGTTCAAAGGTAGGTATAAACATTAGTTGATGTTATTCGTTTGGGCTATTCGTAACATCTTTAGAACGTGTCCTAGGGGATATAATTCATGCATTCTTAAAACGCACTTCGTCTAGACACGTTTTACTATTATTGGCGACAGCGTTTTATATCCGGGGGGAATCCAGTGGGTACGTCCACTTGGATCGTGCGATCCACCGTGCGATACATGAATTTAAATCGATTTCTGTATTCATCGGCATCCATGCTGGTCTATAAAAAAAGAAAAAAATTAGAAGGCCTTTTGATTTATACAGTCGTGCATACTACGTCACGTCTTTTTCTCTAACGGGGCAGACATAAGACTCAAAAGTCACTTTTAGCGTGATAGCTTTAACGATTTGAAAACAGTTGAAAAACCAAAAAAAATTCGACATTTCCATACAAATCACCCGGGCGGCCGTACACTTTTGTATGGAAATGCCTTATATATTTTTTTTCTGGCTGTTATTTTAATTTAATTATACTATAATGATCTAGCATAGACCGTGGTTCGATTTATTACGGGTATGTCCCTTCCACTTTGTATAAATGTGTGAATATATGATTCTTTACTTAATCTTAACATATATGATCCGAGTGGACAAACCCGAAGCGTTCACTTATTTATCGGGTACACTTTTTTGTAATCGATCAAGTCGAGAAAATAACTTTCCGGGTTTTATCTTCTATAGCTACTAGAGTACTAGTATACGAGTAAATAAAAGTCCATGTTTTATACGAATATTCTAAAGTTTATTGTTGGTTTTATTCTCAGAAAGGTCACTCTTAGTACCTTACTTTTAAATACATACACATCATGAATAACTTTCCCAAATAACTGTACTTATATCACAGCTTATGTCGAAATAAAAAAAAATAGGTTTCCGTACAAATCGAAGTAGTCAAGTGATCTTATAGTTACTAGGTATGGGATGTAAAAGTTTTTTGTTTTTTTCGTATATACATTCATTAGGAAAAGTTGATCAAAATTATGGGCTGATAACGGTTGATTCTGAACCTAGTCGATATATTCTAGGAAAATAAAATACCTACATAATATTCTGTCATATGTTTCTTGTTTTCATAATTAAAAAAAAAACAGAAAAATGCATAGGTACCAAAACTGTCTCATTTGAATTTCACCGACCGCTACCGGGCTCGTGGCGGACAGCGGCGGCCGGCGAGTGGGGAGGGCAACGGCCGCGTGTACAATAAAGTAAGTAGGTTAAACTTTTGACGTGACAACGTCTTTTTTAATTGGTTAGCCGGGTGACACTTCAAGAAACTGCGTTACGCTCCGCTCACGTTATGCGCTCACAATGAGAGCGAGTGAGAGGCACGCGTCCCTTCCACTCGGGCATGGTTAGCCCGCCTAAGAGCGAGAGAGACAGACATAAATCGTTGTCACGTAAAACTTTCGCCCGTATACCGACTTTACAGGCAACCAATTTTTTTGTAATGTGGATGTGTGTGTTTTTTTTTAATGTGGGTGAAAAATTGTTTACAAAAAATAAGTATTTTCTTACGGTTTTGTGTTCTAAATGATTCTGATTCCAAGATTTCAATAAAGCTAGGGGTGCAAAATCAACCCTATACTTACCGTATTTAAAAAATACATTGTAAGCATATTCCGTATTTTACGGAAAAAAAATACCACTATGCGCACTCAGTGCCAGTTTTAGCTCTAGCAGCGCCCTGGGCGAGATTCCGCCCCCCCCCCCCCCAAACTGCTATTCACTCTCACTTAGGCTTCAATCTTATAGTATTTATTTCTGCTGACGGGGGGGGGGGGGGGAGGGGTGCAAATACGATATAGGATTCTTCAAATTTGCCGCCCCATTGTAAACAAAGGGAAGGAGGGGGGGGGGGGGTGAATACAAATAAGAGTCTAGGAGTTGCCGCCATTAACCAGTCGCTATTTATATATTTATTATTACCTGTGACCCCCCTTGCCCAAAACGCCCCCTGTCGCCCCTTTGTATCTGGCGCCCTACCCTAACGCCGCTACTGAGTATATTCCGTATTTTACGGAAAAAGACTACCACTATGCGCACTTTTCACGCTCTATCTAGGATTCAAAAGCGAATCCAAATCCGAATTTAGTGTATATGTCTTTCTTTCTTATACAGGGTCTAACAAAATATACTTAAACTATTTTATCTCTGGATTCAGCCCATGATACTGAACAACATTCCCCAAGGAACATATAGCGAAAGACGAAATTTTGTTTTTGGTCCCCCATACAAGTTGACCGATCAGGTGATCTGAGTTTACTTGTATGAAAAGTCAAATATTTCTTTCATATTTTGAATAATATGTTCCTTGGGGAAAGTTGTTCGGTATCATGGACTGTATTCACCCTTTAAACACTTTCAGTATATTTTGTTAGATTATATATACATAATATATGTAAGACAGAAAAATGTACGTATCTACAGAGTTACATTAATACCGGCAGGACAAGGCACTAATTTGTTTTCTTAATACAAGCGGACAGTGTCGTAATCCCGCAGCGGGATTGCACATAATCCCGAGCAATCCCAACATTTCCAATCCCAACACTACTGATTCCTTTGCCATGTAATATTTTTAAATTATTGGTTTTTCTCTAATTGAAGATTTTATATTGCATTTTACTTGGACATCGGCATTTAAATATTATAAATACGGTATAAACAATTTTTTTAATTAATTATATCAAGTAGTAACGTTCTCGGCAAAGTAGAATAGGACCACTCCAAGTCTTCCCGTAGATGTGGCAGAAAGCGAAGGAAACATAAGCTGGACAAAGCTTATAAACATCAATGAGACCTCTCCAACCCGTCTGGCCAGCGTGGAGAGTGTAGGCCAAATTCCCTGACTGCTTTGGTTAATATATGGCTCTGGTAGTACAGAGAGGGTCGTGCTCCTGCAGTGGAGACTAAAAAAGACCTGATGATATTGATGATTAGAAATAGGATGCACATACTGCGCTTGTGACGTCACTGCTATTACTACTTCCATGTTCCATTACGTAAGCAATCTTTTTAAGTTATTTTTATACTGTCTTCTTGGCATCTTTTTGTAATTTTGATTTAAAATTAAACAGACAATAAAATGGGCCAAATTATCCGACTGTTCTGGCCAAGTATGGCTCTGGGGTACAGAGAGGGTCGTGCTCCTGCAGTGGAGACTAAAAAAGACCTGATGATATTGATGATTAGAAATAGGATGCACATACTGCGCTTGTGACGTCACTGCTATTACTACTTCCATGTTCCATTACGTAAGCAATCTTTTTAAGTTATTTTTATATTGTCTTCTTGGCATCTTTTTGTAATTTTGATTTAAAATTAAACAGACAATAAAATGGGCCAAATTCTCCGACTGTTCTGGCCAAGTATGGCTCTGGTGTACAGAGAGGGTCGTGCTCCTGCAGTGGAGACTAAAAAAGACCTGATGATATTGATGATTAGAAATAGGATGCACATACTGCGCTTGTGACGTCACTGCTATTACTACTTCCATGTTCCATTACGTAAGCAATCTTTTTAAGTTATTTTTATACTGTCTTCTTGGCATCTTTTTGTAATTTTGATTTAAAATTAAACAGACAATAAAATGGGCCAAATTCTCCGACTGTTCTGGCCAAGTATGGCTCTGGGGTACAGAGAGGGTCGTGCTCCTGCAGTGGAGACTAAAAAAGACCTGATGATATTGATGATTAGAAATAGGATGCACATACTGCGCTTGTGACGTCACTGCTGTTACTACTTCCATGTTCCATTACGTAAGCAATCTTTTTAAGTTATTTTTATATTGTCTTCTTGGCATCTTTTTGTAATTTTGATTTAAAATTAAACAGACAATAAAATAGGCCAAATTCTCCGACTGTTCTGGCCAAGTATGGCTCTGGTGTACAGAGAGGGTCGTGCTCCTGCAGTGGAGACTAAAAAAGACCTGATGATATTGATGATTAGAAATAGGATGCACATACTGCGCTTGTGACGTCACTGCTATTACTACTTCCATGTTCCATTACGTAAGCAATCTTTTTAAGTTATTTTTATACTGTCTTCTTGGCATCTTTTTGTAATTTTGATTTAAAATTAAACAGACAATAAAATGGGCCAAATTCTCCGACTGTTCTGGCCAAGTATGGCTCTGGGGTACAGAGAGGGTCGTGCTCCTGCAGTGGAGACTAAATGTAGATGATGATGATGACAATAAAATAATAATTGCTCATAAAATCGATAAAAAACTCAAGTAGATTTTATAAAAAATATATCAATGCTTATGTAATTAAAGGAATAAGATATTTGCTTACCTTTACTGACAAGATCGACGAGGGGGTTAAAATGGCTCAAAATCTGCTTACGTAATACTTGAACGATCCACAAATAATAAAGGTACTCAAAAATAATGAAATAAGAAATGGTTAAAAAAATACCACGTGAGTGTACTTGAACTCGTAATCTGGTCTAAATACGATCGTGTTCTGACCACAGAGCAATCACTTATACTACGTCACTGGTATGACTCTCCATTGATTCAGCGTAACATATATACCTACTACTACTACAAACGAAACAATTTATCTGTACACACGTCGATGTGTGAGTTTTATACTTAGGGTCGCACCGCAGAATTATTTTAATACTTACCTACTAACGAGTTCGACATATTTACGATTATATTTTTCCATACCGGACGATTTGCGAACACTATGACGTAAAAAATATTCTGTTTTATATGTATTAAATGTTACAGAAAAGTCGGAAACAGCTACGTTATATCACTTCACAAATATTTTTCAATATGTCCATTGTCCATTTCACCTATAGTTCACTTTACTGATTATTATTGAGTCATTTATAATGTAACGCACTTATTTCACTAATTCACTATTGTAATGTAGTAATTTGCATATTTGGCGCAAAACTATACGGTAATTATATAAATAAATTCAATAAAAACAAACAAATGTTTATCACGCTTACACACAGCATGTCAAGTTGTCATTGTCAACAATGGCATTTAGCACTATAACCCGCGGAAATCTAGTTGGCATCTGCGTGTATGTGATTACCCGTGAGCGAGGAGCCTATGTAACATTACCGGATTGCTTATTAGCAAACCGGTAATGTTACAATCTCGCTCTTGTGTATCTCCCGCCAATGCGAGAGAGCGAGAACGGTATACATATCAAGATGGTTGCTGGGTAATAACGTGAAATTATATTGTTGCTTTGCTTACCTGTTTTCATCATTTGGAAATGTATGAAATATACGTTCTTTAGAGTATTGGGTGGATAAACAATTATTATACGCGCACCTTCTCACCATGATTTTTACTTTTGGTTGACAGTTCTCAAGACAACACACGTCGCGTATTGCGTGCGGCTAGTAATTAAACCCTGGTTTGGAGCCGTCAAAGCTCACAAAGTGCGGGGGAGAGGTGCGGGGACGCCAATTTGCGGGAGACGCTGTGAGATACCATTCTGTTTGACTCTTATGTATTCTGTGACTACGTATACGTAGAGTGGTTAGTACTTCATCTTAAATGCCTAAAGACCGTATAAAAAGTACTTAAATCACGCAAAATATCCACTCGAAAAAGAGCCTAAGAACAAACACAATATCTTATTTCCGTTGGCACACACTAATTTGTTTTCAAAGATAGCGCCGGGTCAGCTGTAATCGCCAGTGGCGATGGGAATCTGTTTTCCCGGGATGGGATAACAGATTCCCATATTGGATACTTACCTACCTACATATACAGAGTGTTTCGAAAGGCTTTGATAGATCTGTTTGTAAAAACATATTAATTAAAAAGTAACATTTTTGTCTATGGTAATATAATGACACTGTCACAGGACTCTGTATTTGTCTATGACAAATAAAAGGAAGCTTTTGTACTCTGTGGTCTGTATCTATTCCACCATTTTTCTTGTCAAGTGAGTCGTCCAATAAATAATTTATCCAAAAAATGTTGTATTAAATGTTTTATAAAATTTTCTTAATCGAACAAGATATGACACCGGATTAGCTAATAACGTACATCTAAAGGTACAAGATATACCTACTTCGTCTAACAAAATAGACTAGAGTTATATAACCTAACCTATTTCTAATCTCAGATTTAATATTTCAATTTTTTTGTTTTATTTATTAGGATAAAAAAAATTGTATTGTAAGACAATATATAAAATTTCTTATACACAAGTCTATAAATAGTTTATGAGTTAAGCGATAAAAGGCGTAATTACTATTGTAACAAAGAAGTTTATTGCGCAAAAGTTATTTTACGAACGCCATCTATCGTCGACTATAAAAGATTTATTTGCAGATAAACATTTTGTTTGTAAATGTAAAAAATGTTATTGCTTATTTATTTTTGGTGGTCAGACGACTGACCAAGGTTGCTGGAAATCGCTTGATGCAGGCCGCTCTATATTGGTAATTTTGGAAATCCTTGTGGTAGAGGCCTACATATGTTTGAGGTCTGTTTATTGTTTACTAGCTGTGCCCGCGACTTCGTTCGCGTGGTTGTCGGAACGTAATGTTATATAGCCTAAAGCCTTCCTCTATAAATGGACTACCCAACAAAAAAAGAATTTTTCAAATCGGAGCATTAGTTCCCGAGATTACCGCGTACAAACAAACAAACAAACAAACAAACAAACTGTTCCGCTTTATAATATTAGTATAGATTTGTTTGGGTCAAATCTTGCAAGTTAAATTGATGTGAGCCACTTCCCGGTTTAATAAACAAAGGGTAATAAAAAAGTTTGATGTCATATTTGAAAATTTGAAAATAAAGCCACTATAATCATGCTGTTAACACAGCTTTGGAGTACAGTCTAGATCTTACATGTATATGATTATATTTATTTCTGTATATGTTTGTATTCTGTTTGTGTTTTGATAAATTAAAATAAAATTTATCGAAATGGCTGAAATATGATTTTCTTAAAGTTTCAAACCCCCATATCTCCTCATATCATATTTTGTAAAATTTCCAAAAACTGAATCGACCAAAAAATTCTATATAATTATTGAACCAGCTTATAAAATTTCACGAGAATCGGTTGATAAATGCGACCTGTAGGCGAGAACTAACCGACAGACAGACACATTGACAAAAGCATTTTTGGCCATTCGAAACTGAGACGCATCGCTCGTTCGGTCAATAAAATGATGCCACCCCATCCAGTTTAGGCCTATTACATTTGCCTTGATAACAATTAGGTGCTCAGGCTTCACAATAAAAGCTTGTAAGAAGAAATTAATTTTTCTCAAACAACTTATTTCAAACTAGCTTTTTCCCGCGGCTTCGCTCGCGTCCTTTCTTAGCCTGCCTGGATGCCTACGTCATAACATCTACCTGCATGCCAAATTTCAGCCCGATCTGTCCAGTGGTTTGGGCTGTACATTGATAGATCACTATGTCAGTCAGTCAGTCACCTTTGAGTTATATATATTTAGATGATTTACTAAAAGGACAATTTCAAATTAAAACATTTGATATTGAATTTTCTTAAAGAAAAACCTGTCTATTGTATCATTAAATCAAGTGACAATGAGTTGAGTGAAATTGACAGACGATCTTAGTCTAGACGAAAGTAAATATTCTAGACGAACATTAAAGGTGAACTTATATTAGGTGAAATACTTAGAATATTTTTATTGCATAATTATTTTTGTATCTAACAGCTCTCGTGAATACGCGCCTTTTTAACCGACTTCAAAAAAGGAGGTTATGAATTCGACTGTATGTTTTTTTTATATTTTTATTTATGTATGTTTGTTACACGATATCTTCGCCAATTGTAAACCTATTTTGATCATTCTTTTTTGACGTGACAACGTCTTATAAATTGGTTAGCCGGGTGACACTTCAAGAAACTGCGTTACGCTCCGCTCACGTTATGCGCTCACAATGAGAGCGAGTGAGAGGCACGCGTGCCTCTCACTCGCTCTCATTATTATTTTACCTCTCAAAGTCGTTGTCACGTAAAACTTTCGCCCGTATACCGACTTTACAGGCAACCAATTTTTTATTTGAAAGCATTTACTACCAAGTTGGTCCCATTTCAATTTGATTGAAGATGGTCATCAATACTTGTTAAATATTAACATTAATAAATATAACATCCATACAAAGAAAATTGTCTAAAATTGGGTGAACAATTTCCAAAGAGTTTACAGTCTACTAAGTGCTAAATCACACGTAACCACAATAGATACATTTCAGACTGACGCTCTATCCTATAGTCCATTATCTATGTATTGAGGTGAACTGTAGGGCAGACGTCAAAGGTAAATGTTTTTTGTACAACGGCTCATATTTTCTTGAATAAAGTTATAGTACCTACAGATATACAGGCTGATATTTTATCCACTAGCGAAATTTGTGGAGCAAGTTCAGTTCATGATACTGAACTACTGTGTATAAAAAAAGTTATTAAAAATCGATAAAAATGTTTCGTCCTCCCATACAAATCAGCACTCAGCCAAACGGATTTTGTGGATAAAAAATCAGCCTATATGTACAATTAGCAGTATAAATACTCGTATGTTACTTGTGGTTAGCGATATGGTTTAATTTAGCTAACGTCATAACTCAGCAACTTTTCGTTTAGATACCTAGACTGCCATTGCAGGCCAATTTCATCCTTATTACTCTGGACAAATGATAGGACGTCTGAATTTACCACTCCGAGGGGCCGCCGCGTTGTAGTAATGTAGGTATATTTTCGATACCTACACGGGAGTGACACAGGCCCAGTAAAACGTAATGCTAAGCATTGTCTACCAGTTCACCTTACACTGTTACACTGTTTTTACTAACGCTAGTAGTGTAGCTAATGCACTAAAATGTTCATCATCATCATCCGAGCGTATTCCCGGTTGCATCCTCAGCGGTAACGCTTCAGAGCCCGGGGTCCGCTACCTAACCTAGGTGATTTGATAAAATTACTGGTTTTTACACAGAGCGACTGCCGTCTGACCTCCGCAACCCAAAGGGTAGACTGAACTAATCCTAGGATAGGTCTTAACAAACGCTAGATGGCACCCACGGCTTTAAATGCCTTCCGAAGAACGAAATTATCTTTCTTTTCGGATAGTCAGGTGATTCAAGCCTGCAATATCCTGTCTGAAAACAACTTTTCACAAAGTATGCTTCCCAGTGGGGTTGGAACCCACGACCTCAGAATCACAAAGCCAACGCTTTGACCACTGGACCACGGAGGCATTAAAATAGTACCCATTCTTAATGCAATCGGAAGATGAAATGTTTTAACAACTAACCCTTGCTCAGTTTAGAAAAAACACATTTTAATTAACATCAGAGAGATTAAAAGCGCCGCGAAAACCTGCCCATTGCACGAGTTATGTGATTTCATTAATTGCCTGCAACGCAGCTAGTGATCTACCGAGCCGGAAAATTTCGAGGATTCGAATCACTTTAAGTGGTAGTCGGATCCATCCGATCCATACTCGAGCCTTCGATTCTATTTTGGCAGCCTTCGACTCAATTTTGGACTCGAATCCTTGATTTTAGTCTTGGACTTTATTCTAGACTCGCAAAGACTTATTTATTCGATTCGATTCGTTTAAAGTAAGTTTACTGGAATTGAATCAGCCAGACTCGAGTAGTAAAATCGAGTCTGCTTAGACTCTTGATCCAGTATACTCGAGTAACTTCATGAGAGAGTCATTCAGAAATCGAGTCCAACTCGAATAAATCAGTACTTACTCGAAAGTCAGCACATCATTAGCCGCAGCTACAATCCCATTGTTTTCGTCCACAAATTGAGCTGTCTTCGCCGCCGGCATTGGGCAATATTAAAACTGACCAGACGGGCGAAAGATCAGACATGTGTGGATTATTTGGCAACATATTTTTAGGGGCCCGTTTTAGCCAGACCCATGAATGGACAAGAATATTGCCGCGTGGTGACGGCAATATAAAAAAACCGGTCAAGTGCAGTCGGAGTCGTACATGAAGGGTTCCATACCTCCGTACATTGTTTTATAACGCTGAAAATACTCGTTTCTTGTATGACGGCTCCCTTTAATTTTTAACTTTATCTTATTTTTAGTATTTGTTGTTTGCGGCCACATCATCATCATCATCAGGTCTTTCTTGTCTCCACTGCAGGAGCACGACCCTCTATGTACTGCCAGAGCCATATAGCCAGAGCAGTCAGAGGATTTGGCCTACACTCTCCACGCTAGCCAGACGGGTTAGCGGCCACAGTAATACAGGTGCAAATGACAAGTGTGTCGCTATTACGGTTCAAGAGATAGAGCCCTGTGACAGACGGACGGACAGACAGCGGAGTCTCAGTAATAGGGTCCCGTTGGCACCCTTTAAATACGGAACCCTAAAAAGGAACGAGAACGTTTAGAGGCTATGAAATGTGGTGCTGGAGACGTATGGAAGGTGTAAGTTGGGCAAAGAAAACGACAAATTACTGTACTTAATTTAGTTAATGAGAAAAGGAACTTGTTAAAAACTATCGATATTAGAAGAGGAAAGATGTTTGGTCATCTTATATGACACGATCAATTTATTCAAACATAATAGAAGGAAAAGTAGAAGCAAAAAGAGAAAGTGAAGACCCTGAAGAGTGTTTATAGATCAAGTACCTAAAGGAGAAAGTTTTCTTTAAGATTATACACAGATTCCAGTGCTACCCCCCATTTAAAATAAATTATTTGTAAGGAAACGGAGATATCATTCAAAATTTTAAGCTAGTAAAACCTAGATAACCCTTCAAACTATTTTATGAACTACTGTTTACAGTTTAAAGTGAGAACGTTAAGCTTTAGTTTGCGTTTTTGCCAAAAGTGGCCCTTTTTCGCAAAAAAGGGGCACTTTCTATCTCCCTTTATATCTCCGTTTCCTTACAAATAATTTATTTCAAATGGGGGCAGCACTGGACTCCGTGTATCGTCTTAAATAACTAAAAACATATGTCATCTAAGTATACCTACAAATACGAGTATTTAGCTTTTCTGGTACATATTGAAGTCGGTTTTTTGTTTTGAAAAAATTGTGAAAACTACGGAACCCTGTGACTTTTGTGCCCATTGCCTTTATGTCCACTTGTATTGTTGTCAAACCCAGTACAAGGACAGCCGCAAGGCATGTACCTAACGTCTGTATGTCTCATATAGCTGAAATTATTATCTATTTTTACCCGACTACAAAAGAGGTTTTCAATTCGGTTGGTTTTTAATTCATGTTTGTTTACTTTGTCATTTACAGACCGATTTGAAATTGCTTTCAACCATAGAATTTTTATCAAAATCTGTTGAGTAAAAAGAAGTATTGGTACCTGTCTCGGCCGATGGGTCTCTCTCTATCAATTCGAGACTCCTAAACAGTTACCTACTCCCCATTAGGGTAAGGGCACTTTTTTTGGCAAGGTTGGATCTCATCTATCAGCACGGAACAGCTCTTTCCTATGCTGCTATCCTTTTCTGTCGCTCAGATCAGTAATTTGCTAGAGCGAGAGAGAGCTACGAAACGCTGCAGCACGGCCGGTGCTGAAGCGTTCCGTCGCTCCGTCCGTCTACATTTCCATACAAACGTAGTCTAGCTTTTATTTTGAAATGACATGTCAGATTCCGAAAGTATTTTGTAATTTTAAAGAAATTGCATATATCTAGGATTCTAGGCATATAAATATTTTTCTACAGACAATATGAACCTGAAAGAAAATATGATATGATACACTTTACTTATTCTCGTTCAAGTTTATATTTCGACTGTGAAAACCAGTTATAACCACAAACTCTTTGTGCGAAAGAGATAGCAGAATCGTCGAGTGATGCCATGTCTCTCTCACACGTATAGTTTGTGAGTTTTGTGCATCGAAATATAATTCTCTAGAAACCTAACGCTCCTACATTCACTGCTTCGATTCTGATTCCATTTACGCAAACAAACGTACAGTAATTACAACGAAACACTCGAACGCACACATAGACAAAGACGCATGAGATTGGTCGCGACAAGGTCACGCATTGTCGTCGGTCGGGTGGGGCAGTCAACGCAATGTGCGTCGAGATACAACGCGCGGATGGTACGTATTATGCAGTACGCTACGCTAAAATAAATAACCTTATTTACGTGTTACTTTTTTTTAATAACTAGTTTTCATGTCTTTATGGCTTCTACACCACTTCACGGCACATGACGGCATTTTTAATGAATCGATTATTGCAAAAACACAGCAATATTCTCAAAAGAAACTTCTTGCGACGCAACCGCACGACTCGAGTGTCACGGCGAACTGTCGCGCCACGCTGTTCATATTTTAAGCCCCGCCTGCCGCGGTACATATCGCGTGGAATGATTTTTCGGGATTACTTACGATTTTAGAGAATTATTGTTCGTAGGTTTTGTGACAGAGATAGACCAAACACGTCGCATGCGCCCGCTTATCGTAGCGGACGCTCTGAGGGATCTCTCTCTAGTATCTGATGTCGTGGGCACAGAATTTATATAAGTATTATCATACAGATTCAAAACTCGCAGCGTCCCGCGCAATATGGCGTCCCCGCGCCTCTCCCCCATTCTTGGGTGCGTAAGGTGCGTTTGATGGCTTTGTACACTAAACTCACACATTGACGTATGCACTGTGTACGGATGTATAGTTTCGTTTGTAGTAGGCATAAATGAATGAAGCTTCTACCTCTGTCTGTCGTGGATTTTTTTCCGCGCCTAGGCTCCTCTTTCAAGTCCCTTGCAAGTGAGGGAGGCAGCTTCATTTTGTATCACCCGTTTCTCCCTCATCAGGTCTTTTTAGTCTCCACTGCAGGAGCACGACCCTCTCTGTACTACCAGGGTCATACTTGGCCAGGGTAGCCAGAGGATTTGGCCTACACTCTCCTCGCTAGCCGTCAGGGGTTGGAGAGGTCTTATTGATGTTTATAAGCTTTGTTTAGCTTGTATTTCCTAAGTCGAACGACATCCACGGGAAGACTTGAAGTGGTCCTATTCTACTCTACCGGAATCCACACGGCAGACGGACATTTCTCCTTCTAGTCTCCTTTATTGACAATCCGGCCGTGGACCCTTGACTCCGTCTGACCCGTGAAGGATACACATAAACGTTTTTCATACAAAATAGAACCTCTAACATACGGCCAACCCACTTAAGGTATTGCTTGTATCGTAAAAGGAAAACGGAATATATTATTATTTATGGCAGAGTTTACGACGACCGCAGGCGGGGATACGTGCAGCGGGATGCGTTTTAGCATATTATTTGTTTTGCATCGATGTGGCGACCTTTGAAATATGTATATCCAAATATGACAATAAATGTTTGGCCTCCCATACAAGTTGGCCGATCAGCTGATCCGAGTTTGTATGAAAAGCCAAAAAATATTTTTCATATTTGGATTTATGTTACATGGGGAAAGTTGTTCAGTATCATGGAATGAATCACAGAGTACTTTGTATATGACTGAATTCACCTTTAAAATAGTTTCAGTATATTTTATTAGACGTAATACATATACGAACATCATTCGTCTCTGTCTAATAAAAAAAAAATACCACCTATTCTATAATTCCCCCTACGTTTTACAATGAAATCATAATAGAGGTTCGGATGAGTGCGCCCGAATAGAAAACTTAGGGGTTCTGTATGAATAGAATAATTAAGTAAAAATATGGTTTTATAAGTGGATGACAGTATTGATTTTTATATTGTTGTTTTTGGTGACATTGATAGAGGACCGTCATATGTATGAATCAATAACAAATCAAAATTAGTTAACAAAAAAATGTTTTTTTGTTAACTAATTTTGATTTGTTATATAAGTTTTAACTAAGTTGAAAGTGCTTTTATAAAACTGAACTAGATTTTTTTTTTTAAGAAAATAAGAATGTAATTTATGTTCATCATCATCATCCGAGCGTATTCCCGGTTGCATCCTCAGCGGTAACGCTTCAGAGCCCGGGGTCCGCTACCTAACCTAGGTTATTTGACAAGGTTACTGGTTCTTACACGTCATGGTCATGGGTTCAAATCCCACTGGGAAGCATACTTTGTGAAAAAGTTGTTTCCAGTCTGCTTAGGATATTGCAGGCTTGAATCACCTGATTATCCGAAAAGAAAGATGATTCGGAAGGCACGTAAAGCTGTTGGTCCCGAACGCCATCTAGCGTTTGTACCTTTCCTAGGATTGGTTCTGGTCTACCCTTTGGGTTGCGGAGGTCAGACGGCAGTTGCTCTGTGTAAAACCAGTAACCTCGTCAAATCACATAGGTAAGGTAGCGGACCCCGGGCTCTGAAGCGTAACCGCTGACGATGCAACCGGGAATACGCTCGGATGATGATGATGACTGGTTCTTACACAGATCGACTGCCGTCTGACTTTCGCGACTAAAGCGACTTTCAGAACCAATCCTAGGATATGTTTAAACAAACGCTAGATGGCGTTCGGGACCTACAGCCTTCCGAAATACGGAATCATCTTTCCTAAACCTTATATTCATAAAGAATGTCAAACATTTGCTTAGCCTATTTTAGTTAAAATAGGTATGTTTACCCTTACCTCTCTTTACAATATTTAAATCGTCATCATCATCAGGTCTGTTTTAGTCTCCACTGCAGGAGCACGACCCTCTCTGTACTACCAGAGTCATATATTAGCCAGAGCAGTCAGAGGATTTGACCTACACTCTCCACGCTGGCCAGACGGGTTGGAGAGTTCTTATTGATGTTAATAAGCTTTGTTTAGCCTTGTTTTTCCTAACTTGCCTTCTACGACATCCACGGGAAGACTTGGAGTGGTCCTATTCTACTCTGCCGGGAACCACACGGCTTGCTAAACTTATTTTGGTTTAAATATATTTTGTCCACCTCTCTTCAATATTTGACTAGTAAGACCTTTTCTCTCTTTTCAATATTTGAATTTGGAAGCATGTAAGCGAAAATAAAAGAACCAATTGATCCAAACGAGGGCAGTAAGTTGATCAATATGCACAAACAAGCAAAACATGCACTAGATTCAGCTCATTAGAGGCGTCATCCAGAAATCCAATATGGCGGCTAACTCAGTTACCGCGCCATGTGCAGTTGGGAAGTGGGACAGGACAGCTGAGGTGATTTTAGGCGCAGTGTTGTTGCTATATCGATAGTTTCGCTATCGACAGGTAGTTGACCTTGAAAAAAAAAAACAGTCTAGGCCTAGGAAGAGACACTAAACTTAGCTGTAAGTAACGAAGTGACGTCAACATTTGTGCAAAACAAAACAAAGTAGCTATTATTAAGAGATATTATAAATATCCTTTGATAAGATAATAAAGATATTTTTCATTGAATATAGTCATGCAGCTTGTAAAATCTGACACCAGTGTTGGCCACTTACACACACGAAAAACAACAACAATCAAAAACAAATAAAAATCCTATCTTTATTCGAGAGCCCTCTTGCACCAGACGCTCGATTAGCCAAACTAAAGCAAGCCGAGTTGAAAAATCGATTATTAATATCGAATCAGAACGTATTTCTCGATTGGCCGGGTATTCCGACAGTATTCGATTATGGCTCAGTGCAGCGTAGGTCGACTAAAAGTCTGTCCTACTATCATAATAGGTAAGATGAATCTGTTTTTCAACCCTTAATGGAAGAGGGAAGCTATATTTACTTTATTTAGTTTCACCCATTGACATATAATACACAACGTAGAAGAGACAACCCTTAATAAATTGAACCACGGTCTATACTAGATCACTATAGTATAATGAAATTAAAATAACAGCCGAAAAAGAAGAAAAAAAATCGGCATTTCCATACAAAAGTGTGCAGCCGCCCGGGCGATTTTCATGAGAATGTCGTTTTTTTTTGTATTTTGACTGTTTTTTTAATTTCATTATACTTTGGTGATCTAGTAAAGCCCGTGGTCCGATTGATTACGGGTATGTCCCTTACACGTTGTATAGACCAACTGTCTCAAACATTGACTCCTGTTCTATTAGGGTTCCGAATCCAAAGGGTGCCAACGGGACCCTATTACTGAGACTCCGCTGCTTGACCGTCTGTCCGTCCGTCTGTGTCAGGGCTCTATCTCTTGAACCGTAATAGCTAGACACTTGAAATTTTCCCCGATTATGTATTACTGAGGCCGTTATAACAACAAATACTTAAAATAAAATAAAGTAAAAAATAAAGAGGGTCGTCATAAAAGAAACGTATTTTTTCAGTGTTTTGACTTGAACTTTATAATGGCATTAACTAGATACCTACCTTAAATTTACACAGAATATTATATTGCTATAGCCAATAGTACGGAGGTACGGAACCTTTCATGTACGAGACCGACTCGCACTTGACCGGTATTTTAAAGAATATTTAGAGTATTTTTTACGGAAACCGGTTACGAAATTAAAACAAAAAGTCCTATCGACGTACGGTCCGAGCGCCCGATCCGATTTTAAATGTAAGAGTATATTTGCTTGAGTGGAAATGAAAAATCTTTTGTTTCCATTTTCATTTCCGGCCGTATTGATTTTATGTTTGTTTTACGGAGCTGTTTTGTAATACTTTTTGGTTGGTATTCGTAACAAGGAGAACAAGATATAAGGTTAACAAGATGTATAACTACTGTTGAAACCGCTGAGAATCAATTAATTTTCCATCAGGAATCAGACGATCCAACGATTTCAAAATAAAGTGCTACGGGATATTGTTAAGAAATGTCGACCTGCACCGGTACCTTAATATGTACAATACAATACAAATTATCTTTATTGCACCATAATAATTCATTAAATAAAAATAACAAACAAATAAAATATTGGTACAAAGGCGGACTTATCGCTAGATGCGATCTCTTCCAGTCAACCTTTGGGTAGAGGAAAAATTAATAGTACGGAATAAGGTGGGCGCAGTATCTATACCTATTTATATACTTACATATTAATACTTATATATATATATACATACAAAAGCTTATTCTATAATATATATATATATATATATATATATATATATATATATATATATATATATATATATGTATATACAGTTCGTCGACAAAACTATAAAAAAGTACGCCGAAGCACACGAATTCAGGCTATCATGTGAACGTTGAGGCGATCCAGCTCCTCGACAACACGGATATTGTGCGAAGACTTTAAAGAACTAAACCGTTCGAATTAGTGTTGCAGTTACATAGTTATATATTATATAATAGTGATACTGACAGTGAAATCCAAAGACACATGAACAAAGTGCCTGTAAGAAAAGTACCGATAGACACATTCTTATACAATAAGTACTTTATAAAACTAGGTCAGTGTAAAATTACTCATTACTTTAGTCTAAGTTAAGGCTAGATTAGTGTATTTATATATTTGCAATACGCTACAATATGGAAAAAAAAGGAATCAGACCTACTTTAAAATAAAACTTGAGGATTTTTAAATCTTGTATATTCTGGTTTTACTGGTAAACTATCTCTAATTACTTATTTTATTTATTTATCTTTATTACAATATTGTGGAGAAGAAAAAGTTTGAAAGCGCACCCCTGACTAAAGCACAGTTGAGCATGCAACCGGGAACGCAAAAAGCTCATATTTCAGTCGCATCGGAGGGTCTTCGAATATGCAGAAGGCTTTACTTTATCTAGCTATACATACCTATCTAAATCCGAAGCATTCTACCTATATATCTATGTATATTTAAAAGCTATGCTGTTGTCGGTGAAATATGAATTCTCATCCATTTGAAGCATTCTATTGGCTATTAAAATACGTTTCCGGTTCGGTGTGAACGCGCCCTAATTGCAGGTTGGGTTGATATTTTAATTTAGTCCTGATCGAAGCCAGTTACTTCGCAATTTGTTTTGGGTATGGGGAGCGATTAATTCGTCGAGTGAAAAAGGTAGCAAGTATGAAATGTTACATTTAAGTTTTTCTTATCAAGAAGAATCAAAGTATCAGATATTTTCTATTCAGTAATTAGGCCTTAGCAGGCACTTTAACACGTCAATAATTACGTGTAATGTTTATTTGTATTTCATTATCATGATCGTCAGTAGTCTCCACTGCAGGAGCACGACCCTCACGACAAAACAAAGCTTATAAATATCAATGAGACCTCTCCAACCGTCTGGCCAGCGTGAAGAGTGAAGGCCAAATTCTCTGGCTAATAGTTGGCTCTGGTAGGACAGAGCACGACCCGTGTTCCCGCAGTGGAAACAAATAAACGGGCAAGTGCGAGTCGGACTCGTACATGAAGGGTTCCGTACCACCGTACAATGTTTTAAAACGCTGAAGAAACATGTTTCTTGTATGACGACCCCCTTTAATTTTTAACTTTATCTTATTTTTAGTATTTGTTGTTACGAGTATAGTGGTCATAGTAATACATAATAGGTGAAAATTTCAAGAGGCCGTACTTGAATTTTCCGGGGTCCAGTGCTGCCCCCATTTAAAATAAATCGTTTCAAAGAAAACGGGGATATTATTTAAAATTTTGCAACTACCAAGTCCTAGATAACCCTTTAAAGTATTTTATAAACTACTGTTTACAGTTTATAATGAGAACGTTAAGCTTTACTACGCACATTAGCCAAAAGTGGCCGTTTTTCGCAATTGTGCGTAGTAAAGCTTAACGTTCTCACTTTAAATTGTAAACAGTAGTTCATATAATACTTTGAAGGGTTATCTAGGACTTGGTAGTTGCAAAATTTTAAATGATGTCTCCGTTTTCTTTGAAATGATTTATTTTAAATGGGGGCAGCACTGGACCCCGGAAAATTCAGGTACGGCCTTAATGCCATTATAAAGATCAAGTTAAAAACGGTGAAAAAAACACGTTTCTTGTATGACAATCCCTTTAATTTATATTTATTTTTAGTATTTGTTATAGCGGCGACAGTAATACATAATCGTTAAAAATTTCGGGTGCCTAGCTATTACGGTTCACGAGATAGAGCTCTGTGACAGACGAACAGACAGACGGACAGCGGAGTCTCAGTAATAGAGTCCCGTTTGCACCCTTTGGGTACGGAACCCTAAAAAAGACCAGCTGATGATGTAGGTTAAAAATCAACCCAACCATCTCGTTTGCAAATCGATTACACTCGATATTGGCAAACAAATTCCCCAATTACGTGTATAATGCACAACAAATACATTTTCCCGCCATATCTACCGGAAACATAAAATATAAGTGGTGCAGAAGTAAACTTTGTAAAATTGACAATAAGTTTTTAAGGTGAATATAGAAGCAAATGGCCTTGAAGTGGCGCCCTCATTTGAAATAAATTGTAAACTCGTAAATAGATAGTAAACTAGATAGCCCTTTAAATTATTGTATGAACCACCGTTGCAAGTATTTACATTAGTCCGTCTAGCTTTAAAACTTGCCTCCGCCAAAAGTGGCCACGGCAAGTTTTAAAGCTAGACGGATCACCAATAATAGTTTCAACGGCAGTTCATAAAATAATTTAAAGGGCTATCGAGTGCCTGACGATTAGCAATATGGAAATTATCACCATATTTACGAGTTCACAATTTATTTCACACGTCACGTTCTCTGAGATACAAAAATTGAATGTAATAATAAATTTAATTTGCATTGTTATAAAATCTACGGTATCAATGTGTTAAGGGTATATTTTCTAGACTGAATCTCGTTAATTCTATTTTTATTCTTACTTCTTCTTCTTATCATAGACAAATATTTTCAGTACCTAAACTCCGTTATCCGATATCTCCGTTTTTTTTTAAAATAATTTATTTCAAATGGGGGCAGCACTGGACCCCGGAAAATTAATGTATGGCCTTAATATGTGTTAGGCATTTGCCTTTGGCACCCCAAAGGAAATTAGAATAACATTTTTAAATGGGCTTAAATTAATTTATTAAAAAAAGCTAGCTCCAAAGTTAGTTTTAAGGTTGTATTGTTACTAGGATACTCGTATCTACTTATATTTGATGATAAATATGTAAGTACATATATTGCGACTGCCTCCGTGGCCTAGTGGTCAGGGCCTTGTGACCCGGAGGCCGTGGGTTCAAATCCCACTGGGAAGCATACTTTGTAAAAAAGTTGTTTTCAGTCTGGTTAGGATAGGACCATCTGAAGGCACCTAAAGCTGTTGGTCCCGAACGCTATCTAGCGTTTGTACCTATCCTAGGATTGGTTCTGGTCTACCCTTAGGGTTGCGGAGGTCAGACGGCAGTCGCTCTGTGTAAAAAACCAGTAACCTCGTCAAATCACTTAGGTTAGGTAGCGGACCCCAGGCTCTGAAGCGTAACTCCGATGATGATGATGTAAGGACATATATATATAAATTTCTATTAGTACCTATCATAATGGAGTATTTGTTTGTACCCCTACCACGAGAGATTTTTCTATTTATACCAAAGGTTAACGAAGTAAGGTAAGTTAAGCGTCGACGAAGAGAGGTCTATGCTCAGCAGTGGGCGGAAAAAGGGCTGGGATGATGATGATACCAAAGGTTGACTGGTAGAGAATGCAATTAGCATTAAGTCCGCTTTTTGTGCCATTTTGTTTTGGTAAATTAAAAAAAGAAAACATCCAAGACCCAGACCACTTTGAAACAGGCCTAGCAGGGTAGTTACTAATATAACGTGTAAATGAACTAACGCAAACCCTCTCAGATGGTTCCTCAGCCCATGAAACTGAACAACTTTTGTTCTAAAACATTGCCAAAATGCCAAAAATAAAATTCGGATTTTCACACAAATTGACTCGATTAGCTGATCAGTTTGTATGATAGATAGATAGATAAAACATTTATTTTGTACAGCTGTCACACACATTACAAAAGAAATAACAATTAACATTCTTATCCTAGCTACAAGCAAATGTATGCCACAGCAGCACAAATAGGCTACAGCTCAGCACAACGTTGCCTACAAGGAGCAATATTTTTTTTTTTTTTTGGGTTTAGTGGAAGTTGTAGAACAAAAGTTGTTCAGTTTCACGGGCTGAGGTACCATCTGAGAGGATTTGCATTAGTACCACGGAGCGTAAGGTAACCACGCTAGTCCGCAAGCGTACTTCTGGCCACTTCTTGTTTTGTGCAGGAAGTGCCGTGACGTCATCGGCGGCGCCGTTTCCGTCCGCCATTATCCAATAGGAACTAGAAAATTGGCAGTTTCAGGACCGCGTGGATGATTTGTTTTTTAGGAAAGTGTACCTTTTTACCCGACATTCAAGTAAGGAGGATAGGTAGTTCGAGTTGCTATATTTTTTTATATTTTCAGATATGATAGATCGATAGAATATGGTAAAATCAGGATGGTTATGCCATTGACTTATATATTAATAGAGGTTAGTTAGTCTGCTTAGGTTTTCAAAAAACTTAGTGACATCCGACTTAATAGGCAAATTCTAGCTTATACGATTTCTTAAGCATATCAAAATTTTATTTTTAGTACTTACTTGATCATCTTAGCGTGTTCCCAGTGGCATACTTAGCTGTGCTGCTTCAGAGCCCGGGGTGCGCTTTCCCGCTTTTTCTTCATCATCATTGTCATCATCATCATCGGAGCGTATTCCCGGTTGCAGACTCAGCGGTAACGCTTCAGAGCCCGGGGCCGCTACCTACTCAAGGTGATTTGACAAGGCTACTAGTTTTACACAGAGCAACTGCCGTCTGACCTCCGCAGCCCAAAGGGTACACCTGAACCAACCCTAGAATAGGTTTAAACAAACGCTAGATGACGTTCAGGATTCACTTTGCTGCTTTTTCTTCTTTAAGATGATACACGGAGTCCAGTACTGCCCCCATTTGAAATAAATGATTTGTAAGGAAACGGAGACATCATTTAAAATTTTAAGCTACTAAAACCTAGATAAGCCTTCAAACTATTTTATGAACCACTGTTTACAGTTTAAAGTGAGAACGTTAAGCTTTAGTTTACATTTTTGCGAAAAACGGCCACTTTTGACAAAAATGCAAACTAAAGCTTAACGTTCTCACTTTAAACTGTAAACAGTGGTTCATAAAATAAGCGATAGCTTCGTCTTGAGCTTAGTTTACTCCATTAGAAACAGGAATGTGATTATATATTGCGTAGTCACCAAAATGGTAGGAACTTTCCGTCCGCAACATATTTGGAAATGAAGTGGAATTTTCCTGAAGGACAGTGTACATTAGTGTGTACTGTGTACACAACGCGCCCGGGTGCGGTTCTGTTACGTAAACAGCCTATTTTTACAAGAAATCCATTTCTTATTATTAATCATATCAAAAAGTAACATCAGAAGCCGAAAACAAAAAGATTTTGTTAAATCCGCTCAAAAATAAGCACCTACTTAAGTTATTTATGCCTTTAAGGCCGTACCTGAATTTTCCGGGGTCCAGTGTTGCCTTAATTTAAAATAAATCATTTCAAAGAAAACAGAGACATCATTTAAAATTTTGCTACTACCAAGTCCTAGATAACCCTTCAAAGTATTTTATGAACTACTTTTTACAGTTTAAAGTGAGAACGTTATAAACGCACATTTGCGAAAAACGGCCACTTTTGGCAAATGTGCGTAGTAAAGCTTAATGTTCTTATTATAAAATGTAAACAGTAGTTCATAAAATACTTTGAAGGGTTATCTAGGACTTGGTAGTAGCAAAATTTTAAATAATATCTCCGTTTTCTTTGAAATGATTTATTTTAAATGGAGGCAGCGCTGGACCCCGGAATATTCAGGTAAGGCCTTAAAATCTGGTGAAAAGGGTCAAGTGTAGTTCAGTTAAGTGTAGTTGTTGAAATGGCGTGCATTCCGTCGGCGCGCCTTAAAGGCCGTGTCTTTGAAAAAGCCGACGCGCGACGCTGCTATGTCGGCACGCCGTACCAACAAATTGAACGAATAATATAGACTATAACAGGAAAAGGAAGCACGTAAAAAAATGCGGTACTGTCATTAGGTTTCGCGCGTACGAAACAGCGCGATGTTCCCACCACGCCCCCACCCATGTCTGTCTGTCTGTCTGCGGTTTTACTCAGAGACTATGAGTTCTAGAAAGATGTTTGGCATAGGCACAGAATACAGTAAGAGTAAGCAGAACGGAATCTCCTAAGGTACGCGCAATATGCGTCCCCGTTCCCCGCACCCGCATCTCTCCCCCGGTTCTTGACGGCCAACGTGAGTCATCAAGGCGAAAACGGGGGAGAGGTGCGGGGACGGGGAACGGGGACGCATGATGCGCGTACCTTAGGAGATTCCGGCCTGTGGCATAGGTATGTATATTACGCCGACAAAGTGGTAAAATAAATCTATATAGCTAAAAAAAAATATTAGGAAACAATAACATAGGTAATATGTAGTTCTTTTCTCGAATTTGGCTAAGAGGTTCATACCCTGTATACGGAAGTAGAGTGGGATTTCCCTGAAGGACAGTGTACACTAGAGTCGCAGATGATGATGATATTGAAAGGGAACGGAGGGCGCTGTCGGTTAGGGCAAACATGATAGCCCGGAGATTTGCACGGTGCTCGAATGAAGTGAAAATTTCACTTTTTCGGGCATATTGCACATCTTTTTATACATGTAGCCTATGGGCTACTTTCACCCGAAAATCGTATAGCGCCCTCCGCGTCCAATATAATAACGCATTTTTTTGCTTTTACGCTACTATGCGTAAGAGGTGCGCTTCCCTGGTACGCAGAGTACGGGCCAGCCCCAACAGCATTCTAAAAATGGTGGCCAGCAGACTTGACTGCGCATACATTAATCGCTGCTGTGCAGTTTCACACGGAATTGTACGGCAGGGATTAGATTAGATTTGTAGTTTTTCTTAGGTTATAGGTACTAACATTAGGTTATGGATATCTATGTTACTAACAATAAATGGACAATTGTCTGATTAAATAAATTTTATTATTATTATTATGTTCTCTCAATATTATTATTATTACAACAAGGTGCCATTACGTCAAGAGTCAATTTTTACAGAATTCCAAGTGAGAGTGTAGTACCTACTCAATTTCATCAATTGGACACCTCCAGTGTCATATGACATTATTTTTTTTTAATACGTCAGACGATCTGGGCAAAAGAAAAGGCGGTAAGAGTTATTTATTTATTTATTCAAGTTTATTGCACACAATCTTATATTTGATTGATTAGAATAGGTCAAACTTAACGCTAATGCATTATCTACCAGTTTGCCTTTGGGACATGATTATAGGTAGCCTAGGTAGGTAGGTATACAACTGGGATTCAAAATATTTTTCTTTTTTATAATTAATTTACTGTACAGAAAAATCTGATATTTTTTATGGTAACGAGAAATGTTATTCGTAAAAACAGAAAAATATTCAAGCGTCTTAAAAATTTTCATCCCTTATTGGCGAAGAAATCGTGTAACATACAAAAAAATATATATATACAGGTCGAATTTATTTCTCCTTTTATGAAGTCGGTTAAAAAAGTGTACTTCGAGGTGAAATGTAAGAAAACAGAACAAGTGTCTCCGGAAAAAAGTAACAGTGAAAAAATACCCCGTGACTGCACTTAAAAATAGTCTTACTGGTGACAAAATATGCAGGGACGCAGAAGAATATTTTGTTTTATTTTTATCTTGCAATTTTTATTTATTTGTATTTGACCATCATCTATATTTATGAAATTCAAAATTTAATTTTTTATTTAGCAATAAGGCCTTAGCAGGCACTTTTACACGTCAATAAGTTTTGTATACATTACGTTTAAAATTAATTAAGTAATTATTTTTGTATGAAATATTTTATTGAATGAATTATTAATTAGATATTTTATATGAAATATCCGACTGTGACGTCATAGTTTCTTATTTTTATTTTATTTCTTTAAATATATCTATTTTTCTGCATTAATAAATCTAAAATCACGTTCAAAGTGGATGTGATCAATGACAAGTGACATTATTTTGTGACTTTTTATTCTCTTATTAGTTGGTACTACTATTATAACTTATTTTTGACTTAAGAAACTACCCAATGGAAGTTGTTTTTTTTTTGTTTAAAATTATCAGATTTATGCTTATCATATTTTTAAGTGGATCTATCCTTCTGCCATTCGTCATTTTGGTGTAATGCAATGTAACATTGTCTGCGACTCCGGCTTGTTAATTTGTTTTCTCCGCTGCGATCGATACTCGACACGCTTGCGGCGTGTCCACGGTCTCATACTGCACGATAAGTTATTTCTTTATTATTATCAAAACAGGTATTCTGTTTCTTTCAATATTTCTTCTTACTAGTGACTTGGTCGTTCCGAAACGAGGAATAGTTTCTATGGTTTAAAAAAAAAATTGACTTGTCTAAGGTGAGTAAAAAAAAAATATGTCCCTGGGTGTTGCAGAGGGCCGCTACAGTACTTCTCCATTTCGTTCTGTCTTGAGCAAAACTTTCCGCCCAAATGCATTCCCAAAGTAAAACTATAGTCAAATCGTTTAAACTGTACCGTCTAAATACCGAATAATTTATTTCTTTATCGATTTTGCAAGATCTTTGGCATCGTCGTGTGATCATTGACATGTTTATTATATTTGGAGAAGAAAAAGCGGGAAAGCATGCGCTTTCCCGCTATGCACCGGGCGTCAAAGCAGCACAGTTGAGGATGCAACCGAAAACGCGCTAAGATGAAGATATACAACGTGGAAGGGACATAACCGTAATAAATCGAACCACGGGCTACTAGATCATTATAGTTACTATAATGAAATTAAAATAACAGTCGAAAAACCAAAAAAAAAATTGACATTCCCATACAAATTGCCCGAGCAGCTGCACACTTTTGTATGGAAATGCTGAATTTTTTTTTGTTCTTTGACTTTTATTTCAATTTCATTATACTATAATGATCTAGTATAGACCGTGGTTCGATTTATTACGGATATGTCCCTTCCACGTTGTATATGTGGCAAGGTGCGGCGTCAGTTTGGGAGGTAAAACAAATATTTCGGGGATTGTTATGGACTCAATAAATATCATCATCCGAGCGTATCCCCCGTTTCATCATCAGCGGTTACGCTTCAGAGCCCAGGGTCCGCTACCTAACCTAGGTGATTTGACGAGGTTATTGGACTGATAAATATCATGTACGAACAAAGAGGACTGACCATCGAATGACGCTTCAAAATATGAAGTTTTCCTCTATTTATTTATTTACACTTTATTGTATATACATACAAATGTAATAGTACAATAGGTGGACTTAATGCTAAAAGCATTCTCTAACAGTCAAACAAGTAGTCTAAGTAGTGTTCGTCCATGAATTCCATGATATATGTATATTAACTTTTTAAAATATCGTGGTACAATGCGCTCGCTCACAAACACTACGTGATTGTAATTCCGCGCGGCGCGCAATTGTGTTAGTCCGGGAAGTACGACTCATTGGTAGCGGGTTCGAGTCCGGCGCTGGAATTACATCAAAGCTATACCCTGCAGTAACAACATTAGCTGAAACTGCCGTTTGGTTTCCGGCCTAGAGAAGTATAGGACCACTCCAAGTCTTCCCGTGTATGTCGTAGAAGGTAGAAGGTGACATAGAAAACACAAGCTAAACTCTAAATATGCTATATAATAATAGATGCTTAAAAGCATTAATGCGGCCTCTCTCTCAAATCCGCCTGGCCAGTGTAGAGAGTGTAGGCTAAATCCTTTGGCTGCTCTGGCCAAGTATGGCTCTGGTAGTACAGAGGGTCGCGCTTCTGCAGTGGAGACTAAAAAAGACCTGATGATGATGATGATATGCCTTACAGTAACAAAATTAGCTGAAACTGCCGTGTGGTTTCCAGCGTAGAGTAGGGCTACTCCAACGTGCCTGTGGATGTCGTAACGACACAACGTGATGACTTGGAGTGGTCCTATTCTACTCTGCCGGGAGCCACACGGCTATAATCTTCTTTACAAAGTTGTCCCCATTTTAAGTTGGTCCCATTTTAATTTGGTAAAGATATGATCAAAATTCATCCTCAAAATAGTGTCGTTAAGATTTGTTAGTCCCTGTATAATCCGTGCCTTTAAGATTGAAATAAAATGATGTCACCTATAAGCTATCGAGAAAACAATATCTGCTGGGTCAGCCCGCACTAACTCCAGGTGCAGAATGTGGGGGCAGCGTGCCAGCTGGCAGCGAGAGATGCCATCTGATGCGCTGACTGCTGGAAATTTTTTCTTAGTTCCCCGAGTGTTCTTCTTTACAGATGACACTATACAACGTGGAAGGGACATACTGATTAATCGAATCTGTACTAGATTAGATCATTTTACTCGTAAAGGTAGTATAATAAAATTAAAATATTAAATAAAAGAAAGAAAATCGTACAAGCTTTTATCGTACGGCCTAAGAACTTACCAGGACAAATCAGGTCTTTTTTAGTCTTCACTGCAGAAGCACGACCCTATCTGTACTACCAGAGCCATATATTAGCCATAGCATTCAGAGGATTTGGCCTACACTCTCCACGCTGGCCAGACGGTCTCATTGATGTTTATAAGCTTTGTTTAGCTTGGGTTTTCTAAGTCGCCTTCTACGACATCCAAGGGAAGCCTTGGATTGATCTCTACCGTACCGGAAACCACACGGCAAGGCAAATGTAATAAGCCCAAACTCGATGGGGTTGCGGCGTTTTATTACAGGGTTTCTATAGCCACCTTCCGGCTCCATCATCAGATCAGCTTTTTGTCAAAATAATATTGCATTGTCATCTAATTTACATTAGCTTAACTACAAATTTTCATTTCAACCAGAAATCGGGAAGTCAAATAATTCAGCTGCCCACTTCAGAATCCTTTTTGGACTGCTAATCCTATTAATATTGACTTGAGACTGCCTCCGTGGTCCAGTGATCAAGGCATTTGCTTTGTGATCTGGAGGTCTTGGGTTTAAATCCCACTGGGAAGAATACTTTGTGAAAAGTTGTTTCCAGTTTGGTTAGGATAGAATATTGCAGGCTTAAATTACCTGCTTATCCGAAAAGAAAGATGATTCCATGCTTCGGAAGGCACGCAAAGAACCAGAACGCCATCTAGCGTTTGTTTAAACCTATCCTAGGATCGGTTCTGATCTACCCTTTGGGTTGCGGTGGTCAGACAGCAGTCGCTCTGTAACCTCGTCAAATCACCTAGGTTAGGTGGCGGACCCCGCGTGCTCTGAAGCGTTACTACTGGACGATGCAACCAGGAATACGGGAGGATGATGATGATTATTTGATATACAATGCATACAAAATTCCATCTCTCCCAGACCAGCAGGAAGAAGATAGCCAGACCAGCAGGAACGACCTCAGACGAGGAAAACCTCGCATTGGAATACATTTTAAATCAATTACCCAGTAAAAGCGCGTACTGATTAGTTAGGTACTGTCCCGCTCATTGACATTCTGAGCGCGGACCTGTGCTTGAAATTATGTTACGTGCCAATACGGGGGAGGGTATACTCGTATTTTGGGTATCATCACTTTGAAATTAGAATAACATATATTTTTTTAAATTTACCCGATTACGGCGAAGCCAAAGTATTTCGCCACATGACTTACTAACTCTTTGGTTTCGCCCAAAACATTACCTACTAGCTCTTTGGTTCCGCCCAAAACATTACCTACTAGCTCTTTGGTTTAAAGCAAGCTAAGTACCTAATAAAGAAAAAAATAAAATAAATCTAATCATACCGTGTAGGGTATCAAATAAAAGGGCTTAATTAGCACATGTCAAAATATATACATTACTTGCTGTTTCTCCTTGTTGTACTTGCATTAACTGGATAAACGTATTTTTCAGTAAGACTCTTCCCGTAGTCGTGTTTTAGTTTTGAAACCCTATATCTGAATAAAATAAACATTTTCTTTTCCATTTTCTCGCTCACGATTACGCTAGAAGTGGCCTCTAAGTCTCGGCTCTGGGCTCTGTTAGCTTAGAGCCGCAAGAACCAAAACGTCTTTGTTGTTTTATGTTGTTGTAAGTACTTACATTAATATTAAATGCATATTATTAATAATATTAATCGTTATTTTCATTTCTTTTCAGGTAAGCACACAGATGAGAAATCACGCGTTGTATTTCCATTAAGAGGAAACTCTAAGGTCGAGAGAATTGAAAAATAGTTATTGTAAAATGTATTGCTGTCACGCTGTGCCCAAATAACTACCAAGCGAGTGCAATAGAGAAAATTGCAGCTCGGACCGAAAATACCTACGAAAAGTGCCTACATAAAATCTACGTTACGTAGTCCCCTGATTTTTCCTCCAAAACTTAATCGATTTAATTTATTTTTCATTAAAATTGAAGAAAAGCTATGGCTGTGTTCCTATGTCTTCGTTTTATAATATAATCTTGTCAAATAATAATATAATCTCGATGTTGGCTAGATGTTTAAATAGAAATTTTTACTAATTTTTCTGGTTCATGTAGGTTCATATCTCTTTTAAAAATTAAATTATTAAAAAAGAAAACATACGGACATGCCAATATATCAATAGATTGCTTTTGGAAAAAATCATTGCACTACCGGCACTATCCGGCGAACAATCAGGGCACAGAATAAATAATACTAACGTACAGAAGTCTCACTCAGCAAAGTAATTCAAATAAATTTCTACTCAATGTGGCTAGCGATATGGTTTAATTTAGCTCACGTCAAAACTCAGCACCTTTTCGCATAGATACCTAAACATCCATTGCAAGCCAATTTAATTTTTATTACTCTGGACAAACGATTCATTTAACTGAGTTTACCACCCGGAGGGGCCGCCTGCGCGCATAGTAATAATGTAGGTACATTTTCGATACCTAAACGGGGAGTGACACAGGCCTGATCAGGGGATTACGCTTGTTTGGTAATACGGCCCATCGATTTTCTCTTAATGACTGCAAGTTCAAATCAAAAGGTTAGTCAATCAATAAGTGAGGAAGTTATTTGTAAGTAACTATGAAGTCTTGTAGGCAAATCTAATAATGACTAAGTGCCAAGTGTAAATTAACATTTGACACAATATATTTTTATCAGTCGTGTAAAAACTTTTTTCATCATCATCATCAGCTCCTCCACTGCAGGAACACGACCCTCTCTGTACTACCAGAGCCATATATTAGCCAGAGCAGTCAGAAGATTTGGCCTACACTCTCCACGCTGGGCGTGACGGGTTGGAGAGGTCTCACTGACGTTTATAAGCTTTGTTCAGCTTGTGTTTCCTAAGTCGTCTTCTACGACATCCACGTGAAGACTTGGAGTGGTCCTATTCTACTCTGCCGGGAACCACACGGCTAAACATTAATTTAAATCCGATTTAATTAAGTTTAGTGTACATTGTTTTACAGCACGTAAAAAACGAAAACACTAGTTGATTTTCTCGTTACATCCCTTTTTATTACCAACATCAATACAAACATATTAACACCGCCAATAAATCTCTCCACTCTCCCTTATCCGAAGTCGGTGAAAAACTATTATATACGCGGCCATAAAGCTTTATAGTGTCATAAAAGACGAACGTACACTGAAAAGCATTTAATCACTGACATTTTCAACCTTATCTCTAACAGAATAAGGCTAAAACATGTTTCTAGACGGCACCTGTTATTTGTATGTATCGAGTATTTCGTCACGTGATTTTTCATGGAACAGTTTTTGGTAACGTGATAAATCTTGACAAGGTTGCAGGAAAACGGGTATTGGGGTTTTCGATCTGATAATGTCGAATAGTTTTCAGTTTATTACATTGAATGACAAGTTCTATTTATAGTAGAAGTACCCGTAACTGAAGGGCATGTATGAAGAGGTTGATGAGTGTAGATGAAGCGAATGAGGCCTGTCAGGATCGTAGCAAGTGGAGGTCCATACTCTCTGCCTACGTTACTGTGTCACTGTGGAAAACAGGCGTGATAGTATGTATGTTGTTGACGAACTCTGTGGTCTAGTGGTCACCCACCATGCCAGGCTGTCACATTGGAGGTCCCGGGTTCGATCCCCGGTCAAGTCAAGATGGAAAATAATCTTTTTCAGATTGACCTGGGTCTTGGATGTTTATTATATTATATGTATTTGTTATAAAATATAGTATCGTTGAGTTAGTATCCCGTAACACAAGTCTAGAACTTACTTTGTTTGGGGCTAGCTTAATCTGTGATTTGTTAAAAAAAAGTATTTAAGTTTTATTTATTTTACAATATCCATGTAAGTACTTGATTCTTTTTAACCGCCGACGAAAAAGAGGGGTGTTAGTTACGAACGCTCAGGATGGTACCTGGTCCAAAGGATATCCATTGCTATTAAGGTGAAGATATAGGCAAATGGCCTTGAAGTGTGAAATAAATTGTTAACTCGTAAATATGGTGATAATTTCCATATTGCTCTTCGTCATGCACTAGATAGCCTTTTAAAATATTTTTTGAACTGCCGTTGAAACTGTTATTGGTGATCAGTCTAGCTTTAAAACTTGCCGTGGCCACTTTTGGCGGAGGCAAGTTTTAAAGCTAGACGGACTAATGTTAATAGTTTCAACGGTGGTTCATAAAATAATTTAAAGGGCTATCTAGTGCATGACGAAGAGCAATATGGAAATTATCTCCATATTTACGAGTTAACAATTTATTTCAAATGAGGGCGCCACTTCAAGGCCATTTGCCTATACCTTCACCTTAAGAGAGGCAGCTAGCGTAAAGGGTATTACAACTTTTTTAACTTTGTATGTAACTTTTGTGTGTAACTTGTATTTTTAATAATTTACTTTCCTAGTATTAGAAACATTACCTACCTTTCGCAGGTTTGCTAGTAATTTGTGCGCTGCCATCTATGTGTATGCGAATTTTCAAGAAGATTGGTTCAGTAGATAAAGCGTGAAGAGGTAACAAACAAACAAACAAACGAATATAAGTACAAACTCACTTCCGCATTTATAATATAAGTTAGGATTAGGATTACGATTTTACAAGTATTGAAAAAGTATCTATATATATATATATATATCAATTAACGATTATTATAACGTTTTATTATTGTATTATCAATACCCCATATAACGTTACCAGTATTACCTTACTTTTAATTTACTCTTACTGTATTCTGTGCTTTTAGTGTGAATTTGGTATCGTTAACAAGCCTTGCCTTTCAGTTTGAACGAGTTTGGCACCTACTGCCTAGGCTCAGGTTTACTAGAAATCTAATATAACATAAAACTAGGACAGGATTTACGATCCACTGACAGCCATGTTGATGGCTGAGCGGATTTGGTGGAATCTGATTCCTGGTGGGGTAGCATGACCCCGTTGATAAACATATATATAAGGTTTATTTTGCAGGCTTGAAACACCTGATTATCCGAAACAAAAAAGATGATTACTGCTTCTGAAGGCACGTTAAGCTGTGGGTCCCGAACGCGTTTGTTTAACCTATCCTAGAATTGGTTCTGGTCTATCCTTTGGGTTACGGAGGTTAGACGGCAATCGCTCTGTGTAAAACCAGTAACCACGTCAAATTACCTAGGGTAGGTAGCGGACCCCGGACTCTGAAGCGTTACCGCTGAGAATGCAAGCGGGAATATGTACGCTCGGATGATTAATAAGGTCAGTAGAAGTCAAGTGAAAATACTTGCAAGTAAAATTTATAAAAAATGCTGTCTACAATCTTACAGAATATCTTTAATGTTAACACAAAAATTAATGAAAGTTCAGGTATTGAGCACTAATTAATTAATTTTATTTATGACAAAACTTTAATTTAAAAAGCTGTCAAAAACCTGTATTGAAAATACAAAATCGCATCTCAATTGGAGACCGGGAAGTGGTTAAATTTAACTTGCTAGATTTGACCCAAACAAAGAAATAAAGACAAACAGGGCAATCTAAATAAAACTTTGTAAAAAAAATATCCGAATAAAAATTGTCCCTATACAGGGTGGATTTGAAATCGTTGGCATCCTTTTAAATATCCACTATACCCATGGCACAGAAGACAGTAAGAGTATACAGAACGGAATCTCCTAAGGTACTCGCAATATGCGTCCCCGTTCCCCGTCCCCGCCCCTCTCCCCCGTTCTTGTGCGGCTGCGTGCGCCGTGCAGTGTGTGTTCGCCCGCCCTCGCACCTCGACAAGGCGAGAACGGGCGAAAGGTGCGGAGACGGGGAACGGCAACGCATATTGCGCGCGACCTTAGGAGATTCCGTTCTGTATACTCTTACTGTCTTCTGCGCCCATGATACAAAGTAATCTGAGACTAATAAATCGTCAATCAAAAGTCGTCATTTTCATAATTCAATTCAATTCAAAATATATTTATTATCATAGGATATTTATAATATCTCTTAATAATAGTCACTTTGTTTTGTTTTGCACAAATGTTGACGTCAAATCGTTACTTACAGCTAAGTTTACGCCGCTTCCTAGGCGCAAGTGCAGAAGAAGCGGCAACAAACTGCACTGCACGTTTTCTCCAAAGACGTCAACTAACAAACTTAAAACTTAAAATTAGTTATTTGGATGGACTGAGATTACATTGTTTGTTATATCATGATAATATAAAAGAAAACCTCTTAACATGCGTTAGACTCCTTGATAGACACCATTACTGCAATTATAAATAAAAAAACTAATCGACATAAAACTCACGAAAAACAAATTGATTATAATAGTATTAATTTCATCGCATCGTCGTAGATTCCGTAGACAGAATTACCTGCTATTCTAAGTCGGTCGTGTGACATCGCCTTTCCCCACTTGACTTTAAACCTTATCCACGCAACTTAAAGTCTGTTTTGTATGCCGGCCGCCTGCGTCATAGCTGGTGAGTGTACCTACCAGCGCCGGGGTCATAGTACTCTCGCGAGCGCGACGCGTGATGTTTTGATAATTTGTTTATTTTTTTTTACTTTTTGATACTTTTTAATTGCTGCATTAATTGCAGTATTAAATTACCCTAAAAAATAACCTTTAAGTGAGTATGTCAACAAGTTCAATTAATGCCAATGATTTCAAATGCACCCGGTATAATGTATTAAATGTCTAATAAAATATAATAAAACTATTATAAAGGTCCATGATAAAGAACAACTTTCCCCAAGGATCATATATCCAAATATGAAAAATATCTTTTGGCTTTCCATACAAACTCGAATCAGCTGATCGGTCAACTTGTATGGGAGGCTAAAAATATTTTTCATATTTCGGTATATGTTTCTTGGGGAAAGTTGTTCAGTATTATGGACTGAATTCAGCCTTAAAATAGTTTCAGTATATTTAGTTAGACCCTGTATATTTATTATTTATTTTTAGGGTTCCGTAGCCAAATGGCAAAAAACGGAACCCTCATAGATTCGTCATGTCTGTCTGTCCGTCCGTATGTCACAGCCTTTTTTCCGAAACTATAAGAACTATAATTTTGGGGGTTCCCCATACTTAGAACTGAAACTCAATTTTTTTTAAAATCAAACCCATACTTTTGGGGTATCTATGGATAGGTCCTTAAAAATGATATTGAGGTTTCTAATATAATTTTTTTCTAAACTGAATAGTTTGCGCGAGAGACACTTCCAAAGTGGTAAAATGTTGGTCCCCCTCCCCAGTAACTTCTAAAATAAGAGAATGATAAAACTAAAAAAATATATGATGTACATTACCATGCAAATTTCCACCGAAAATTGGTTTGAACGAGATCTAGTAAGTAGTTTTTTTTTAATACGTCATAAATGGTAAAATGTTACTTGCCCTTCATGGGCGAGTCCTACTCGCACTTGGCCGCTTTTTTAATTAAGCAACGTGGAGCCCGTAGGTAACGGACACCTCTATACCTTAGATGGTTTACACCAGCAGTCAGTTGCAGCGCACTCGCCGTGTCTAGTAAACTGCACCCGCCGCCATTTTGTTTGCAGTTTTATTTGTACGCCGAACAAAATGCTAGAGATCTTTCTTTATTTTTTACCCGACTGCTGCGAAGTCAAAAGGAGGGTTATGTGTTTCGCCCCTATGTGTGTTCATCTGTTTCCACGTGTCTTCAAAGATTATAATGATCATCATCCGAGCGTATTCCCGGTTGCATCGTCAGCGGTTACGCTTCAGAGCCCGGGGTCCGCTACCTAACCTAGGTGATTTGACGAGGTTACTGGTTTTTACACAGAGCGACTGCCGTCTGACCTCTGCAACCCAAAGGGTAGACCAGAACCAATCCTAGGATAGATACAAACGCTAGATTGCGTTAGGGACGAAGCACGGAATCATCTTTCTTTTCGGATAATCAGGTGATTCAAGCTTGATATCCTTACCAGACTGGAAACAACTTTTCTCAAAGTATGCTTTCCAGTGGGATTTGAACCCACGACCTCCGGATCACAAGGCAGACGCCTTGACCACTGGACCACGGAGGCAGTCATCTTCAAAGATATGATACCTTGACAAAACAGGTAAAGCCCTTAGTCCTGGTAGTAATTGCTAGACAACAGTCACTTCATCTTAAAGCATTTTCGATTGCATCCTCAGCTGTGCTGCTTTGGAGCCCGGGGTGCGCTTTCCCGCTTATTCTTCTCCAAATATAATATGCATGTCAATGATTACCCAATGCCAAAAACCTGAAGTGGAGAAGAAATAGCCGGAACAGTTTTAACGATTTAACTATAATTTTACGACCGGCCGCCTGCCTGACATCAACGCTTCTTAGGAATGCAGGTGTAGCACAAAATGTTTGTGCTTAGCCCTTTAGTCGCCTCTTACGACATCCAAAGGAAGAGAGGGAGTGGTCCTATACCAGGCCTAATGCCACACGTCACATCATTGCTAGACCGCAGTATTTAACCAGGCCTGTGTCACTCCCCGTTTAGGTATCGAAAATGTACCTACATTATTACTATGCGCGCAGGCGGCCCCTCCGGGTGGTAAATTCAGTTATACGAATCGTTTGTCCTGAGTCTTAAGGATGAAATTGGCTTGCAATGGATGTCTAGGTATCTAAACAAAAACGTGCTGAGTTCTGACGTGAGCTAAATTAAACCGTATCACTAACAACATTGAGTAGATATTTCTTTGAATTTCTTTGCTGAGTGAGACTTCTGTACGGAGTATTAGTATTATCAGTATTCTGTGATTTAACCCTAATCCTTAATCTGATTGAAAGCTTTTTACCAGTTGTTGTTCTTCGTGTGTAAGTGGCCAACGCTGGTGTCAAATTTTTCAAGCTTCCTAAAAGCATCTGACATAGCTTGACTACTGTCATACCAAGATGACAGCCGGGACCAACAGCTTTACGTGTCTACCGAAGCACGGAGGAGCTCGAAAATTTTTGGTCATCCATCCAAGTGCGGACCACGCCCAACGTTGCTTAACTTGCGTAAGCGCTAGCAATGCGTTTGTCCACCGAACCACTGAGTTTTCGTTGTTGTTGGCCACGAACATATTTAAATAAAGAACATCAAAGGTATTTCAATTCACCCACAATGTGTACGTTGCCTTACACTAGACTTAATACGCGTCTGGGGATAACTTAATAACACAAGGTTCCATTTGGCGTCGTCTACGTCTCCATCTAGAATTTTGTCAAATTAAATCTAGTGCTTTGGTTTATTAGGTACGAATCGAGTTATTAATTTTAGGAATTTAAGGTTTAATCAATATTTTATGCTTTGTATTTCAGCTTGTGTTATTTTGTGTAGAAAATCTCGGTCTAAGATTTTTGTAAGTTAAGCAACACCTGGCGTGGTCCGCACTTGGATGGGTGACAAGTGGCAATAAAATTTTCTCCAGCTCCTCGCTGCTTCGGAAGGCACGTTAAGCCCTTGGTCCCGGATGTATTATAGAATGGCAGTCGTCAATCTACCGTCACAGTTAAAAGAGTAATTATTAAAAGTCACAGTTTTAAAGTCCCAGTAGGGACACAAGCTAAACAAAGCTTAAAAATATTAATGTGACCTCTCCAATCGTCTGGCCAGCATGGAGAGTGTTGGCCAAAGCCTCTGGCTGCTCAGGCTCGAGCTCCTGCAGTGGAGGAGACTAAATAAACCGGCCAAGTGCGAGTTAAACTCGTGTAGAGAGGGTTCCGTACAATTGATTGAATTCTTATAGGTTTTCCTGTAATCTACAAGCAATTAACTATATTTTGTAGTTTTTTCAAAATTTTTGTCTCAGTAGTTTCGGAGATCAGGGGGGGGAATGGTAAATTTTTGTCTTCTTTCATGAATAAAATCAAAACTATTTATTTTACAATAATAACAAAAATATATTTGAGGTCTTCATAACGAGCCCTTTCATTTGATATATGACACAGTAAGGCTTGCAAAACTTTTTTTTTTAATTTCCTAATTTGTCCCCCGAACATGACCCTTATTTAAAAAAAAATATTTATTTACTTTGCACATATGTGTTTGGGTCATAGGATAACAACATTCTACCAAATTACACCTGATTCGGTCCAGTAGATTCGGAGCAAATTGGCTGTGGCAGACGGACGGACAGACAGACGCACGAGTGATCCTATAAGGGTTCCGTTTTTTCATTTTTTGTACGGAACCCTAAAAAGACCTGATGATGACAATTTTAAAAGGCAAATAAAATTTTGATACAGGGCCCATTTCATTCAAGCTACGTACGCCACTGATCCCGTTATCATCAGATAATAATAATCAAATTGTGCCTTCAAACAGCTTGAAGAATATGACACCAGTTAGCCACTAACACGAAAAAAAAAAGATGTATTAAAAGCCTATGGGATACCAATCACGCCTAATATCCAAAACAAACCTGAGGTCCAGCGGGATTCGAACGGGTAGCCTGCACTATACCCAATTTCTAAAAAGTTCCCCACCCCATACTATCTTATTATGGTGGATGCGTGTACAAGTCATAGGCGGAAGCGGAATTTATCCAAAAACAGTATGCGCCAGTTTTTTTGTAAAACTACGAGTAATTTTTTAATACAGATGACTTATCAGGTCTCTGACTGCCTCCGTAGTCCAGTGGTCAAGGCGTTTGCCTTGTGATCCGGAGGTCGTGGGTTAAAATCCTACTGGGAAGCATACTTTGTGAAAAGTTGTTTCCAGTCTGGTTTGATTATTGCGGGGTTGAATCACCTGATTATCTGAAAAGAAAGATGATTCCGTGCTTGGGAAGGCATGTAAAGCTGTGGTTCCTGAACGCCATCTAGCATTTGTTTTTTATCCTAGAATTGGTTTTGGTGTACCTTTTGAGTTGCGGAGGTCAGAAGACAGTCGCTCTGCGTGAAAACCAGTAACATTGTCAAATCACCAGGTTAGGTAGCGGACCCCGGGCTCTGAAGCATTACCGCTGAGGATGCAACCGGGAAAACGCTCGGATGATGATATTAAATATAAATACAATATATATAAATAGGTCTTACAATCAAGGATGCTCGAGACTGCGCGAAGTGGATAAGGAAAAGCCGGAAAGCGGACCCCGGGCTTCACAGCATTACAGCTGAGGATGCAACTGGGAATACGCTGAGATGAGAGAGAGAGAGAGAGAGAATGTAACGGAGGAAATACGAAGTTTGTAATGTTGGTTAAAGGTGTATATGACCATCCTAAGTGTAACAAAATTGAACGCGCTTTCCCGCTTTCTTCTTCTTGGTATTGAACAAGATTGCAGTGACCTCCGCTACCTCCTATGCTTTAGCCCAATCCCATCTTAAACATATTAGCCGCCATTGCTATTCCTCGCGCCACTCCGTGCGTTTTCAGCTCTATTCAGTCATACATTTACCATCTGAGTGGTTTTAGTTTACATGTTTAGGCTTCAGCCGTCGTGCACATTCAGTAGTTTCGTTTCTGGATCAGCTACTTTTCCTCCCGTGTAGATAGGGCAAATAAATATTGCAGAATTTGTGGTAGTTTTTATACAAAACTACTATTTACTAGTGGTAATGTAAGAATAGTAAACGTTATGGTTCCGGGTAAGAATAGGACCACTCCATCTCTTCCTGTGGATGTCGTAAGAGGCGACTAAAGGACTAAGCACAAACATCTAGTGCTACAATTGCATTTCCAAGGAGGGTTAACGTCGGGCGGCGGCTGGTTGTTAAACTTTTCGCACAAATACATTCCCAAAGAGGGTTGACATCAGGCAGACGGCCGGTTGTAAAACTATAAAACAAAATCAAATATTTATTCAGTAATTAGGCCATTGCAGGCACTTTTACACGTCAATAATTATAGTGTACGTTACGTGTAATGTTTGTTTATATCTAAATTATTTTTTTCTTTGTTCAAAAGCTACCGATACTAGCGTTACGCAAGTCTCGGCAGTGCCGGTTTTAGCCCTACCAGCGCCCCCGGGCTAGATTCCCCCCCCCCTAACTACAATTCACTCTCACCTAGGCTTCAATACCATTCATATATATATATGAATTGATATGTTTATATCAATTAATTGTAAAATTGAATGTCCTAGGAGTCTAGGAGTTGCCGCTATTAATCAGCCGCTACAAAAAATTACCTCTTTTTAGCCCCCTTGGCGCCCCTTTATATCTGGCGCCCTGGGCGGTCGCCCAACCGCGCCCTACCCTAACGCCGGTTCTGAGTATCGGTATATAGCCAAATCATTGAAAGTGTTCCGGCTATTTCTTCTCCATTTTACAAGGTCTTTGGCATCCTTGGGTGACTATTGCGTGCATATTATACAGGGTCGTACATAATATACTGAAACTATTTTAAGGGTGAATTCAGTCCATGATACTGAACAACTTTCCCCAAGGAACATATATCGAAGTATGAAAAATAATTGTTGGCCTCCCATACAAGTTTAGCAATCAACTGATCCGAGTTTGTATGGAAAGCAAAAAAATATTTTCCATATTTCGATATATGTTCCTTTGGAAAGTTGTTCAGTATCATGGACTAAATTCACCCTTAATATAGTTTCAGTATATTTTGTTAGACGTTATATTTGGAGAAGAAAAAGCGGGAAAGCGCATCCCGGGCCCTTAAGCAGCACAGCTGAGGATGCAACCGGGAATGCGCTTAGACGAAGAAGCTGTAAGAATAGTAAACCTCGCGAGCTTTTATAACCATGCCATACCCGACACTTTCCACTGTCCCCTGGCTTAGCAAAGCCATTTCAGTGAAATCTGTACATATACCTATAACGCTACAGCAACCTTCCCACCATTTCCCCCCCCCCCACACCCCCCTTTTGGAATTTTTGCAACATCTTGTGTAGAATATAGTCCTTAGTGTGCCTCTCTTTAATTGAAATCCGTTAATAAATAACGTTACAGTAAAGTTCTCCCCTTTTCTTCCCTATTTCTTCCCCAATCGAAAATCGCTATCGACAAAAAAAAATGAACCAAGGACTTTGTGTGCCAATTTTCGTCAAAATCGGTTGAAAAATGCAACCCGTATGCAAAAACAGACAGACACAAGCATTTTTGACTAATCTCGAAACTGAGGCGCATCGCTCGCTCGGTTACTTGCTGCAATTTAACAAATTCTAGGTACCATGTAGGTACTTATATACAACGAGTTAAGGTGAAGTGGTAACATAAGTGGCACCCTCATTTGAAATAAATTGTTTACGGTGAAGATATAGGCAAATGGCCTTGAAGTGTGAAATAAATTGTTAACTCGTAAATATGGTGGTAATTTCCATGTTGCTCTTCGTCATGCACTAGATAGCCCTTTGAATTATTTTATGAACTGCCGTTGAAACTATTATTGGTGATCCGTCTAGCTTTAAAACTTGCCGTGGTCAGTTTTGGCGGAGGCAAGTTTTAAAGCTAGACGGACTAATGTAAATACTTTCAACGGTGGTTCATAAAATAATTTAAAGGGCTATCTAGTGCATGACGAAGAGCAATATGGAAATTCTCACCATATTTACGAGTTAACCAATTATTTCAAATGAGGGCGCCACTTCAAGGCAATTTGCCTATACCTTCACCTTAAAACTAAATATGGTGATATTTAAAAATTTGATTTGTATCAATGTCTAAAAAGACCTTTAAACTATTTTATAAATAAATAACCTTTGAAAGTAATATTGGTAGTCCGTCTAGTTTTAAAACGGGTTTTCGCCAAAAGTGGCCCCTTTTGGCGAAAACCCGTTTTAAAACTATTATTGTATATACATGTACTAATTATTACTGTCTAATAGTCCGTCTAGTTTTAAAACGGGTTTTCGCCAAAAGTGGTTCAAATGAGGGCGCCACTTATGCTACCATATCGCCTTAATGAAATAACGCAAAGCCTCTCAGGTTGTAACCCAGTCCATGAAACTGAACAACTTTTGTTCTCCAAAATTCCTAAAACGCAAAAAAAAAAAAAATTCACCACTACACCACCCGCCTGAAATTAAAATATCATCCACACCACCTGGATAGTTGGCAATCAACCACCGTACGTTTTATAAATCTTTAACAAAAAAAACAACCAACTCCAATTTTTTTAAGGAGTTTCTTCCATTTCTCCAAAGTTTTATTTATTTATTTATACTTTATTGTACACACATATACATGTTTAAAGTTTTTCATCATATCTTCACCAAATTAAAATGGGACCAACTTGGTAGTAAAGGCTTTTAAATAAAAAAAGAATCATCAAATTCGGTTCACAATCGGCGAAGATATCGCGTAACAAACATACATAAAAAAAAAACATACAGTCGAATTGATAACCTCCTCCTTTTTTGAAGTCGGTTAAAAAGAAACTTCCCGCCGCGTACGACCGAACTGTGGAATCAACTTCCTGCAGCGGTGTTCCCGAACCGATACGACATTGAAACCTTCAAAAAACGAGTCCATATCTTCCTGAAAGGCCGGTAACTCTCTTGTTGCACCCCTGGTGTTGCAGTTGACCATGGACAGTGGTGATCACTCACCGGTGACCCGCTTGTTCGTTTGCCGCCCTATAACATAAAAAAAGAAGAAAAAATCGGATTTTCTCACAAATTGACTCGATCACCTGATTAGTTTGTATGTAAATTCAATATTCTTTTGTTTGGATTTCGTGAAAGTTGTAGATCAAAAGTTATTCAGGTTCATGGGCTGAGCTACCATCTGAGAGGTTTTGTGTTATTCATTAACACGTATAGGTACCCAAAAACTGTAGAATAGAAATATTACTATTTCTAAATAGACATATGTATTTATTTAAGTATGTATGTAACATATGTATATGTATGTTTATCTGTAGTTTCATAGTATGTTAATTTCTTCTTCCTTTATTTAACGAACACGTATGCCTTTCATATATGAACATCTCCTCTCACGGGCCTACTAGAAGAGATCTCTTTTGAGATAAGTAGTGCCTTTGTACAACTTTTTGTTTATGTATTCTCTGTATATATTGTCCGTGTACATAAATTGGCAAATAAATAAATGAATTACTCGGGGTAAGATTTATTTTCGTTGATAATATCGTCCTCTTATCGTTCAGAACTTAATTGGCTTCCTATTCGTCAACGCAGGGAAGTTCGGTTACTGTGTACTCTCTTTTCTATTCTTTCAGACACCCATGATCGACAACTTCGTTCTAATGAGACAGGTCAGCTCTTTATCCCACTTTTCCGGACAAATTTTATGTCTTATTCATTTTCCCTTCAAGCGTCACGGCTCTGGAATGCTTTACCCGTTGACATCAGAGAAATATCGACCAAATTCTCTTTAAAAAGGAAAGTTCATGTCCACCTTTTGAACTCCTTTTCTTTATAAAGTCGTCATCATTCCGTTCTCCTCTTCATGAGCTAGTTAAATGTATGTATATTTCTATTATAATGGTATATATGTAGTGTGTATGTAGATATTCATTTTGATATTATATACTAAATATGTATTATATATTATATAGTAATATTTTATTATGTATATTGTATTAATATATATTATTACTTTTTTGCGCCGCATAATTTTTCTGTTTATCCCTATGGTTGACTGGGAGAAAATGCTCTTAGCATTAAGTCCGCCATTTGTTAAAAGTATATTTTTACTTTGCAACAATAAAGCTTTATAAATAAATAAATAATTGTATATTTTATAAAACAAACCACACCTACGCTCTGAAAAGTCTAATCTGAAAAGTTGAGAGACCGCATGCGAAGTCCCTCGGGATTTGAACTGGGTACGCAAATGGATACCTCTTGTTTGCTACACCCACGGGTTTTAGAACGACGTTTCTTATATAAAAATAACTTTTGTTTTTCGAGTATAGAAGATGAGATATTACTACATACATACATGTATGTATGTGTTTATATCTAATCTTAATTTCATTATAGAGTTGTTCGAGATAAAACATAATCTAGACTAGTTTGTTTTAGTACAATAGATTGTCGATTGAATCAATTACACGGCACATCACTATGCATCATAACTTCGCTGTGTGGTTTCCGATCTGGAATAAGACCTATAAATACTTACTGTCGATGACTGCCTCCGTGGTCCAGTGGTCAAGGCGTTTGCCTTGTGATCCGGAGATCGTAGGTTCAACTCCCACTGGGAAGCATACTTTCTAAAAAGTTGTTTCCAGTCTGCTTAGGATATTGCAGGCTTCAATCACCTGATAATCCGAAAAGAAAGATGATTCCGTGCTTCGGAAGGCGCGTAAAGCTGTGGGTTCCGAACGGCATCTAGCGTTTGTTTTAACCTATCCTAGGATTGCTTCTGGTCTATTTTGGGTGGCAGAGGTCAGACAGCAGACAGCAGTCAGTCTGTGTAGGTATACCAGTAACCTCGTCAAATCACCTAGTTTAGGTAGTGGACCCCGGGCTTCTGAAGCGGGACACTGTAATAGGCTTAATAAACAAAATGGGATAAAAAATGGCTTGTTATAATGAATAACCCCTTTACGCTTAAACAAACAAGAATAATTCAAGTAAAACATTGGAACATTCTCGAACAAGTACTAACAACTGTTAGTCTGTCTGTCTGTCACAAACAATACAAACTTACGCAAACAATAAAAAGAAGTCACAGTATTTTAAAAGTGATACATCAGAAAACACTTACTCAAATGCAAAGTTTTTGCAAGGCAACCTTTGTGTTTCTTAAGTATAAACGGTATAAAAAAATACACTGAAACTGTTTTAAGGCTGAATTCAGTATGATATTGAACAACTTTCCCAAAGAAACATAAAAAATATTTTTTGGTCTCCCATACAATAATTGACGGGTCAGCTGATTTTTTAAGCGACTTCAATAAAGAGGAGCTTCAATTTCCAATTAGATTATATGTTTTTTATGTTTATCAATAACTTGTCTGTTTTTAACATACATTACATATTTACAGATATAGACAAGTTAAATACCTGTACTTACTACAAATTTAAACTAAAAAATCGTGTCCATGTGGCATACTGCCAAGAACGCTGGCCGCGTTTCCGCGTCGAATCGCAATACTAATACGTTGTGCGAAAAAATTGCCAGCCCTCTTGTCACCAGCGGCGGTGATCGTTTGTTACTGATTTAGAAAATTGATTTTTAGGGTTTCGCACCCGAAGGGAGCAAACGGGACCCTATCCCAATCTTATCTTATTGAGCGAGTGAGCGAAGCGTCTCAGTTTCAAGAATGGAAAAAAATGCTTTTGGCCGTCTGTCTGTCTGTCGGTTTGTTCTCGCCTACAGGTTGCATTTCTCAACCGATTCTCGTGAAATTTTATATGCAGATTGGATATTTTTTTTTTTTTTTTAATTTATGGCTTGACGCTGCTGCGTATTTAGCCAGGAACAAGTTAATAAAACGTGGGAAATTCTTTTTTCCTAACAAGTTACAATCAAAGGTTAGTGTAGGCCTTTGATTGCTTTAAGGGAGCTCCTGGCGACAAATCTATACGAGACCACTGGTTTTCATAGCCGATTGAGTGGCGGACGACACAGTCCGCGAAACATGTATCACTACAGCCGTGCTATGACTGTCCACTTTAACTATTTCACATATTGTTCATGAGCATGAGCATTTATAACACCAAACAACACCAATTTCATATTATAAAGTCCACTAAAATCAATTTGCAAAATAATTTAAAGAAAACCCCAACCAAACACCTTTACTTCCCGCCAAAAAACTCAGATTCGATAATTATACATCGTGTTAATGAAAGAACGCAAAACTTCTCAGAGGTACCATCTGAGAGGTTTTGCGTTCTTTCATTAACACGATGTATAGAATTTTTTTGTCGATTTAGTTTTTAAGAAATTTTTCGAAATGGCGGAGATATGGGGGTTTTAAACTTTGAAATAATCATATTCCAGCCATTTCAAAAATTTTTCAAATATGTCAACTTTTTTGTTACTCCCATTAAGGGTTAACTGGAGGGACGAAATCCCATACAAACGTACTTTCGTTTTAATTTCGAAACCATAAAACTCATCGTATTCAAATTTTTTACAAGCATTAAGATGATAAATATCTAGATCTGTAATTAGTTTTGGTTCGAAAATAATAAACAAAAAAAAAAGTTATAGCAACTTAAAATTTGCCTTTTTTATCGACGAAATCGAGTAATATTTAGACGCCTATTACACTTATAATTATATTTTCGATCCTTATGGAAACTAATTATACGACTAGAGTGAAGACTCTAAATTCCAAATAATTTAGTTTTATTTGGGTATGTATCGTATTTATCGAAATAAACGAAAACTACGAAAACCTTTCGATTCATGGCCTATAACGGCCCGTTTATTACACCTCTTCCGTTTATCACCCTTATTACACCTCGCGCGGGTACCGGCGGTGTGACGGATTCTCTGTCTCGTTTTTTTAGCGCCCTTTCTCTTTCTCGACGAAATAGCAACACGACGAAGCGCGTCGGTAGGCAACTCGCTGTGGAGTTCGCCCGCGCCTCCAGTACCACCTTAAGGACTGTATGCACAAAGCCACGTGGTCGGATTTGGCTCTGAAATATGCAAAATTTTCCCGCTAGGGTGATAAAAATGTCAAGATGAAGTTACATAGAGTTAATAATGTGTAAACGGGACAATAGATGTAGGTAATCATAAATTGTAACGTAGAATTAGTATACAGCTTACTTTTTTCTTTTCGTCAAGACTTCCAGTCCGCGATACTTATTAAAATTTTCAAATCAATCAAATCAAAGAATTATTTTGTTTGAATTATTATTTCTGAATTAAGGCCTTGGCAGACGTCATTATAATGTACTTAACACTTCAGTAGACAGGCTATCAGTAGAAAAAGTAAAGTCGTAAATACAGTAGTGTGCGTGAATGCAAGACGTTTATTTAAAAAGCGAGTTTGAATATATGTGAAATTCATATAGCGCTTTCAAAAAAATCCAAGTTATAGTTATTCGAATCTTGCGTAAAATTTATTACTTTTTCAATTTATTAGTCGACCTCCGTGGCGATTCCTTAACACGCTAGTCCGTCACTCGGAGGTTCTGGGTTCGATTCCCAGCCAGGGCAAGTTGGTAAATGGCCTTATTTAATTTGTTCTGGTTCTTGGATGTTTATTTTATCCCATCAAAAACATAAATGTAAAAATGCCAAGTTCAAATTCCGACAAAACAATTGAAATTTAAATAGCTGCCAAGTTATGTAGGTAGAGAAAACTGAAATGTATTCATAAGAATCTCAACATTTGACTTGGACAACATTAAGATTGAAAGCACGGTCACCCATCCTAACTGTGACCAAGCTAGAAGTTGCTTAACCTGTAAAAGCATGGTCATTCATCTATCAGTTTTTGAATTTATCGTATGCGAAGTGGAGTGAAATCAAATATTTCGCTAATCATGTGTCTCCCCTCTCTGTCAGTTAAACGCTTGTATATGGACACTTAAAAAAATTCACGGCAGTAGTACTCTCCCTGTACTAAAACTAATTTAAGGTGGATTCAGTTCATGATACTGAACAACTTTTCCTAAGGAACACATAATTAAATATGAAAAGAAAATGTTTGCTTTCCATTCGACCTCCGTGGTGTAATTGTTAACACGCTAGACGTCTAATCCGGAGGTTCTGGGTTCGAGCCCCAGCCAGGGCAAGTTAGAAAATGGTCTTTTTCAAATTGTCCTGGGTCTTGGGTGTTTATCTATGTATGTATTTATCATAAAATATAGTATCATTGAGTTAGTATTCCATAATACAAGTTTAAAACTTATTTTGAGGCTAGCTTAATTAGTGTGATTTGTCCTTACATATTCCATACATATATTACATAAATATTACATTTTGCCAAATCTTATGTGTAAGAGATCAAAAATAATTTTTGTATTTCGTTTGTTCCTTGGTGAAAGTTGTTCAGTATCATGGACTGATTTCAGACCTAAAGATAGGCAGTCGTTAGTTACATAAAACAAGTAGGTACTGACTACGGAACCCTACACTACACGTGGCCCGTCACGGCACGTGGCCGGTTTATTTTGGTTAAGTTGAAATTTTAGGGAACCACAGACAAATTTATGATATTTCTGCTAAATCAATATTACTTATCGCTGACAGAACGTTCTCAAAAATACAATCAAATAGTATTTTACGCGAGCGGTGACTTGGAAATCTACACTTTTTGTGTTCCACTGACAGAAAATGTATACATTTGAATTTTCTTTGTGAAACAATACGTTTAGCGACCATCTGCAATCATAACACCTTTCACTTCTATTCACCTTATTATGTAAGTACGGAGGGTAAAAATTTATAATTATATGTATATAATTTATAATTTTATGGCTTAGCAGCTGTATGTGCTCAATCAATGACTTGACTGTTTAATTTTGTACAATATTAATACAAAGAGCACTAAATAGAAATCTTTTCCTGAAAACAGCAAAAAAAAAATTGGTTGATTAATGAAGCAGTAATTAGCATTATTGCACCCTTTTATTTTTTATATTCTAATAGGTTTTCCTGTAATCTATAGGTAAAGAACTATTAACTGTATATTTTTCAAAAGTTTGGGTTCAGTGGTTTCGGAGATATGGGTATTTTTATTATTTATTTTCAAAAATAACTTCAAAAACACCAACTTAAAAAATATAGAAAAATATATTTAATATTATCATAAAATGCTCTTTCATTTGATATTTTACGCGATATAGTTCACAAAATCCTTTTTTTAATGTCTCATTTATCTCCTATGGCCCCATTTTTTTAAAATTTATTAATTTACCTACATTTTACTTCCGTCTTTGGGTCACAAATTTACATTATCTGCACCACATTTCAACTGAACAGGTCCAGTAGTTTAGTAGGGGGGGTCAATTTTCGCCCATTTTCTTAAATAACTTAAAAATACCGATCTAAGAAATAATAAAAAATATATATATTTAAAATTGTCATAAAAAGTTCATTCATTTGATATGTCACACGATTCATTTATTTATGTTATACGTCTATCTTTGGGTCACTAAGTTACAAAAGTGTAGGTACTAAATCTCAACTAAATCATTCTAATAGTTTCGTAGCAAATTGGCTGTGACTTACGGACAGACAGACAAGCGAAACCCTAAAAACAGTAAAAACACCAAAAAAATCGGTTCCTATACAAATTTCCCGGGCGGCTGCACACTTTTGTATGAAAATGCAGATTTTTTTTTGTTTTTTGACTGTTATTTTAATATCATTATACTATACTAGCAGTCCACCTTGGCTTCGCCCTTGGTACACACAAAGCCTATGTCACTTGGGGATAGTGTACCTTTCCAACGGTGAATTTTTTTTTTAAATCGGTCCAGTAGTTTCGGAGCCATGTAATGCAAACAAACAAACAACCAAATCTTTCCTCTTAAAAATATTAGTATAGATAAATAGCCTACTATAGTCTGCCTGCCTAGTCAAGTATAGATCTAGTATAGCCTGTGGTTCGATATATTACGCATAATGTCAATTCGTATTTTGATATACATTCATGGGGAAAAGTTGTTCAAAATTTCAGACTGAATCACCCCTCAAAATAATTGTAAAACCCCAATTAAACAGCACCTTTTATTACAAAAACAGTTAATATGATTCCGCGACCCGAGAAAGTTCCAATCCGATTTTCACCCTAATCGCCAATTAAAAAATATAGGTAATAAATCAAACCAAATTATTCTTTTCATTTACTTAATTTTCAATAAAAAAAAAAAAAAATGTGCGATGCCGTATCTGCGATAGCATTACATCTTTGCTTCAACGTCAACAAAATGTCAAAACTGTACCATAGTGTAGCAAAAGTATGACATAATTTGGCAGTTTGTACATAGTTTTTTATTGAAATATTTTATACTGTAATGCAATTTACGTAATAAGAAAATGGATTTTTTTGAAAAATTCGACACGGCCTCCTTCCTGAACGCCCGGCGGGCAACTGAATTTGTATGGAAGAAATATGGCCGCCATTTCAGAGAATTCTGTCAAAAACGATGCAAAACATCCAATTTTTAATTTTTTTTTTTTTTATTATTGCGATGCTTACAATGCGATCATACATTGTAAGCAAATATTAAGAATAATGTTTCAAAATAGCCTTTATTTTTATAAAATATATGCAATCCATTGTTAGAATATTTCTTTACGCAGAAAAACAAGCCAGTTTGTAGCAAGATTTTCTAAAATATTTCTTTCAGGTTTCTTTACAATTATCTTACTTTTTCTGAACGAAAATTAAAAAAATACGGTTTTCGTCTACTGGCTAGTCTATTCACCTATAACTAGGTATGTAATTTTCTTAGTGGTCTTTTCTACTCAAGCCATAACTATTGCCCGCGCAAAGTGCGTTTTGCATGTTTTTGGGTAAATTCAATGCTTGTTTTTAGGAAAACTACAAAATATTTAAAAAAATCCTTTTTTTCGTCTACTGTCCCAACTCTTCCTCTATCTATGTGTATACATTATTTGGCTTAAATCAAATGCTTTCTGTACAAACTTGTTGCCCGCGCAAACCCAGTTTACATGGTGCCGACCCTTAAGACGCAACTTTTTTGTGTGAACAACTTTTTTATCCGATAAACTTTGCCCAACTAGGTATGGGACCTAAACGGCTAGGAAAAAAAAACCTCAACGGATGGGGGGGGAGTCGCGAGGTTTACAGCTCCCAGAGCCACTAGTCTTAAAAGACTGCACAGTCAGTCAGCTTGGAAAATCTGACAACAGTCTTGGCTAACACACACGACTAATAACAATAACAAAAGTAATTTAATACACGTTTTTCACGCAATGCCACTGACGAGTCCAGATTTTAATTATGAGAGAGAGCCGCTGAATAAATAATATGTTCGTCTATTAAAAGAACAATTTTTGTCCGGCTACGGCTAGACGTTTCCACTTAAATATTTCTATTTCAGTATCATAATGAAACATAGACAATACTTTAAACTATGACAGATTTCATAACTTTATGTATTTTTGGACCACTCCAAGTGTTCCCGTGGATGTCGTAAAAGGCGACTTAGAAAACACAAGCTGAACAAAGCTTATAAATATTAAGGAGACCTGCCCAACCCGTCTGGCCAGCGTGGAGAGTGTAGGCCAAATCCTCTGACTGCTCTGGCTAATATATAGCTCTGGTAGTACAGAGAGGGTCGTGCTCCTGCAGTGGAGACTAAATAAAACCTGATGATGACGTAGTACCAGCTTGTGCTGTGTGGTCTTCGGCCTAGAATAGGACCTATTTCTCAGCGTATTCACAGTTGCATCCTCAGCTGTAATGCTGTGAAGCCTGGGGTCCGCTTTCCGGCGTTTTCTTCTCCACTTCGCACGGTCTTGAGCATCCTTGGTTGTAAGACTATTGGCACGCATGTCATTCTTGACGACGTCAAGCCAGCATTTCTTGGGTCTACCACGTCTGCCGGCGGAGGCGGCAAGGCTATACATTTGTGTCCCACATAACTTGCCAGTTTCTGCAAGACATGACCGTACCAGCGTAGGCGACTCTTGCAGTTTGTCTGCTATTTACGTACGTCGCGTACTAGCCGGCCTACAAAGGACCACTCCATCTCTTCCTGTGGATATCGTAAGAAGCGACTACAGGACTAAGCAAAAACATCTAGTGCTACTTTTTCTGCTTTCGTAAGGAGAGTTTACGACGGGCAGCGGGTGGTTGTAACATTCTTTGCGCACAAATGCATTCCCAAAGAGGGTTGACGTCAGGCAGGCCGCTCGTAAAACTCAAATCGCAAAAAATAAGGCAAATCGTCTAAACTGTTATGGCTATTTCTTCTCCACTTCGCAAGGTCTTGGGCATCCTAGGGTGGTGGGTATATTCGGGGAAGAAAAAGCAGAAAACGCACCCCGGGCTCCAAAGCAGCACCGTCGTTTTGGAAAACCTTGGGAAAGAAGTCCAGCAGTGGACTTCCGGTGGCTGATTCATATAATACAGTATTGTATAATATTGTACAATACAATTAAGTAGTATGTACCAGCTTCTCGATTTTTCAGGGTCATCTGTATCCTTGGGTGACCTTGACATGCATATTATATTTGGAGGATAAAACTGGGAAAGCGCGCAATCAGGGCTCCGAAGCAGCGAAGCTGAGGATGAAACCGGGAACGCGCTAAGATGAAAAAAAAAATTACACTGATAGGAGCTTGGCTCTTAAATGTAGACAGACAGACAGACAACATCATCATCATCATCAGTTCCTTCCCAGTCTCCACTGCAGGAGCACGGCCCTCTCTGTACTACCAGAGCCATTTATGTATATTAGCTAGGGCATTAGGATTTGGCCTACACTCTCCACGCTGCTGGCCAGACGGGTTGGAAAGGTCTCATTGATGTTTACAAGCTTTTGTTCAGCTTGTGTTTCGTAAGTCGCCTTCTATGACATCCACGGGAAGACTTGGAGTGGTCCTATTCTACTCTGCTGGTAACCACACGGCTAGCAGACCATACACACCCACGCAAAGACGAGGGTAAACTTGTCACGGATAAAGATATGACATATATCTTTTTTTGCATAAAGTAGGGCTTTATTTGAAGTTGTGCCTTCAGTAAATCTTTATAAATACCTGCTGGGAAATTCCGCAGTATATTCCGTAGTAAAGGAAAGCCATTGGCATAAATATTCATACAGCAAACCTATTTATATGTCATACGAGCCTGGTACAAGATACTCCATTTTTAGGGTTCCCTGCTGGCAACTTTTAGGGTTTCGTACCTTAAAAGGTAATAAACAAAGGTCAAGTGCGAGTCGGACTCGTACATGAAGCGTTCCGTACCTCCGTACAATATTTTAAAATGCTGAAAAACACGATTATTGTATGACCTTCAATTTGTAACTTTATTTTATTTTTAGTAAGTTTCAAGTGTCTAATAGTTATACCGGTTCAAGAGCCCTATGACAGACAGACGAACAGACGGACAGACAGAAAGACAGTGGAGTCTCAGTAATAGGGTCCCGTTGGCACCCTTTGGTTCCGGAATCCGGACGCCCTTCTTTTCGTGGAGATGCGTAGAGAGAGATAAATAGAGATGCCCTTCTAAATAGAACAAATCCGGGAAACCTGGACGGATGGCAGGCTTACTCCTAGCCCAGTCAACTACAGGTAAGTATATAGGAAAAGTAGAGTTACGATATATCATAGAAAAGTCAGAAGGTGAACGAAGGAAAGAGAATTTATATATTAGTTACGTTATATTTTTGGCACACAAGGTAAGTAAATATTATAAATATTAACAACTAGCTTTTGCCCGCGGCTTCGCTCGCGTATCCCACGGGAACATTGCTTTTTTCCGGGATGAAAGGTACCCTATGTCCTTCTCAGTACTCCTAACTATGTGTATGCGAATTTTCAAGAAGATTGGTTGATTGGAAGATAGGTAACAAACAAATAAACAAACAAACAAATATACAAACTCACTTTCGCATTTATAATATTAGTTGGGATAGTTTCTCTTTTACGACATTCGTAAACTGTCAACTCCGACTGTAAAATTTTTTTATTTTTATTTTTTATTTCAAACGCACAGCAAAAAGGAGGTTGCGTGTAAACATAAACAGATAATTCGTTGCGGCGCAAAATAGTGATGTGTGGCCTGGTTGCCAGCCGCATTCAGATTCTCGTCTTTCCCTCTATCGGTTGTCTCCAAGTCTCCTCCAGATATAAGTTCTTTTTCATTTATAAATATTATTTATATCATATGTCAATTTATCCGGGATTCGAATCGGATGTGACCGCATTCGCACCACTGGCTATGTAGCTCCGATACGTAAAACGATTTGTCAGAAGTGCGCTCTAACATCTTGATACTTGAAGACTAGCGCTTGTATGTCACAGTATTGATTGTCCTACTAATTGACCTAGCGAGGGAAGCGTCTCAGTTCCAAGATTGGCCAAAAATTCTCATGTCCGTTTATCTGTTCTTGCCTACTGGTCGCATTTTTCAACCGATTTTGACGAAAATTGGCACACAAGTTTCTTGATTTAATAACTTCTTTAGTTTATCGTGATTTTTGATTAGGGGAGAAATAGGGGGAAAAGGGGGAACTTCGTTGTTGTGTTATTTATTGACGGATTGCAATCAAAGAGAGATACATAATGGACTTAAGACAAGATGTTGCAAAAAAAATCCAAAAGGGGGAAATGAAGGGGAAGTTTTCTGTAGCGTTATATATGGACGGATTTTACTGAAATGGCTTTGCTAAGCCAGGGGAAAGGGGGAAGTATTAGATATTACATGCACTGTTAAAAATTATGTAATTTTACGTGCAAAAAAATTACATAAACCGTGGTAATTGAGCTCGCGAGATCTACTGTTCTCACACCACTAGTATTATTCGTGTGAAAGTTTTACTGTCTTATTTATTAAAACGCTGACTAAAATTTGACAGTAACACAAGACTGTACATGCCATGTAAATTTTTTTGGACAAATCACTCTAATTGAGCTAGTCCCAAATTAGGAGTTTTTGGCGGGAAGTCATGGGGTTCGGTTGGGGTTTTCTTAAAATTATTTTGCAAATTGATTTTAGTGGACTTTATAATATGAAATTGGTTTTATAAATGCTCATGCTCATTAAAAAAATGTGAAAAAGTTAAAGTGGACACTTGGACAGTCATAGTACGGCTGTAGTGATTTTTGTTTTGCGGACTGTGTGGGCGTCTTCGGGCGTCGTCCGCCACTCACTCGGCTATGAAAACCAGTAGACTCGTATAGATTTGTCGCCATAAGCTCTCATAAAGCAATCAAAGGCCTACACCAACCTTTGATTGTAACGTGTTAGGAATAAAGAATTTCCAACGTTTTATTAACTTGTTCCTGGCTAAATACGCAGTAGCGTCAAACCATTAAAAAAAATTGTCCCAAAGTAAGTTTAAACTTGTAATAAGGGATACTAACTCAACGATACTATATTTTATAATAAACACATATATATATATAAGTAGATAAACATCCAAGACTCAAGACGATTTGAAAAAGGCCATTTCCCAACTAGCCGGAACAGAACCTCCGGATTGGCGGACTATTAGCGTGTTGACCATTACACCACGGAGGTCTTCTACTGGATATTGTAACTACTTTATTTTTTATCGGCACCTGTCTTCTGTGACCACAATCTAAGGATTACTTCACACTCAGCAGTATTTTTCGAACAAAGGTCCGACCTGAAGCTATTATTTCGGCTTTTCCCCGTAACATTCATCTACATATTCGATTTTACCGCCCGGCTGTGCCGATTAATGCCGGCCCGAGTAAGTGTGTAGTAACTCTGTTACATGTAAAATGTAACTTAAGACGATACACGGAGTCCAGTGCTGCCCCCATTTTAAATAAATTATTTGTAAGGAAACGGAGATATCATTTAAAATTTTGAGCTAGTAAAACCTAGATAACCCTTAAAACTATTTTATGAACCACTGTCTACAGTTTTAAAGTGAGAACGTTAAGCTTTAGTTTGCATTTTTGCGAAAAACGGCCACTTTTGGACAACACGACGTGGACAGGGATTCCACCCATTTGTGGTTGATATTCCTCCCCGCCGTATCTCCCGTTTCGCCTCCTTCTTCATTGTGCGAACCGCTAAGGTGTGGAATTCCCTCCCTGCGTCGATATTTCCCCATACGTATGATTTAGGGATTTTCAAGGCAAGAGTGAATAGGCATTTCTTGAGTCTGCGTATAAAACCTTAGACCTCATCTTAGCTTTCCATCACGCTAGATAGAAGTCAAACGCACTCAAATCACTAATAAAAAAATAAAAAAAAGTTTGAAGGGTTATCTAGGTTTTACTAGCTTAAAATTTTAAATGATATCTCCGTGTCATTACAAATAATTTATTTCAAATGGGGTCAGCACTGGACACCGTGTATCGTCTTTATGAGCGCTCTACACAACAATACCCTTTATTGCACAAAAGAAAAATACAGGACATATTTATATTAAAAACCAGAAAATGCACAAAAGGCCTTATCGCTAAGCTCTCTACCAGTTTCCTTTGGAACACATGATAAAAAAAATATCAAAATATCAAAAAGTATCAAAACAAGCAGTCGTTGTAGCAAACATCCAGTTGATCGTCACAACGCCACAGACTAAAATAATATAAGTTGTTTCGTAAACTACGCCTCGTTAAGTGATTGGCCCTTACCCCAGTGGTCGGCTACCATTTTATTTGGAGCTGCTTTTTATTGAGAGATTGCATTTTATGTGGCACTGTGACCCAGTCCAACACATAGTTACAGACACTACTGTTAGGGTTGGGACACATCTGTCAACACGAAACAGCATTTTCCTGTCTTTTGTTACATCTTTTTCTCTCGCTCAGAACCATCATTTGCTAGAGCGAGACAGAGCGACGGAACAGCGGAATCGACGATGTTGCTGCATTCCGTCACTCTCTCTCGCTCTAGCAAATGACAGTTGACAAAAGGATAGCAGCATAGGTTGCTGTTCTGTGTCGACAGATGTGCTCCAACCCTTACTGTCTTGGATGAGCAACCCAAAGTGTATATCGACGTAGCGATGGCCGACCTGGAGTGTTATTTTTCAATGGGGGAGTTAGCGAAACACAAAACGTGTAGTTTTCCAACTTACCGCTCGCGTTCCGACGCATTGTATCGTATTTTTCAAACCGTCGTCGAGTCAGCGATATGTAATATTGTTTACGCCGAAAATATCATACATTTGTCAATGGTTTCCAAACATTTTAACGTAAATAAAAAAGCAGCGTGAAAAGGAACGGATTCTCCATAAAAGGGTTCTCTGACATTTGTACGCTACATATGTCAGAGATAGAGTCTTACAAGTGTCCTTTTAAATTTTACTATAATTAAATGAAATAAATACTTACATATGTACATATACAATAGTATAACATAAAATATATACAAAAATGAAATATCCCAAAAACAAACACACACCATGAACATTTGAAATTAATTTGACATTGACATATCGATTTAAGTGATTGCTTCCTCTATCTTTATGTTACTGTACTATATTTTTTAAAAGAAATCGTCCCCTTATGCTGAATCTAACGATACCTCTCAAGCTAAAATCCATCAACCCGTTTAGTACTTCAGAGCGTGACAAAGATTATTACATAAATGAACTCGAAAAACATAACCCTCCTTCTAGCGCAGTCAGGTAAAAGGATTTAGAAAATGACAATGCCACAAGATTTCACAAGTTCAAATGCAAATTCAAGCTAATATTTGTAAAATTAAATTGAAAATGCAAATTAGGTTTAAATTAAAACAAAATATGATTATTTTTCAAATTATCCTAATTCTATTATTGTAATATTGAAATAACTTTGACCACATTTAGTTTCATTTAAAATAATGAGATTTGTTGATACAATTTTCTTTTGTCATTTTTTTAACGTTTTATTAAAAAAACAAAGAGTGCTTTTGAAATTCACTCTAGAGAAAATTTGTTGATATAGTACCTTTCTGAGCTGAGTCAGGACCTTTTCACTATGTAGGTTTACATTTAAATTTAAATTAACTAGTAGTTCGCAGCGAACGTAGACCTCGCGATTTTTTATTATTATTTCAAAAACTACTGAACCGATTTTGATGCCCAACGAACTTGAAAATTCTATTGATATTTCCTACATGCCTACCAAATTTCATCAAAATCGAACCAGCGGTTCGGCAGTTATCGCGGAACAAAAATACATACATACATACATACAAACAATGTGTTTGCGCCCCAACTTGAATTATTATAGCCCTCACTCGCTTCGCTTGCTTGGTCAAAAAAATAACTTTATTGTACATCAACAATAGTTACACATAATAAAATAACAAAGGTTTTACAAATGGTGGACTTATCCCAGAAGGGATCTCTACCAGTCCACCAGTGGGGCAGAGGACAGTTACAAATTTAGTAGGAAGGCAGAAGTACGTACAGAGCAATGAAATATCAAGTATAATATTAAAACTTAAACACTCCGAATACACTACATCATACCTAAAGAATATACTATGTATAATATAAAAATAAATATTTTATATAACTCAATTTATGACTCTGCAAAGATCATTATGTGCTTTTCACGTGCCACTAGAGGTTCTGTCTGTGACAACAGTAGATCTCGCGAGCCCTTATTATAAACCATGCATTAACTGACACTTTCCTCTTTACCCCTGGCTTAGCAAAGCTATTTTATGCTTTCTTGCAGGAGCACGACCCTCTCTGTACTACCAGAGCCATATATTAGCCAGAGCAGTCAGAGGATTTGGCCTACACTCTCCACGCTGGCCAGACGGGAAGGTCTGATTGATGTTTATAAGCTGAAGCATGTGTTTCCTAAGTCGCCTTCTACGACATCCACGGGAAGACTTGGAGTGGTCCTATTCTACACTCTGCCGGAACCACACGGCTACAGTAACTGTAACAGCTAGTACTGTAAGTGTAACCTTACCTTTTCCTCTTTTTCGTGGTCAAGGGTCAAGTGGTCTCAGTACAGTATGTTTGAAACTAAAAGGTACTATATATATCTCTGTCACAAGCTCTTTGTACGAAAGAGATACGGCAAATTTTATGCTTTATTATAGTGCAAATACAGGACCAGAAATTAGTTTGTGCAATTTTACGAAGAAAGTACAATTTTAAATCGAATTTTAGCTGCTCGAATTTTCTATTAGGCGCTATGTAGACTTTTGAGTAAAATAGGACTATAAGTTTTAGCGATTACTCGTGTTCCCTTGGTCCTAGGAGGTAGAGAGGTATTAAGATAATGAATCTCGTGTCTATGGGTTTGTCTTGGCGAAGGCGGAGAGCACTGCGTATCACCACAGAATAAATAATACGTACAGAAGCCTCACTCAGCAAAGAAATTCAAAGAAATATGTACTCAATGTGGCTAGCGATGTGGTTTAATTCAGCTCACATCAGAACTCAGCACCTTTTCGCATAGACACCTAGACATCCATTGCAAGTCAATTTCATTCTTATTACTCTGGACAAACGATTCGTATAACTGAATTTACCACCCGGAGCGGCCGGCTGCGCGCATAGTAATAATGTAGGTACATTTTCGATACCTAAACGGGGAGTGACGCATAAATTTTTCGAAAAAAAAACAAAAATTAAAATCCGTGCTTAAGCAAACTTCCCCCTGCTTCCCCTCCTCGACTTCCCTTTTTCATACCCCCCCCCCCCCCCTTTTGGTAGTTTTTTCACAATAATGAATTTATCTCATGTTAGTTTTAATAATCAATGGAAGGTGTCAGCACCCTTACTCAGGTGTCTTTTAATTACCCATTATGCAAATGACATCATTAAATATGTATTTTTCAACAATCATTTGACGAAACCTTTTTGTTTTATGAAATATTGCGTAATTTTTCTTTCGCAGGTCATTGTTTGAAGACTTTTATTTGAAGGCTTTTATTTTTTGGAAACATTAGGCAACAGTCTTCGAATTGTAATAAAAATATTCTTTGGTCATTCTTTTGGCAAAATATAACAAGTAATTATTTAAAAAAAAAACCCGACTGCCCGATGCAACATGAGCGAGATTATATGTTGTTTTTTTAGCATTTCTCATTCCAAATTACATTTGAACATATTTATTTATTATTAGTCTTGTACATTATATATTATTAAAAAAAAATATTTAAACATATAAGTTACACATATATTTTAATCCTTATATAAACTTATTACTTTCTTTTGATACTCCACTCGATAGGTTTTGTTTGAATAAAAGAAAATTTAAAGACATATAATTTGGCGCCAAAAATCCGCTATTTTATTTTTTATTTTATTTTTGATATACCCAGCGTCACTCTCACAATTAGGACGAATCTAACGACACCTCTCAAGCTAAAATTCATCAATCCTTTAGCGTGCCAAAAAAATTTACATACATACATAAATACGCTCGAAAAACATAACCCTCCTTCTTGCGCAGTCAGGTAAAAATATATCTAAATAAGAGACGAGAATAAGAAAGGAAGACGAGTGGTTTCTTACTAAGTACCTACCTATTAAATATACAACGAGTTAAGGCCGTACCTGAATTTTCCGGGGTCCAGTGCTGCCCCTATTTAAATTAATAATTTCAAAGAAAACGGAGACATTATTTAAAATTTTGGTACCACCAAGTCCTAGTTAACCCTTTAAAGTATTTTATGAACTATTGTTTATAGTTAATAATGAGAACGTTAAGCTTTACTACGCACATTTGCCAAAAGTGGCCGTTTTTCGCAAATGTGCGTTTACCACGTTAAACTGTAAACAGTAGTTCATAAAATACTTTGAAGGGTTATCTAGGACTTGGTAGTATCAAAATTTGAAATGATGTCTCCGTTTTCTTTGAAATGATTTATTTTAAATGGGGGCAGCACTGGACCCCGGAAAATGCTGGTACGGCCTTAATGAACTAACGCAAAACCTCTCAGATGGTACCTCAGCCCATGAAACTGAACAACTTTTGTTCTACAACATTCCCAAAATGCCAAAAATAAAATTCGTTTTTTCATACCTACAAACTACACCCTTTTTTGCGTTTCGTGAAAGTTGTAGAACAAAAGTTGTTCAGTTTCATGGGCTGAGGTACCATATGAGAGGTTTTGGTTATTTCATTAACACGTATAGCTTTGTAATAAGTAGACTAGTGTCTACGTTAGAAGCATTCATAAAGTTAGCAAGTCCTAACTTAGCCACCGTGAATCGCATGTATTTCGACTGTTACTTTTGTGGTATACTATTTTATGCGGCTTACTATCATTCAGTAGATACTTGGGACGGTCGGTGACCTATTAACAGAATAACTAGACTATAGATAGATAGTGTAAGAGGAAACAATAAGGTCAAGACTCGAGAGAATTGAAATAATGTATTTGTAGAATCTATTGCTGTCGCTATTTATTTACAACGAAAAATAACAACATTAAACTAAAATTAATCTATAACTACATAAGTATATATGCGTGATACACCTTAGACCTTATCTTAGCTTCCCATCAGGCTAGATAGAGGTCAAACGCACTCAAATTTCTAATAAAAAAAAAAAGTATGTAAAACTAAATAAAAATACTTAAATATCATTAAATAATTAAAAAAATGGAACCCAAGTCGCTCGCAGGGTAGGGTACCCAAGAGGCAGGCGGCATTCCCACGTTGAATGGCCAGGCTCAGCCTTTCGCCAAAAAATGCGTGCCAGCCCTTGGATGAGGCATCTTGAGGCATCGATTAAGGCGAAGATATAGGCAAATGACCTTGAAGTGGCGCCCTCATTTGAAATAAATTGTTAACTCGTAAATATGGAGATAATTTCCATATTACTCTTCGTCATGCACTAGATAGCCCTTTAAATTATTTTATAAACCACCGTTGAAAGTATTTACATTAGTCCGTCTAGCTTTAAAACTCGCCTCCGCCAAAAGTGGCCACGGCAAGTTTTAAAGCTAGACGGATCACCAATAATAGTTTTAACGGCAGTTCATAAAATAATTTAAAGGGCTATCTAGTGCATGACGTAGAGCAATATGGAAATTATCACCATATTTACGAGTTAACAATTTATTTCACACTTCAAGGCCATTTGCCTATATCTTCGCCTTAAGCGTGCGGAAATTTCCTTATTTAACTGATTTTTGCTGCCGCTGTGCCCAAACAACAACCAAACGAGTGCGATAGAGTCAACTGCAGCTCGGATCAAAAGATACCTATGAAAAATCAACGTTTCAAAGTCCCCTGATTTCTCCTCCAAAACTTAACCGAATTAATTTCTTTTTTCATTAAAAAAGAACAGCTATGAATGCGTTTCTTTGTTTTCTTTTTATACTACTCGTACAATATCGTCAAATGTGTTTGCTTGATATTTGAACATAGTGGAAAATCCATACAATTATTAAATTCAGACTTATAGATTTTCGTATCTCTTTTAAAAATTAAATCATAGAGCCATATTTTAAAATTCATTGCTCTAGCACAGAATTAATAATACTAACGTACAGAAGTCTCACTCAGCAAAGAAATTCAAAGAAATATCTACTCAATGTGGCTATATGGTTTAATTTAGCTCACCTCAGAACTCAGCACCTTTTCGTATACCTATACCTATATAGATACCTAGGTACGAGTATCTATACATCCATTGCAAGCCAATTACATTCTTATTACTCTGGACAAACGATTCGTTTAACTGAATTTACCACCCGGAGGGGCCGCCTGCGCGCATAGTAATAATGTAAGTGCATTTTCAATGCCTAAATGGGGAGTGACACAGGCCTGGCTCTAAGCACTGGCACTATCCGGCAAGGAAGGACTACGCTTGTATGGAAATAGGCCCATCGATTTCCTCTTAACTTACTTACTGCGATGATTCAGCGACCCAAAGTAGATCTTGGCCTCCGACACCAGAAGACACTACTGCTCCCTATTCTGCGCAATCTGCAGATCTTCTTGGAGAGTTTTTAATTCTTTGCAGACTTCGTCTTACCAGCGTATAACTTACCTTACTACAACGCGGTCACATTAACTTGACGCATCGCTGGAATGCGAGGCACCGCCCGCTTCCCCCCGCATTCCCTTAGCTCGCCCGGCAATCGTCAGCATGGTTAGCATCTCTGTTACCGATACGCGCGTCGATATTTTGACTAGTTTTCTGTTGTTATTGTTGTTATTGGATATCAAAGCCATGCGTCAAGTTGATGTGACCGCGTTGTAGTCATTTCGTTTATTAGCCGCGTTTGTCTTTATTTATTTTTCTTTCTTTTTTTAAGGACAAATCACACTGATTGAGTTGAGCTAGCCACAAAGTAAGTAAGTAAAATACAAATATATAAACACCCAAAGTTGATGATGTAGATGAAGCGAAAGAGGTCTGTCAGGATCGTGGCAAGTGGAGGTCCATATAATCTCTGCCAACCTACGAACAATAATTCTCTAGAATGGTAAATAATCCCGAAAAATCATTCCACGTGATATGTACCGCAGCGGGCGGGACTTAAAATACGAACAGCGCGGCGCGACAGTTCGCCGTGACACTCGAGTCGTGCGGTTGCGTCGCAAGAAGTTTCCTTTGAGAATATTGCTGTGTTTTTGCGATAATCGATTCATTAAAAATGCCGTCATGTGCCGTGAAGTGGTGTAAAAGCTATACAGACATGAAAAACTCAGGACTCACCTTTCATATGTAAGTAAATAAACATTTTAATATTGTACCTCACCGCTCGTGGCGTTGACCGCGGCCCTGTCGGTTGAGCAGCCGGCTTCGGGGAGCTAGCTGCTTGACCGACATGACGCGTACGTGACCTTGTCGCGACCAATCGCATGCATCTTTGTCTATGTGTGCGTTCGAGTGTTTCGTTGTAATTACTGTTTGTTTGTTTGCGTAAATGGAATCAGAATCGAAGCGGTGAATGTAGGAGTGTTAGGTATCTAGAGAATTATGTGTCGATGCTGCCAACCCCTGTGGGAAACAGGCGTGAAAGTATGTATATATGTATAAACACCCAAGATCCAGGACATTTTGAAAAAGGCCATTTTCCAACTTGCCTTGGCTGGGGATCGAACCCAGAAGTTCAGAACCTCCGGATTCGCGGACTAGCGTGTTGACCATCACCATTACATTTGCCGCCCTATAAAAAAAAATAAAAAAACCGCCTTGGTCGTCAAACGTCACATCTACACTTTCCCTATTTTGTTTCTTATTGCATGCGAACGTAACATATTTATGTCATTTTCGTAAGGTTTTCGGCTTTTCTTTGGTTAAGCGGGTTTAGCCGACTTTTGCTACTTTCAGGTAATGTTGCATAACCGTCGCGTTTGGGGCAGATCGATTTAACCTAGGTATTTTTGCTTATTTGATTTTTGGTCGATTTAGTTCTTTGAAATCTCCAAAATGGCGGAGCCATGGTGTTTGACCATATAAAAAATATCAAAGACTTACTCGCGATGTTCACAGCTCAGAGCCACTAGGATCAGGCCTGTGTCACTCCCCGTTGAGGTATCGAAAATGTACCTACATTATTACTACGCGCGCAGGCGGCCCCTTCGGGTGGTAAATTCAGTTATACGAATCGTTTGTCGAGAGTAATAAGAATGAAATTGGCTTGCAATGGATGTCTAGGTATCTTTACGAATAGGTGCCGAGTTCTGATGTGAGCTAAATTAAACCATATCGGTAACCACATTGAGTAGATATTTCGGAACGACAGAGGGATCGCCGTGGCCATATACTGGTCACAGGTGATTTGAAATTGAAGCTACAGTGTAACCATTGAGACTCGATAAGAAGAAGAAGTAGATATTTCTTTGAATTTCTTTGCTGAGTGAGACTTCTGTACGTTAGTATTATTTATATGCTTCTTCATGCTAAATATGTGCTTCTTCATCTTACCGTGTTCGTGAGGTTGCATTCTCAGCTGTGCTACTTCGGGGGTCCTCCAGCTTTTTCTTCCCCAAAAATATAATATACATGACAATGACCGGGTTAGTTTAAAACGATTTGGCTATAGTTTTACGACCAGCCGCCTGCCTGACGTTAGCCTTGCAGCTGTAGCACAAGAAGTTTTTGCTTGATCTTTTAGTCGCCTCTTACGACATCAACAGGAAAACAGCACTCCGTTGTCGAGAGCCGCAGCACTGAGCTAGCTGTAGCCCCACTTCCGCCAAAAAGTGACGGTAAATGAACTACAAGCAGCACCGCAGCATTCAGTTATTCGCAGCGAGCGCACGTATTTCAGGAGTGTTTACATGTACATGTAGTTTTGAGTTTAAAATTCCGATCGACTTAAACCGCACAGAGAGTAATTATTGTGTGTGATCGTTTTTGAAAATACCTAAATAACGGTATTTATAAACTAAATTCCCCGCGGACGAAGTCGCGGGCAACAGCTAGTAATAAATAAATGTTTAAGAACAAATTATACAGATTGAGCTAGCCCCAAAGTAAGTTTTAAACATGTGTTATGGTTTACTTACTCAACGATACTATCATCATCATTATCAGGTCTTTTTTAGTATCTACTGCAGGAGCACGACCCTCTCTGTACTACCAGAGCTATACTTAGCCAGAGCAGCCAGAGGACCTAGCCTACACTCTCCACGCTGGCCAGACGAGTTGGAGAGGTCTTATGGATGTTTATAAGCTTTGTTTAGCTTGTGTTTCCTAAGTCGCTTTCTACGACATCCACGGGAAGACTTGGAGAGGTCCTATTCTTCTCTGCCGGGAACCACACAGCGTATAAAAAATGTCCTTAAATTGTCATAAGTGTATCTTTCCGACAAATCAATAAAAGCAATCCCCAGCGTCGCAGACAATTACCGAAAGCAGCCACATTGTCATTTGTCCAAATTGGAAACAGGCGTGTGTAGCGGTAGTTAGGACGATAGATAGACACAGGCCTGTCGGCTTAATTGCAACTAAATTGTACACATGTCACCTAAATGACGCGTTTGAAAAACGATAGTCGGTTAGAAGTACTCACATTCATTTTGTATAGGTACATTCCCGGTTACAAATTTTAGAGAATATATTTTTCAAAATTTAGAAAATATATTTAACAAAATTTAGAAAATATATTTAACAAAATATAGAAAATATATTTTTCAAAATATAGAAAATATATTTTTCAAAATATAGAAAATATATTTTTCAAAATATAGAAAATATATTTTTCTAAATTTTATAACAAACCTAACAAGCAAATAAAAGTACGATAGACAATTATACTGGGTCTGTCAGCTTAATTACAACTATATTGTACCCAATATGTCATCTAACTAAATGACGTGTTTGAAAAACGATAGATGGGTTAAAAGTACTTACATTAATTTTGTCTGTAATTCTTGTTTCCAAAATTTTTAAAATATTTTTTCCTAAATGTCAGAATCACTAATTGAACACAAATCCGTAAGAAAACTGACTTTACTATACCTACGCTCGGCCGTTGCCCTTCCCACTCATCGCCCGCCACAAGCCCAGTAGCGGGCGGTGACATTAAAATGAAAGATTTTCTTATACCGATTTGTCGACTGATATCTACACAGGTTCTTAGGCACCAGTCCCCCACAACAACCATGTACACCTTCTCTAGAATGTATATACCTGTACTAATATCATGCTTACTGTTACATTTTGCACAAATGTTTACTAACTTTAGTTAGCTTTATGTTGACTCTAAGTTATTATTGTGGATGGAAATAAACAATATTTTTATTTATTTATCTGTGGTTTTTCATTTATTATAATTGAAGGTACCCGTTCATTGACAGATTAATATATTTTTTATGTCGCTTGAAGAGTACTTTCCTTGAATATAGCTACGAGGTCAAAAATCACCCTGTATAGGTACCTAATAATCTGTGATTTGTCATTATCTATTAAAAAAATGGTTGCCTGTAAAGTCGGTTTTACGGGCGAAGATTTTACGTGACAACGGCGGCAGACCGATCATAGTTGAGTGGGAGAGAGACGCAAGGCATTCGGCGGGCCTCTCTCTCGTTCGGTGACTCATCGTAACGTTACCGAGCGTTACACTTTTTCATAAGTGACTCCCAGCCGCAACCTAATTTAAGACGTTGTCACGTCAAAAAAAACATAACGCCTCTATTCTTTCAATAAATTAATTAATAAATAGGGAAAAATCACACTGATTGAACTAGCCCCAAAGTTAGTTCGAGACTTGTGTTATATGGGATAGGTACTTACTCAACGATTCTATATTTTATAACAAACACATATACAACTTGTTAGGGTTGGATCTCATCTATCAGCACGGAACAGCACTTTCTTATGCTGCTATCCTTTTCTGTCGCTTAGAAGCGTCGTTTACTAGAGCGAGAAACAGCGACGGAACGCTTTAGCACCGGCCGTACTGCAGCGTTCCGTCGCTCTCTCTCGCTCTAGCAAATTACTGTGCTGAGCGACAGAAAAGGAGAGCAATATAGGAAAGTGCTGTTACGTGCTGATAGATGAGATCCAACCCTTAATGAACTAACGCAAAACCTCTCAGATGGTACCTCAGCACATGAAACTGAACAACTTTTCTTCTACAACATTCCAAAAATGCCAAAAATAAAATTCAGATTTTCATACAAATTGAGTCGATCAGCTGATCAGTTGGTATGAAAATTCAAATTATTTTTTTTGGGTTTCGTGAAAGTTGTAGAACAAAAGTTGTTCAGTTTCATGGGCTGAGGTACCATCTGAGAGGTTTTGCATTAATTAGTTCACTAACACATTGTATAGATAAGATAAACATCCAAAACCCAGGTCAATCTGAAAAAGATCATTTTCCATCTTGACCTGACCGGGGATTAGGTATGTATTCTGTGCCGGGGATCGAACCCGGGACCTCCGTTGTGGCGGACTGCCGCGTTAACGACTACTCCACGGATGTCGTCAATTAATACAATCGCTTTTACAATCTCAACTTCAAACCCGATCAACTCGGCGGTCATTTTAGCATTATTGGGAAATCTGCCAAACGTCCAAAAACGTCGACATCGATATCGGCGGAGTAATTTGTGCGCGTCTCTCGATCCGGATGACGTCACGTCACTGTCACTCGACGTGATAACTAGTCGGCGTGTTGATGCGTGTGAATTGTGATATGTCGGCGGATTACAGTTTTTCATTTAGAGATTTACTTTGTTGTTTTTGCAATGTTTGTGAGCCAAAGAGTTTGTTTATAGACAAAGCGATATTGCGTGTTAAAATTATAGTAACTTCTTTATATTTTCTTGCCTTGCTGGTCTGGGAAAAAGGAAGTACTTAGAATGTACCAGCTGCTTTTCTTCCTTGAACCGTCTAACAAAATATACCTACTGAAACTATTTGAAGGGTGAATTCAGTCCGTTATATTGAACAACTTTCGTCAAGGAACATATGTTTTGGCTTTCCATACAAACTCGGATCAGCTGATCGACATAAACTGTAAACAGTTCACAAAATAGTTTGAAGGGACTTGGTAGTAGCAAAATTTTAAATGATGTCTCCGTTTTCTTTGAAATGATTTGTTTTAAATGGGGGCAGCACTGGGCTCCGGAAAATTCAGCTACGACCTTAAGAGTCAGTACTACCCTAAAGTTCTTAGAGCGTTCTTAAATATTATCAATATTAACGAAATACTTACTTTGAAATAAAACACAGCAAAGTTCAGGACTAACTCTTATACATAATATGTTTCGAAAACACGATTGCTTGAAATTTTCTCGATGGAAAAAAACTGCGAAGTTGCCTCTAAATCACCTCAGGATTATACTAAAACGGAAATTATTCAAGAAATACAATAAATTGGCCCTTGTTACTTTGGATTATAATTGTATTAAACATAAGGCAGTCATAATATGTCTTACTTTTTATATAACTTTTAAATATTCTTTGTAAAACGAAAAAAACCTCAAAACCAAAACCAGCCTCATTGACCTACAATGATCTTTTCACGCCGCATGATCTCGCTGATTTGGCTAGAGTAAATTTGTGTGCGTGGAAGCATTATCTACATCAGGCCCAGCCTTAAAACCAGCCGCCGCCCAACATCAACCCTTCATGGTGCAGTTGTAGCTTACTTATACAGAGCGACTGCCGTCTGACCTCCGCAACCCAAAGGGTAGTCCTGAACCAATCCTAGGATAGGTTTAAACAAACGCTTACATGGTGTTCGTAACCCACAGTTTTACGAACCTTCCGAAGCACGGAATCATCTTTCTTAGTTCTTAGATGATTCAAGCCTGCAATATCCTAACCAGACTGGAAACAATTTTTCACAAAGATATGCTTCCCAGTGGGATATGAACCTCCGGATCACAAGGCAAACGCCTTATGTATGTGTTTATATCTAATCTTACGTAATTTCATTATAGAGTTGTTGGAGATAAAACATAATCTAGACTAGTTTGTTTTTGTACAATAGATTGTCGATTGAATTAATTAGACGGCACATCACTATGCATCACAGCTTCGCTGTGTGGTTTCCGATCTGGAATAAGACCTATAAATACTTACTGTCGATGACTCGGTCTGTCTACTCCGTAAGAAATTTAGACGTGAAGCTGTATTTGTAAACAAGTAAACGTATCACTTTGCCATCGAGCTCTCCGTAAACGGACATCCAATGTGATTTTCACACAAGGAACGCTCAAAGCAATGTATTCTTTGAGTATGGAGATTTCAGAATATGAAATGTCTTGTACACTCGCCTTAAAAAGCTCTTGTGTATGTAAAGTGTGAATGGGCTTTGTGTCAAAAGAACAGATTTATTTGTAACTTTAAAATACATAAACGTCTTTATTTTTAACCGATTGCGGCAAAGTCCAAAAGGAGGGTTATGTGTTTGACTTGTACGTATGTCCGACTCTATGTTCCCTCGTAACTTCTAGACGGCTAAACCGATTTTACTAAATTTTACGAGGTTACTAGTGTCATAGGCTATATTAAAATTATTCCGGGTTTTAGTTTGTAACTATATACGAGTGTGTAAGAGTTATTGATCACGACCACAGATGTAATTTGATTAGTTACATAGAAGAAACATTTATTTGTTTATCGATCTGTTACTCACTTACTGGCATTTGTTTGTTTTGTCTTCGTTTGAACACAGACAGACTTCTCTCAGTCTAATTAGGTAGAAAATACGGCGTAGGTAAACAGTACTGTAAAAACAAGACTTATTTTTATAACTCCAACATTTATTGTTACCAGTACCTTCGGTGGTGGATTCCCTCTAATATGGTTGAGTTCAGCGACGGCGACATTTTGTAATTTCAATGAAATTGCATATATCTAGGCATGTAATAATTTCCACAGTCAAAATATGAACATGAAAAAGAATATAGTATATCATATCATATTTGACTATCAGTATCGAAAACTTGTACACCCTTATTTCCTTAAAAATTATATTTGGAGTGTCGAAAACTAGATATATTTATTTAATATTTATTGCACAATCTGACGATTGTGATACAAAAGGTAAAACTTAATGCCATTGTCTCCCAGTTCACCGTAGGGACGCAGCAGAACTGACATGTCATTTCAAAATAAAGGCTAGATTACGTTGGTATGGAAAGGACTTATAATAACAAAAGCAATAGTAATGCTTACTCTCACAAAAAATCTACAACGTATTTCGAAATTGCGTTCTATTTTTCCATAATCCTTTGTTTAATATTCCACCTCGTGTAGTCTATAGGACATTTTGATCCCCTTTAAAATGCAGCCAAGAATATGGTAGAAATCCCGTCTGCCTTAAGTAAATCCTCGGTATCCAGGGACACAGTAAAAACAATATTTGTCATAGTTTGATAGATGCCTAAGTTTAGGGTGGGGACAATGGCGGTAAGTGCAGTAATGTCGATAAAAATATAACGTAAATAACAGATATATACCTACACAATCACGCTATGACACTTTCAGCTTGAGTGTGGTTATGTAGTTTGAAAAGGGAATCAAAAGAGGAAGTTGCTAGCCACATTACCTTTTGCATTATTCCTCGAGATAAAATCTCTATTCTTTAAATAAACTATGGTAAATAATAAAAATAGTATAGGCAGTATATTTCTACTCATATGATATGAATCTTCTTCGTCAATGCGCATCCTCAGCTGTGCTGCTTTGGAGCCTGGGGTGCGCTTTCCCGCTTTTTCTTCTCCATGCCATGAATGTTAATGGTCACCTAAGGATGCCAAAGACCTTGCAAAGTGGAGAAGAAATAGCCGGAACACATTAAGTGATTTGGCTATAGTTTTAAAACCGGCCGCCTGCCTGACTTCAACCCTCTTTGGGAATGTATTTGTGCGAAAAGTTTTACAACCGGCCGCCGCCCGACGTTAACCCTCTTTGGGAATGCAATTGTAGTACGAGATGTTTGTGCTTAGTCCTTTAGTCGCCTCATACGACATCCAAAGGAAGAGATAGAGTGGTCCTATTCTAACCCCGAACCACACGGGTGACATATATGACATATGAATACGTTTGAAGAATTAAAAAATTAAATAAGTAAGTAAAAATTCAAATATTATGTCATTTTGTAATATATTTTACATATCATACAACTTTTATCAAACTTCTTACAACAAAAAATACATTTGAAAAATAAAACTTGTCGGTTGTTTAGAAATAGCGAATAATAAAATATGTTTAGTGAAAATAACTCAATAACTTACGTCCTTTTATTTTTTACCATAAATAGGCATAAATCTAAACTTTGATCGTGTAATATTCCGCGCTACAAAACCCTCATTTTTTTTTCTTCGATCTTTAACTGACTTTAACCGTAATTTTCACGAAATCCAAACTATCGATATCGATACTAGCGTGTCACGTCCCTGACACAGCAGGACTCGGGCGACGCAAGAAAAACGTCTTCATAGCGCACCTGAGCGGACACGGCGACCCTATATCTTGATACTTTAAATATTTTTCATCTTATCTATTCGAAAACGATGTTTTTATCCTAAATTCTTCTTCTTCGTCTAAGCGCATTCCCGGTTGCATCCTCAGCTGTGATGCTTCGGAGCCCGGGGTGCGCTTTCCCGCTTTTTCTTCTCCAAATATAATATGCATGTCAATGGTCACCCAAGGATGCCAAAGACCTTGCAAAATGGAGAAGAAATAGCCGGTTAAAGAGTTTTTATCCCAAAATATTTGGGGCTAAAGTCACTTGTAATTCTCGCGTGACTAAAAAGTGAAAAGAAAATGTTGGAATTACTACATTCGTGTTTTCAGTTTTACTGAACACGAATGTAGGTAATCTATCAGAATCAAAAATATATTGGAAGTCCAGAAAAAAAAAAGAATTTTGTTTTAAACCAATAAAATACTGGAACAGGCGTCATATTTTTTTTTTAATTTAAAATATAACACGTTTTACATGGACGTATTCTAGTTAGCACTTTTTGGTTCTTTTGCTTAAAAAATAATATAAATAGAAACGTGCAATTGTTTTCTTTGATTCACACAGTAATTTTATTATAAGTTTAGTTTAACATTTGTACAATTCACGCCTGTTCTGTTCTCTACACAATGAATTTGTTTTTTAAATATACTGCAGATTTTAGTTACGCAATACGCGTTATTATGAGACGTGTAAGTAAAGAGAGTCTTCAAAAGTATATTAAGAATATGGCTAAGTATAAACGTGTTATTATATAAATTATAACTAACAAATATAAGAATACTTAAGAAAGTTAGTAATTCAAAATAATAATAAAATCCATTGTTAATTTCGTTCTTCATGCAAAGTACTGTGAACATTAAGATAATAGATTGTGCTGTGTACAAGTTCAAGTCGCAATGGTGTACTATTGCTAATAATAAATGCTATCTCATTTTAACTCCATTACTAGCCATTTTACCGTAGAATAAAATTCAAAGTATCAAGAGCTCTCAATCCTCCACATACCCCAGCGGCAGGTGTACACTCGAGCACAAAACAATTACGAACATTAATTTATATTTAAATAGACTATTTATTTTTATTAGCGGTTCGCCCCGAATACTGATTTGGTGGTGTGAATCGTGGACCCCCAATTTATGGACTGCTGTGAGAGTATCCTTACTTCCTTACTAATATTATAAATGTGAAAGCGTGGATGTTTGTTACCTTTTCACGCAAAAACTACTTGACGAATCATCATGAAACTTTGTACACATATCCTGGGAGGTATTAGAAGTAACATAGGGTACCTTTTATCCCGGAAAAGTGTAATGTTCCCGTGGGATACGCGAGCGAAGCCGCGGGCAAAAGCTAGTTGTCTATAAGATAGCGTTAAATATGGAAAAGCTATGTTTTAGTTTAAGATTCAAATTTATATCAGATCGTTAAGTTAGTTAGTATTTTATTTTATATTCATTAATTAATTGAGAAAAGAACAACCAGTGGTGATACAACAGATCTGTATTGTATACTACTAAATAAAGAAAGTCCTTCAATTTGTATGAAAACCTGGCGTGCCAATTTTAATACAAATATTTAATAAGAAATTCAGTTACGAACGGAAGGAAACTTTTTTATTACTTCCTCCAACATTTTTCGACGAGTTTCTTCAGCTCAAAACGGCAGATTTAGGTATTTTACAGTAGAAAATGAATGTCCAATCTAATGAATTGACATACACGGACTAAAAGTGGGACACGGAATACACTTTCCGTGACGTAATCTTGGGCTATCACAGGAAGAGAATACATACCTTGTTTTTAACCGACTTCAAAAAAGAAGGAGGTTATCAATTCGACTGTATATATTTTTTTTAATGTATGTTTTTACGCGATATCTTCGCCAATTGTGAACCGATTTTGATAATTCTTTTTTTTATTTGAAAGCCTTTACTACCAAGTTGGTCCCATTTAAATTTGGTAAAGATATGATGAAGAACTTTGGAGATATGGAAGACACTCCTTAAAAAAATTGAAGTCGGCTGTTTTTTAACCGACTTCAAAAAACGAGGAGGTTATCAACTCGACTGTATGTTTTTTTTTAATGTATGTTTGTTACGCGATATCTTCGCCAATTGTGAACTGATTTTGATGATTCTTTTTTTATTTGAAAGCCTTCACTACCAAGTTGGTCCCATTTTAATTTGGCGAAGATATGATGAAGAAGTTTGGAGATATGGAAGAAACTCCTAACAAATATTGAAGTCGGTTGTTGTTTTTGTTAAAAATATAATTATTTATTTTGTTAAAAATTTAATTATATTGTACCCTGTACTGGACTACCGAGCCCCGCTGGAGCCTTGACTCGGGTCTGGAGATCAAGAGTGGCAGACCCCGCATTATACAATTGGTCACGTCAAACAAATTGTGATCGGAGCATTATCTTATCAGACTGAGAAGATTCCCACGAGGGAGATGCCGATATGTTTATCTCTATATATATAAAAATCAATTGCTGTTCGTTTGTCTCGCTAAAACTCGAGAATGGCTGGGCTAATTTAGCTAATTTGGTTTTGAAATGTTTGTCGTAGTCCAGGGAAGGTTTAAACGGTGAGAAAGTATGGACGAAGGAACAGGCAATTTTATACATCAATAATTTTAGTGTACATTACGTGTAATGTTTATTTATATTTTAATTATCATTTAAAAAAAAGCTACTTGCGTTTTATAACGACCACTGCTGAGAAGAAACTCATTTACACAGTATTGTTTGCCTACGCCGTGTGATTCCCGGCAGAGTAGAATAGGACCACTCCAAGTCTTCCTGTGGTTGTCGTAGAAGGCGACTTAGAAAGCACAAGCTAAACAAAGCTTATAAACATCAATGATACCTCTCCAACCCGTGGAGAGAGTAGGCCAAATCCTCTGACTGCTCTGGCTAATTTATGGCTCTGGCAGTACAGAGAGCGTAGTGTTCCTGCAGTGGAAACTAAAAGTCCTGATTATGATGATATAGTTTTTAGATTACGCGCCAGAAGGGCTTTGTCAGTTTCCAAAGACATTATGCCTCATACAATTTTATAAATATACATATAATGTTAGTAATACCTACTGAGTAAAAATTGAGAGAAACGAGCTAACCAGTTACTAGAGAGTTATTAGAGAGTAACTGACGGCATCAAGTTGACGCGTGGATCAGCAATCGGTGAACTCAACCATATTAGAGGGAATCCAGCAACCCGACCCAGGATATAACGCTCTTGTGTGCATACGCCTTGTTTTAGTAAAAAAAATTTAAGCTTCGGATATATATGTAAATGGAATAGCCCCCAATAGCGATTTCAATAGTCACTTAGTCAGGCTAGACTAATTGAACTGTTCAAATAACCTCAAACCTGGCTTTGCGGTGCCAGCTATAGACCGCCTAGGTTTAAGTAATTATTATTATTTGTGTTAATAGGCACTTTGTTGCGTGGTACAAGTGTAAAGATAATAAATGAATATTAGTTACACTTTATTGCACATTTGAACAAAAACAAGTTACATATAGGTATGCATAATTAAAAAAATATATAAATGTACAACGGCGGGCTTATCCCAGTGAGGGATTTCTTCCAGCCAACCAAGCATCTGAGAGAATAAAACGAAAGCATTTGGGTACCATAAACACAATTAGTCTTCCCGTGGATGTCCTATTCTTCCTGTGAATGTGGAGTCTTCCCGCGGATGTCATAGATAGCCGTAAGGTTCTTGACAGAGTAAAAAGTACCACTCCAAGTCTTCCCGTGGATGTCGTAGTAGGCGACTTAGAAAATTCAAGCTAAACAAAGCTTATAAACATCAATGAGACCTCTCCAACCCGTCTGGCCAGCGTGGAGAGTGTAGGCCAATTCCTCTGGCTGTTCTGGCTAATATATTTGTTTATTTGTTTATTTGTTTATTACTTCTTACACTATCATTACAGGTTTCCCCAATACAATAGCATAGTCACTTACATTTTATCTATTATTACACAAAACATTTAATACTGCCTTTGTGAATTCCGTCAATGAGCAACCGAACATGTCGATATTTTCAGCAACCTGATTTAACGTGTGCAGGGTTTGGGTGAGTGGCGCCATTTTTAGGACATTTGTTCGCCCTTGTGGTATCGCGAATAGAGGAGGCTGTCGCCTTCGCCACACGTATCGGTTGGGCACGCGCAGTGCTACCCACTGCAACACAGCTTGGTTAGAGATCTGGCCCCTTAGTATTCTGAACACATACGTCGCTAAGCTCAGACTTCGTCTTACTTCTAGTGTATTGTACCCCACCATGCCGAGAACGAAGAGTGTTGGGTACATCAGTGGGTAAAACGGATAGACACCATATAGTTTCAAGTACAGAAATCTTATGAATTTGTTCTGTATTCGTTCCACCATAAACTTATATTTCGTCTCATGGGGTGACCAAATCATTGCATTGTATTCCAAGTGGCTCTTTACTAGCGCTTCGTACAATGCTCGTACTGCATTCAAATTCGTGAATTCTTTAGAGTGGCGCAACAGGAAGCCTAGATTTCGATATGCTTTCTTGCAAACTTTTATGACGTGTTCCCGAAAGTTAAGGTCTTTAGTGAAATGTACCCCTAAGTCTCTTGTCTCGGAAACACGCTGCATCGGGACACCTTCTATGCAGTATTGATGGTTGTATGGGTTCCTTGATCGTGTGAAAGACATCACCGAGCACTTAGAAACATTAAAGTGTAAATGATGTCTATTGCTCCACTCGACTACTCTATCTATATCTCTTTGTAGCTTTTCGCAGTCCGATTGGTCTCGTATTTCTCTGAATAATTTCAGGTCATCCGCGAACAGAAGGCAATTTGATTCGGTCACTACCGCTGGCAAGTTATTTATTACCAAATTGAATTCTAGTGGTCCTAAATTGCTGCCTTGGTTCACTCCTGATCTTGTGTAGTACTGCTTCGATTGTTGTCCGTCCCAATCAACGTATTGACATCTGTCTTTCAAGTAGCTAGCGAAGAAGGAGAGCGTTTTCGGTGTAAAACCCGCCTCTGCTAGGCTCATGAGTAGGACGTCATTGTCAACTGTATCGAACGCCTTTTGGTAATCGAAGTAGGCAACATCCACTTGAATCCCTGAGTCCACCGCTGGCGCCACATGCGTCATCAAATGCAACAGATTGCTTGCCGTGCTCCGCTCTGGACGAAAGCCATGCTGTTCATCAGCCAGATAAGCCTTTACTTGCGGATACACTGAGTGGTTTATCGCTGATTCAAAGACCTTAGCCGGGGTAGACAGTATTGCGGCCGGTCTAAAGTCACTTGCTTTTGTACCTCCTCTACCTTTAGGCACAGGCACCACCCTTGTCAGCTTCCACTCCTCAGGGAATATTTCTTTTTCGAGACATGTATTAAATATAAACAAAAGTGGCTCCGCTAATCTTTCACGGCAGTCTCTAAATATATACGGTGGAATTCCATCTGGTCCCGTGGAGTGTTTTGGTTTCAGCTTTGCCAACGCCTGCTTAACTTCTGCCAATTGCAGAGCGTGTACTTGCACCAGCGCTGATCCGGCTTGCGCTTGTGCGTTCACCGAGTCTACATCCAAATCCGCTGGCTCTTGGTGATACACAGAGCAGAAATAATCCGCCAATTCATTAACTGCTTCTACCCCAGTCAGAACGCGGTCGTCTTTTACTATTTTTGGTTTATTCACGTTCCCTCTCTTTGTTTTGACAAAATGCCAGAACGCTTTAGGATCCTTCGCTAGATTACTTTGTACCCAATCCCGATGACTATTATGAGCAATTTCTAGCGCCTTTTTTACTTTCGTTCTGCACCTGGAGAATTCGTCATAGTCGCTCCTTGCTTTGGTTTTTTTGTAGCGCTTATGGAGTTTATGTTTCCGTTGTATGTCAGCTATAATGTCTCTTGTGTACCATTGTGGGTATATACGCGTAGGTTTAGCGGTTTTGGGTCTTTATATGGTTATTATTATATGGCTCTGGTAGTACAGAGAGGGTCGTGTTCCTGCAGTGGAGACAAAAAAAGATCTGATGATGATGATGATGACATACATAGATAGATAAACATCCAAGACCCAGGTCAATCTGAAAAACATCATTTTCCATGTTGACCTGACCGGGGTTCGACCTGGGACCTCCGGTGTGACAGCCTGGCATGATGACCATAAGCCGACAGAGGTTGTAAATACAAATATACAAAGATCCACTTGAAGCTTGATGGCCTAGAAGGAGCACGTATTATTAACGTTTACACGCGTTATGCATACCCGGGTGTCATCCGAGCTTTGATTGCTGATCAAGTGGCAAAAAATTAGTCAAAAATCTTATCTGTTATAAAAACCTGTCAAGTGCGAGTCGGGCTTGTACATAATGGTTCCTTACCTCCGTACAATGTTTAAAATGCTGAAAACACGTTTCTTGATGACTGACGATCCCCTGAAATTTTTAACTTTCTATCTAATTCTTTGTATTTGTTGTTATAGCGGCCACAGTAATACATTCTGTTCTGAAAATTGTATTTAAACCGTAATAGGTAGTAGGTATTACGGTTCAAGAGATACAGCCCTGTGACAGACGAACGAACGGACGAACAGACGGACAGACAGCGGAGTCTTAGTAATAGGGTCCCGTTGGCTCCCTTTGGGTACAAAACTCAAAAAACCATCTGCATTTTGCGTCCATCGGTAATCGCTATCGCTCATAACTTGCGCCATACAATATGCACCTATTGTTTTAACCACCTTTGTTCGCCCGGCCAGGTGTTGCCTCTCATAGAATAACATACAAACGCACTTTTGTGTGGAAATGAGCGTATTTCCGTTTTATTGCCCCTTTTAAAATTAAAAAACAAAAAAGATTTATTTAATATTAATAATAAGTTAAGTGTTAGAGAAGATATCAGGGGACTAAGCTTGTATAGAAATACGACCCATCGGTTTCCTCTTAAATACCGGAAGACCTCCTTCGAATCAAAATGCTAAGAAAAGTTTTACATTCTCACTCATTCAAACTGTAAACACTATTATTAAATTAATGCATACGGGAATTAACGCGAAACGTACCTTTTTTATTTATTTTGCTGACGTTTCGTTCGGGTTTCACCGAACGTGGTCCCAGCTTGACTGAAGCAGCGATGACGCCTACGCCTCCTCCTGCCCGGTGTGATCTTCGTCCATCGTCATATTGTTCATTCTCCAAGTAAACACTAGTTCATAAAACAGTTTGAAGGGTTATCCAGAACCGCATGGGACAAAATTTTAAATGACATCTGGACTCCGTTTCCTTTCAAATAATTTATTTCAGCTCTGGACCCCGAAAAATTAATGTATCCCCTTAAAGAGTTACTTTATTTTACATTTTATTTATTATTTATTATAGCCTTCAATTCAGACACCATTATTCTTCTTTGTTATTCGTATAACGTTCTTTTGTTCCATTTTTGTGTGTCCGTTTGCCAGGTGGCAAAGGCCTCCTCCAATCTTCTCCATTCTGGCCTTTCTTTGGCCACTCTACCATGTTGTTCCCGCGACTTGTCTAATGTCGTCATCCCACCTTCTTTGTGGTCTACCTCTCTTTCTTTTTCCTTCTCTTGGATACCATTGTGTGACTATTTTACTCCATTTATATTTTCCTCTGATCATGTGTCCCGCCCATTTCCACTTTTGTCTCCTTATTTTCAAAGTTATGTCCTGGACCCTAGTCTTGCTTCTGATGCTGCTATTCCTTACTTTGTCTCTTCTTTTGATCCCTATCATTTAACATTATGAACCTAGAAAACATCATACTCCATTCTGTAGCTTTGCGTCTAAACTTTTTCAAGTCAAGCCATCGACGTTATAATGAAATATTTAAATTAATTAACAGCAATTATTAATTTAATTAATATTAATTAAAAGTTCCCCTCGCGAGGTGTTCAAAATTTTATTATGACTACAACTTAGATTAAAAAACTGGTAGATGTAGCGCCGACGCTTAAAAAGTTTCGATGAACGAGTGCTTTTACATCGGAGAGGCACTTGATTTTTCGTAGGATGTATAATTTCGAAATGCTGGCTTGACGTCATCAAGGATGACATGCGTGCCAATAGTCTTACAATCAAGGATGCTCAAGACCGAGCGAAGTGGAGAAGGAAAATGCGGGAAAGCGGACCGGCACAGCAATATACAGCTGAGGATGCAACTGGGAATACGCTAAGATGAGAGAAAAAGAGAGTATAATTTAGATTTTACGGCCCTTGGCTTTTTCTGCCACATTAAATAAATAAATAGATAAGGGAAAATCACACTAATTTTGCTAACTGCAAAGTAAGTTTTAAACTTGTATTATGGGGAACTTATCTTGCATTGGGGTCCACAATGGGAAGCACGTCGAACCTTTGGGTTATATTGTACTTTGTATTATGGGATACTAACTCAACGATACTATACATTATAATAAATAAAATAAAATTGATTTCTGTACTGATCTCCATTTTAGTAAATAATTACTTGTGCTAGGAGATTCCGCTCTTCAATAACAACAGTGTGTACATCTTTTAGGTATAAACTATTTTTAGGTACATTAGTGTTTCTATTATATATTAAGTAACTGTTTTGAACATATGTTTGTGTGTGTGTGTGTGTGTGTAGATGGGAGAGTGCGTGTTTATATGTTTGTGTTCATCACGTCTGTATGGTGTGTGTCCTGTATAGTCAAATCTATACTAATATTATAAAGCGGAAGAGTTTGTTTGTTTGTTTGTTTGTTTGTTTGTTTAAACGCGCTAATCTCACGAACTAATGGTCCGATTTGAAAAATTCTTTTTTTGTTGGGTAGTCCATTTATAGAGGAAGGCTTTAGGCTATATAATCCGACAACCACGCGAACGAAGTCGCGGGCACAGCTAGTGTTACATAAAGTTTCCATGTCGTCGTAACTTAGGGATTTTAGATATGCAGTGAGAGATTTTTTAAAAGTAAATTTTGTAAGAGGATAATAATTTGATATAATATTTAATCTAATAAGAGTGTATAATATAATATAATACATGCATAGATAAACACCCAAGATCCAGGACAGTTTGAAAAAGGCCAGTTTCCAACTTGCCTTGGCAAGATACGCAAGAGGATAGAACCCAAAACCTCCGGATTGGCGGACTCTTTTTTTGACTAGGCGGACTGGAAGGTAGATGATTAGACGAGTACTTCTACAAGATAGAAAAAGTAGCATTTTGAAGTTTTAACCTGAGCCTAATTGGACAACATGTTTTGGCCGTGGACTATTGAGATGCTCGCGTGATTGGAAGTTTTGGCGCCAAATTGTGTCAAAAAAGACCTTTATTGCACCAAAAATTAATAATGTCAGATTTAAAACCACATTTAGATCGGACTCTTGTTAGCTTAGAGCTTGTAAGAAACGCGACATCTTTATGAAATAAAACATCATTGCCCAACAATTAGTTTGCGAGGTAAACAATTTGCAGTGACAGACAGACTGACAATCGAGTTTTGAATATTAGAATACCAATTACGTTTATTGGACGTTCTAATAAATTATTAATTTTATTTGTCAAAGAATTTTAAATTTTCAACCGTCTACCGCGTGAAAATCGCGGAGTGGAGGAGGTACTTACCTAGGTACAAACATATCTTTAAGCCTGTTTCCACGTGTAGACAGAGATTAAGGACTCCACACAATTTCGCTTCATCTACATTTATCTCTCTCTTCATGCATGCTCGTCGGTTACAGGTCGATATTTCGAAAGCCTCTCAACATTCCTTTCTCAATTTTTGTTACTACATCTTCTTACAGTCCACACAAAAGATATCTATATGTTATTGAAATAGTAAATTAAATACAATATTATTAGCCTAATAATAAAACTACATTAATTATAGAAGGGGTCTCGTTCGTACCTTTTATGTAAGAAGCCAACAAATAAACACGTCAACGTGAGAACCTATTCAGCTACACGTTTTCATGCAGTTGAAAATCCAACAGCATGAAAACAATCAAAAAAAGTACGGATTCAGTTCATGCCATAATAGATTGCATGTTTACGTATAAACCACGGTATAAATAAATCTCTTTATCTAAGTTTCGGTAAACAAGATTATGCGCCCGCCATTTTGTTTAGGTGTAAACAACTGGATGGAGTGTTTTGCTGAACCGTTGGGTGGAGGTCAATAATTAGTTTGTTTGATGTTTTTAATCTTTAAAAATGGGTCAAGAATTTAAGATGTAATCGCAAATTACTTTTCTTTTCTTTTACTTCATATTACAGATATAAGAACAACCATTTTGTTTAGATGCAAACAAGTGGTATGGAGTGTTCTGCTGAAACGTCGGGTGGAGGTTGATACTAAGGGTTGGATCTCATCTATCAGCTCGGAACAGCACTTTCCTATGCTGCTATTCTTTTCTGCCGCTTAGAAGCGTCATTTGCTAGAGAGAGAGAGAGAGCGACGGAACGGACAGAAAAGGATAGCAGCATAGGAAAGTGCTGTTTATTTATTAATTTAAAAAACTTTATTGTTCCACAATAAAAAAAATGGTACAATTGGCGGACTTAACGCTAAAAGCGTTCTCTCCCAGTTGACCATAGGGATAAACAGATACGAATCTGTTCCGTGCTGATAGATGAAATCGAATCCTTAGTTGGTGTGATGTTTTAAATATTGATTGCTAATTAGCTAGCTATCTTTTTTTCTCTATTTGATTTAATTTATTACGTTTTATCTTATTACTGATTGATGATAACAACGAACGCTGATGCATTTATCTACCAGTTTCTTTAGGACTTTAGTAAGATGGGTGATGATGCTGTAAGCTTGTCATATTTACAATATTTATATCAGTATAATATTACTTGAAGATAAAATACGTACAATAAATGATAAATAACTTAAGGCCCGCCAGTTCAGAGCCAAGAAAACTGTGAGTGTTTTTAAAAAATCACTGTTATTAAACTACTACAGTTTGTTCCTCAAAAATTTTACATAAGAATCTTAAGGCTTTTCTACAGACACTCACAATATCCAAAACACGATTGAGCATCTAAATATATATCCGTTTTGGCTACAAAAAAAATTATACATATAATACAAAAAAAAACAGTGAGATATTCGTCGAGAGCGAAGAAACGCCTGGAGCCGTGCTCGTTATTCTTTTTGTATTATATTTTGTTTTTTATTTCTTTCTTCTTCTTATTTAAGAGTTTAGTGGCTCTTGTTTTTTATTTATTTGTATAATTTTTTTTGTAGCCAAAACGGATAGATATTAAGATAATACATATTTTGGTATATTAGGTCCTTACATATGAAATTGCCGATTTTCAATACTGGCAACTTTAAAATCAAATATCTTGCGTTTCATTAGGAATTCCAAATTCAAATTTCGAAATAAAGCCAGAAAAATATTGTTTTAAAATTCGTATTTCATTTGTTTTAACATGTTTGAGTTTCAACATTGCTATAACAACAACTATGGACAAATTGAAAATTCGCGGTATTTACGAATACGAGTTCCACCGTGGCACCAGTGCTGCAGAAACGACTCGAAGAATTAACGACGTGTATGGACCAGGCACCGCTAACGAACGAACGGTGCGTTTTTGGTTTCAACGTTTCCGTTCTGGAAATTTCGATTTACACAATGAGCCTCGTGGACGACCTGACTCAAGTGAATAACGAAGAATTGAAGGCGATAGTGGAAGCGGATCCATCTCAAACCACTTCTGAATTAGCAGCAGCCTTCGGCGTAAGTGACAAAACGATACTTATCCACTTGCGCCAAATCGGAAAAATTAAAAAACTCGAAAAGTGGGTACCGCACGAATTGACTGAAGCAAACCAACAAACACGCGTTGCTTGCTGCGTTTCTTTGCTTAATCGCCACAATAATGAGGGGATTTTGAACCGTATCGTGACTTGTGATGAGAAATGGATCCTGTACGACAATCGGAAGCGATCATCACAATGGCTTGACCCTGGAGAACCGGCAAAACCTTGCCCTAAGCGAAAACTGACCAAAAAGAAGATTCTGGTTAGTGTTTGGTGGACCAGTGCTGGTGTTATCCACTACAGCTTCTTAAGATCAGGCCAGACGATATCTGCAGACTTGTATTGCCAACAATTGCAAACAATGATGGAAAAGCTCGCCATTAAACAACCGAGACTGATGAATTGCTCTAGCCCACTGCTCCTTCAGGATAACGCTAGACCACACACTGCACATCAAACGATCGCCAAGTTAGAGGAGCTGCGACTGGAACCTCTGCGTCACCCACCATACTCTCAAGATCTTGCCCCAACCGATTACCACTTTTTTCAAAATTTGGATAACTTTTTACAAGGAAAAAATTTCAAATCTGATGAGGCAGTCAAAACCGCCTTCAAACAGTTCATAGACTCTCGCTCCCAGGATTTTTTTCCCAAAGGTATCAATGATCTGCCTATAAAATGGCGGAAGTGTATCGATAACAACGGCGCATACTTCTATTGATTAAATATTAATTTCATTAAAAAAAACTTGTTTCACTTTTTTGATACTGAACGGCAATTTCATATGTAAGGACCTAATAGTTCTCATATAAAGGATTGTATAAAATATTAATATGTATTATAAAGGCAAATTAAGGTAAATTTAGAGGTATGTTTGTGATTTTTTTCTATCGAGCCAAAAATGTTCAATCGTGTTTTGGCTATTGTCGGTGTCTGTAGAAAATCAGAAGTTTTATTTTTTGAGGAATAAACTGTAGTAGTTTAATAACATTGATTTTTCAAAAACACGCACGTATTTTTTACCTACTCGTATGAAGAATTCATTAAATGATTCTACCGCCACAGTATAATAATAACAGATTACAAACGACACAAACATCAGTCACAAATATTTCAAACCTGTGTTTGGAAGACAATCATCAGCGCCCCTGTGTTTATGTCAAATAGACAGACAGACGGCTGATCGAAATGTAGATAAATCGGCATAATGACCTGTACATATGGCTATAATTATGCATGGTGACCTAAAGTTACATTTTGTATTATGTTTTATAATTTTTATTAAAAACCATTATAACCGCCGACGATAAAGTGAGGTTATAAGTTTGACGAGTCTGTGTGTCTGTTTGTGGCATTGTAGCTCTTAAACGAATAGATTGATTTAAATTTTAGGTACCAATGACCAGATTTCATGATTAGGCCCAAACAACATGACCCCACCGAGTTCGAGCTCAATGGATTCGTCTTAAGAGCACTTGAAACTTTTTAGTTCATGGTTTCAGAAGCTTGTTATTAAAAATATTTTTCACCCCCGACCAAAAAGAGGGGTGTTATAAGTTTGATCGTAGCGGTCGAACGGATGGATTGATTTCGATGCGGTTTTTTCACGTGAAAGCAAGTTCCCTTGCGATGGTTCTTAGCTATGTTTGATGAAAATCGGTTCAGCCGTTTAAAAGTTATTGGAGGTTAACGCTAGAAAGTCAGGGCTTTCTCTAGGAAATAATAGATTGTGCTACAGATATCAAGTCGTATTCTTGACAGTCGAAGTTTTTTTTTTTGCCCAGGAAATATACTTGTTAAGGTGGAGGTATAGGCAAATGGCTTTAAACTGGCGCCCTCATTTGAAATAAATTGTTAACTCGTAAATATGGAGATAATTTCCATATTGCTCTTCGTCATGCACTAGCCCTTTAAATTATTTTATGAACCACCGTTGAAAGTATTTACATTTAAAACTTGCCTTCGCCAAAAGTGGCCACGGCAAGTTTTAAAGCTAGACGGATCAGCAATAATAGTTTCAACGGTAGTTCATAAAATAATTTGAAGGTCTATCTAGTGCATGACGAAGAGCAATATGGAAATTATCACCATATTTACGAGTTAACAATTTATTTCACACTTCAAGGCCATTTGCCTATATCTTCACCTTAAATAAAAGTTAAATGAAAGAAGATTTAGAAGAAACTGGGTCATAGGCGAAACGCAGCCTACTCGTAACTAAGATCCAAGGAACGGAACATAAAATTATTAACGACTAGCCATTGTCCACGACCATTCTAAACGTCATAAAACTATTGTTCATTTCATACTAATGGTTATTTTACGGCAAGTGATGTCACGGCGTGTTTTACTTTTATTGCACTCTTTATGGGGATTGCTTTTTTATCTGTCATAAGTGGTAGGTCCTGAATTTCATGGTTGGTGCTTTTTAGGTCCTATAAAAGGGGAGATAAAATGTGGTCGAAAATGTATGTGACGTTTACAGGTTGACTTATAAATCATAAATAAACTTACCTCCTTTTATCTTTTTTTTATTAGCCAATGGTGTCATGGGTGGGTAAAGGCCTCCCTTCAAGTCATTCACAAGCCTCTGTATGGGATATACTTAATTTGTTAGTCATTAAATTACTTTGTAAGGTTGTCTGGTCATCGTGTTGTTCTTCATCTTAGCGCGTTTGCCTGATGTCAACCCTCTTTGGGAATGCATTTGTGCAAAAAGTTTTACAACCAGCCACCGCCCAAATCAAACCTTTTTAGGAATGCAGTTGTAGCACAAGCTGCTTGTGCTTAGTCCTGTAGTCGCCTCTTACGACATCCACAGGAAGAGATGGGTGGTCCTATTCTAGGCCGGAAGCCACGTGACATAAAAGGTTGCTTTTGCTAGTCTGTATCTCATAAATTGATTGACATGCCTAAAATATATCTATAAAATACTCATAGCGAGGTATGACTTCGAATAACGTCATCTATTTTGAATCATACAAATTTTTAAGTTTATATACATACGGGACCGTTAAAGTATTATGTAAGCAAGATTTTATCCGTCTTAACCTATTTTTTTAATTGGTCCTAATTTCAGTAAAACCCTAAATATTGGGTACTGAATAAACGGGAAGACTTGATAAGATGCGGGTTACTCAGTGCCCCTTATCTATCTAGTTTTGTTTTTTCGTGTGTGTAGGTAAGTGGACAATACTGGTGTCAGATTTTTCAAGCTGCCTAAAGGAATCTATCTAGTGGCTTCCACAGAGAACTCAAAGACTACGTATATAGAGAGGCGCAATCTTTTGGTTTTGCAACTCCTGGCTCTGTCTTTGTAGAAATAGCGGAAGATATGATAGTTGTGCTGTGCCGTCAAGCCGCGTGGTTCCCGGCAGAGTAGAATAGGACCACTCCAAGTCTTCCCGTGGATATTGTAGAAGGAAACACAAGCTAAACAAAACTTCAATGAGACCACTCTGACCCGTCTGGCCAGCGTGGAGAGTGTAGGTCGAACCTCTGACTGGGTAATATATGGCTCTGGTAGTACAGAAAGGGTCGTACTCCTGCAGTAAGACTAAAAAAAAAGACCTGATGGTGATGATGATGATGATAGTTGTATATTAAAATTACTTGACTAAGATCTGTCTCTCTTATTTCAGGCGGTGGCTGCACCTTTCCCGAAGGTTGGACGGGCAGCTGGTTCCAGTCTGGGAACCCGGGGCTCATCGCTATCAATTCGACGCACATCTTCTCCAAGGGGGAGTGCGCAGAGACTGACAATTATGACAAGTTCCTGCTCTATGACAGGTAACTCTTTGAGATCCCACCTCATTTAAGCGAGATTCTGGTTACATCCTTACTCGTAGCAGTGCTACTTGGAACCCCGAGTGCGCCTTTCAGCTTTTATTTTTCAAATATAATATGCATGTCAATGAACAATGGTCATTTGTCACTTAAGACGTGTGAAGTGGAGAAGACAAAGCCGTGAGTATTAGTAATGCCTGCCTGACGTCAAACGTCCCTGGGAATCCAATTGCAGCACGAGATGTTTATACTTAATCCTTGAGACATTAACAGGATGAGATTTTAAACCTGGATCAAGCTCTACGACATCAGCAGGACGATCTCCTTCAGCTTATTTTGATGGGTAAGGTCGCAGAAAAAGGAAGAAATCCTGGCTATGAAACATCCGATTGTGGGCCGGAATAGCGAGCCCTGCTGACCTAAGAACTAGGCTAGGACTGAACCAAGCTGATCGCCAACCTTCAATAGTTAGAGAGGCACCTGAAGAAGAAGAAGGTCATATCTAGGGCAGAAACAAAATGCTAGAAGATGACACGATTGAAACCTTGCCATAGCTTGGTTTATAAAAGTTCTCTTATAATGGTGTTTTGCTGACAAGTCTTAATAGTTTTCCATTTAAATGTAGATATTGTCAAAAACTAAATATCCGTTTGATAACTATAAAAAACTTATTATAATAAAGGTTTATTCTCATTCCAGGAGCGACGACTGCTACAGGTGTATGGTGATACACGAAAAGCACAAATATGTCCTACAGTATAAAGAGAGTGAGTATTATTTGTAGTTTGGATTTTTCCTTTCACAGTCCGAGGTTTAGAGTTCATACAATTCAAAAATATAGCATGGTAAAATTTTAGAATAGACTTGCTAAGACCAGGGTCTTCTAATTCTTTGAATACAATGGCGCCCTAGACTAAAGGATAATTTGACCCTCAAAATGTATTTCATTTACAATCCTCGTAGATACTGAATATATAATGCTTTAGAATTTACGAGTGTAATGCTTGTAGACATTTTATTCCGTATGGTCGATGACATAGACCTTTAAGTGATAAATGAAGTTTGATCTTGTCTCTGTCTCTCTCACCATAGTAACTTACTTGTTTTCTGTTTCCAGCATACTGCTCCCCAAAAGACTCGTTGTCCACGATATGCGAGTTGATTAGTGGTGACGCGCCGCTCTACTCCATGTTCCGGAAGGAACCAAGGCCAATACCGGAACAATGCCCGTTCCATCCAGCGCCGTTCACCTTTACGTACAATCGGTAAGACCCTTTAGATTTTTTCCAGTTAGCTTAGATCCCATTATCTTGGCAAAAAGCAGTTTAAAATAGCAAAATTTCCTAGGGGCAAAACAATACTTGAGTTATGTAGATGATATGGTGGTATGTGGAAAGGTATTGTAAAGGCTCGATGATTTATTGTAATACTGATTATACCAAATATTTTAAGAGATGCTAGTTTAGTACAAGCAAGACAAGTGAATGCAAATTTTTTTTTAGTGAACTATTCTCGCGCTACTAAGACATGATTATCCATGGTCACAAAGTATACAGACATAGAAGCTTAGTTAGCATAATATTTTTGCAGGCTATATACTTTCCACGGTTAGTTAAATAAAAAGTAATTCTTCAGTAATGTTTAGCACATCAATCTTCTCAGCAAGAAGTAAAGAAGTTGATCGTTATTTAACTTATATTTCTTTTCATTCCAGCGGTTCTGGCGACTGTACGAATCCGCCTTCGCGAGCCGAGTCCTGCACAGATGACTCGCGACTACTCCTACGCTACATGGCTTGTCCTGACGTGCCTAGCACTGAGAGCAATGGTGAGTATATCAATTACTTGGAGGGCCATATTATTTTCTGCCTATCTATGTATATTGTATAGTATAAAAATAAGTTCCTGTCGGTGGAGGAGTTAACATGTCTCCCTCTTTTACGGTGTCAATTTTCTGCTTTACTTGATCTATAAATGCTCTTCTTGGTATTATTCCCTTTCCTCTTGTTGCTATTATTATTCCTTCTATTATGTTTTTAATAAATTGATCGTGTCGTTTATGATGACTAAACACCTTTCCCCTTCTAAAATCGATTGCTTTTAACAAGTTCCTTTTCTCATGAACTAAATTCTTTATTTGTCTTTTTCTCTGTCCAACTTACCTATACCTTTCATTATTATTTTCTGTAGCTAGCCTTAAATTAGGTTGCTGTACACCTCGTTCACTGTAACAGACAGTGAAATTGCCTATGGATCATCTAGGTCAGTAAATAAGGCATTTTAACCGTGACGTTCACTTCCAGACATAAATGTCCTCCAAGAATTTAAAAACTAAAATCGCCTTGTATCCAGCGTTTTTCAACGATCTTGGTAGGTAGGTGACCATCTTTCAGCTGGACATCTTGCGCAACGCTTGCCGGGACGAGGTCAGCATTCGATAAAATCTTTGATAAGGCGTTACAGAATTTCTACACTCTATTTAGCCTGTTTGTATGTCCCACTGCAGAGCATATATTTACCCTTTCTACTGTGTCCAAGACATTACACTATTTTCTTCAAAGTCAGTCTTGCTTTTGGCAGCCACCTGGGGTTCACTTAGTGGCCATCCTAGCCGGCACTGCGTAGACAGTTTAGACCGTAGACTGTGTGGACCTAATTGAAAATAATATGACTTTCTTATTTTCTAGTGGAGGAGCTGGTCTGCCTCGCGACGTGGAAGGAGGGGTCTACGCGGTATCTGGTCGGCCAGATATCACAGGTCAACCGAAGAAACTCCATCGCCTCAGATGAAGATACGTACAGGTATGGATTTTACAAAACTCTTATAATTTCAAATCTGCTTGACAGAATAATTATTTAACTTTTGTTTATTTAATGTTTGTTTCGACGTGGTTTTGACGGCTTTAGTGGTCCAGTGGTCAAGGCGTTTGCCTTGTGATCCGCAGGTCATGGGTTCAAATACCACTAGGAAGCACACTTTGTGAAATAGTTGTTTCCGGTCTGGTTAGGATATTGCAGGTTTGAATCACTTGATTACCCGAAGAGAAAGACGATTCCATGCTTCGGAAGGCACGTAAAGCTGGTGGTGGTCATCTAGCGGTTATTAAAACCTATCTTAAGATTGGTTCTGATCTACTCTTCGGGTTGTGGAGGTCAGACGGCAGTCGCTCTGTGTAAAACCAGTAACCTCGTCAAAACACTCACCTATCTTAGGTAGCAGACCGGGCTCTGAAACGTTACCGAATACGCTGGGATGATGATGATTTAAAGTCGAAGGGCAACAGAATCAAAGTGGTTAAGTGCAATTTCACAACAAGTGAAGGGTGCTGTTAGATCTCTTGGGACGAAACTTCCCATTTAGACACCAAATTTCCCATTTAGGCCTACTACGACTCAAAATGTCCAAAACTATGTTAAGTAATATTTCCTGTATAATTTCCAGATGCTTCATCTACAAGGGGCAGCACAGCGACAAAACGATGACGTACAACATCGCCCAATCAGGGGATGCTACATGCAACGGTCTGTCGTCACCAACCGATGGTAGTAGGACCATGAAGCTGACCAACAGTGAGTAGAAGTCTCCAAAATTTTACTTATATCACGACCACCTCTTGGTTGACTGATTTTGAGGCAGTGGTGGCTAAGCGGCTTAAGCACTGGCTGTCCGTCTGTGAGATACGAGTTCGATCCTTACTAGGCGCCACTTGTACCTCTGAGTTTGTACTCATGTAAAAGGAAATACAAACTAAACCAAGTCTATAAAAATCAATGAGTCTTCTTCAACCGTCTCGCCAGCGTCAAGAGTGTGGGCTAAATCCTCTGACTGCTCTGCCAAGTACGGCTCTGGTATACAGAGAGGGTCGTGCTCCTGCAGTGGAGAGACAAAAAGACCTTTTAAATACCGCTTGTTTCCAATAAAGGAAAACATAGTTAGGAAACGTGCGCACTAAATTGTCGCTAGTTGACAATTATTGAAATACGTCAAATGCCTTCAGGCAGCTCGAAAAATCTTACACCAGTGTTAGCTACTAACTCACTGGATAAGAAACTGCGCGGACGCCGCGGTAAGAGTCAGCGGAACTCATTGGTATAGTGTATCCTAAAATGGAGGACATTGCACCAGATAGTACTCTGCGAAACTAATGCAATCCTTCTTCGGAAAGCAAAGGCGTAAATGCAAAAGGCAGCTATTGTTGTAAACAGATACCTCTTCATTCTTCTTTTGTCGTGCCTTGTCCCGATAATTGGGGTCGGCCCTCTTCGTACCATGGCGCCAGGACGCTCGATCCCGGGTTGTCCGGTTGTTTCCGCTTGGCATCCCTATTGACGATTGTCCACCACTTGGAAAGTGGTTTCCCTTTGCCTTTAATCTTGCTGGGAATGATCAAAGCCTTTTGAGGCACAATGCTTCTTGTCTCGTCTCAACATGCCCAAACCACCTCACGACTCTCTGCCATCTTTTCTTCTATAGGCGCCACCTTGAACGAGCACCTTGTATGCTCATTTCTGACTGTCAAGTCTTGTGAGTCCCGCCACAGTTTTGTAGACCCTACCTTTCAGCTGTATGGTGTAAACAGACACCAACTGTAGAAAATAAGATACAGTTTATGTAAAATCTACTCTGACTTGTGATCTAATGTGAACTTTGTATTTGGGTCGAGCTGAATTTGTGGAATGTTCTCTCAAGGCGTGGGAAAAGAAATAGACGAAGAAATAAACTTTTTTTCTTATATGCTAGAACAGTATATACGAGCTGCATGTATTCCTGCGCAGATCATAGAAGCCGGTCGGCGGATAGCAACCCATCTCTATTTCGATTCCTTTTACTACCTACTCACCAAAATCACGTTTTAAGCGGCCTTTGGGTCTTGAGCTCTGTTGTCTGTTTAGAGCCTTAAGACCCAAAATGACCCACTAGGGAGAAAGACGAGATAGTGTATACGTACTAAACCTATCCTAGGATTGGTTCTGGTCTACCCTTTAGGTTGCGGAGTTCAGACGGCAGTCGCTCTGTGTAAAACCAGTAACCTCGTCAAATCATCTAGGGTAGGTAGCGGACCCCGGGCTCTGAAGCGTTACCGCTGAGGATGCAACCTCTAAACTTTATAAGTCGTCCAAAGAAGTCTGAGCTTTCCAAAGGGCAAGCTCAGAGGTATACAAACACACAAGTCACTATATGAACTCTCTGGTGCATACGTGCTATTGGTGTGAACAGACACTGTATAGAAACTAAGGAAAATAACATAGGTGCAGTTGAAGTAAAATCCAATCTGGCTGTGATCTAATGTGAACTTGTAACGCAGTAAAAATATATAACCAGTTTATTTTATAATAATAAAATAATATTAAATAGATCTTATTGAAATTAAATCAATTAAATATTAATAAAGTGAAATTAAATATGTAAATAAATTAACTAATAAAATATAATAATTTACTCTAAATGAAATAAATGATTTTTAATGAAATAAATGATTTTATTTCATAATTAAAATAAATTTAGAACATAATGAGTAAATATGAAACTGGAAATAATTGATGTAAGTTAAAAAGGTAAATCATAATTCAACACGTACTACGAGTAAATGCATAACTTCAAATTTTAATATATGAATCGAATGTCCAAAAATGTTTAATATACCAAATTTAAAGGTACCAATAACTAATTTAAAAAATAGTCGATCCAAATTACCTTATGAGTGCGACCTCCTCTTCTCTAACCAAATTGCTGTGCCCGACAGGGTCCATAAAATGATTCTTAAATTGTATTGAAATTGTATTGTAGTTATCTTATGTACTTTATGGTTTGCAATAAAATATTGAGTATTGAGTATTGAGTATTGAGTATTGAGTATTGAACGTGAACTTCGTGGTATTTCTCAAGGCGTGGAAAAAGGAAAAGACGAAGAACGAAAAACTAAAGTCTTTGCTTTTTTTTCAGGTGACGACGAGCACAATCGCTGCCACTTCCCCAACTGGATCGTGGATCACCACAAGTGGTTCAGTCTGGACCACTCGCACCAGTACCACTTTACCAAGAAGAACGCCACGCTCAAGGTACCTACTGGACTCATTTGTTCCATTCTTCGTGTTTACAAAAGAAAAAAAAATCCTTAAACGATTTATGAAATTCAAACCTAAATTTTCAGATTATGAACGCAGACGGATCTTTTGAAGAGAAGCGGCTGGTCTGCCACTCCATTCTTGAACAGAAGGACAAGCAGCACATCAAATTGATAGCCCACGTAACTAGGGGCTGGTAAGTTTACACGAATTATTTATTTAGTACTTAGGTGACCAAACTTCGCTAGATGAATTAATGCGGAGAAAAAGGGATTCTATCAAAATGAATCCTGACTAAATCGGCTAGCCGCATCGCCTATTGGCTTGATTCCTTTAGTTTTTAGCTCAAACGGCTTTTACCATTTGTCCGGGAAAAGAAGCAGCTGGTACATTCTATGTTTATGGCGAGCATGGAATATATATATTTTTAATGTCGTTTCTTTTTTCCAGCGAATCCGGCCATGTCTGCCTCAAATTCTACCGCCGAGAAGGCAACGTGTTAGAATTGCAGCAGAGCAAGGATATGACCGAGCTTGCTCAGGACGCATGCTCTGAGCACTCGCAGCTACCCTACATCACTCTTATAAGTGAGTTATAGCACAGAATAAATAATACTAACGTACAGAAGTCTCACTCAGCAAATAAATTCAAAGAAATATCTACTCAATGTGGTGTGCGATATGGTTGAATTTAGCTCACGTCAGAACTCAGCACTTTTTCGTATAAATACCGAGACATCCATTGCAAGCCAATTTCATCCTTATGACTGGACAAACGATTCGTATAACTGAATTTACCACCCGGAGGGGCCGCCTGGGCGCATAGTAATAATGTAGGTACATTTTAGATACCTAAACGGGGAGTGACACAGGCCTGTTTATAGACATTTATACATGTAGTACATAACCATACAGGTTATGTACTGAGGAAAGTTAAGATACCTGTGCCACCTTATGTGGTGCGCGACGCGCGCGGTGGCACAGGTATCTGATTAACCTTCCTTCTACGTCTAAGCGCGTTCCCGGTTGCATCCTCAGCTGTGCTGCTTCGGACACCGGGGTGCGCTTTCCCGCTTTTTCTTCTCGAAATATAACATGCATGTCAATGGTCACCCAAGGATGCTTAAGACCTTGCAAAATGGAGAAGAAATAGCCGGAACTGTTTAAATGATTTGGCTATAGTATTACGACCGGCACAAAATTTTCAAAAATTCAAAAGATGGCGGTATAAGCGTTCTTTTCCTACGAAAAAACAAGCGCTGTCTCTGATTTATCGTAGACACCGTCAGCTAAAGTACCCAGCATCCTTTGTATGGCTAGCGGGCGAGATAGTAGCGACATCTAGATATAATACAGGATTTTTTTTCAAGCAGAGTACGTTTTTAGGGTTCCGTACAAAAAATTAAAAAAAGGAACCCTTATAGGATCACTCGTGCGTTTGTCTGTCCGTACGTCTGTCACAGCCAATTTGCTCCGAATCTACTGGACCGAATCAGGTGAAATTTGGTAGAATGTTGTAATCCTAAGACCCAGACACATATGTGCAAAGTAAATAAATATTTGGTTTTAAATAAGGGTCATTTTCGGGGGACAAATTAGGAAATTAAAAAAAAAAGTTTTGCAAACCTTACTGTGTCATATATCAAATGAAAGGGCTCGTTATGAGGAGCTCAAATATATTTTTGTTATTATTGTAAAATAAATAGTTTTGATTTTATTCATGAAAGAAGACGAAAATTTACCATTCCCCCCTGATGTTCGAAACTGCTGAGACTAAAATTTTGAAAAAAATACAAAATATAGTTCATTGCTTGTAGATTACAGGAAAACCTATAAGAATTCAATCAATTGTACGGAACCCTCTCCACGCGAGTTTAACTCGCACTTGGCTGGTTTATTGGTTTGGGGTTGTCTAGTATTTTTCCATCTATGTTACTAGCATTGCAGCAGAGCAAAGATATGGCGGAGCTTGCTCAAGACGCATGCTCTGAGCACTCGCAGCTACCATACATCACTCTTATCAGTGGCGGATTTGCAGTCCTAGCCGCTCTAGGCCCCAGGCCATGTGCTGCCCCTTTCTCAGCACCCATCTTATAGACTAGATACATAAATTAATGAATTTAAATCTTCAAAAAACGAGTCTATATTTTATTTTATTTTATTTGGAAGACCAACAACTATTATAATTTACATAGAAAACTTAATATATACAGAAAGTCCATTACAGGTCCTCATATCTTCCTGAAAGGCCAGTAACACTTGATAGACCACTGGTGTTGCAGTTGTCCATGGGCAGTGGTGATACTTACCATCAGGTGACCCGCTTGTTGTTCGTATGCCGCCCTAAAACATTTAAAAAAAAATTTTTTTGGCCGGATTGCCGCCCTTCATATCTGGCCGCCCTAGGCCCGGGCCTACTGGGCCTTAGGGCAAATCTGCCACTGACTCTTATAAGTGCGTTAATGTCATTGCTGTCACTAGAAAACAGTCATTGAGCTACGTCAGATGCCTTTAGGCAGCTTGAAATATCTGCCACCAAAACTATTTACACACTCGATAAAACGAAGCGAAATACGCAAAATGACTCACGAGACGTCTAATTTGCAATATCTCGATAAAAACAAGCGAAATACGAAAAATGACTCACGAGACGTCTAATTCGCAATATCTCGATAAAAAAGCAAAATTCGCAAAATGACCTATTCCGAAGTTGGCTTGGACAAACCCTTATTATCTTTTGTTTATTCTCAGCCACTTCGCTGATGCCGATGCGGTGCCCCATCTTTGGCCGGTACTCCGTCATCAACTCGTCAGTTGACAGGCGACGGAGACGACAGCAGACTACCATAGGTATGTTATCAATGAAGGTTCTCTTATATATTTGCTGAATCTATTTTAGTTTAAATATGTTTTGTCTCGTTCTTACTACAGATACAGAAAAAAGTGATTGAGACAAAACGTATTTTAACTAAAATGGGTCTTTCTTAAATAGGTACAAGCTTTTAAGTGTCCTGTCCCTTTGTATGTGTGTTCATAATCAAATATTGCAAGCTAAATTAGATCCACTTCCTATTCGGTTGACCTGAAACTTCGCATACTTATGTAAATTGGGTGACAATGCAATATTATGGTACCAATGACCTAATCTCATGATGAAGCCGGAAGGTGGCCACGGCAACTCAGTGATAAAACAACATAAACTCACTGAGTTTGGGCTAAATTGATTCGTCTTGAAGAGCACTTGAAACTTTGATGTTCATTGTTTTAGATAAAAGCTTATTTTAAAATATTTTTTTAAAATAATTACTACTATAAGCCACTCCGAAAGTTCTGGGTTCGATCCCCAGCCAGTGCAATTTGGAAAATGGCCTTATTCAAATTTATTTATTTGACTTTATTACAAACGGAACGTAATAGGCGGACTTGAAGCCATAGGCTTTTATCTACCAGTCAACTGGTGATGCTGAGAAAAAGAAAACTAGAAGGAGGTGCAAGTTTTGTAGGTAAAAAAGATAGTAATTGTCCTGGGTCTCAGGTGTTTATCTATATAAGTAAGTATTTTTTTAAAAATATAGTATCGTTAAGTTAGTATCCTATAACACAAGTTTAAACTTACTTTGGGGCCCGCTCAATCAGTGTGATTTGTCCCTAATATTTATTTATTACATAAGAAGAAACAGAGATCTTGTTGCGGCGCAAAATATTTAAATAAGTTCACGTTAAAAGTATTAAAATGTATTGTATACTTAACTATATAGTTCCTACTCGTGCAATCGAGTGCCGCCCGCGTCTTTAAATAATTTCATATGGAAATGCAACACAGTTTTTTCGTTATTCATCTTTCATTTTTTTGGTATTTATAGAAAAAATCGTTTGACTTTTTTTCAGGAGATGGCGAGTCCAGCGAAGTAGCCCGCGCTGCAGAGTGCGTTTCTGGCGAATTCTCCAGCGCAGCTGTGGGCTGCGGTGCGCAGCAAGACAGCATCGAGTTCAAATCTGTTTGCACCGCCACAGGTATTTTTGGAATGACGATCCTTTGCGGCTTACTTCGTTATGTTACATTTTCATCTTGTCTACTTAGTCTAAGTTAACACATTAAGGCCGTACCTGAATTTTCCGGGGATCAGTGCTGCTCCCATTTAAAATAAATAACTTCAAAGAAAACGGAGACATCATTTAAAATTTTGCTACTACCAAACCCTAGATAACCCTTCAAAGTATTTTATGAACTACTGTTTAGTTTTTTTTTTTTTTATGTTATAGGGCGGCAAACGAACAAGCGGGTCACCTGATGGTAAGTAATCACCACTGTCCATGGACAACTGCAACACCAGGGGTGTAACAAGAGCGTTACCGGCCTTTCAGGAAGATATAGACTCGTTTTTTGAAGGTTTCAATGTCGTATCGGTTCGGGAACACCGCTGCAGGAAGTTGATTCCACAGTTCGGTCGTTCGTGGCAGGAAGTTCCTTTTAAAACGTACGGTGGTTGATTGCCAACTATCCAGGTGGTGCGGATGGTATTTTAATTTCAGGCGGGTGGTGTAGTGGTGAAATTTTGCAGCAGGTATTAGGTCGAACAATTCTTCAGAACATTCCCCATGATAAATGCGATAAAAAATGCACAAGGATGCAACATCCCTACGTAGAGCCAAAGGATCGAGACGGCTGTTTATAAAAGTGGCCGTATCTCACAAATGTGCGTAGTAAATCTTAACGTTCTCACTTTAAACTGTAAACAGTAGTTCATGAAATACTTTGAAGGGTTATCTAGGGCTTGGTAGTAGCAAAATTTTAAATGATGTCTCCGTTTTCTTTGAAATGATTTATTTTAAATGGGGGCAGCACTAGACTAAGTTGCTAAAACTCGATACCTACATTTGCCAGCCAATCTAGAGCACTACTTATTGATTGAAATTTCAGTTAATTTATTGTATTATTTGACTAAAATGAAAGGTTTTTACCCGACTCGGCGAAACCAAAAGGAGGGTTATGTGTATCACAGTTCACTGCTATGTATGTATGGCTGTTTATCAGTTCGCTTGTATCTTATATGATATCCATGATATCTTAACAAATGAGATACCGTTGGAATCGTCTTGGCTAACCGCTGCTGGTTAAAAGCTATATAATGTTAAAGTAAATTCAATATGGCGCCCTCTATAGGCAATAAAGTAATGAACAAAAAATTAAATAAATGTACTCTATTTTCTTACTTTGTACGTTCCTCTGTTTGTATGTTGTGTACATGAATTTTGTAAATAAATCACTATGTGTGCTTAGATCTTTAAAACTACGCAACGGATTTTGATGTGGTTTTTTTTAATAGATAAAGTGATTCATGAGAAAGGTTTATATGTATAATACATACCCGTGCAAAGCCGGGGCGGGCCGCTAGTAAATAAATAAATCAAATCATACCGTGTAAGGTATCAAATGAAAGAGCTTAATTAGTACACTCCAAAAATATATACTTTATTAGCTGTATCTCCCTGCTGTGCTTGCAATAACTGGACAAACTTACTTTTTAGCAAGAATCTTCCCATAATAATAACAATATAATTTTATTTCAGATTTCTCCATATTTTGTTAGTAACATTGGGAACCATAAGACTATGTTAGTAGGACATTTAGTAGGACATCATTTATTAAAGACACACAATCAGGCTTTTGCAGTGACGATTGATGGCAGCACATGAGAAGCAATCCAGTGCTTTAGGATAGGGCCATCAGATCGCCCCGCCATAGTTTGCAGGAGACTGCCCAACAGGGTCCTTAAATGAGTGTGGGATCATACAACACTGTATATGTATATGTTATCTGCATGTAATTTAAGGAGCAATAAAGTATTGAGTATTGACTGTTGGAGCTGCCACGCACCCGTCGCCACAGGGATGCGACTCGTTTGCGCATTATAACGTAGAAATCGTCAATACGCGCTTCCGCGAACATCCCTGAGGCACTGCAGTATCGTGGAAGTTCCATCAGCGCTCTTATACATAGTAATAGTTCGGGTTTAAATTTTTAAAACTAAGTACTTATATCTTGTTTGGATATATATTTCAAGCAAATTTTGTCTCGTTTCCAGTATACTCTTGCTACGGCAGCTGGTCGGAACACGGCGTGGGGTACCTCATCGCAGCTCCGGTGGCCCGAGGGTCAACCCACCCACGGACCTTCTGTTTCATGTACACGTCTAGGACCAACAACGGTGAGTGCTCTTATATCTAACAGGGTAAACTAATCAAAAATAGTAAAAAAAATAAGAATACATACATGTTGACCGATCACCTGATCCCAGTTTGTATGGAAAGCCAAAAATTATTTTTACATATCGATATATTATGTTCCTTGGGGAAAGTTCTATAGTATCATGAACTGAATCCACCCTTAAAATAGTTTCAGTATATTTTGTTAGACGTTATATTTTAAAAATGTCCTCTTTGTTTCAGAAACCCGCGGTGGCGTGCAGTATCTATCGGTGTCAGCCGTGGCGCACTCCTGCGACCGCAACGTGAAGCCCGGCCTCGGAGGCGACAAGGCGTACAACCTCACGCTTAACGGTTTGTTTGTTTGTTTGTTGTTTATTTGTTGCTTGTTTGTTGTTTGTTTGTTGTTTGTTTGTTGTTTGTTGTTTGTTTGTTGTTTGTTTGTTGTTTGTTTGTTGATGGTTTGTTGTTTGTTGTTTGTTGTTTGTTTGTTGTTTGTTTGTTGTTTGTTTGTTGTTTGTTTGTTGTTTGTTTGTTGTTTGTTTGTTGTTCGTCTTGGTGTAAGTGGCCAACGATGTGTCAGATTTTTCAAGCTGGCTAAAGGCATCTGACATTGCTTGATGACTGGCCATACCATGATGACAGCCGGCCCAAGGTGCAGTATCTATCGGTGTCAGCCGTGGCGCACTCCTGCGTCCGCAACGTGAAGCCCGGCCTCGGAGGCGACAAGGCGTACAACCTCACGCTTAACGGTTTGTTTGTTTGTTGTTTATTTGTTTGTTGCTTGTTTGTTGTTTGTTTGTTGTTTGTCTTGGTGTAAGTGGCCAACGTATGTGTCAGATTTTTCAAGCTGGCTAAAGGCATCTGACATTGCTTGATGACTGGCCATACCATGATGACAGCCGGCCCAAGGTCCATAAAAAGGCCCAAGATTTGCGCCTTTCTTATGCCAAGGTCGAGATTCTCGTCAACACACAAAACACTCAAGTTATCTCAACGGGATGGAAATGGAAAGAGCCCTTTTACGTATTTTCCGTGGACCTAGGCAGAGATAAGACCAATTACACAAAACATATAAAAATACTTATTTTTAAATCTGACGTTTTGCGAGTCGGTCATTATGCGAATCACACATTCGGTACCTAAACTCACCTTAGTTGCAACCTAAAAATGTTCGATCTAAAGCTAAAACCCTTTTTTTAATGTTAAGGCCGGTTAAAGTACCTAAGTTCTTAACTAGTGCTTCCAGACAAAATATTTATTGATCGACTTGCTATAAAAAATAAAAATTGTTTTTATGTTTCATGTTATTTTTAATGAAATTAAAATCTTTTAAGGCTCGAAGGCGTAGGTACCTAGTTTTATTATAACTTAAAACCTTTATTTCAGGCACCTGCGAGCAAACGGGCATGTTCAACAGCATGTCTACCCGCCTCGCGCCGGCCGCAGCTCTAGTACTCGCCCTCGCCTTTGCTCGCCTCAGATGATAGACGTCACTTACATAGCTACGGTTGGGATTCGGGAAATTATATTAGTTATGTCGATTTATTATACGCCATTTTCCATTGATTTGTTTTTAAATTAAGTGTACTGAAGACTTAGAAAACCATTCTTGATAATGCATCTGATTTATACTTGTTCGTAGTTTTTGTAAGAAATATTTTTACCACGTTTGGTCAATATGGTGTAACAAAATGTACTGAAACTGTTCCAAGCGAAGGTTTAGTCCGTTAAATTGAACAACTTTTCCCCGTGATTAAACATTTAATTAAGATTTTTGTTGCAATCCATTGCAATGCTGATAGTTTTTGTTGGGCGCGCAAATTTATTTTTTTATTTCGTTTTTTGCTGACAAAGATTCAGTATATTTTGTTATTTAAAAATAAATAACGGATACTGGGTTAAACGAACCTATCTAAAGTCAAAGGCGGACGTACCTATTTTAATAATCATTCTCCAGGGCCTTTACTCTTAAAAATAACATGACTGTCGTCCGAAAGTATCGCCGCATTACAACGCCAAATCAAATTATGCTTTATCATAATTTCTTAAAGCTCAATGTTGCTTAACGTGGACATTAGCTACTTTTGGAGTTACGCCCCAAACAGATACTCAAGTCTAGTAGGTAATTTTTATTATTTTGCCATTTTTGACGGCAATTTTTGAGTCTCTTTTTTGTTTACAGTAAATATTTGTTAAGTACATATATTAATTTATCGGCAATATTGATCATAATAGGTTGGGGAAAAAGTCTTTTCGCATTTTATATGAAAATTCAAAACATTTTTTAATATAGTTTATTTACATTTAACTAAAGTATGTAGGTACCATTTTGTTCGATAACTTTTTGCCATCTTAAAGGTAGGGACATGATCCCATTGCTATAGAAATTTTGGGGCTTCTGATCAAAAAACTGCGTCAAGTAGTTTTGGCAGTCCTCTCGTGATGTGAACCTGACACTGCCTAAAGAATTTTGAAGAGACCGAAACAGGTGGAAATCTGAAGGTGCCAGGTCAGGACTATACGGCGGATGCATTAACACCTCCCAGCCCAACTCTCTTAATTTTTGCTGAGTGGTAAAAGATGTGTGAGGTCTAGCGTTATCATGATGAAAAACCACACCCCTTCTGTTGATTAATTCCGGCCGCTTTCTCTCAACTTCTTGCTTTAATCTTATCAGTTGTTCGCAGTAGAGTTCTGAATCGATGATCCTGCCTGGTAGTAACAGCTCATAATGAATAATGCCCTTCCAATCCCACCACACACACAGCATCACCTTGTTGCGAGTTAACCCGGGTTACGCCACAGTCTGTGAAGTCCTGACCTTTGACTATGACCTATTTCACACGTTCTTGTCGTACGTGATCCACTTTTCATCACCAGTTATCAATTTCTTCAAAAATGGTTCGGTCTCGATAATGAATCACAAATGAGTACACGAGTCATTAGGTTTCTTTCAGAGAGCTCGTGAGGTACCCAAATATCGAGCTTTTTTGTGTACCCATTTTTTTTCAAATGCGCCAAAACTGTTTTGTGGTCAATTCCCAGTTCTTCAGCTACGTCGTAACTACTGATATGCCGATCTTGCTCCACTTTTTCAAAAATAGCATCCATTTTATCCGTAACAGGGCGACCAGAGCGACGTGCATCTTTGACATCAAAATTTCCGGATTGAAAACGCTTAAACCAAATTTGTGCTACTCTCACAGACACTGCACTAGGTCCATAAACATCGCAAATTTTTTTCGCGGCTTTTGTTGCATTTTTACCTTTTTGGTAGTAAAATTTTAAAATGTATCTAATTTCTTCATTAGATTCACTCATCTTGACGGTAAGAAAAACAAATGAAAATCACGCATTTTCCTAATTCGAATTTGGAATTATCTTCTTTAAAATTTAAACTTTTAAATGTTACCAAAACCAGCCAGGAACAAATAGTATAGCCAAAGTGGTTTTATTACAAGTTCATACATACTATATGCGAAAAATCTATATCTTTTTCCCCAACCTAATATTTAAATTCAAAATTTTGGTTACCAATATTTTTTTTTACAAAATACTGTAATAATTAATAAAGTACATTATCTTAGGATAGGTGAGAACTAAACAATGTTTAAAGAAACGAAGAAACGTGATCAAATTGTAAATAGAAAGAAAGGTATTTGGTAAAGAAGCGAAATAAAAATATGCGATTTTTTAAATAATGTTACTTATGTACTTTTAAAGTCGCATCGCAAAATGTCATTCTCAAAATGACCTGTTATGCAAGTTTTGTACTTTGTTATAATTTTTCAAAATATTCATGTAATTTGTTTTACTTCAAAAATTTACATATTACAACAGATGACATTTTGAGAAATTTTATGGTTAGGGCATTATGCGATGAGACCTTTTGACTTTATTTTTAATACTAGGCAGTATATAAGTGTCGTCGCCATATTAAAGAAAATGTGACGATGAATTTGTACAATGTCTATATACATTACATTATTTAATAGAAAACGCTTTTGGAGTATACATTTGTACTGTATGCTTAATATAAATTAAGACTAAAGTTAAATTAGATAGATATTAATGTAGAAAATTATGCTCAGCATTTCTTTTTTATTTATTTGTGAAAACGTCCAATGATTTTTAGATAAGCATTTTATTTTGATTAGTTTTTATGTGTAATTAACGGACACGAACTTTAGTACTGTATTATTTATGTAAATTTATTGTTAACTGAAAAATTAATACTTTTACTACAGTAAGGCTATGCTTTCCTTCAAAGACAGTGCCGTTATTTTCAGCTCAGTGAAGACGGCTTTAACATTTGACGTTACGGTGTTATGAAAACGTTTTCTAGAAAACTACGTCATCTTGTTTGCATAGACAACGTTTGTTGACGTCATTCACTGCTTTATTTTATCATTACGTCATTCAATATACGACCATCACCTAACATCACTGCTATTGGAGGAAACCAAAGCTTTATCAGACAAAAAAGTATTGCTTTTTATTTTGACTTATTTTGTGTCCGTATTCCATATGTTTGTCCCCAGCTCAATAATTTGAACTTCCTTACTTTAAAAACCAGTTATCAATCTTGACCAATAGTAGTTTTATAAAAATATATAAATTGCTCATACGAGAAAAATAGTTTGGAATTTTATTTGTGATATAAAATTATCTTTTAAGGCTATAAAATATATGTAAATATTCACTAGAAAAAGTTCCTGACACACTTCATTGTTTTCCGCAACTTTTGTGATACACAGACAGTTTTTTGTATGTTGGCACTTCATTTGGTTAGCTTAAAACATTTTTTTACTAAAAATAGTTATATATGTCTATTTTTAGTAAAAAAAATGTTTTTATTGTTTTTAGTATTCAATTTGTTACTTGAAGGGTACAGATTTTGTATTACTTAAGTATCTTCTGAATTGAAGATATTGAAGAGGAACCTTTTAAAATAATTTCAATCAAAAATCTTAATCTTAGTCATTTCGGGTATTTTTATTTATATTTTTATGAACTTTAAATCTTATTGGGATACACATTGCAATACCCGCAACACGCCTCGTCAAAATAGTCACTTTTATATACTAACGCAAAAGTGAAGTGTCAACAGTATAGTTTTAAGTCTTGAATTGATATGTCAATGCTTGCCTAAACCTGTGAAGCTTTGAGACTAGCGCTGCAGCGCGTCGTTGCTTGTTCTTCGTCCATAATGGCAAATCGTACGAGTAGTGGGTGAGAAGATGTTCGAGCATTTAAAAAATTAACATTAGATCAAGCCAAAATTGTATTTATACTATTTTAGAGAACTCTTTACGAGTAAGAAGCTCGGAGGCATGTGGGAATACGCTTTACTAGCTTTACAATCCCGGGTGTGGTCCGTGTGTTTGCATAAAAATGTATTGCGCTCCTCCATGCCCATCAAAGCCGTCGGAAGGCCCATTAAAGCCTTTGTTCTCGGCTGTTATCGTTGCATGTCAGGTTTCAAGCTATGTCAGTTAGCTTAAAAAACTGACACTAGTTTTGGCCCCTTACACGCACAAAAAAAAATTATTTCGAACCGTTTGGACCGGTCCGTCCTTTGGACTGTTTCAAAAAATAGGACATTTTGCGAATCAGACATTCTGCTCATCAGAATAAACGTAATATGTATTAAAAGTGAACAGGCATTTTTTTGAGTCTGCGTGATACACCTTAGACCTCATCTTAGCTTCCCATCAGGCTAGATAGAGGTCAAACGCACTCACATTTCTAATAAAAAAAAAATATATATAACCTACTTATTTATTTTCTATGTACCTACCTATGCACGAACATTTTTCTCGCCTGACGTATGCCGTTCTTAAGTTAATACGAAGCTTAAGGATGATATAAAAACGTAGCCCAAAAGACTATTGTAAATAAAAATTAGTTGGATCTATATACAATCATATTTTATAGTTTTAGTGTAAAATGTAACGCATTTCTAAAGTACAGAACGAAAGTATTAATTTAAAACACGATAATAAATAGCTATAGATGAACTGTCGTAATTATAAAAAGTGCTCTTCTCAAATCAGTAGTATATATACCTATGCTGCCGATTTCAGAGGTGATGTTTTAGCGAATTCACGGAAAAATTCATCGCGGCGATACATTTGACTTCAATTTAATGTGATGAAGCCGGCATTTTAGGCGTTGTCTCCACGGTAGGAAATATCGCGGCGAGTTGGCGGTTATTCAAAAAATAATTTAGAGGGCATTTGTGCCGTGTGGTTCCCGGCAGAGTAGAATAGGACCACTCCATCTCTTCCTGTGGATGTCGTAAGAGGCGACTAAAGGACTTCTCGTGCTACAATTGCATTCCCAAGGAGGGTTAACGTCGGGCGGAGGCCGGTTGTAAAACTTTTCGCACAAATACATTCCTAAGGTGGGTTGACGTCAGGCAGGTAGCCGGTCGTAAAACTATAGCCAAATCATTTAAACTGTTCCGGGTATTTCTTCTCCATTTTGCAAGGTCTTTGGCATCCTTGGGTGACCATTGACATGCATGTTATATTTGGAGAAGAAAAAGCAGGAAAGCGCACCCCGGGCTCCGAAGCAGCACAGCTGAAGATGCAACCGGGAACGCGCTTAGATTAAGAAGAAGAAGTTCGCGATATATACATAATATCACGTCTTTATCCCTAATGGGACAGACAGAGCCCAGGGCCGCAAAACTCAAAGGCCACTTTTAGCATGATGGTGAAATAGAGTAAAATAGAGTTGCTACCCACATCGCCTATTAACATGATTCGCATTTTCGCCCATTCCCTCGATTGGCTTTTACGATCTGCGCAGGAAGAGAAGCAGCTGGTACATTCTAAGTTTTTTTCTTTTCTTCCAGACCACTTATTGCTTCAATTTGTAAGTAGTATATTATTACTCTGTTTGCAACAGGCAAGAAATATATTAGCACCGTGTAAATGGGCCTTTACGTCAACTCACGGTGACATTTCCTCCCGTGGAGACAACGCCTAAAATGCCTGCACTCATTAAATTTACCGTATACTAGACACTGATTAAGGAAGAAATTTTTCATAAATGTGACGGGTACTAAAAACATTACGCGCTAGAGCGGTGAAGTATGTCTCAAACTGGAACAATTATATCTGGGACAAAAATCCCCTTAGGCCTGAAATTAAAATATCATCCACACCACCTTGATAGTTGGCAATCAACCACCGTACGTTTAAAAGGAACTTCCTGCCACGTACGACCGAACTGTGGAATCAACTTCCTGCAGCGGTGTTCCCGAACCGATACGACATTGAAACCTTCAAAAAACGAGTCTATATCTTTCTGAAAGGCCGGTGACGCTCTTGTTACACCCCTGGTGTTGCAGTTGTCCATGGACAGTGGTGATCATTTACCATCAGGTGACCCGCTTGTTCGTTTGCCGATCGCAGGCTTTTTCAATCGCCGCCCGTGATGTGTTTTACGCCTTCCCTTTGGCTAGAAAGAGACATTAGTGCGCGCGTAGCGTGCCTAAAGTGACGCTTTACGGCCAGTGTGACGTGAAAATATATAACGAAAAAAGCCATTTAAAATTCGTTTTTAAAATTTCTAATAAAAGATTTAAGTGCACGAAAATTACTTGTAATTTCACATTAGCAAATAAGGAGTTTCGTTCAATTATGTTTATTGATTAAAATAAATTAAGAACAATTTTTCCACCATGTGAATAAGTGCACTAAACAATTTGTGTAAAAAAAATATTATAATGTATGGAATTTGTAATTTATACAGCTTGTAAATATGTTTTATTTCCTTTCGCTGTCTATGTACTTTTGTGATAATTTATTTGGCTTGACTCCATTTTGTATAGATAAGTCGTAAAGTTTTTTTTGTCGGTTGCGTTTCTTTTAAACAATCACGCCATGGGATACGATTTGTAACTATTAATGTGTAAGCCTATTATTATATTTTGATTACTGAAATATATTTGAAAACCAGCCATTTTGTTTTATTTTTCTGAAAATATCTTCATTAGCCTCAATTTATATTGCGGTAGAGTCGCAGCGATTCGCAGAAATCGTACATAGCATAATGAACTTTATGTCAATCGTATAATGTTCAAATAATGTCTTCCAGCGTCTTCCGGCGACTTCGCTAGAATTCGCCGCTTGACGCGCGGCGACATTTTGAGCTCAAATTTAGTTTGAACATTATACGATTGACATAAAGTTCATTATGCTATGTACGATTTCGGCGAATCGCTGCGACTCTGCCGTAATGTAAATTGAGCCTTATAATATCTCTTAATAATATTATGATACATAAAATAATTTCATATACAACGTGGAACATACCCGTAATAAATTATCATTATTTATTTATTTATTTATTTATAATAATGCACATGTACATTTAAATTCCACCTACACATTCTACATAGCTCACCCTGTGAAAAAGTTATCAGATCTCGTAAAAAGCCAAGCTCTAAAGACTACACGCTCTAAACCTACAAGCTCTACACTACACCTTAATCAAAATCTATGAAAAAGTGGTCAGATCTCATGTAGAGCCAAGATTCTTGATCTATGCGCCCTTACTTTACCAAGGCTAACTTCACATACTCTACATTTTATTCAAAACGTGATGCTTGACCGTTTTGCTACCGTTACGAAGATTTCATAGGCATTCGTTCATCGTGTGTGAAATAAAACGGCCAAGCATCACACACGATGAACGAATGCCTATAAAATCTTCGTAACGGTAGCAATTTTTTACTATTTAGCATCATCCAAACCAAAGTTATGAGAGTTCAAAAAAACGACGAAACGTTTCGAGAAAAGGTAAAGGGTCTTGTCAGGGGCACTCCCGTGCCCCCAAAAAATGCTCTTGCGCTCCACTTGGCTCGTCTTGGCGGGGGCACTCCTGTGCGCACAGATAACAGCCGAAAAACAAAAAAAAATGTGTACAGCCGCCCGGGCGATTTGTATGGGAACGTCGAAATTTTTTTGATAGTATTATTTATTATAGACGAGCAGCTAACAGCTGATATGTCTATTTTACACAGTTTTACTGTTATTTTAATTTCATTATAGTTTAGTGATCTAGTATAGCCCGTGGTTCGACCTTCGTGGTGTAGTGGTTAACACGCCAGTCCGCCATACCGGAGGTCCCGGGTTCGACCCCACGGTTAGGTCAAGATGGAAAATGATCTTTTTCAGATTAGCCTGGGTCTCTTATGTCTTCACCTTAATTCTCAACAATTTGTGACAATATTTCCATTAATTGCAGCGGCTTGGTTATTTCTTGAAGTAAAGCACGTTCATTTACATAACGAAGAATTTTCTATATGTGGTGTACTCGCAACGTCCATGAGGACCTTTACTTCATAAAATAATACGACAGTTATCCGATAGTGTCTTATTTTGATATCAAACCAAATTGCACTTAATAATTATTTCGTAGCGCTCAATATTGCATAACACTGCAACACAGACACGTAGTTATTTATGCATGTCCTGCCACTTTTGGAGTTAATTTCCTAAATTTACTTTGCCAAGTGTTTACAGAAGAATCACTTGACCGCTGACCGTTTTCTTTAGGATAGAAGCCTTTTTTAATTTTGCTATAACATTAGAACATTTTTGGGCATCTGAATGGCCAAAAGTTCACAGTTGTCGAGCTTATTTTTTTTAATTGATCTCGTCAGTATTAGATCTCCAAGTTCAGGTCAACAGGAAGCATTACCTGATGTGCTCAATTGTGAATTCGTCTATGAAAAGTGAAAAGTAATGTAACTTGCCTCACGATTAATATCCCGTAGTGTTAGATCCACGATCTTGACGGCTTTTTTGTTTGCTATTGTGCATACATCCCAAACTATTAGACAGCAAATCCTCAAACACGTTTCCTTTATCCTGTTTACATGTTACACATTCGGTGTTTAATTGCTGTGCTAGTATTATGGCAAAAAACGATCTGATGTCTTTCCAATGCCGTCTGGGACAGCCAGGGTGAACAATTGTTAATCATTATTATGCACACTTCGCTGTACGTAAAGTTTTCTTTTATTTTGAAGTAAAATTTGATAAATTGTTATTAATACATCAATTCAGTTTAACTTAGTTTCTTACTCACCTGAGGTGCTGGTGCTTACACAGCTGCGGCGGCCTATATCAGTGATATGCCCGTGCCCCAATCATTTGATTCATTAGTTTTGAGTGATCGTGCCCCACCAGCTGCACTTAGCGTGACCTATGTGAGGCTGCAGACAACGCTGTGAAAGTGGCGAAAAGAAACGAGAAGAAGAAGAGTGATTTTGGGATTCTGTAACATTTCAGATCCTTTGCCGTGAAGAAAAAGATGTAAGACAACCTACTATCCGCCAACGCAGGAATCTACGTTTACTGTGTCAGCTTTATAATGTGCTTAACGATCCTGATTCCCCAGACTATCTTAAAAATGACTTTAAACTTCTAAGTTCCACTCATGACAGAGTCCTGCGTTCTTCAAATAAATTGACCCTAGTTATTCCTTCCCACCGTACTGGTTTTTTCTCTAATTCTTTCGCCGTTACGGCAGTAAGGCTTTGGAACGCGCTTCCTGACACTGTTAGGACTGCCACTAGTCGTGCTGGCTTTAAGGCCTTGTTGATCAAGCATATGCTCGCTCAGTCCAATCAAGTGTAATACCTACGTACGTACTTAATTGCTGCATTTGTAATATCGTTATGAGAAACTATTATTTATTAGTAGTGTATTTTATAGATGAATATAAGTATATAGTATGTATCAATGTATGTATATTTATGTAGATATTTATATTGTTGAAGAATAGTAAGTATTAATAAAGTAGTTTATGTAGAAATTAAATACATACTCGTATCTGAATGCTCTGAAATTAAATGAATATCTTTTGTACCCAGTTTGAGTTTTCTAACAACCCAAAGGTTGGCTGTCAGATAATGCTTTTAGCATTTAGTCCGCCTATTGTGCTATACAAATTTTATTTTGTACAATAAAGTTTAAAAATAAATAAATACTTATCTGAAGATATTTTACACTTTTGCGACTCTGAGCAAGAAATTAATGTAACTATCGAAAATACCAATAAGGAACATGCATTTAATACTAATCCGGCTCATATTTGAACTTTTAACAAACTAAAGGGAAATGACGACAAAGTCTATAAAAGGGAAATGACGGGTTTGGGTGCGTTCAATAGGACTGTCCGTCCATGTAGTTTGACTACCGGTGACATACAAGATGTATGTACTTTTATATAGAGGTTCGATAAGCATCACTGGCTGATAATATCGAACGTACCCAAAAAAGAAAAACATGCGTTGACAGCTTCTGTCTCTAACTAGATTGTCACAGTTGTCACAAGAAGTTTTTTTTTTTCTAACGGCATGTCTGCGGATCTGCCGATATTGTAGACTTGGTCGTCATATTTTAAAATGGCGCGTTTTAGTTGTTAATCTACTTGATATTTTTACATCATATAATCGTGAGGCTATATGTATTTGTTATAAAATATAGAATCACCCGTGTGGTTCCGGGTTAGAATAGGACCACTCCATCTCTTTCTGTGGATGCCGTAAGAGGCGAGTTAAGCGAGTTAAGCAAAAACATCTCGTGCTACAATTGCATTCCCAAGGTGGGTTAAAGTCGGGCGGCGGCCGGTTGTAAAACTTTTCGCACAAATAAATTCCCAAAGAGGGTTGACGTCAGGCAGGCGGCCGGTCGTAAAACTATAGCCAAATCATTTAAACTGTTCCGGCTTTTTCTTTTCCATTTTGCAGTCTGGCATCCTTGTGTGACTATTGACATGCATGTTTACTGTTTCTACCAATTACCATTAAAACATGTATCTGCTGCGTGCGAGCAGCCTCGTCAACAAGCTCGTGAAGGATTCAGATCTGGACCTCTTCAACATTAGCGTTACGTCGATAAGGCGTAGCTTAACTAATAAATTCTTTTCAAATTGATTTAAATATAAATCACTATCACTACATAGTATAAAACAAAGTCGCTTCCCGCTGTCTGTCCCTATATATGCTAAGATCTTTAAAACTACGCAATGGATTTTAATGCGGTTTTTTTTAATAGATAAAGTGATTCATGAGAAAGGTTTATATGTATAATACATACCCGTGCAAAGCCGGGGCGGGCCACTAGTAACTAATATAAGAGTACTCGTGCGATCGTTTAGTGTAGCCTATATAATGCGGATGCTTGCTTTGGCGTAAGATCAATGCTGATTTTTATATGTGCTTTAATAATTGTATTTATTTATTTATTTTATTTATTGCACAATAAAATTAATGTACAATAGGTATAATCTTAACGCTAAGCGCTGTCTACCAGAGAATACCTTTGGGACGTATAAGAAAAGGCGATAAATGGGGTGCAAGCGTATACAAAACAGGAATGAGAAAAAAAAATCTGTTTACTAGTGTGGTGATATGCAACCTATCTGACCTGCAAGCAAGATCGTCATAGACAACAACGTTATGACGTTCTAGTCTGTGTGTCACTATATCTAAATATTGCTTGTACAATTTTATTTAATAAAGCCATATTTACGTTAGAAATGGTTTAATATGCAACAATTTATTAAATAAATTAAATAAACGGCAAGCAAACATGGATAAATATCTTAAGCCCGAACGATTTGAAGCGGATCCAACATCAAACTCGGATAAATCATCTCAATGGATACACTGGAAGCAGACATTCACAAATTTCGTTCATGCAATAGAAAATAAAGGAACGCCAGTAAACAGTGACTGCAAGTACCATCTTTTAATTAATCATTTATCTCCACTCCTATACTCGCTCATAAGAGATACCAAATATTACGACAAAGCCATACTAAAACTAGATGCGCTTTTCATCAAACCGTCAAATGAGATATACTCACGATATCGATTATCCCAACGACAGCAGGAGTCAGGTGAGTCAATCGATCAATACCTCCAGACTTTGAAACTATTATCCAGGGATTGTGATTTTAAGTCAGTGAGCGCAGAACAAAATGAGAGCGAATACATACGAGACGCCTTTATCGCAGGGCTATCGTCATCAGCTATTCGACAGAGGCTACTTGAGAACTGCACACTTACTCTCGACGCAGCATATCAACAAGCACGATCTCTTGAAATAGCACAAATTCAAAATAATGATTACAATCGCCAATCTACATCTAATACCCCGGTTTCTGTTTCGGCTGCCAGAAAAATTACGAAATCAGAAACATGCTACTTTTGTGGTAATCAACGACATCCACGCAATTTGTGCCCAGCATTTAACACTCACTGCACAAAATGTGGTAAAAAGGGTCACTTTTCCAAAGTATGTCTCAGCAAAAGATCTGAACAAGTAGCAGCAAGTGAGACATTAGAAGAAGATCATGATACTCATGCCGTATCCTTGTCAGCGCACACCCTTTCTTGTATATTGTCGGTAGCTGATCTGAAAAGAGCAACGATTCCAGTACTCATAAATAATTCAGTCACTGCCCGAGCTCTAATAGATACTGGAAGCACGGCTAGTTTTATCGATAAACGCCTTGTCGATTTATGTAATCTTAAAATCGCTCCATGCAAACAAAAGATAACAATGGCAACATCAAATCTATGTACCCAAGTAGACGGGATATGCTCACTAAAAATAACAATACAAAAGCAAATCATTAATGCACAACTTATGATTATGGACGGACTATGTGCCGATATTATACTAGGACATGATATTCTACAGAATCATAAGGCTTTAGAAATGCAATTTGGTATACCATCTTATGTACATTCTGATAGAGGAACTGCATTCATATCTGCTGAACTCAAAACTTTTCTACACGGAATAGGTATAGCTACCAGTTATACTACGCCATACAATCCTCAAGGGAATGGCCAAACTGAAAGATATAATGGAATCATTTGGAAAACTATACAACTTACTTTAAAATCGATGAACCTACCCATCACCCACTGGAAAACCGTTCTAGAACAATCTTTACATGCCATAAGATCCTTATTATGTACAGCAACTGGATGTACACCACACGAGCGAATGTTCAACCATCCTAGAAGATCAGCTAATGGACAATCAATGCCAACATGGTTGACGGAGGCTAAGAAAGCTTTATATAAAAACCACGCCAGGAGAAGCAAATACGATCCTCTGGTTGAGGAGGTGGACTTACTGGAGGCGAATAATCAACATTCACATGTACGACTTCAGAACGGCCGGGAGCTGGTCGTTTCCAACCGGCATTTAGCCCCAACCGGGAATGATTCTTATAATACAGAAGAATCTTCATCTAGCTGGAACTCGGCTGAGTCTAGTGACGAGTTGTCTAATGAGCAAGAAGCTAGTAATGCTCCAAACGCTCCAGTTGTACAGAGTCCTGTGCTTCCTCGTCGTTCGACAAGAGAGAGGCACCTACCTAATTATTTACATGACTATGTTTCTTCCTAACCACGGGAGAATGTGGTGATATGCAACCTATCTGACCTGCAAGCAAGATCGTCATAGACAACAACGTTATGACGTTCTAGTCTGTGTGTCACTATATCTAAATATTGCTTGTACAATTTTATTTAATAAAGCCATATTTACGTTAGAAATGGTTTAATATGCAACAACTAGCTTCTTCTTATCGAGTCGAAATGGTTACACTGTAGCTTCAATTTCAAATCACCTGTGACCAGTATGTTTACTAGCTAAGATACATAAACTACGCCTGCATATTAAATTAAATAACATATAATAAGTTATATATAAAACATAGGTATAATATACTTAATATCTCCAGATATATACTTACATAAATATTTAAAATAAATAAACATACATAGACTACTACAGCATAGCTTGCTCATGGAAGTGTCGACATACAAGTGATTAAAAAGTGATTTAGTCCGATATCCATTAAAATTTTTGTTTTGTATTGTAAAGCTGTTGGCTCTTCTTGAAAATCAGTAAATAAATAAATTAAAATAAATAAATAAATGTTATATTTGGAAAAGAGAAAGCGGGAAGGCGCACCCCGGGCTCCGAAGCACCATAGCTAAGGATGCAACCGGGAACGCGCTTAGACGAAGAAGAGTTATAATGTATAGATTCGTTGAGTTAGTATTCCATAACACAAGTCTCGAACTTACTTTGGGGCTAGCTCAATCTGTGTGATTTGTCCCTATATATTTATTATTTATTTATTTATTAGTCGATTTATTACGGGTATGTCCCTTCCACGTTGTAGGTATATGTATAGTGACCTTGAACAGTGCTGATACTTACAGGCATAACGACAGGTAAGGGTCAGTTCAGACAGAGACGAAATATGCTCGCGCGGGCTCGAGCTTCCTCTAGCCGCAATTCACAGCGAGAGCAAAAATGCGCGACTAGTGTTGCCAGGCATCTGGACAAAGCTGGACATAGATAGGCTGTTTGATTGTGTGTCCGGCCAAAATGAACGGTGTCCGGTTTGTCCGGTTTTTGTAAGGCTTTTTACATTTCGCAAAGGAGCGAGCGCCGAGCGTGGCGAGTCGACTCTTAGACTGATTTGGTATTCGATTTTGTTATATTTCATTATAATCAAAAAGCTTGTTTTTACATATATTTTTTTTGTCGTACCTATTAAAACTAAGACACAAAATATTCAATAATGTATAGTGTCCGGCCTTTTTACCCAAATGTGCGGCCAAACTAGCTGCTCTGTCCGGCTATTAGGTTTGGCGACCTAGCAAACCTAATTGAGACCGCGCGAGGACGCGCGCGCCAACGCGAGCCGACGCGAGGAAATTCACTGGGCTTGCGAATACATACGAATATCCCCAAAAGCGAAGGCAGCGATCCGCAAGCACGTCAGAACTTGCTCGCGCGGTTTCGGGCGTGCTTGAGGCCTCCCGGGCAGGCGCGAGGACGCGCGCGACCGAGTCGCGAGCATGCGCCAGACGACGCTTGAAGTCTCCGCCAATATTCATACAATTTTAAACTTTAAGCAATGGTAATACGGTTGTAATTTTAATGGAACTAGTAAATTCCGCGACCATTTTTCCTCTCTGTCTGAACTGACCCTAATATTTATAAGATGACTTTTAAAATTAGTTTTAGTCTAAGCAGTATGAATTTCAAGAGGGAGAGCGGGTGCCCCTTGTTTCACAGACTGAAATTTCATAGAATTTCGATTCACAGAAAATTTTTCATAGAATATTTAATTCTGTAACACGACGTTTACTATGAATACGAGTTCACTATGAATACGTCACTGGCGCGCTCCCATCAGCCCCGCGTCACACGGCGCGCGTATATAAAAGGCGCGCCGCTGTTCAAGCAGTCAGTCGTTCGCTAGACAGCTCCGAGTACGATTGCTCCCGTAGTCTGCTCAGAGTTCAGTGCTTGGCTTGATCGATGCTCCGCGTCATCAAGTTACAGCTAGCTAGGAGGATATTAGGGTTGCGATGCTCCGCGTCCTACCCAGGATCCTAAATAGGTTACCGTATGAAATACTATTTGTACGCGAATGTATGCCATAAGTATTATATATACACATGTACTAAGCTAAGTGAGACACAATAAACACTACTTTCATACATCGTGGGTATCATTTCATACGCCAACCCTATATTGACGCCCAACGTGGGGCTCAAAACTACCCCCACTATAAATAAAAATCCAAGGAGGGTAAAAGATGACAAATAACATAGTAATGAATGAAGATCAACTCAAACCGATGCAAGCCAATACGCTATTGGAGCAGCTTTGGTGCAGGGGGAGGGAGAAAACAAACACCCTGTAGAATTCGCAAGTAGACTACTCACTCCTGCCGAATATAATTATACGGCTCATCCTGATTCACCAGACAAAGTAATTGAACAAATATCACACAGCAGCACTTACAAAGTTTGAAAAAGAGAAGATTAGGTACCTCAACCTATTAATCCCATTCGCCGCAGAGGAAGACCTCGCAAGATTGCAGCTGCTGGTACTCCTGTCGGGACGACTTCAGAGTACCAGAGGGGGGGACTGTAACACGACGTTTACTATGAATACGAGTTCACTATGAATACGTCACTGGCGCGCTCCCACCAGCCCCGCGTCACACGGCGCGCGTATATAAAAGGCGCGCCGCTGTTCAAGCAGTCAGTCGTTCGCTAGACAGCTCCGAGTACGATTGCTCCCGTAGTCTGCTCAGAGTTCAGTGCTTGGCTTGATCGATGCTCTGCGTCATCAAGTTACAGCTAGCTAGGAGGATATTAGGGTTGCGATGCTCCGCGTCCTACCCAGGATCCTAAATAGGTTACCGTATGAAATACTATTTGTACGCGAATGTATGCCATAAGTATTATATATACACATGTACTAAGCTAAGTGAGACACAATAAACACTACTTTCATACATCGTGGGTATCATTTCATACGCCAACCCTATAATTCTTATATTTTTATTTCAAATATTATTGTTACAAAGACTTATTATTATAATTAAGACTTATTTACTTGAATGAAACACAATTTATAGAAACACAGTTCAATGAATTTAAGAATCTCATATTTTCATTTAACAAACTAATCAAACAGTAGAATATTTCTTTAAAGAATATTGTTTGTTCGGTATAATCTTTCATGTTGAATGATTGAATTTTTGACATGAATTTTATTTTACAAAAAATTATTATTTAAGGAAGTATTAAGTGAAAATATTGTTTAATCAAATGAAATACCATATAATAAGTCAGAATACATTATAAATGGCTACCACAATATAGGTTAGGTTTGGTTAGAACTGCGACCAAGCGAGCGTGCCGCGGCAGCGGCCGGCGAGTGCTGGGAAAGTTTTATCCATTTTACTAGAATAGGGAAAACTTATAGGTTATAAATATTATATTAACTAAACTTATTAAAAATAATAATATTTAATTTGATATTCTGATATTAGAAACATCGCAAATGTAAATATTATTTGTAATAAATTCTATGATTTCAAATTATTCATAACAAACATTCTAATTATTCATTTTCTGTGCAACGAAAATCTATTATTAAAAATTCTTTATACTGAGTAACCTACATATTGATTATTCTATGACATGATAATCTTTCTAAATATAGAAAATCTGTTAAACTTTTGTCTGTATAAGAAAGTACACCCAGGGAGAGCATTCCAGAGGTAGTAGGACCCTTGAAGAAGGGTTGGGCCATATATGTCAGCACGGAACAGTACTTTCCTCTTGAAAATGACGCTTCTGAGCGACAGAAAAGGATAGCAGCATAGGAAAGTGCTGTTCCGTGCTGACAGATGGATCCCTAGCACTATGGACAACCATACAACAGGTCTGACAACCTTCTTACTTTGAAGAGCAGTTCGATGTTCTTTTTCTTCCTTCATGCCCACCATGACGCTAAAAGTGGCCTGGGCCTTACTGCTCTAGGCTCCGTCTGCTCCGTTAGGGATAAAGACGGCGTATCAAAAACAAAAAGTTTCTTACATACCTAAGGCCAATCATTTGTCGAGAAATTGATAAGAATGCTGCTATATTTCTTAGCTAATTAGTTTAAGGAAATAATCACCTTCGTTAGGGATAATTGGTACATAGGTACCTACTTAATTATATAAAAATATTTTGTGATACAAAATACATGGAAATTTTTTTCAAAACTGTACCTAACGCGATAGAAAGAAAGGAATCTTCTAGCAGGCCTGTGTCACTCCCCGTTTAGGTATTGAAAATGTACCTACATTATTACAATGCGCGCAGGAGGCCCCTCCGGATGGTAAATTCAGTTATACGAATCGTTTGTCCAGAGTAATAAGAATGAAATTGGCTTGCAATGGATGTCTAGGTATCTATACGAAAAGGTGCTGAGTTCTGTCGTGAGCTAAATTAAACCATATCGTTAGCCACATAGAGTTGATATTTCTTTGAATTTCTTTGCTGAGTGAGACTTCTGTACGTTAGTATTATTTATTCTGTGCTTCTAGGTGACTAAAACTGTAGGTAAAGTAGCGCTGTGCGAACTGAATTGCTCTTAATTGTAACGTTGTTAGAATCCCTTTTTCTTTAATTTGCGGAGTGAGACGTCTTCTGTACTTGTACTATTATGTATTCTGTGCAACCGGATGACTTTTCAGCCACCAGCCAACATTTGGTGCCAGTTCAGTCCATGACTGAAGTACTTTCTAATTATAACCTATTGTATCTAGGTACAGTCAAGTGCAAAAGTCCATTCATAGCTAAAAATTTTAATCACTTCTTCTTGGCTTCCACATAACTCCCAACACCCAATCAACCCAAAGGTTTTACTGTTAGAGAATGCCTTTAGCATTACGTCCGCCTGTTGTACTATTACATTTGTATGTGTGTACAATAAAGTGTAAATAAATAAATAAATAAAAAACTCACTTTAACAAATTATACGTGTGCCTTACACATAATTCACTCATCGTACTTACGGACATAGGAAGTCATCATCAGGTCCTTTCCAGTCTCCACTGCAGGAGCACGACCCTCTCTGTATTACCAGAGCCAACTTGGCCAGAGCAGCCACAGGATTTACACTCTCCACGATGGCCGGATGGGTTGGAGAGGTCACACTGATGTTAATATGCTTTGTTTCGCTAGTGGTTCCTATGTCGCCTTCTACGACATCCACGGGACATTCACAAGACTTGGAGTAGTTCTATTCTACTCTACCGGGAACCACACGGCAAAGTACCGTAAAAATATAAGCTCCGTTATTTAAAAAGAAAAAATTAAGTTGATTTAAGCTAACATGAAATGTTTTCAAAACACGATCATAGAATACCCCCAATACATATGTAAATATAAGTAATCTTTTAATTTTTTTTTCTAACATACTTGCTTCTACCTTTAATTGAGTAAATATCCTCTCAATATATCGCAGGTTATCTGGAAGAGATCTACATGGGATACCTAAGTCTGCAATTGTATATTTGCTCTTTCGAATTTTGTATTTTATTTTCATGATTGGTACAATAAAAAATTCTGTCACTTTTCTTCTTTCCTGTAACTTTCATCTCTACGCAGACGACCTTCAGCTTTACAGGCATTTCCCTGTATCTGATTTAGATGCAGCTATTGCTGCTATAAACGATGACTTGCGCCAGGTCAGCGAGTGGGCCCAGTCTTTTGGTCTTAAAGTTAATCCCAAAAAGTCTCAGGCTATGCTTATTGGTAGTAGTTATTATCAGAGAACCATTGACTTATGTTCATTGTCTCCTTTATATCTTGATGGCTCTCCAATAGCATACACTGATTCTGCTAAAAACTTAGGGGTTATTATGGACAGAACCTTAAGTTGGACTGCTCATATTTCCGAAATTAGCCGTAAGTTACATTATTCACTTCACTCTCTAAAATGTCTTCAAAATTTCTTGCCATTTCAAACTAAAGTCTCCCTCTGTCATTCCTTATTACTCCCACTTCTTGACTATGCTGATGCCTGTTTCCTTGACGCTACAGAAGAGCTTCTTACTAAGCTTGAACGTTTGCAGAATTTGTGTATTCGTTTTATCTTTGGCTTAAGGAAATTTGACCACGTCTCTGACTTTCGCAAACAACTCAAGTGGCTCCCCATCCGTCTTCGCCGGAACACTAGAATCCTTTGCCTCCTCTTCAACGTCCTGTACAATCCCTCATATCCTCCTTATTTGCGTGAACGGTTTTCTTTCGCACGTTCTGCCGACGCTCCTTGTAGATCTGCCCGTAAATCCATCCTTCATTTCCCAACACATAGCACCACTACCTATACTCACTCCTTTTCCGTGCAGGCAGTTAGGCTATGGAATCAGCTACCACCGAGCATTCGAGAGTCTAAAACCATAACGACGTTCAAGAAACGAGTAAAAGATCACTATCTGTATTTATCATCCTAATATATTTAGAAATATTAACATATGTATTTATTGTATATATGCTTTATGAATATATATTTATTTATGTATTTATGTAAGTATATTTATGTATGTTTATGTAGGTATATATCTTGTCTATTTATTTATTTAGTTTTGTATTGTAGGTACACGCCAATTACCTCTTTTTTCCCATTTCCTCTCGCGGGTCTACTGGAAGAAATTTCTTTAGGAATAAGTAGCACCTAAGTACTATGTTTTCCTTATTTTTTTTAAGTGTATTTTTGTAAATTTCCAAGTGTACTTGAATAAATAAAATAAATAAATAAATAAATAAAGTTATTACAAACAATTTTTTTTCCATTTTGGCTATCACTACTGTGATGTTCAAAAACGGTTTCTCCAAGAAGTCTCTTCTTCTCGTCGTGTCCCTGCGCGGTAATTAGTAGTCATCCATATATGTATTTATCTATCCGCATACATATATAATTAGTTCTTTATGTATTATATTTACATAATTCTATATTTTGTATATTTATTTTATCTATAGTTATTGTATTGGTATATTATATATAGTAAGGTGTGCAAAACTTTTTTTTTTAATGTCCTAATTTGTCCCCCGAAAATGACAGTTATTTAAAAAAAAAAAATTACTTTGCACATATGTGTTTGGGTCATAGATCATAAATTTCAACTGATTGGGCCCAGTAGATTCTGAGCAAATTGGCTGTGACAGACGGACGGACAGTCAGACGCACGAGTGATCCTATAAGGGTTCAGTTTTTTAATTTTTTGTACGGAACCCTAAAAATAAGATAAAGTTAAAAATTAAAGGCGGTCATCATACAAGAAACGAGTTTTTTTCAGCCATTTATCATTGAACGGAGGTACGGAACCCTACATGTACGAGTCCGACTTGCACTTGACCGGTTTTTGTATGATTTTTTGCTTCACAATCCTCATAAAAACATTTTCTTACAGGTTTGGATGTGGTTGGGCCTGAAGATGATTCTGAGTGTCAATACATAAAAACTGGTTATGTGCATCAAATTGACCAGCGAGGAGCGATTATATGCAACAATATATGTGATGTATGAGTATATCCCGTCCCGAATGACTACTGCATCACCAAAAATGAAGGAATCAAAATATGCCCTTGCCCTGGGATATCTAACACGAGTAAAAAGTGTCATATACGACTATGAATAAATATATGACGGCTATAAAATATATAATACTCTTTTTATAATTTTGTACCATTTCTGTGGTTGGATAAAATATAAATTAATAATTACTTAATTATATGTTTTTATATTTACCCATTATAATAAACCTACATGAATATCTATTATTTATTTATCATCTGAGAGTCCATGAAGAAAGTTTACTATGGAAGTTCGTAGATTACTAAAAGAAGGCTATATCCAGCTAGACATATACATATATACAGGCTGACTTTTTATCCACCTGCTAAATTTTTGAAGCAAGTTCAGGCCATGATACTGAACTACTTTCTATAAGAAAGTTATTAAAAATCAATTAAATTTTTTCGTCCTCCCATACATAATCTGTTTGGCTGAGCGTTGATACGTAACGTATGGGAGGTCGAAAAAAATTTATCGATTTTTAATAACTATTTTACTAGAAAGTTGTTCAGTATTATGGACTGAACTTGCTCCAAAAATTTTGCAGGTGGATAAAAAGTCAACCTGTATACCTATATATTTATTTATTTCTTAGGAAGTAAGTAATTTATATTAATATACTATATTTAGTATCATATTTTGTAATTTATTCATTGCAATGCAATATATATTTAAGTATAAAGTTCAAATACTAACTACTTAGTAAGTAATAATTAAAATATTAATTCAGATCAGACCCAAACAGCTAGAGGTTTTGTCAAACAGCGGGTTATAGAATCCAACTGTTGCTAGCCGCATCGGCTATTAAAATGATTCGCATTCTCGCCCATTCCCACGATCGGCTTTTACGATCTGCTCGGGCATAGAGTAGCAGCTGGTACATTCCTAGTTTTTTCTTTTCTCCCAGACCAGCTTGGAAGAGTATTATATGAACCGTAATAAAAACCAAAGTTATCAGCCGAAAAATGCATGACCGTGGTCCAGTAGATTCGAGGTCGTGGGTTCAAATCCCACTGGGAAGCATACTTTATGAAAAGTTGTTTCCAGCCTGGTTAGGATACTGCAGGCTTAAATCAACTGATTCCGTGCTTTGGAAGGCACGTAAAGCTGTGGGTCCCCCCGAACGCCATCTAGCGTTTGTGAAACTTTCCTAGGATTGGTTCTAGTCTACATTGTGGATTGCGGACGTCAGACGGCAGTCGCTCTGTGTAAAAACCAGTAACCTCGTCAAATTACCTAGGTTAGGTAGCGGACCCCGGGCGACAAAGCGTTACCGCTGAGGATGCAACCGGGAATACGGGAGGATGATGATGATCAGCCTTACCCATGTGGTTCCGGTTTAGAATAGGACCATGACTCCATGTCTTCCTGTGGATGTCGTAAGAGGCGACTAAAGGACTTAGCACAAACAACTTGTGCTACAATTGCATTCCCAAGGAGGGTTAATGTCGGGCGGCGGCCGGTTGTAAAACTTTTCGCACAAATACATTCCCAAAGAGGGTTGACGTCAGGCAGGCGGCCGGTCGTAAAACTATATCCAAATAATTAAAACTGCACCGGCTATTTCTTCTCCATTTTGCAAGGTCTTTGGCATTCATTTTGCAAGGTCTTTGGCATTCTTGGGTGACCATTGACATGCATGTTATATTTGAAGAAGAAAAAGCGGGAAAGGGCACCCCGAAGCAGCACAGCTGAGGATGCAACCGGCAATGCGCTAAGACGAAGAAGAAGAAGGAGAAGAAGATGATGATCCGAAAAATGCACTAATTAAAATCTCTTTGGCACTCGTTCGCAAGCTTTACATATTATGTTGTGATAACATTGTATTAGGCATAATATCTTTGTAAACAGACAAAGCCCTTCTGGCGCGTAGGCGACCAATACTGTGTAAATGAGTTTCTTTCGGCGTTTCTTCTCAGCAGTGGTCGTTGCGAAACGCTAGTATCGGTAGCTTTTAGAACAAAGAAAAAAATAATTGAAATATAAATAAACATTACACGTAATGTACACTATAATTATTGACGTGTAAAAGTGCCTGTAAAGGCCTAGTTACTGAATAAGTATTTAGGGTTCCGTACAAAAAATGAAAAAACGGAACCCTTTCTAGGATCACTCGTGCGTCTGTCTGTCCGTCCGTCTGTCACAGCCAATTTGCTCCGAATCTACTGGACCGAGTCAGGTGAAATTTGGTAGAATAGTGTAATCCATGACCCAAAAACACATAAAACACATGTGCAAAGTAAATAAATATTTTTTTAAAATAAGGGTCATTTTTGAGGGACAAATTAGGAAATTAAAAAATAAAGTTTTGCAAACCTTACTGTGTCATATATCAAATGAAAGGGCTCATTATGAGGATCTCAAATACATTTTTGTTATAATTCTTAAATAAATAGTTTTGATTTTATTCATGAAAGAATAAAATCAAAACTATTTATGAAGAAGAAGAAGAAAATTTACCCCCCCGCTGATCTCCGAAACTACTGAGCCTAAAATTTGGAAAAAAATACGAAATAGTTCATTGCTTTTAGATTACAGGAAAACCTATAAGAATTCAATCAATTGTACGGAACCCTCTTCATGCGAGTTAAACTCGCACTTGGCCGGTTTTATTTGAGTTATCTGCTAGGTATTAAGCAAGAATACATACATTATCAAAAACTTAAATAAAAACTAATTTAAGATTTTAAAAAAAAACCTAAAGATAAAAAAAGTCCACGGAATGAAGATTTTAGTGGACCTGTTGAAATTCACCCATCTCCGAGATATAAGGGTATCGCACTTTTTCCTACCTACACTTATAGGCGTCCCTTTCCTACAACCTGCCAGTGCAATTAAGTAGAAAGGGATATTAACTTTATAACTTTAGATCTCTTTCGGGAACGGCTTTGCCACTTCGTAGGCATTCTAGATTTGTAAACAATTAATTTTGCCGTAGCACTGTGCTACGAACCTCTACGACATCGCGTAGCAAGTGCAAGTGCAACGTAGCAATATCGTAGCTTCATTGCACGTAAAAGCTGCATCATTACCTTACTACGGCACAGTGAAAAAGAGGTTATGTGTTTCGCCGCTTTGTATGTATGTTTGTTGTTCATCTGTTCCCTTGTATTTTCTATGATATCCATGGTACCTTAACAAATGAGGTATCATTGGAAGCGCCTTGGCTGTCCGATTGTTAAAGGCTATATGACGTCACAGTAAATTCAATATGGCGCCTTAATAAAGTCATTAAGTAATGAACAAAAAGATAAAATAAATCAAATCTTACCATGTAGGGCTTAATTAGTACATTCCGAAAATATATTTCCCCAGTTACATCCTCAGCTGTGCTGCTTCGGAGCCCGAGGGGTGCGCTATCCCACTTTTTCTTCTCTAAATATAACATGCATGTCAATGGTCACCTAAGGATGCCAAAGACCTTGCAAAATGGAGAAGAAATTTCCGGAATAGTTTAAATGATTTAGCTGTTTTACGACCGACCGCCTGCCTGATGTCAACCCTCTTTGGGAATGTATCACGTTCAACTTTCGTGGAAAGATAAGCAGCTAGTACATTCTTCCGTTTCTCTTACCTCCCGTCACCCTAGTATTAATATTGAACGACTGAACCGATATTCATCAAACATAGCAAAAAACCATCTCGACATTCTCGACAGACAAGGCTTTCGATAAAAAAAAAACGCATTGAAATTGGTGTATTCGTTTAGGAGCTACAATGACATATACTAACGCACAGACGCATACAGCTCGGTAAACCTATAGGTGATATTATTAATTGCACATCAAATAAATAATCACCTATCAATTTAATCTCATCATTTATATACTTTTAGGGTATGTTAGAACTGCGACCAATACACGCTAGGAAAGTTCTATCCATTTTACTACGCCACAAATATAAATTGCAGTTTGTTTAGTATTATTTTCAGTTGAGTATTTTGCTGTGCAATCAGTAATTTTGATTTGAGTTTAAATACTACCCTTATTCGTTCAGTAAAACAGTTCTGCAAATACCATTAAACAGTATACTAGATTTATTTAGTGTGCATAATTAGTGTGCAATTCAGTATTTTTGGTGTAACTTTAAAATAATTTGTTCAAAAAAAGGGAATATATACAGATATTGAATGTTGCCATGTGCAACTTATATTAGGTCCTTATGAAATTGCCGACTTTCAATACTGGCAACTTTAAAATCAAATATCTTGCGTTTCATTAGGAATTCCAAATTCAAATTTATTTCGAAATAAAGCCAGAAAAATATTGTTTTAAAATTCGTATCTCATTTGTTTTAACATCATTTGTTTGAGTTTCAACATTGCTATAACAACAACTATGGACAAATTGAAAATTCGCGGTATTTACGAATACGAGTTCCACCGTGGCACCAGTGCTGCAGAAACGACTCGAAGAATTAACGACGTGTATGGATGGACGGTGCGTTTTTGGTTTCAACGTTTCCGTTCTGGAAATTTCGATTTACACAATGAGCCTCGTGGACGACCTGATACTCAAGTGAATAACGAAGAATTGAAGGCGATAGTGAAAGCGGATCCATCTCAAACCACTTCTGGATTACCAGCAGCCTTCGGCGTAAGTGACAAAACGATACTTATCCACTTGCGCCAAATCGGAAAAATTAAAAAACTCGAAAAGTGGGTACCGCACGAATTGACTGAAGCAAACCAACAAACACGCGTTGATTGCTGCGTTTCTTTGCTTAATCGCCACAATAATGAGGGGATTTTGAACCGTGACTTGTGATGAGAAATGGATCCTGTACGACAATCGGAAGCGATCATCACAATGGCTTGACCCTGGAGAACCGGCAAAACCTTGCCCTAAGCGAAAACTGACCAAAAAGAAGATTCTGGTTAGTGTTTGGTGGACCAGTGCTGGTGTTATCCACTACAGCTTCTTGAGATCAGGCCAGACGATTACTGCAGACTTGTATTGCCAACAATTGCAAACAATGATGGAAAAGCTCGCCATTAAACAACCGAGACTGATGAATTGCTCTAGCCCACTGCTCCTTCAGGATAACGCTAGACTACACACTGCACATCAAACGATCGCCAAGTTAGAGAAGCTGCGACTGGAACCTCTGCGTCACCCACCATACTCTCCAGATCTTGCCCCAACCGATTACCACTTTTTTCAAAATTTGGATAACTTTTTACAAGGAAAAAATTTCAAATCTGATGAGGCAGTCAAAACCGCCTTCAAACAGTTCATAGACTCTCGCTCCCAGGATTTTTTTTCCAAAGGTATCAATGATCTGCCTATAAAATGGCGGAAGTGTATCGATAACAACGGCGCATACTTCGATTGATTAAATAATAATTTCATTAAAAAAAAACTTGTTTCACTTTTTTGATACTGAACGGCAATTTCATATGTAAGGACCTATATAACCATTATTTATCGTCGGCGCTAAAAAGGGGGACGTATAATCCAGTGGTAAAGGTCGGTGATAAGGTGTTATTTTATGCGTCACTGTGACGTATTAGGGGCCAAATGGATCTTTATAAGACCGAATAGACCGATAAGCTTGGAAGGCTTATTTTATCGCTACTACGAGTAGTGTTAGTCATTTCAGCCGTCGGCGGCGGCGCAGGCGCACGCTTGAAACTTAATTGTTGGATTTTCTAATCTGAAGGTACGTGTTTAATGTTATACAATATTTTATAGGGTTTTGTAGTCTTTGTTTGAATATTTTGTGTGCTTCTAGTGAACGAAAGCTTGCATAAGTGTTCAATTGCATCGATTTGCGGTGTTTTCTTTAATATTTGTATTTAATTACCCGACTGCGTCAGGAGGGTTATGTTTTTTCGAGTGTATGTATGTATGTATGTATATTTCTTTGGCACGCTCTGCACCCTTAACGGCTTAATGGATCTAAGCTTGAGAGGTTGTTGTTAGATTAGTCTTAATTCTGAGAGTGACATTGAGTATATAAAAAATTCAAAATGGCGAACTCCTGGGCCAAATTATACACAATCCATTATTTTTTTTCTTTTAAATCTATCGAGTGTGGTATCAAAATATAGGGTTTTTTAAGAGGATCACAAAAATATAAAGCTAAAAAACAATGTACTAGTGGTTAGCCGCTCGCTTCGTTTGCTCGGTCAATTACCTCGCGATTATTGTTAAGTGTTGATTGCACATCTTGACTACAGATGTTGACGATGTGCAGTACGGAGTCGACTTAAACAAAAGTTGACCTTGATCCGGACGGATGCGTAGAAACCATTTCCAGAAAATGGAAGATCCATAACAGGAGGCAATTGTTTAATGTCTCCTAAAAGATACAAATAGGCCGCCTTTTGCGCATTTCCTAGTTTTAAAGATAGTTATGTCCTGTATTTTTCTTTTGTGCAATAAAGGGTATTGTATTGTCATCATCATCCGAGCGTATTCCCGGTTGCATCGTCAGCAGTTACGCTTCAGAGCCCGGGGTCCGCTACTTTACCTCGGTGTTTTGACGAGGTTACTGGTTTTTATACAGAGCGACTGTCGTCTGACCTCCGCAAAGAGTAGACCAGCACCAATTTCTAGGATAGGTACAAACGCTAGATGGCGTTTGGGACCGTTTACGTGCCTTCCGAAGCACGGAATCATCTTTCTTTTTGAATAATCAGGTGATTCAAGCCGGCAATGTCCTAACCAGACTGAAAAAAAACTTTTCACAAAGTATGCTTCCCACTGGGATATAAACCCACAACCTCCGGATCACAAGGCAGACGCCTAGACAACTGGACCACGGAGGCAGTCGTATATTGTATTGTAAACACATGCCACCGAATGGCATATACTACATACAAACATACATACAAACAATGTTTTTTACCCCAACTTGAATTGACAAGTCATGTAAATATATGAAAGTGTTATAGACGCCTTTATATCGCCCGGCCCGGTCCTTATTTTTAGTGATTTTGACTTCTTTTTCGGAGCTGATTGGAGCCAAACTTACTTAGTAACAATATGTTGAGATAGTGACGTCACAGGTCCCCGTTCATGAACTTGATACTCTGTATCTTTGCGAATTTTAACTTTTTTGATAAACTGAAAAATATGGGTACTTTATTTTTGGATAATGTAACTAACGGACTAATTAAAATAATACTTTTCTGACCCATTCATCATCCCTAAAAGGTGGATTTTGGGAAAAAAATTATGGAAGTCGGGTTTTTGTTTTTTTTTTTTAAATAATTACCTACTTGTTAATAGAATATAATGGTTTATTGAACTATTTCATGTAACATGACTCATTGTTAGTTAATATGTAGTACTTATAAACTAGACTGGGGAGGGCCCTGAAAGGCCGGTAACGCTCTTGTTACACCCCTGGTGTTGCAATTATCCATGGGCAGCGGAGATCACTTACCATCAGGTGACTCGCTTGCTCCTAAATATAACATAAAAAACTAGTAATATGTAACACAATAGTTACGAGTATAAATAAACAAGGTAAATAATTTTGGACTTTTCAATAGAGTGTGATTTATGTGTATATGTGACATGTGACATGTCATGATGACTCACTGTTAGTAATACTTAACAATGTATCATAGAATTGTAATTTAAGTACACAATATTTTTGTTATCCCGGGCCTACTGAGGAGCAACTTGATAAGCTTGAGCGTCTCCAGAACATGTTTATTCGATACATATATGGCCTTCGTAAATATGACCATATTTCTCATTTTCGCAATGAACTCAAGTGGCTTCCGATCCGACGTCGCCGTCAATGTTATACACAACTCTTTTCAATCCTAACTCTCCTAACTATCTACGAGAATTATTTATTCTATTTAGTGAGTCTCAAGGGCGTCCACTACGCAGCGCTGAAAACCTCCTTTTAAGAATTCCTGCTCACTCCACCGACTTTTACTCGCGGTCTTTCTCTGTTCGAGCCGTACGTCTATGGAACTCACTACCACTGACTATCCGACGCGCCCAAACGCTAGCCAGCTTTAAATCCCAAGTAAAATCGCATTTTCTATCCTTATGAAAGGTAATTTCCTTCCCTTGTTTCCACTTAGTTTCTTCATTTTGTCCTGTTATGTTTTCTTTGTGTAAGTTGTATGTATGTATTTAAGTATTAGGTGTATGTATGTTTATTATAATTATTGTATATAAGTATGTTTATTATATTGACCACCCCGCACTACCTAATTTCCCATCATTTTTTCTATATAAACGAGGTTGCCTGGAAGAAATTGCTTAGCGATAAGGCCGCCTTTTGCGCATTTCCTAATTTTTAATATAATTATGTTCTGTTTTTTACTTTTGTGCAATAAAGGGTATTGTATTGTATTGCTTTTTATGTTAAATAATTTTTTCGATAGAATGGTTTATAATTTCGATAGAATGGTTATTGGGAATTTCATGGCATGAGTCATTGTTAGTAATACTTATAAACAATGTTGGTAACATGTATCACAGCATTGTAGTTTGATATTTTTATTTTTTGGAGTAATAGGGATATAAGTTACAGGAAGTTGCTTTTCACGTGACAACGTCTAATTACTCGATACTACGGGCTGCATGCACGAAAAAGATGACGTCATTGTCCCGTTACGCTCGTTGTCGCGTTCCGCAAGCGAGAGCGCCGCACGAACGAGAGAGAGAATGTATGACGTTATCACGTCAAACTACCGTCCGTAAACCGACTTTACAGACAACCAATTTTTTTTTAAAGAATTATTTTACGGCCCTTCGTCCGTAAACGTCCTTTAAGCCTATCTTTAGTTTTTCGTTTCTTTATTCACAAGTTTCAATCAAAGGGTGGTGTAGGTAATTTGATTGTTTAGGGTTGGGACTCATCTGTCAGCACGGAACAGCACTTTCCTTTGCTGCTATCCTTTTCTGTCGCTTAGAAGCGTCATTTGCTAGAGCGAGAGACAGCGACGGAACGCTTCAGCACCGGCCATGCTGTAGCGTTCCGTCGCTCTCTTTCTTCTTCATCCAAGCGCGTTCCCGGTTGCATCCTTAGCTGTGCTGCTTCGAAGCCCGGGGTGCGCTTTCCTGCTTTTTCTTCTCCAAATATAAAATGCTTGTCAATGGTCACCCAAGGATGCCAAATGCCTTACGTTGGAGAAGAAATAGCCGGAAGTGTTTTAATGATTTGGCTATGGTTTTACGACCGGCCGCCTGCCTTACGTCAACTCTCTTTGGAAATATATGTAGGTAGTAGCACGAGATGTTAGTGCTTTATACTTTAGTCGCCTCTTACAACATCCACAGGAAGAGATGGAGTGGTCCTATTCTGACCCAAAACCACACGGGGTTCCGTCGCTCTCTCTCGCTCTAGCAAATGACTGTTCTGAGCGACAGAAAAGGTTAGCAGCATAGAAAAGTGCTATTCCGTGCTGACAGATGTATTGCTTCTTGCGTCCACTGGTTTTCATAACCGTTTGAGTGCCACTTTCTCAAAATTTATCGCTTAACAAATATCATTTCACGCGTACTACGACTGTCCAGTGTCCACATTAATTAATTTACATACCTATAATAGCAGCAGCAATTTGATTCATATTATAAAGCCGTGTGGTTCCCGGCAGAGTAGAATAGGACCACTCCAAGTCTTACCGTGGATGTCGTAGAAGGCGACTTAGGAAAGAAAATCTAAACAAAGCTTATAAAATCAATGAGACCTCTCCAACCCGCGTGACCAGCGTGGAGATATGACTCTGGTAGTACAGAGAGGGTCGTGCTCCTGCAGTGGAGACTAAAAAAGACCTGATGATGCTACGAATAATAATCCCTCTATGATACAGGCACAAATATGCCCATTAAAATATGTTTAAGAACATTATTTTAGTGTTGCATCTGTGTCAAATAAAGCATTTTTCTTTCTTTCTTTCACCAGAATCAATTTTAAATGAACTCACTAACTTCCTGCCAAAAACTCCTTATACTCCTTAGGTATAGATACTGCGCCCACCTTATTCCGTACTATTAATTTTTCCACTACCCAAAGGTTGACTGGAAGAGATCGCATCTAGCGATAAGTCCGCCTTTGTACCAATATTTACTTTGTGTTTGTTATTTTTATTTTATGAATTATTATGGTGCAATAAAGATGATTTGTATTGTATTGTATTGTATTGTTGCTACTCCTGTTATGTTGTTATTTTAGTTTGTATGTGTCACATCTATTTTTTGTTATTTTATCGCATATAACTGCGTCATTTGTTTTGTAGGGTTTGTACGTGCCACGAGGCACATAGCCTTACTTGATTTGATGAGGACTTTGACTCACGGTTCTAATATACCTATTGTACCTCCAGAACCAGCAATCCACGAAAATTAGGGTGGTGTCATAAATATTCTCACAGGTTTTCAACTGAACACCAGATTTGATTTGAGTTTAGATACCAACAACACGATTAAACCTCTGACGTAATGTCAGATAAACTCCATCAGTATTAAAAACCAAAGAATTTATAATATCTAGAATAACTACGAATAATAATCTCACAAAAACCACATTGAAAATTAAACTTAATGCCACGCACATAAAGCTCATATTTTTATAACGCTTATATCTATACTTCCTAACGTTCCCAAAAAATGTACCTACCTAAAGTTATAGGCGTCCCTTTTCCGCAATCTGTCAATGGAATAAAGTAGAAGGGGAGAGCTATAACTTTACACTGTTAAAAATGTAATTTTACATGCAAAAAATTACATAAACCTGTAAAATTCCCGAATAATCTGGGAGATTTACGGAAAAATATGTAAAAATGACAAAAATCATGTAAAATTTCATATTTTTCCGTAAATTTACCAAATTTTTCAGGAATTTTACAGGTTTATGTAATTTTTTTGCATGTGAAATTACATAATTTTTAACAGTGTAGGTATAATTTTTGGGAACGGCTTTGCCATTTCGTTCTAGATTTGTATACAATTTCTTTGCTGAAAACACACGAGCAGATACCTAATACCACCTGTAGCCGGTCTTTCTAATAAAAAATCGCATCACGAATGTTGACGTATGACGATTTAGTTCGGAGTTGCTCATGTTTTGTGAAGGATATTTTTATTCATTTAGATAAAAGACACTTATTTACTGATATCCTGGGCTTACCAGTTTTTCTTGGGAGCGACTTTTATAGTAGTTTAGTAGTTCAATCGCTAAAATACTCTGCTTTTTTGAACTATGAGTATCACATTCGAATGAAATACTATGAAATTTATAATATTTTGATACCTATAAAAGAATTTATTGGTAAAATAAATGTTTTCCTTTATTTTTATCTCACTTTTGTCAAAATCTAATAATTTCATCCAAAACAATGATAATTATGAGATAACATACATCTAAGAAAATGACTAAGTATTAGCCTAGCGATGCCGTACGGCACACACTGATATTTCCATTAGTAATAATTCAAATCAACTTTTAATGATCAGTAATTAATAATATTAGGAACCTTAAACAACAATATATTAAGTTATTTTCTAATTTTAAGATCATAAAATAATTCAGGTCGTAATGAGTTAATATTGAAACGAATGCCCACAATTCATACAAACTTTCATTCTCTATTTTTTTTTTTATTAAATAATTTTACGGCTCTGGATACAAGTCCTTTAGAGCCTATCTTTAATTTTGTTCTTTATTCCTAATCCTAACCTAATCCTAACAAGACAATCAAAGGGTGGTGTAGGCCTTTGACTGCTGCAAAGGAGCTTCTGGCGACAAATCTATACGAGTCCACTGGTTTACATAGACGATTGAGTGGCGGACGACGCCCGAAGACGCCCCACAGTCCGCAAAATAAATATCACTACAGCCGTACTATGACTGTCTACTTTAACTATTTCACACATTGTTCATGTCATGAGCATTTATGACACCAAACAACACCAATTTCATATTATAAAGTCCACTAAAATCAATTTATAAAATAATTTAAAGCAAACCCCAACCGAACCCCTGATAAGATTTTTTTTTAAATAGTGATACATGTATGTAGTATGTGTATACATGTGTATGTAATTTTTTACATTTCTAACTTCAAATAGACCAAGTTTCATACACACTTTCACCCTCATTTTAACCTCTTAGTGCACATTTTCGTCATTTTAAGGAAAGCTTGTGCAAAATTTCATGCTTCTAGACCCAGAGGTTTCAGCTGTGCATTGATCGATCAGTCAATATGTCAGTCAGTCAGTTTCTTCTTTTATATATACTTTATAGATAATGATAATTTGTTTTGTAAAAGCATATTAAGTATCTACTGATATTGAAGATATCAACACTCGAGAACTGCTTATTGTAAGTATTACATACTACATAAAATTGAATTTTGCGCGTTTAAAGATTATCATGTCATAGAATAATCAATATGTAGGTTACTCAGTATAAAGAATTATTAATAATAGATTTTCATTGCACAGACAATCAATAATTAGAATGTTTGTTAATAATAATTTGAAATCATAGAATTTTATTACAAATAACATTTACTTTTGCGATGTTTCTAATATCAGAATATCAAATTAAATATTATTATTTTTAATAAGTTTAGTTAATATAAAATTTATAACCTATAAGTTTTCCCTATTCTAGTAAAATGGATAAAACTTTCCCAGCACTCGCCAGCCGCTGCCGCGGCACGCTCGCTCGCACGCTCGTTGTTCACAGTTCTAACCTAACCTAACCTATAAGTTTGCTTTATTCTAGTAAAATGGACAAAACTTTCCCCGTGTGTTGGTCGCAGTTCTAACCTAACCTAACCTATAAGTTTGCCCTAACCTATATTGTGGTAGCGATTTAAAATGTATTCTAACTTTTTATATGGTATTTAATTTAATTAAACAATGTTTTCACTTAATACTTCCTTAAATAATAATTTTCAGTAAAAAAAAAAATTCCATGAAAGATTATACCGAACAAACAATATTCTTTAAAGAAATATTCTACTGTTTGATTAGTTTGTTAAATGAAAATAAGAGATTCTAAAATTCATTGAACTGTGTTTCTATAAATTGTGTTTCATTCAACTAAATAGTCTTTGAAACAATAAGATTTGAAATAAAAATATAAGAATTAAATATTCTATGAAAAATTTTCTGTGAATCGAAATTCTATGAAATTTCAGTCTGTGAAACAAGGGGCACCCGGTGAAAAACAGTGTGCCCTTAGTCCTATTTAGCCAATCATATAGCAAGCAGAATGTTTAATAAATTACATTATCTTTACTAAACTATTTCATATCAATTGATTCCATGAATCGAATATTATCACTAATTAGAAGTCAGGAATTCATCGACTGAATAAAATAATTTACTCAGCAGCCAACTGTTTTTTAAACTACTTTTAAATCTATTATATTATGATGTGCTTAGTGTGGTTCCCGGCAGAGAAGAACAGGACCACTCCAAGTCTTCCCGTGGATGTCGTAGAAGGCAACTTAGAAAACACAAGCTGAACAAAGCCTTTAAACATCAATGAGTCCTCTCCAACTCGTCTGGCTTGCGAGGAGAGTGTAGGCCAAATTCTCTAGATACCTACTCTGGCTAATAATATATGGCTCTGGTAGTACAGAGGGTCGTGCTCCTGCAGTGGACACTAAAAAAGACCTGATAATAATGATTATGTTTTTCGGTTTTAGGGTTCCATACCCAAATGGTGCAAACGGGACCCTATTACTGAGACTCCGCTGTCTGTCCGTCTGTCACAGGACTTTATCTCTTGAACCGATAACGGTTCAAGAGATGAAGTCCTGTGACAGCTAGCTATTAAGCTAGACACTTGAAATTTTCACAGATTATGTATTACAGTGGCCGCTATAACAACAAATACTAAAAATAAAAAAAAGTTAAAAATTAAAGGGGGTCGTCATACAAAAAACGTGTTGGTTCGGCGTTTTTAACTAGATCTTTATAATGGCATTAACTAGATACTTCAACTTTTCACCGATTATGTATTACTATGGCCGCTATAACAAAAAATACTAAAAATAAGATAAAGTTAAAAATTAAAGGGGGTCGTCATAAAAGAAACGTGTTTCTTCAGCGCTTTAAAACATCGTATGGAGGCACGGAACCCTTCATGTACGAGTCCGACTCGCACTTGCCCGTTTTTTTAATATTTTATCTTGTCTGTTACAGATGGTATACTACGTCGTTAGATTTGCAGGCGCGCCTCCCAGAGGTGTGCCGCAGATGGTAGCTGTACCAGGATCATGGCTGACAAGGCAACGTGACCGGGTGTGGTTCCCAAGGGAAGACTACCTGACGACAATACGCAGAGTGGAAAAGGCAGTAGCTCCAAGCCCTCACTGGGAAGACCATTTAGTCGGCTGGTCACATTCTTACGGTAAATACATGTTTTAAATTTTTTTGGAGTTTTATTTTAGCACAGAAATTAGGAAGTATAGCATGCCGCTAGTGGTAGCGTAACTTCGGCACAATGTGTTTAGACACTATGGGCTAGTGTTCCCGAAGCCTTTTAGCCCTAAATTTAAGCCTGTCGGTCCTTTTAGGCTACGTCATTTTAAACAGTCTATGACCTTAGAAAGCCTTTTTTGCGACTGTAGGTTTTTTTAAGTTATGTTATGTTTAGACTAAAACCATTTTTGAGACTCAGCCTAAGTAAGACATCATAATAATGAATAAAACATTTATTTTGTTTTGCATTTATGTTGTAAAACGATAAGATAATTAATATTTTACTTTTTTTTTACGATAATAACAAAAAGTATTTATTACTGATAAATATAAATACATGTACAACACTAATAATAAATAATAACTAAACTAAAACTAAGTAACTAAAAAAAACTTAATACAACTTAAATACTAGAAATAAATTACTTATAAGTATATAAACTATTATAAATAAAAAATATCCCGCAATATTTTACTTAAGTATCGCTAAAACAAAATCGTACCAAAAGCCTATAAAGACTTTTAGTCCTTTAGACTAGGCCTATTCAATAGGCCTAGTCTAAAGCACTAAAAGGGTATACAACGTAAAAGGGATATACCCGAAATAAATCAAACCACGGTCTATACTAGACCATTATAGTATAATAAAATTAAAATAACAGCCAAAAAACAAAAATAATTTTCGAAATTTCCATACAAAAGTGCGCGGCCGCCCGGGCGATTTGTATGGGAATGTCGATTTTTTTTTTTTGGTTTTTTGACTGTTTTTAATTTCATTATACTTAAGTGATCTAGTATAGCCCGTGGTTCGATTTATTACGGGTATGTTCATTCCAATTTGTATAGGCTTTTAGCCTATCAAGCCCCGTCTAGCCTTCAAAAAAATTCCAAAGCCTATAGTCCTCGGGAACAATACTAAGGGCTAATTCTTACTGCTATTCAAAAACTATGCATTTTGAAAATATAAATAAAGATGAATATGACAGTGAAAGTTTGACTGCCTCCGTGGTCCAGTGGTCAAGGCGATTATTTTGTGATCCGAAGGTCGTGGGTTCAAATCCCACTAGGAAGCATACTTTGTGACAAGTTGTTTCCAGTATGGTTAGGATATTGCAATTATCCGAAAAGAAAGATGAGTTCATGCTTCCGGAGGCACGTAAAGCTGTGGGTCCCGTCGCCATCATCGTTTGTTTAAACCTATCCTAGAATTAGTTACTGATCTACCCTTTTGGTTGCGGAGGTCAGACGGCAGTCGCTCTGTGTTAAAACCACCTCGTCGAATCACCTATATAGGTTAGGTTGCGGACCCCGGGCTCTGAAGCGCGTACCGCTGAGGATGCAAACGGGAATACGCCTGGATGATAGTGATGATTTTTACAGTGAAAGAGTGCTGTTAGCCGTTGCCATTCTAGTATGAATCGGCGCTTAGAGAATATTTTATTAAGGCGTACACGACACGAAACTACATCAGATTCTATCTGTCAGAATATTTCTAGCTCCTGTAGTTATTGTAAAATATGTATGGACTGCGATCAATGGGTGACAGACAAATTAACCTAGTATTCACTCTTGGTAAGGTCGGTGAGCCCGAGCCTGGCATGCTCACTAAAATGTCCAGACTGCTGGTGGCGTCGTGGGTCGGGTCACTGGATTCCCTCTAATATGGTTGAGTTCAGCGATGGCTGATCCACGCGTCAACTCGTGAACGGGTGCCGCCAGTAGGGACTGGTCAGCTCGGACTACTCAGTGTTACTTATTTCTGTAAATTGCATTTGCCACTCGTTCGCAAGCTTTACATTGTGATAACATTGTATTAGGCATAATATCTTTGTAAACCTTCGACAAAGCCCTTCTGTATAAATAAGCGACCAATACTATGTAAATAAGTTTCTTTCGGCGTTTCTTCTCAGCAGTGGTCGTTGCGAAACGCTAGTATCGGTAGCTTTTAAAAAAAGAATTAATAATTTAAATACAACATTACATACACGTAATGTACACTATAATTATTGACATGTAAAAGTGCCTGCAAAGGCCTAATTACTGAATAAATATTTGATTTTGATTGTGAGCATGGGCGCCGGCAGCGGGGTGCAAGGCGATGCACCCCCCTTGTCTGTAAAGAAAATACTTGTTTTTTACAAGCTTTTAATTAGTTTCACCGGTCCCGTTGTCTGTGTGTCCGTAATCAAATCCTGCAAGCTAAATTAGACCCACTTCCCATTATTCGATTGAGTTGAATCTTCACATGGTGATGTAATAGTGACAATGCAATATTATGGTACCAATGACCTGATCTCATGATGAATCCGGAAGGTGGCCACGGTATCTTCTTCGTCTAAGCGAGTTCCCGGTTGCATCCTCAGCTGTGCTGGATCGGAGCCCGGGGTGCGTTTTCCCGCTTTATCTTCTCCAAATTTAACATGCATCAATGGTCACCCAAGGATGCCAAAGACATTGCAAAATGGAGAAGAAATAGCTGGAACAGTTTAAATGATTTGGCTATAGTTTTACGACCGGCCGCCGCCCGACATTAACCCTCCTTGGGAATGCGATTGTAGCACTAGATGTTTGTGCTTAGTCCTTTAGTCGCCTCTTACGACATCCACAAGAAGAGATGGAGTGGTCCTATTTTAACCCGGAACCACAGGGGTAAGGTGGCCACGGTATATCTGTGATATAACAATATAACAACGGGTCTGTAAAAAAATACTAATATCGTTATTACAAGGTTGGAGCTATGACAAAACCGAAGCGTTTATAAAATAATTAATACACAATCCAATAATATACAAATTTGTAAACAATAGGTATTTCAGAATCTAATAGGTAATCTAATAATTGTATAATATCTTGACTTTTTAATTATTTAATAATGATATATGAAAAATTATTAATACTAATGTTTAAATTGTAATATATTGATTTAAGTGTCTAATGTAATGGAATACAGTTTTATGAATAGCTAAAACTTTTGTATAGAGAGAGGGTATCACTAACACAAGCATATCCATTGTCCATGCTTAAAAGTGATTCCCATTACCACGCAGAAAAATGTATACCTGAGCACTGAATAAACTATTTTGAATTTTGAATTTTCGAACCTCACCGAGTTTAGCTCAATTGTTTCGTCTTGAGGGTTTCCTCATAAAAAATAAAAAAAAGGGTAAAAAGTTTAAATTGTTTAATTTAAACTTTTTACCCGAATACGGCGGAGCCAAAAGGAGAGTTATGTGTTTCGCTACTATGTATGTATGTTTGTTCATCTGTTCCCTTGTATCTAGGGTAGGGTTCCGTACCCAAAGGGTGCAAACGGGACCGGTTTACTGAGACTCCGCTGTCTGTCCGTCTGTCCGTCTGTCTGTCTGTCACAGGGCTCTATCTCTTGAACCGTAATAGCTAGACACTTGAAAATTTCACCGATTATGTATTTCTGTAGGCGCTATAACAACAAATACTGAAAATAAAAAAAGTTAAAAATTAAAGGGGGTCGCCATACAAAAGATGTGTTTTTTCAGCGTTTTTAACTAAATCTTTATAATGGCATTAACTAGATACTTGAAATTTTCACAGATTATGTATTACTATGGCCGCTATAACAACAAATACTAAAAATTAAAAAAAGTTCAAAATTAAAGGGGGTCGTCATACAAAAAACGTGTTTTTTTAGCGTTTTAAAACATTGTACGGAGGTACGAAATCTATACTAATATTATAAAGCGGAAGAGTTTGTTTGTTTGTTTGTTTAAACGCGCTAATCTCAGGAACTAATGGTCCGATTTGAAAAATTCTTTTTTTGTTGGGTAGTCCATTTATAGAGGAAGGCTTTAGGCTATATAACATTACGTTCCGACAACCACGCGAACGAAGTCGCGGGCACAGCTAGTCCTTTATATACGAGTCCGACTAGTACTTGCCCGTTTATTTCATATCATTAGACGATTTAAAAAATTTAATATTTCATTTATTATCAATGTAAATAATTTTGATATTCGTATCGCCACTCACAAACTGGGTTTATTATTACTGCATCAATATTTGTCATCTCAATGCAACATGTTAGCGATGAATAAATGATTATGATTAACCTCCTCCTTTTTAGAAGTCGGTTAAAAATTATGATTTTATTTACGAAATGGTTTTTTTTTATAAAAATGACTTTTTGTGTTTTCAGACACTTGGGAAGAAGCTCAGTCAGATGTTCTAAAATACTTACGCAAGTACTTCCCAGTCTCACAGCTTCCGGAAGAAACACAACACTACTTAGCCTACTTAGAACGTAAGTCCATGCCACAGAATTAATATAAGTACCAGCGTACAGAATGGAGGCCCACCCCCTCCCGTGAGAATACGGTTGTGAAGTAAAAAATATTTTTAGCACATCAGGTAGATTAATAAAAAATATTGCATAAGTATTTTTTCTTTTTTATAATTGGCAAATAATAACAAACATACAGCGCGTTTAAATTCCGCATGACGTCACGGTCAAGTACGATTTTCACTTGACAGTGACGTCAATCACCCCCACTCCGAAACTTCGACGCTGTATCTTTGTGAATTTTCACTACTTTGATAAACCGAAAAATATGGGTCGATTATTTTCGAATAACCTAAGACGGACTAAGTAAAAAAAAATTTCGGACCTAATCCACATTCCTACTAGGTTTGTGACGAAACGGACGGATTTCCTCGGGAAATCCGTTGTAGATAGATATGATATCAAGTTGTTGTTTATCGTGTGTGTAAGTGGCAAGTATATAATTATATCAAGTTTATTCCTATGACTCATAGCTTGACAACTGCCATATAATATTAACAGACAGAGTGCTGATAGGAAAATGTGTTGATTTTCGATAGCCCTATTGTTTTGTTCACACTCGAAAGTGTGTGTAAGAATGTTGTATTGTAGCTTATGTAAAGAAAGTACTTTGTGAGAAGGCTTATTATAGGACCGATGACTATCTTAAAGACAAAAAGGTCTGGCTTGAGCTTGGCGCGGGTCCCTCTTAAAGGTTTGTATACTTAGACATGTCATAATTTAGGTACATTGGTTCATACTAAATTTACAAATTGACATTATTTTAAATTTCGCAATTCTTATAATTCAATTTAATTATGACATAATAAACAATGTAATCTCTGTCCATCTATATAACTAATTTTAAGTTTTTAGTTTGTTAGTTGACGTCTTTGGAGAAAACGTGCAGTGCAGTTAGTTGCCGCTTCTTCTGCACTTGCGCCTAGGAAGCGGCGTAAACTTAGCTTTAAGTAACGATTTGACGTCAACATTTGTGCAAAACAAAACAAAGTGACTATTATTAAGAGATATTATAAATATCCTATGATAATAAAGATATTTTGAATTTTGAATGTTGTATGTGTGGTTGTGTGACTATTTCGGTAGTCAAGTATGAAGCTTCTAACGTTTTGTTTTTACGTACTCACTTTAATACTGAATACTCACTTTGAAATAAAAATACAACAAAGTTCGGGACTAACTCTAGTCACTATATGAATCAAAAACACGATTGCTTAAATTTTTCTCGATAGAAAAAAATTTGACTGCTTGAAATTGATGTGAAGTTGACTGCAAATCACCTCCGAATTATAAAACAGCTAGTATTCAAGAAAAACAATAAATTAGCCCTTGTAACTTTGGATTATAATTGTATTAAACATAAGGAAGTGATCATATGTCTTATTTCTGAAATAATTCTTAAGGTGGCGGTTCTTAAGGTTTTAAAACTAGACTATTGGTAATAATTTCAAAGGTTATTCATAAAATAGTTTAAAGGTCTTTTTAGACATTGATACAAATCAAATTTTTAAATATCACCATATTTAGTTTTAAACAATTAATTTTAAATGAGGACCACTAAACTTATGCTACCATTTTACCTTAAATATTCTTTTTAAAACGATAAAAACCCACTCACGCGTAATCCAGCCTCCGCGCCGCCCGCGTGGCTCAGCTCGCTGTCTCGCATCGACTAGAGTCAATTTGTGAGCGGGGAAGCGGGAGCAACATTTAGATTCTGGCGTCAGGTGTCTTAAATTATTTAGCTATGTTTTTACGACCGGCCGCCTGCCTGACGTCAACCCTCTTTGGGAATGCAGTTGTAGCACAAGATGTTTGTGCTTATTCCTTTAGTCGCCTCTTACGACATCCACAGGAAGAGATGGAGTGGTCCTATTCTAGGCCAGAAGCCACATGGCACAATTATCAATTTCACCTATCCTAATTTGTTTTTTCTATAAAGGATATTGTATTGTATTGTTTTTACTACCTTTATCAGGTCCTCTTTTTGTCTCCACTGCAGGAGCACGACCCTCTCTGTACTACTAGAGCCATATATTAGCCAGAGCAGTCAGAGGATTTGGCCTACACTCTCCACGCTGGCCAAATGGGTTGGAGAGGTCGCATTGATGTTTATAAGCTTTGTTTAGCTTGTGTTTTTTCCTAAGTCGCCTACGATATCCACGGGAAGACTTGTAGTGGTCTTATTCTATTCTGCCGGGAATTAAAACTATGCGGAAATTAAATTAAAACTATGTAACTTCTCTATTTTAGATCGTCTTAAACAAACTCCCTCTTACACTAACGTGAGACAAGCACCAGCATTAGCCTCTAATACTCAGGTAAGACCAGGACCATCTGAAACTAGCTGCCTAAAGGCATCTGCCGTAGCTCAATGACTGTCATCAATGGCAACAGTGCAGTGACAAAAAAATGCTTTCGATAAAAACTTGGATCAGCTGATCGGTCAACTTTTGGCCAAAAATTATATTTCATATTTCGATATATGTTCCTTGGGGAAAGTTGTTCAGTATCATGGACTAAATCTACCTCTAAAATAGTGTCAGTATATTTTGTTAGACCTTAAATTACATCTGAAATTACCATGGAGTATCAATTACCTACCCTACCTATGTATATAAGTACATACAAAGTGGAAGGGACATACCCGTAATAAATTGAACCACGGTCTATACAAGATCACTAAAATGTAAAGAAATTAAAATAAGAGTAAAAAAAACAAAAAAAATTTCGGCATTCCCATACAAATCACCCAGGCGGCCGCACACTTTTGTATGGAAATGCCGAATTTTTTTTTGTTCTTTGGCTGTTATTTTAATTTCATTATACTATAATGATCTAGTATAGAACGTGGTTCGATTTATTACGGGTATGTTCCTTCCACGTTGTATAATATGTATAATATATGTATATATATATTGTACATATATCTATTTATTTATACACCTATATCTATTTATGTATGATGTTATATTTATTAGACCTATGAAATTTTGCTGCGCCAAAGAATATATACACTACGCGAAAAGAAACGACACTTAAGCATGTGTGCACGTAAAATCGCTTGCGGCTATGTGTGAGTGTCTGGATGTGCGCGGGGGCCTTGAGAGGCGCGCGGGGCGTGGAACGAGCTAGCGCTGAATGCTTTGGCCGAGGGCTGGTACCTAGTTCGCGTTCTTCTCACGCACCGCACGATAGTCCATTTCGGTTCGGTATCAACCCTAGCGTTACGAGCTCCGAGCTCAAGGTCACTGGCGTTCGAACTCTCACGTACAGGGAGTGTCGGCGCTGTGGCTGCGCCCACCTGTTATCTTACCTATGTACTTCGCACTCCTTCTCTTTAGGGTTGCCTGTAAGAGGTTACTTCGGCGATAAGGGCGCCTCTTGTACCTTATATTATAGACATTGTCCTGTATGTAAATCTTATTTGGTGCAACAAAGATTTTTGTATTTTATTCTCTATCTATCTATATTTAAGAGCTATGCTCTTGTCGGTGGAGTATGAATTCTCTTCCATTTGTCATTATTGTATTGTACCCATGATTAATTCTGAAATCGCTGAAATAGAATCTGCTGCTCCAAATATTTTACGAAAAGTGGTATTTAACTGTAGTATTTAATTTAAAAATACAATACATTGGTGGTTTGCTGACAAATCACCCTGATTGAGCTACCCCAAAGTAAGTAATACTCGCTCAATGATACTATATTTTAAAATAAATACATATTATATATAGACCCTGGGTCTCTATCTATAATATGTATTTATTTGGACAGGACAGTTAGAAGAAGGCCATTTTCCAACTTGCCCTGGCTGGGGATCGAACCCACAACGTCTGTGTGACGGACTTGCATGTTAACCCATTCCCCACGGAGGTCAATTAATTTTCCCGTCTATTACAGATGGAATTCTGCGTGGTGAAGTTCACAGGTCTACCGCCCAGCGATGTGCCAAAGGTTGTGGCTGTGCCCAGATCCTGGCTGGTAACACCATCTGGACAGGATGACCAGGTGGTGTTTCCGAGGGAAGAAGATTACCTGACGACAGTACGCAAAGCGAGAAAGGCTGAACCTCCAAGCCATCGCTGGAAGAAGCATTCAGTCATTTCTCTGTTTAATTTGGGTAAATATTTTTTTTTTTTCTTCATAAGAAAAAAAATAAACGGGCAAGTGCGAGTCGGACTCGTACATGAAGGGTTCCGTACCACCGTACAATGTTTTAATACAAAGAAAAAACACGTTTTTTGTATGACGACCCCCTTTAATTTTTAACTATTTTTTACTTTTAGTATTTGTTGTTATAGCAGCCACAGTAATACATAATCGGTGAAAATTTCAAGTGTCTAGCTATTACGGTTCAAGAGATAGAGCCCTGTGACAGACGCACAGACAGACGGACAGAGAGACGGACAGACGGACAGACAGCGGAGTCTCAGTAATAGGGTCCCGTTTGCACCCTTTGGGTACGGAACCCTAACTAGAATGTACAGCAGACAGATGCCAATAAATCTATTGCTAGTCCTTTATTTGTGACGTGAGCGACAGAAGGACGGTGGCGCTTAGGACGTTAGAAAAACAATTCGTACAATTAACTTAGCTTGAATAAACACAATGTCGTAAGTGCCACCGTCCATAGGTACCTTTACCCGTGGAACGTCACATTTTATACATGTTTAAATGTAACTGTGTGTAAAATTTATTGTATTTTTTGTATGTGTGTCGTTCATCACCATTAGGTCTTTTTTAGTCTTCACTGCAGGAGCGCGACCCTCTCTGTACTACCAGGATCACTCCAAGTCTTGCCGTGGATGCCATAGATAGGAAATACAAGCTAAACAAAGATTATAAACATCAGTGAGACCTCTTCAGCGGCCAGCGTAGAGTGTAGGCCAAATCCTTTGACGGCTCTGGCCAAGTATACTGGTAGTACAGAGGGTCGTGCTCCTGAACCTGATAATTAATGTAACAATGATATTTCATTTTAACCTGTGTCACAGAATACAGTAAGAGTAAACAGAAAGGAATCTCCTAAGGTACGCGCAATATGCGTCCCCGTTCCCCGCCCCGCACCTCTCCCCCGGTTCTTGACGGCCAACGTGAGTCATCGAGGCGAAAACGGGGGAGAGATGCGGGGACGGGGAACGGGGACGCATATTGCGCGTACCTTAGGAGATTCCGGCCTGTGCCTGTGCCTGTGTGTAAAGCCGAATTTCCATTACAAAACAAGTTTCTTGCATGATGAAGTCAATTTCATGACACGACTTTCAGTACCTGTGTAACTAGTTTCATTTAAAAAAAATAGTGTCGTGAAATCCACAATATGTCTGTGGTCATGGCTCCGACCAGAGATATGGGATGAGGCTCCGTCAACATCGAACCTTTATTCTGCTGTCATGTTTATATGTTGTCATACAGATGTTATTATTTACTTTCGCGACACTAGTTTCGCGCCGCGTTTTCACGATGACATTAGTTGCTTGACACTAGTTTTATACAAAAATCGCGCGCGACACGAAACTGTTTCAGTGACATGAAATCGATGCATGCATTGTAAAAATTAACGTTTACACGTGAAATTGTTGATGAAACTAGTGTCGTGTCGTGAAACTAGTTCTATGCCACTAATTTCATGATCTAAATTTAGCTTAAGTAAATTTTTATTTCTTATTTTCAGTGACATGGGACGAAGCTCAGTCAATAGTTAAAGACTATTTACAACAGTATATTCAACAGCTTTTGCACATTGCAGAAATAACAGGTACGTACTACTGTCCTTTTTTAGGGTTCCGTACCCCAAGGATGCCACCGGGACCCTATTACTGAAACTCCGTTGCCAGTCCGTCTGTCACAGGGCAGTCTCTAGAACCGTAATTGAACACTTAAAATTTTCAACCAATTTATGTATCACTGTGGGAAATGCTCAAAATAAAATAAAGTTAAAAATTAAAAGGGGTCGTCATACAAGAAAGGTGTCTTTTTTAGCGTTTTAAAACACTGTACGGAGGTACGGAATCCATTCATGTACGAGTCCGACTCGCACTTGACTGGTAATTTATTTTTTAACCCCCGACAAAAAAGAGGGGTATTACAAGTTTCACGCTATGTCTGTCGGTCTGTTTGTGACCGGATGGACCAATTTCGATGCGGGTTTTTTCACGTGAAAGCAAACCCTTGCGGTGGTTCTAAGCTATGTTTAATAAAAATCGTTTCAGCCGTTTACGTTTAAGTTATTGGGGGTTAGCTTTTGAAAGTCAGGGCTTTCTCTAGCAAATGATAGATGGCGCTACGGATATCAAGTCGTATCGGTAGTTCCGCTACTCATCACTAGGTGGCGTTCTTGACAGTCGGGGATTTTTTATTTGCCTAGCAAATAAATTTATGTCGTATAGCTGTACCATCTCAGTCCACTGCTTGATTAAAGGCCTCTGCAAATAAAGGGATGATTTGACCATAATTATCACGCCAGGCAGACTTGTACTTAGATAGTAGAAAGTGTTTGGACAGAGGACACTTTTGCTCGTACTTTGTTACATATACCTCCCTTAGTCGCTCTCTTACGACACGCCGTCCGTTCTGAAACAAAGCTTATTAACATCAATGAGACCTCTCCAACTCATCTGGCCAGCATAATGAGTGTAGGCTCCTCTAACTGCTGTGGCTTAAATATGGCTCTGGCAGTAGAGAGAGGGTCGTGCTCCAGCAGTGGAGACTAAAAAAGACCTAATGATAAGGGATAAAGAAATACAATATCATGCGTTTCATTCCTATTTCAGATATTCAAAGACAAGCCGCAACTAACTCCAATACGGATGCAAGACCACCTGACACTACCTCCAATACTGATGCAAGACCACCTGAAACTACCTCCAACACTGATGCAAGACCACTTGCAACGACCTCCAATACTGATGCAAGACCACCTGAAACTACCTCCAACACTGATGCAAGACCACTTGCAACGACCTCCAACACTGATGCAAGACCACTTGCAATGACCTCCAACACTAATGCAAGACCACCTGAAACTACCTCTAACACTCATGCAAGACCACTTGCAACGACCTCCAACACTGATGCAAGACCACTTGCAACGACCTCCAACACTGAGGACAGCGTAAGACAAGAGCAAGCAGCAGATACGAGGACCCCCACCGCTAATGCCAAATGCCAAACAAAGGATGCAACTAATAATAATTCTGATAATAATCCAAGTCGAGGAAAACATCGAGCCGAAGAAACTGGCAAAAATAAGGAAGAAATTCCAAAGAAACGGCAGAAAACTAAAACACTACCAACTAAGGGAAAAAGGAACCCTTTGCTACATGTCATAGGGAAGGAAAATTCCAAACTTAAAGAAATAAATCAGACTTTGAGGCACAAATACAAAGTCTGGAAAGAAGGTCTGAAAGAAATTGTCCCACGTTCCGGAATATACATGAATGATGATGAATATTTGAAGTTACGGCTAAAGATAACCGAAAAGGCTTGTACATCTTTAAAAGAAATTTTACCGACCTTTTTGAAAGAAGTCTTATCCGATAACGCTTTGTACAATGGAAATTATGACGTTTTAAATGAACATGTTATTGAAACTTTGATAACAGGCGTGCATTTGTTTTATATAGAAAACAATCGGGAACCCGTCAAGGATGACTATGTAAAGAGAACTATAAAGAAAGAGATACAGAATTGTATGACATTTAGAGTATATAAAAACAATGAAAACGTTTTTAAAAATCCACAAGAATGTGTCGATTTTTGTAAAAAGTTGAAAATAGTAAAAGTGTAGTATTGGAACTAAGGTTTTTCCAAATTCTGGTATTTCTTTTTTTATAGTTACCCAAGATAGGGATAAGAGGGAGTTTAAAAATCGCGCGACGTTATGAGGAGTCTACCTTAAAGCTGGCTAAGACAGATCGATTGGTGGATTTGGAAGTAGACGTATTTATAGAAGAAGAGGAAGACCGAGAAAGACGTGGGAATATGCGTGAGATCTGAAATGAGGGAACAGGGCGAAGGACAGGAAGTGATGGGGGGAGTTGACATACAGAGCCTGATCCCGATAGGGAAAAGGCGAGGACAAAAGAAAACCAAAGATAGTGTAATCTAGGTTTAATTATTTTTTTACAATAGCTTATTTATTTATTAAGTAAAAACTATAACATTTTGTTGAAAAAGTTACAAAAATATTTATCTAATTAAAACTCAACTAAAATCTATATTTAAAACTAAATTAAGAACAAAATTAAAATGGCATGTTTTGGCAAATCGATATCTGTATAGTGTATATTTCTTTTTTTCAAGCAAAATATTTTAAAGTTTCATCAAAAATACTGAATTGCACACTAACTAAATCAATTTTAGTATACTGTTACGGTATTTGCAGAACTGTTTTACTAACGGATAAGGGTACCTAGGATTTAAACGCAAACAAAATTACTGATTGCACAGCAAAATACTCAAATGAAAATATTACTAAACAAACTGCAATTTATATTTTAAATGATATCTCCGTTCCCTATCAAATAATTTATTTCAAATGGGGCAACACTGGACCCCGGAAAATTTACGTAACTATACCCGCGAGCCTGAAAGAAATTGCTTAGCGATAAGGCCGGCTTTTGCGCATTTTCCATTTTTATGATAATTATGTCCTGTATTTTTCTTTTATGCAATAAAGGGTATTGTATTGTATTTTTTTACTGTGTAAAAACTAACAAGACCTCAATAGACGAATGCGACAAGCAATACGAAAACGGTTGCTTTCACAAGAGCAAAAGAGATAGCGATTAAAGTAAAGTGGTTTTTCTGTAAGTCTTCATCATCATCATCAGGTCTTCTTAAGTCTCCACTGCAGGAGCACGACCCTCTCTGTACTACCAGAGCCATATATTAGCCAGAGCAGTCAGAGGAATAGGGATGATGACTGGGTCAGAAAAGTATTATTCTAATTAGTCCGTTAGTTAGATTATCCAAAAATAATGTACCCATATTTTTCAGTTTATCAAAAAAGTAAAAATCCATAAAGATACAGAGTATCAAAGTTCTTGTGACGTCACCGATGTGTAAAAATCGTACGAAAGCGTGACGTCATGCGAAATTTAAATGCGCTGTATCTTCGTCATTTATTGTTTCTCAGAGAAAAGAAAAAATATGTGTACAATATTTTTTAATAATCTAACCGATAAAAAAAATTTTGTTTCAGTAGCCATGCGTATTGGCCTACACTCTCCACGCTGGCTGAGCAGGATTGGTGAGGTCTCATTCATGTTTATAAGCTTTGTTCAGCTTGTGTTTCCTAATTCGCCTTTTACGACATCCACGGGAAGACTTGGACTGGTCCCATTCTGCTCTGCCGGGAACCACAAGGCCAAACTTCGCGCCCATTTATTTATCAAGAATGACATACAGTTTGTTTTTGTTTTTCGTGTGTGTAAGTGGCCAACACTGGTGTCAGATTTTTCAATCTGCCTAAAAACAACATACAGTTTCATAATTTACATATTAATCTAGATCGCTAACCATTTTATTTTCAGTCTGACTTTAGTGAATATATTCGTAGTTCTGTTAGGTTTCGTCGTAAAAATTTGTGGCGCTATTGTCGTGATAAATACTTTTATTGCTAGCCGTATTTGACGCCCTTACGAAAGTTCAGAATGCGACGTTGCCGTATCGTGCAATAATTGGACAGATTGACGGATTAGGATTAAAAGTTGATTTCTTAAATGGAATTTTTTGATATGGGACAGCACTGATCTATTTTGTTCATGTTTGCAGTGCAAGGACAATCATCGTTGAAACCATTGACTTGGAATCATGTCACAATATTGAATGAATGAGGATACAACAATATGGTCACGAGACCCTTAACCGATATTGGGGCCGATGAGCGTAAGCAACTTTTATACTCGTGGTCGAGTATAAAAGTTTAAATATTGATAATACGCTTCTCCCTCCCTAAAAAACTGATAACGACCTTATAAATACGTCTGTTGCTCTTCGATGTCACTACAGTCTCCAGACAGACAGACATTTTGTTCGTGCTGACAATTTCCGAATCATGTATGTAAATATTTCTGTTCTTAATCGTTAGATTGCATTGATCAATGTAAAAATTAACAAAATCATTAACGATAATATTCTTTTTCAGGGATCCCTGGTAGTGGGAGAAGTGCTCAGCCGCAGGCAGGACCTATATTTTGGAGCTTAATAGATATGATGCAAAGAGCCCACGACAGGCTGTTCCACGGCGGTCAACCCACAGATCATGTGTATTGGAAATGGTATGGACCCTCGTTGTCGTATCAAGAAGTTAATTTCCCGGAGATACGTGCAGGAAAAGATGTAGAAATCGATAATGAACAGACGATCATCAACAGGCCTCCACTCATTCAACTTGTTCAACGCTTGATTAGTCCTCCCGGCTATTGCAATTATTAATATCTTCATGGAATAAAGTCTGCGATCTTGTAATCATCTAATGCAATCATGTAAACTTGATATTCTTAGAACAGAATCAATAAATGAAAAATTATGTCATCTAATTTGTTTCTTTTTAGGGTTCCGTACCCGAAGGGTGCAAACGGGACCCTATTACTGAGACTCCGCTGTCTGTCCGTCTGTCACAGGGCTCTATCTCTTGAACTGTAATAGCTAGACACCTGAATTTTTCACCGATTATGTATTACTGTGGCCGCTATAACAACAAATACTAAAAATAAAAAAAAGTTGAAAATTAAAGGGGGTCGTCATACAAAAACGTGTTTTTTTCAGCGTTTTTAACTCGATCTGCCACAGGGCTCTATCTCTTGAACCGTCATAGCTACACGCCTGAAATTTTCACCGATTATGTATTACTATGACCAAATAGCAACAAATACTAAAAATAAGATAAAGTTAACAATAATTAAAGGGGGTCGTCATCCAAGAAACGTGTTTCTTCAGCGTTTTAAAACATTGTACGGTGGTACGAAACCCTTCATGTACGAGTCCGACTCGCACTTGCCTGTTAATTTTTCTCTTCTATTAGTTAAGTATGAACCATTTCGTAGTGATGAGTATACCATAGAAACTCTTGAACTGATAATGGATCGCATAAGGCTACAACAGATTCTGATCAAACTTCTAACATTGATAATGAACTTCAATCACCAGAAAAATAAACTGAAATCCACATGTCACAACAATTAGAATACAATAACAAGGTATTAGAATGATAAGACGCATGCACATAATAATATATTTATTGACTGTAAAAGTGGTTACAATAGTTGTTTATTACAATTTTTAGATCACACTTCTAACCTGTCTAGGCATGCAAATGTCAATAAGGAATATGCATGTAATACCAATCCGGCTCATATTTTTATTTTACAATTTCTATTAATACGTTACCACGCCTAGTTAATTATTTTTCTTACTGACTTTTATTTGGATTAGAAATAAATTATTGAAAATATGCAAATATTGCGCGGGAAATATTGCACTAAACAAAAGGAAAATGACGACAAAGTTTCACAATAGGGAAATGAAAAGTTCGGGTGCGTTCGGTAGGACTGTCCGTCCATGTAGTTGGACTATCGATGACATTCGAAATGTATGTACTTTTATATAGAGGTTTAACAAACATCACTGGCTGATAATATCGAAAGTACCCAAAAAAGAAAAACATGCGTTGACAGCTTCTGTCTCATACGGATATTGCAGACTTTGACGTCATATTTTAAAATGGCGTGTTTTAGTTGTTATAATCTACTTGCTATTTTTAATATTTATTGTCTACACTATATACATGTTTTTCGGCACTGATTTATTTTTTTTGGCTATTTCTTGATCAGCTCAAGTGCGAGCAACCACAAACAATCTGTAGGAGAAATGGATATACAACCTTTGAAGAAACAAAAACGATCACTCATTTTAAATGAACATACCAAAGTCCTAGTTTTATAATACTCCAAATTGAAATAATGACTTTGATCAAACACGTCAATTTCTATTAGGGTATAACATCTTTGATTATAGTAGTAGACCAAATTACAAATCAAAATCTCTACAGTATCATGTTTGAAGAGCTTTTTAGTTGCAGAACTTTTCTGCATTCGTAGAATTTTTCATAACTTTCTCACACTAGCAAGCAAAAAATTAGTTACCTACATACAACGATAGGTAAGAAAATAGGAAATAACATGAACACCAAAGAAAATTTTTTTGAAAAGAACAATTGGTGATTAATTCGACACCTAACGGAAAAAAATTTAACTTCAACTCTTTTAGAATGATTCCAAAACTGAGTTATAAGTTTTCCTAGAACAAATTCTGTGGCTTGAGACTCTTCATTGTTATTTACGCATGAAGAACTTGATAAGTTATCAGGATCCGGGTTCATAGTTGACGGAAAATTCCTGCTACTACGTCAATCTCGTTAAAAAACAAATAAAGTTTGTTTCTTTGGTTATAACTAACGTGTGACACAGACATTACCAATTAAGATAAGTGTCACTCACGATTTGACCAACGTTTGTTTTATTTCGCTAATTAGAAAACATCGCAATAATAAAGATAACAATTAGTACATGGGTCCTGTAACTGATATTGTGTCTGACGGGTATAAACAGTTTTGTGCTCAGCGGTATTAATTAGAACATCGATAATACGGTCCCCTCTCCTTCAGAAAGTGATAAGACTAATAAAAACGCCTGTTGCTCTAAGTCAGCCTTCGAACAGATTTGCGCCAAGTACTCTGATGTTTTTCATTTACCTGGGGACTCCTTATCAGTAACTAATGTAATGGAGCATAATATAGTGTTAAAAGAAAACGTAACTCCCGCTTACATAAAACATTATCGAGTTCCCCAAACAATGAAAAGGAAATAGAAAAACAAATCCAAGATATGTTGAAAATGATATCATAGAAGAGACAGTTTCTGAATGGTCTAGCCCCGTTTTCTTGATACCAAAAAAGACTGATAAGACAAATGAGAGGAAATGGAGATTGGTAGTTGATTATAGACAGTTACATAATCGAATCCAAGATGATAAATTCCCTTTGCCTAACATCACGGAAATATTGGATTCATTATCAGGAAACATTTATTCTCCTAAGCTCGATTTTTCACAGTCATATTTTCAACTATCTCTTCATCCAAACTCGAGAAAATATACATCGTTTACTGCTGGTAAACAATATCAGATGAAACGATGCCCTATGGGACTAAAAACCAGCGCTAGTGTTTTTTCTGTGTCTGTATGACAATACTTAGGTATGTCCGGTCTTAACTACGAGAAATGTTTTATTTATTTAGACGATTGTGTCGTAATAGGAAGATCAATCACTAGTCATAACAAGAATCTCATCAGCATATTGAACCGATTAAGGGAAGTCAATCTTAAATTGAACCCTATTAAGTGCGAATTTTTACGAAAAGAAATTGTTTGTTTATAGGCCACAAAATTACGTCAGACGGAATCTTAACCGACCCAAGCAAAATTATTACCGTGAAAAATTACCAACACCAACGTGTGCTGACGAGACTAAGCGTTTCGTAGCTTTTGTCAATTATTACCCACGATTTATATCACGATTTATATATATATAACGGGACTTAGCACGAACCTTTTTTTATAGTTTTGTTTAACGTTTCGAAAAAGAGTTACATCATTCGTGGTCGCAGAAACGTTAGACAAAACAATAAAAAAGGTTCGTGCTAAGTCCCGTTATATATATATAAATCATGTGTTCAAAGTGCGATAGTTTAAAAACCGATTTATATCACGTTTTGTCGTTAAGTTTGATTGAAACCAAGATTGCGAAACATCTTTCCAACAATTAAGACTTGCCCTTATGAATCCTCCAGTCTTAGATTATCCAGACTTTTCAGAAAATAACATTTTTCGTTTACAAACAGATGCGTCGAAAAAGGGACTCGAAATCGACGTCGAAATTCAATTCGATAAATTCTAAATATTCTAACACAGTTACATCTGACGCTAATTATTGTACTTATATACGCACCATCGCAATCGGCGATATTTCTTTGTACTCGATCGTTATCTACTCACGACGTGTAAGCGAGAGACTCAGAAAATTTGTGTTTAATACTTAATTTAAAAGAGTTACTTATAATTAAAAATAAAAGTAATGAAAAATATATACAATGTTTGCTGCGCAGTACTAAAAGATGTAAAATAGCGTCACCTCGATTTTTAATCACCAAAGAAGTAATGACAATTACAAATAGAGACGAAATTACTACTATTTTAAACGATTTTCACCTATTACCAACTAGTGGACATGCCGGCATTAACCGAATGCTAAATAATATAAAGAAATACTACTTTTGGCCAGGTATGTCTAATGACGTCTTAAATTATGTAAAAGGATGTAAAGATGTCAAATACAAAAATTCTCAAATAAAAATATCCGAGAACCTATGACTAACGTCAACTGCTAATTCAGCTTTAGAAAGAATAAGTTTAGATGTAATGGGCCTTTTAGAAATAGATAACTATAATAATAAGTACGTTTTAACTATACAATGCGATTTAAGCAAATTAGTAGAGACTCACCCTCTGCCCAGGAAGGACTCTGAAACCATCGCCAGAGAACAACTTCATATTGCATTACGGAATACCCAAACAAATTATCAGTGATAAAAGTACTGAGTTCACTTCATCATTAATGTGTGAAATTTGTAAATTACTTGGTGTGGAGAAGGTGGTTTCGGTTCCGTACCATCATCAAAGTTTGGGAGGAATTGAAAATACACATAAACACTTAGGATCCTATCTCAGAATTCAATGCGAAAATGACAGGTCAGATTAGAGTGACTGGATTCCATTTTGGTGTTTTTCCTTTAATACCAGTGTCCATACAGAAACTAAATATACTCTATACGAACTTGTTTTTGGCAAAATATGTACTTTACCCAGCAATTTATCAACAGATATTATCGATCCCATGTTTATCCTTGACGATTATCCTCTAGAGCTAAAGTATGGATTACAAAAAGCGCAGATAGATGCCAAGATAAATTTGTTTAGCAAGTAAAAATTTAGGAAAGTATAATTATGATAAGAAACGTCATTCTATTAAATATAAGCCAGGAGATTCAATTTTAATTAAAAACCAAACGGGAACAAAGTTAGATTGTGTCTATGAAGGTCCATTTATAGTTTTAGAAGAAATATCTCCTAATGTTAAAATTAAGAAATTGAATAAAGATATTTTAGTTCATTAGAATAATACAAAAATGTTTTATAATTTATTTTATTTTATATTGTATGCAAGTATAACAAAAAAAATCTTAATTTTATATTGTATAGGTACGACTTCTTTTTCTCTCAATGAAGGGGGATACACCCTTGAACTTTTCGGGGGAGTTGTAATATACGGATATTGTGCAACCGTTGCAACGCGCATACGTCAATGTGCTTAGTATGTAAAATTTTTATGTACAGTGTTTTTGTGTGGTAATTTCAATAAAGATTCCGCATCGTTACTGGTAACATATTTTTAATTTATTAAACAAATAAACACCTAATATTACACTTCATTGCACGTAAATGCTGCATCATTACCCGACTACGGCAATCGTTTTCGTTTTGGATAAACCCGTGACTCAAGATTCGGGTACGGTAACACGAGCATTGTGGAACTTTCCATTCTAAATAACATTAGGTACCTATACTTCTTGATCCCGGTTTTAAGCATGAGTCATCTGTTAACGTGTTATATAAACGATAATGACCTTATCGTTTTGCGTTTTGGGAAAACCCGTGACTCAAGACTGGGATACGGGGACACGTGCGTTGTGGAACTTTCCATTCTAAATAACATTAGGTAGGTACCTATACTTCTTGATCCCGGTTTTAAGCATGAGTCATCTGTTTACGTGTTATATAAACGATAATTCCTCTTATCGTTTTGCGTTTTGGGAAAACCCGTGACTCAAGACTGGGATACTGGGTCACGTGCTTAGTGGAATTGTCCGTTTCAATAACATTAGGTACATACGAGTACCTTTACAGTGTGTTCTACTTTGGGGTTATCCAAAACGCAAAACGATAATGCCTCTTATCTTCTTGCGTTTTGGGAAAACCCGTGACTCAAGATTGGGATACGGGGTCACGCGCGTGTGAATGTGCCTGTGCATGTGCATGTGCATGATAATATTCCCAAAAAAAATATCTAAAGTTATAGGCGTCCCTTCCCCGCAAACTGCCAGTGCAATAAAGTAGAAGGGGAGACCTATAACTTTAGGTATCCTTTTTGGGAACGGCTTCGCCACTTCGTAAATATTCTAGAATTCTACATTGCACATGCACGTGCACGTGCACGTAACCCCGTATCCCAATCTTGAGTCACGGGTTTTCCCAAAACGCAAAACGATAAGAGGCATTATCGTTTTTCGTTTTGGATAATCCCAAAGCAGAACACACTGTAAAGGTACTCGTAAGTACCTTATGTTATTGAAACGGACAATTCCACTACGCACGTGACCCCGTATCCCAGTCACGGACGGGTTTTCCCAAAACGCAAAACGATAAAAGGAATTATCGTTTATATAACACGTAAACAGATGACTCATGTTTAAAACCGGGAGCAAGAAGTATAGGTACCTAATGTTATTTAGAATGAAACATTCCACAACGCTCGTGTTCCCGTACCAGAATCTTGAGTCACGGGTTTATCCAAAACGAAAACGATTGCCGTAGTCGGGTACCGATTGATGCAGGATTTACGTGCAATAAAGCTACAAACATATTATTGCTACGTTGCACTTGCACTTGCTACGCGACGTCGTAGAGTGCTACAGCCAAAGAACTTGCTACGCGACGTCGTAGAGGTTCGTAGCACAGTGCTACAGCCAAAGAAATTGTTTACAATCTAGAATTTTAGAATGTTTACGAAGTGGCGAAGCCGTTCCCAAAAAGATACCTAAAGTTGTAGGTCTCCCTTTCTACTTTATTGCACTGGCAGTTTGCGGGAAAGGGACGCCTATAACTTTAGGTATATTTTTTTGGGAATGTTAGGTTGAAATTGAAACTATGCATTATGAAAATATAAGCTTAACGTACGTGGCATTAAGTTTAATTTTCAAAGTTGTTTTTTTAAGATTCCTCATTACTTAAAGTTATTCCTGATTTTTGTGTTACTTGGCCAGAGCAGTCAAAGGGTTTAGCCTACACTCCACGCTGGCTAGACGGGTTGGAGAGGTCTCATTGATGTTTACAGTAAGTTTTGTTTAGCTTGTGTTTCCTAAGTCGCCTCTTACGACATCCACGGGAAGACTTTGAGTAATCCTATAGTACCAGTCATCGTTCAGCTGGATTGTCAATGTGTTACGTTTAACAAAACAGGTAACCACGTTTAGTATAGACTGCAGAATAGGTAGGTAGGATCAGGCATGTAATTATTTTAAAAAAATGACGGGTAAATGCATTGTTATTTTTTTTATCACGCGTGGCATGGAAATAAAACCTCAATGCAGAGGACGCTTCCCGGCCCGTCTAGCGTCAACGCGAGAATGGTTGAAAAGTTTGTTGTTTCATCCAGCGCAATGCAATTTCATGTAGCAGCGTGTGAGAACGCGATAACATTCTACGAAAAATAGGGTGCGGAAATTTCACAAAACTTGTTCCAGGTAATAGGTACGTGTTTTTCAGTAAGCCTTACAAGTTTGTGGAATAAATGTTTTTCATTTAGAATCTTGATTACATTTGCGAGGTTTATAGCAAAATATTTTTAACCAACTTCAAAAAAAGTAAGAGGTTTTCAAATTGTCGGAATCTTTTATGTTTTTTTTTTTAATGTATGTTCCCCGATTACTCGGAGACGCCTAAAAATTCTTTCTTTGTTTGAAAGGGTATATACTTTCCAGATGGTTCCATAGAAATTTTATTAAAATCGGTTGAGTAGTTATATACACATCGTCTTTAACCGATTTTTCTCCGCCCGGCCGGGCGTCTCCGGGACTGGAACCCGTTAGTGTGTGGATAACGCTTTCACCAAATCGCTAAGTTTTACGAAACTGAGCTGTGTTTTCAAATAGCTACAGGTTTCGTCATTTAGCGGATTGAGTATAGAATCCAACTACGATACAGGCATAATACGTTACATATGACAGAATATCTAGATTGTAAACAATTTCTTTGGCTGTAGCACTGTGCTACGAACCTCTACGACGTCGCGTAACATAACAAGTTCTTCGGCTGTAGCACTCTACGACGTCGCGTAGCAAGTGCAAGTGCAACTTTAGGTACATTTTTTGGGAATGTTATCACATGCACATGCACATGCACGAATGCGCATGCGATACATTAGAAGGTTTCATGAGTTGTAGAAATGCACGGATTTATAATTCTAAGAGATTTTCCCTGAGCTTTAATGTTGGTAACATAGTGTGGAGGCGAAACTTAGCACATTCTTCTTCTTTTACGTTCACACGTAGCAAATTTTATTTCAAACAAATTTGCTCCACGTTTTGTCAAAGCAGTCGTGGTTAGACGTGTCTCACTACAAGTGTTTGAATTAAAAGACGTTGATACCTATCCATATCAAGGATTACTTACTTAAGTAGCGTCACTCTACGGAGGGCGCTATCTCAAACGTTTGCTATGGATGTTGGATACCGTCCAATGCTAACGTAAGTTTTTACTTAGGTTAATAATTTGTTTCTTAGTTACGTTTATTTTTCCTATGATCAAATAAGTTAGGTTAGATTCTTTTACTGGCGACCGAATCAAGAAATTCCGTAACGAAAATAAAACCTAACACCCCCCACTCCGCCTACAGCGGCGCGGCGTTGAAAGCCGTGCATCGTCTCGGCAGACTTCGGCACGGTGTTTGTGTACGTGCGGCTAGACTTTCATAAGTTGATAAAAAATGCTATGCAGTAGCTCTACCGCGGCAGTCCCCGAGTGCCACACTTTTTTTTTTAGGTTTAGCCACATATTTATGTTAATTAGGGTTGGCAACCATTTTTCTTTTTAGGGATGTGCATTTAGATGGATTAGTTTGAATAGGGTGTTTAAAAATGTTTGTTTGTCTATTAACACTTACTTCAATATTTTTTTTGTTTACTAGGGGGCTGTCTGTAGAATAGCGTGACCGCTACATTTTTGTTAATCATTCAACCTCTTTTTTATGTTTTTCTTTATGTATAGATTGTCTTTGTAAAATTTGAATTTTCAAGTTTTCGTTTCGAATTTGCTTTAGAAAAGATGTCATTCTTGAAAGATCGATATAAGGATTTGTTTTGATTTTTGAAATAAATAAAATATTATTAATTTGATTATCAATAAATTATCGTACCGAATGTGGTGCGCGCGGTGAAGTGGCGGCGCAAGTTGCGAGAGCTACATAACTCGCTGCTGGTTTGTCGGAGCCCTAGAAGGCGGCCCAGTAGCGGTCTATTAAGCTTCTTTAATGTGAAAGGCCTGACAATATTTTGTTCAGGGTAAGTCCAATGTTGAAATCGTCCCATCGTCCCGTGTATTTGGTTATTTACATTTGTAATCGTTCATTACATTTTTATCCATTTTCTTTTTAGCCATTCATTACGGATTTCTCCCTTCTTCCATAATCGGCTTTCTCTTCGACCTTTTACGATTGTGGACGTCGGATTCACATTTTATCTACACTTTTCTTCTTGGACCGTCGGAGCGTGTGTAGCAGGACCTACCTACGGAAGACGTGGGAAACGTGGACCTTATTTTTTTTTTTTATTTGGAACGTTGTTCCCCAACCTCACTTATAAAAGTACGTAAGTATTAGATAATAAGTGCGCACTTAGGTTTATCTTAATACTTTTTTTTATCTTTAAGTTCTTGTGTTCGTTGAAAAGAATTTATCTGTTCTTTTATATTATTTAAAAAATGTAAAAGGCCGTGCCCTTCGGTAGTATCTTTCGGTTTGCTTTTCGGCATATAATTTAATATTTTTTTTTATACACTGTCAACCCTAAAATTCGTCATCCCTTAAATAAAATCCCTAAATATTTTATTAAATTTATCTCAACTTCTCCTTCTGCAAAAAATTCAAAATATCTTTATTATCATAGGATATTTATAATATCTCTTAATAATATTCACTTTGTTTTTTTTTTGCACAAATGTTGACGTCAAATCGTTACTTACAGCTAAGTTTACGCCGCTTCCTAGGCGCAAGTGCAGAAGCGGCAACAAAATGCACTGCACGTTTTCTCCAAAGACGTCATCTAACAAACTAAAAACTTAAAATTAGTTATATGGATGGACAGAGATTACATTGTTTGTTATGTCATAATTAAATTGAATTATAAGAATTACGAAATTTGAAATAATGTCAATTTGTAAATTTAGTATGTACCAATGTAGGTACCTAAATTATGACATGTCTAAGTATACAAACCTTTAAGAGGGACCCGCGCCAAGCTCAAGCCAGACCTTTTTGTCTTTAAGATAGTCATCGGTCCTATAATAAGCCTTCTCACAAGTACTTTCTTTACATAAGCTTTGAATTTTCTGTCTGGCATATCAAGGACCGATTCTGGCAATTTATTATAAAAAAGTATACACTTCCCATAAAAGACTTACTGAATGTATTCAGCCTGTAATACGGGCTAAGTCATTCTTATTACGTAAATTTCTATCTGTAAAATCAATTACTTTATTGAACATGGAAATATTTTTCCTTACATACAGAATTCATATTATCAAATATGAATTCTGATGCAAAAGTAAGTATACCTATTTCCTTGAATAATTCTCTCAGTGAGTCTCTCGATCCTAAACATCTGCGTTTGTTTAGTTTTAGTTTATTGTGGTTATCCGATTTTTTTATTACTGCAGTACCTAATGTTATTTTATCATTGCGATAATTAAATGACTTATGAAGTTCATTTGCCAGGCAAATTAAAAATAAATTTTGAACGGCTAAACCAATTTTTATCAAACATAGGTAAGAACCGTTAAAAAAACCGCATCGAAATCTGTCTATTCGTTTATGAGCTACGACGACACAGACTGACACAGACACGTCAAACTTATAACACCCCTGTTTTTTCACCGGGGATTAAAAATATATCGCGTCTCGCGAATGTCGTAGAGGCTCGTAGCACATGTAGCACTGCGCTACGAGCTTCTACGACATTAAAGAAATTTAAATCGCCACTTCTGCTTGGTATTCACCTTAAGGTGAAGATATAGGCAAATGGCCTTGAAGTGGCGCCCTCATTTGAAATAAATTGTTAACTCGTAAATATGGAGATAATTTCCATATTGCTCTTCGTCATGCACTAGATAGCCCTTTAAATTATTTTATGAACCACCGTTGAAAGTATTTACATTAGTCCGTCTAGCTTTAAAACTTGCCTCCGCCAAAAGTGGCCACGGCAAGTTTTAAAGCTAGACGGATCACCAATAATAGTTTCAACGGCAGTTTATAAAATAATTTAAAGGGCTATCTAGTGCATGACGAAGAGAAATAAGGAAATTATCATCAAATTTACGAGTTAACAATTTATTTCACACTTCAAGGCCATTTGCCTATACCTCCGCCTTAAATAAATAAAATGAAACAACAAATAATTATGTTTTATTTTATTATTTTTTCAATATTAACCAGTAAGTCCTTAAGCAATACAGTTTAGTAGCGTAGCGTAGGTATCTTAGATTATAGTCATGTACAGTTGAGATTCGCGAACATATACAAAAAGACGTCAGGCAGGCGGCCGGTTGTAAAACTACAGCCACATCGTTTTAACTGTTCCAACTATTTCTTCTCCACTTCGTATGACTTTCCATTGATATATATATATTAATACCTATTTGGTGAAGAAAAAGCCGGAACGCGCACCCCGGGCTCCGAAGCAGCACAGCTAAGGATGCAACCAGAAATACGCTAAGATGACAATGAACATAAATACAAAAAGCTATTTTTTTTTTTCAATTTTCATGTCACTACTATAGGTAACTGACATTTGCTCGCTTAGACAAAAAAAAATTGATATATATTACAGGAAACGAACACATACGACGCGTTTCGAAAACTGTCAGTCATTTTATATAAGGTCTCGCAAAATATTAAATGTTTTAAGGGAAAGTTCACTTGAGATACTGTGGACGAACAAATGCAAGTGGACTGACCACATAAAAAAAGCGTATTCTGCTAGAAAGTCAAAATCCTGTATTATTTCTAGATGTCGCTACTATCTTGCTCGCTAGCCACACAAAGGATGGGTACTTAGGCTGACGGTATCCACAATAATTAAATATTTAACAAAAAAAAACAACCGTCTTCAATTTTTTTTAGGAGTTTCTTACATATCTCCAAAGTTCTTCATCATATCTTAACCAAATGAATGGGAATAAAATGGGACCAACTTGGTAGTAAAGGCTTTCGAATAAACACAATTGGCGAAGATATCGCATAATAACAAACATAAATAAAAATAAAAAACACAGTCGAATTGATAACCTCCTCCTTTTTTGAAGTCGGTTAAAAAATCTGAGATAGCGCTTGTTTGTTCGTAGAAAACGAACGCTTATACCGCCATCTTTCCGAAATTAAGCGGCACCACTACGAAACTAGGAGTACCTTCTTTCGAACTAGTAGCTCCATCTAGCTAAACAACATTTAAACTAAAAATCGAATTACGCTTCAAAGTATGAACGTTGTCAGTCCTCTTGTATTAATAACTATATATTTGCTTAAATGTAGGTAAATTTGTTCGCCATGATGATACTAAACAATTAAACAATCGCGCTTTGAACACATGATTTATGGATATGAACGGGACAAAAAGGTTAGTGCTACGGCTAACCTTTTTTGTTAAGTCTAACTTTAGACCCAACAAAAAAGGTTCGTGCTTGGTCCCTTTTATATACATAAACTATTTAAATATCGCGAACCATGGAACTTTTCTATACAAATAAAACCAATCATATTACGATATGTTTTTAAAAGTTGTTCAGTATCATTAACTGGCCTTAAAATTGTTTGAGGATGATTTAAGACCTTATACTGGGTGGCGCAAAAGTACTGGCACTAAAGAAAATACTTTTATTTTTTTTATATGACATTTTCTGTCATTCTGTTGTTGAAAATTGTGTAGTGAACAAATGTAAAATACACTGAAAATAAACATGGACCGTTTTACTCCCCAAGAATGTGGAATAAACACTATGGACTTAGTGAGGGACGCTTTTCCAGGCCGAGTTATCCCTCGTTTTGGCGATTTGCCTTGGCCTGCAAGATCACCCGATCTGACCAGTCCAGACTTCTTTCTTTGGGGTTTTTTGAAATCTCGGGTGTATGTGAACAAGCCACAGACTCTCGCAGCTCTAAAAGAAAACATTCGTCAAGAAATAACGAACATATCGCAGGAAGTGTTACGGCAAGTTATGCAAAATGTCATAAATAGGGCTCAAATGTGTATCAACTCTGGAGGTCACCATTTAAAAGACATCATCTTTAAATCCTAATGGTACGAAATTTAATGGCACAAATATACATTTAAAAAAACCTAAATCTAGTTTTCTAATTTAGAAAAAATGTTATAGCTGAACCAAATAGGGTCTTTACTTTTGCGCCACCCGTTATATGAGCCATCCTTTTCATATAATCTAAAATGACATACGAAAAAGACAACATGACAGACCCATTTTAATTTGAAACGCAATGTACTGAAGGAATCACACATATTATAAAATACCACTCCAAATACTTTATTTATTTAAGTATTTTATAATATATAATTGGAAAAGAATAGATATCGAAGAATTCGAAATCCGATTTATACAAAATAATCGAGTACAAAATTACATCTCTGTGCAAATGTTAAATACAATTTATTTATTAATGATGATACATATATATAACGTATATATATATATATACGTTATGCAGGCATTATTTAACAGAAATTTAATATTCAAATGCCTTTATTATTAAAATAACTAGAATTTACAAATAGAACTGATCAGTGCTCTCCATCATTCATTCGGTCAATTTTATATTATTTCATTCGCTTAATGAATGATTTTATATAGTGATATAATATATATTTTCATATTCAGTTTGAATACAAATTATACATGATGTTATTGTTTTTATGTGATATGTGACGTCTCAGGTCTACGATGGGAATGTATACAGGGTGTCTCGATGAATTAAAACTAGGAAATCGACTAGAATTATACAAAATAACATATTAACACTCACGTTCAACAAAATTCAAAAAAAAAATTAGCACCTATGGGGTAACATACAAATAATTATTCTATACAAACATAGTTTATGTCATAGTTTCGTAGCTTTTTCATCGACTGCAAATGTGTTCGAGTTTAAATTTTATGTAGAATGTTTTCAGTTTCGTGTTAAGATACATTTTAACCCTTTATAAGGCAGTGGCAAAATTATTGCCACTTAAAATTGAACCTTATGCCTTGGTAATAAGGTCCAAAAACATATTTTTTTAAATATACCTACTGCCTTATAAAGGGATTGATTGCTTTAGTAGAAGGGTAGTAAGTATATTCGTTTTCGGTATAAATTAAATATAAACATCTAAAATAATACCTATACTGAAACTATTTTAAGGGTAGATTCAATCAATGATACTGAACAACTCTCCTCAAGGGACTAGACATGGGTAACTCCGGATTAGAATATTGAAATGAGCCGATTCATCAACAGGAGCCGATACCCGTACTGAATCCCGGTAATCGTTATCGGCTCCCGCGAGTTATTGTGTCCGCACCGATCTTGGTGAGCTGCGTTTCGGCTCCACCGCGTCTCGGGAGGAATCGGAAGTCGGGAGTCAATATTATTCTGTATTGAAACCGGTACCAGAAAGGACATCTGTATTCTGTAGATTCAATAGCGAAACTAAGCGGACCTTGGAGCTGGAGCCGATAAGGGAGTAGGAATCATTAAGATGATTCGGTACCGGGTGCGGAGTAAGATTCAGTAAGCCGAAACACTCCTCGGAGTCGAGATTACCCATGTCTACAAGGGACATATATTAAAATACAATTTTTTTTTGGCTTTCCATAGAAACTAATCAGATGATTGGTGAAGTATGGGAAGCCAAAAATTATTTTTTATAATTCGATATATGTTCCTTGGGGAAAGTTGTTCAATATCATGGGCTGAATTCAGCCTTAAAATAGTTTTTGTATATTTTGTTAGATCCAATATAAAAAAAATTGAGTGGAGTACCCAATTGAGTTGAGTTAGAACTAGTTATCGTTCTAAAATGTTTATGACTATTGCTTTAATAAAAAAATGTGAACTTAGACCTTGAAAAGTTGAGAAACTATGTCAGTTTATATATTTGCCAAGAATCAAAACAATATTGCCAAACAAGTTGACAGATAAACAAACATACTGACTGACATACGTACAAAAATAACAACTACTTCACTCACTCACATCGGTACAAAAGCACTTACATGTTGGGGCCCTTAGACTATTTATAGAGAAAAAAATGTAAACAAAAAACTTTTATTTATCTTACCGTTTAATACCACGAAACTGCTTTGTTATGCAAATAAAGTATGCAACAGTTTCTGTTTAATAAAATTAAAAAAAAAACCTTTCGTTACCAAATCAGTATCAAAGTTGTACGGCAAATTCCCAACCGCAGTGATACCGACCGCCATTTATGATCGCTCGCCCCGCGCGCCGCCGGCGGGAAGGCTGCGGGGGCGGTCATACGGAGGATAGAGCGACAGCGAGGTCATCGACACTTAGCCATGTATTGCAAATGTTAGGATTTTTCCTAATGAAAAATAGTAAAAAAAGTATTATTTTTCTTGCTATTTTGATTTCAATATAGCTCAGTGTTTTTTAATCAACCTGTATAGATAAGACTTTCAAAATTATTAATTACACAGAGGTAATCGGAAGGTTTTTTTCGTAGAAGGGGAGGGGGGAGGGATTGCTTACTTTTGCTGATAAAGGGGGTTAAAAATGGCTCAAATTCTGCTTACGATCCCTGTGCACTGTACAAGAATGCCACATCACACTGTCGATCTATAAAAAAAGGATTAAAGCAGTTTTTTAAGTCCAAGGGCCGCTCTCCACAACGTTGCGTTCAAAAATCTCCAAACATCTCTATACAAAATCACTTGACATAAGTGCTATACAAATTACCTATCTAATGCACGGACAATATGAATCCGCTAAATCACATAATGTAGCCAATTTTTTAACGTTACATAACGGTCGACACATACTAGAAGGCGCCACTGGAATCCCAAAAATAAAGGTTTTCACATACTGTTGTTTAACTGACCAGACAATGTGAAAATGGTGGTTCTTTTTCAAGATCTGGCATTAATCCGGTTAAGACGATACACGGGGTCCTGCCCCCATTTGCCAAATGTGGCCGTTTTTCGCAAAAATGCAAACTAAAGCTTAACTTTCTCACTTTAAATTGTAAACAGTGGTTCATAAAATAGTTTGAAGGGTTATCTAGGTTTTACTAGCTCAAAATTTTAAATGATATCTCCGTTGCCTTACAAATAATTTATTTCAAATGGGGGCAGCACGGGATGTGTCGAGCGTATTTTTAATTTAAAAAATAAGATTTATAAAAGTAATTAGAATATCCAATGGTAGACAGAAATGACAAGGCAATGAAGTCGAATAAATTATGAATAAAATGTGATACAAGGACTATTTTGATAAATGAATTAATGTTTTGTTTATTGTGTAGTTATTAGTGCACTGTCTTAATGTTTAAAAAAGGACATTTCCAATATTTGTATGGAGATCGGGCCATTATCAGTCCACTGTTGAAATATGGTGCATTATTTATAAGAGTATATATAACGTCTAAAAAAATATACTGAAACTATTTTAATGGTGAATTCAGTCCATGATATTGAACAACTTTCCCCAAGGAACATATATCGAAATGTGAAAAATATTTTTTCGCTTTCCATACAAACTCAGATCAGCTGATCGGTCAACTTATATGGGAGGCTAAAAATTATTTTTTATATTTCGATATATGTTCCTTAGGGAAAGTTGTTCAGTATCATGGACTGAATCCACCCTTAAAATAGTTTCAGTATATTTTGTTAGTCCCTGTATAAACCAAATGACAATAAAAAACATCCCCGGATTTGTGAGAAAAATAACTTAGTAAATTACCAAACATATTTCGAGGAAATGTCTTTGTGTTAAGTTTTACCTTATCAAAACAATACGAACGCAAAATCATATAAAAAATATACCATTGTCACTACACTAGAAATATACATATAATGTGCGTGTATGAAATGTATGACTCCCATTCACACATTGTATTGTACTAAAATTATACACATACTCGTATGTAGTATATTTACATAGAAAACCAACATTAACATATGTGATCAGAATATACAGCGTTAAGACTAATGGCTGAATATATATTTTTTTTAATTAAGCGCAAATATTTGATGACAAGTTCAATCCAACTGAACAACTTTCCCCCAATAAACATATATCGAAATAGAAAAAAAAGAACAATTTCAAAGACAACCAGAAAGTTGTTGGAATGAAGGACTGAATTGCCCTTAAAAATATTCGTACATAATATAAAAGGACCTTGTAACATGTTTCCGTAAGATTATAAACATAGTTTTCTCTAATCTACCTCGCGAGATTATAAACTGTCGCAAAATTGAAATTTGTTATTCGGGTACAGACTGATTTTTTTACCACCAGACAATTTTTTTAAGCCATTTCAGTCCATGATACTGAACTACTTCCCATAAATAATTATTGAAAATACAATTAAAAAAATTTTATCCCCCACAAAAAAACCTGTTCGACTGAGCGCTGATTTCAGTTTTTCGTTAATTATTTTTTTGGCAAGTAGTTTCGTATCATGAATTTATCTTGCTCCAAAAATTGAACTGGCGTTTAAAAAGTCACCCAGTATATTAATTTTCGATAGTTCATAATCTATCTATATCAAATTGCAAACGGATCGATAGATGATGGATTATTAGGCTCTACGTGTACGTCATTGACCGAAATGAACATATTTCTTATGATTTCATTCAACTATCGGGTTTCATTCATTACACCATAGTCATAAATGGTTAAGTTTAACTGTTGGACCAACAATTTAACTGTAGGTTGGCTCTGCGACCTTAGACTCAAGTTACCCATAGAACTCAATATACAATCGTATCTGGTCGTTTTTAGTGTACGATAGATTTAAAGAAAAATCTGAAGTCTTTTTCCATTTGCATCTCATAAGTTTAAACTAGCTTTCAAACAACCCATTACTTTCAAGATGGTAAGACAATGTTGTTATCTTTCCTATACCCAATTTATATTATAAACCTAAGGCTTTGCCTCCACGGGTGAGACTATCACGACAGTATAATCGTGGTGCCAACTATTAGGGAAGGGATGAAAATTTTGAAAACGCTTGAATATTTTTCTGTGGTTAGGAATAACATTCCTCGTTACCATAAAAAAAAATCAGAAAATTCTGTCCAGTCAATTAATTATAAAAAATAAAAACATTTTTAATCCCAATTTTAAACCTATAGTCAGCTATACTTTGCCATTTCTCTTGCCCAGACTGTCTGACGTATTAAAAAACAATGTCATATGACACTTGACACTATTTTGACAACTATGACATTTGAATGACAGTAAACAGATAGTTAACTGTCATCTGTCATATGACAGTATCTTATTTTACCACGGTGGCAGTTAAGTAGCCAAATGTCATATAAAATTATTTTTTTTAATACGTCAGACGGTTCGAACAAAATAAATGACGGCGTAAGGCTGACTATGGGTTTAAAATTGGGATTAAAAATGTTTTTATTTTATAATTAATTGACTTGACAGAAAAATCTGATATTTTTTTATGGTAACGAGGAATGTTATTCCTAACCACAGAAAAATATTCAAGCGTTTTCAAAATTTTCATCCCTTTCCTATTCTATACTGACATTATGAATTAATCTCCACACGGCGACATCATCGCGGCGACTTGATGTATTGACTTATGACGACTCGACGCCATAATCTCGCCCGTGGAGGCAAAGCCTAAGGCTCACCATCATTTTAGCATGTCATTTAGGTATTGATAACCCTTACCTAGTGGTAGGGCATAGTACAATAAGTACATTAAATGTAACACTATAAACCTGTATGATAAAACCATGTTCCATAATAATCTATCCGCAGCAACAGGATAAAAACTTAATACGTCGACATAAGTATGTATGAGAATTCGAAGTATTGTATTAATAATTGTCTACATCTCGGATTTTCGACCATTTCCTAACCTTTTACAGTTTATGACGTAATGAATAAAACACAAATGCCCGATAATATATACACTAACAACTATAAGCTTCAACCGCATCTCCACAGCGAATGCTATAGGAAAATATACGAATTACTTTTCGTTGACAAACTATTTTGGCGTTTTAGGTGAATTCCACCAAAAATACAAACAGATTAAATTGCATGTTTTTTTTTCAATAACTGAAATAAAGTGTTTATTTAAAAAAAAAATCAATTTGCCAATTTAAAAAAAGAAATGTTAGTAAAATAAAACCTATTGGTTAATTTTAAAACGAATGGGGGATGAATACGTAATCTGAGTTCGACCCCAGACGTGTTTACAATTTTTCGTCTTTCGTCTAGAAAGTCAGAAAATGGCACTTACCGCGCGCGTAGAGAGCGTAAAACGCAACTTATGGCTCAAATGTAAAAATATAACCTAAATGGGAGATATAAAAGCAAAAATTTACCAAAAAAAAACAAGGAACTTGTGTGCCAATTTTCGTCAATATCGGTTGAAAAATGCGACCTGTAGGCGAGAAAAGACGGACAAAACCATTTTTGGCCTATCTCAAAACTTAGACGGTCAAAAAACGACTCAGTGCAAAATAGTTTGACAACGATCGGGAAAATGGCAGTAGGGAGTGATATACATTCTCTTGCAAAAATACAGCATTCATGCCTTAACATAGCAGGTAAATCAGTACAACCAGTACTTACATGGAGCATTAACTTTCATTAAAATATCAATATGGCCGGTTTCATTAATTTTTATACTTTTTATATACTTTAAGCCTACTACATACAGCTATATGTATACTTATAAAAATCAGGGTTTTACAATCCGTGCGTTCTTTTTCAATAGAAGTCACTAAGTGAAAATAGTAACCACGCAATAAAATTACAGGCCAAGTTAGGCTTTATCGCCAATCCGTTTAAGTTTAATATCATTTTACATCAGGCAGGTGAATATGACCTAAGAAATGCTTTGACGTCATATAAGATTATGCGTGTCAATGGTCTTACAACCAAGGATGCTCGAGACCGTGCAACGTGGAAAAGAAAAAGCCAGTAAGCGGACCCCAGCCTTCACAGCATTGCAGCTGAGGATGCAACTGGGAATACGCTGAGATGAGTGGGAGATTAGGCAGGTGAATATGACCGAAGAAATGCTGGCTTGAAGTCTTCAAGGATGACATGCGTGCCAATGGTCTTACAATCAAGGATGCTCAAGACCGAGCGTAGTGGAGAAGAAAAAGACGGGAAGCCGACCCTGGGGGCCGGGGTCGGCTTCCTCAGCTGTAATGCTGTGAAGCCCGGGGCCCGGGCTGTTCATGGAACAGTAAGGGTTACTACACACTAACGGGCCAGCATTGTCGGTTCAGCAGTATTTGTCGAACAAAGCCGACCCGAAACAATTATATCGGCTTTTCCCCGAACATTCATCTACATAAAGATTTTACCGCCCGGCCGTTAAAGACGAAATAGAGGGGCCGTTTTTTCATACAAACGTAGTCCCCTGTTTTCTCCCTGGATAATACCGGTACAGTTATATTTTTCCTTAATATCTATAGCCGCTATTAGCATGTCCTTATGTTTTCTTTTTTTTCATAAATTATATATCATAAGAGATATGAACGTTCAAAAACCAAAAAAAATGGCCAGATTTTCCGCTGTGTTTAACATCCAGAAAACAAATTTGACTAAATTATATAAAATAAAATAAATTATATTAAAACATAGGAACACGGCTCAAGTCTTTGTTAATTCATAATGAAAAAATACTTATATTGGTTAAGTTTTGGAGAAGAAATCAGGGGACTACGAATCGTTGATTTTCTGTTCTTTTAATAGGTATTTTCAGTCCAAGCTGCAGTATGTCTCTATCGCACTTGCTCGGTTGTAGTTCGGGCACAGCGCGACAGCAATAGATTTTAAAAATACCTATTTTTCATTTCTCTAGTGCTTGAGGTTTCCTCCTAAGGGTTGGATCTCATCTATAGTTCGCGGAGTTAAAATTCTGCGTAACGTAAAATGTGGACGGCCCCTAGCTTATGGACCCCTGTAACAATATACGAGTTCAGATTTTCACTCAGTGACTTCATACAATGTCATTGCGAGTCAAAGATTCATATAGCGTATTGATATTATCTTTTCATGTTTTAGTTTATGCACTTTGAACATAGATGGCGCTGATTCGTATTTAATATATTAAAAATCATGGATCATAGTTATCCGAATAAAAACAATTGAATTGAATTTACTGCAAGTCCATGACTCCGAATACATTTTTCCAAAAAAAAAATATGGCAATACGAAAGAATAATTATTTTTTACGTATTTTGCTACCTGTAAGTTTCCTTCCATGCCTTCCTTTCTTCTAAGCTGGTCTGGGAAAAAAGGAAAACTTAGAATGTACCAGCTGCTTTTCTTCCTGCGCAGATCGTAAAAGCCATTCGAGGGAATGGGCTAAAATGCGAATCATGTCAATAGGCGATGCAGCTAGCAATCCATCACTACTGATTCCTTTTTTCACCTTCTTGCCCACCATTACGCTAAAAGTGGCCTTTGGGTCATGCGACCCTGGGCTCTGTCTGCTTAGAGCCGTAAGACCTGAATCTCTCTGTCTGCCTCATTAGAGATAAAGTATACGTAGGTATGTATGTATACCTGTCTTGGGGAATATAACCAGAATCACGGACTGAGCTTGCTCTTAAACTTGTGCACTGGAAATAACTCGTTAAGTCCCATTTACCTACACATTGCAAGTTTCTTGTCAGTGTTAACGGGCCTTAAGAGTCCCCTTACCGTAGCCAGAATCGGACTTTCCCATACAAACGTATGCTAGCTTTATCCTGTCCTGTGTCACTCCCCGTTTAGGTATCGAAAATGTACCTACATTATTACTATGCGCGCTGCCAGCCCCTCCGGCTGGTAAATTCAGTTATACGAATCGTATGTACAGAGTAATAAGAATTAAATTGGCCTGCAATGGACGTCTAGCTATGTAAACGAAAAGGTGCTGAGTTCTGACGTGATCTAAATTAAACCATATCGCTAACCACATTGAGTAGATATTTCTTTGAATTTCCTTGTTGAATGAGACTTCTGTACGTGAGTATAAGTCTCTATTCTGTGCTTTTATTTAGAAACGACATGTCTGATTTTGGCAAAACTTTGTGATTTCAAAGAAATTGCATATATCTAGTTTTCAGTCAAAATTACCATCGTAATGAACGTGAAAGAGAATATAGTGTATCATATCATATTTGAACATTAGTATGGAGAACTTCACCCTTATATTTATTTCTAGGTCATATTTTGACTGTAGAAACCGTCGAAAATTACGACCTCCGTGGTGTAATGGTCAACACGCTAGTCTGCCAATCTGGAGGTTCTGGGTTCGATCCCCAGCTAGGGCAAGTAGAAAAAGGCCTTTTTCAAATTGTCCTGGGTCTTGGGTGTTTATCTATACTTATATGTATTTATAACAAAATATAGTATCGTTGAGTTAGTATCCCATAACACAAGTTTAAAACTTTGGGGCTAGCTCAATCAGTGTGATTTGTCCTTATATATTTATTTATATATATATAAAAGCCGGCCTATGTCACTCCCCGTTTAGGTATCGAAAATATACCTACATTATTACTAAGAGCGCGGCGGCCCCTCCAAGTGGTAAATTCAGTTATACGAATGGTTTGTCTATAGTAATAATGAGAATTAAATTGGCCTGCAACGGATGTCTAGGTATCTAAACGAAAAGGTGCGCGAGCTAAATTAAACCATATCGCTAACCACATTGAGTAGATATTTCTTTGCTGAATGAGACTTCTGTACGGAGTACTAGTATCCTATTTTGTGATAAAAGCTAGACTACGTTTGTATAGGAAAGTCTAGGATCAGGGGAGTCTTAATTATATGAAATATCTAGGCAAAAAAATCAGCACCACCTCTATACATTTGTTTCGCATAAAAACTTGATACTCGTATTTTTTTTTTTTATAATGTTGGCTTCTACATATTTTTTTATACAAATTACACTTTTTACAAATAACATTAATTTTATCAGCGCATGTTTTCACATTTTCGTGGACGTGTTAATTTAGCAATTTTTTTAACCCGTTCCGGGACCCTGTCGGCTGTAGACGTAGAACAATTGTTATTCTTAATCCGTTTTATTATAAAACACTAACTTTATTACTACATTTAAACTATTAATCGACTCAATTACAAAACTAGTTGACATTGAACACAGACCTAGCACTACTAGACCTGCATAGTGCGTGGCCACTTTAGTGCATCTCTTTCTATCTTTGATTGTTGCCTCCACCCATATTTTGCACACGTCACAGAACACACTATGGTTACTAACTTATAATAAGCTGAAATAAAACCCTAAATCACCTTTTAAATGTTAAAATCCCTAAAATTAATAACTTTCTTCGATCGTTTTGTAGTTTGTTTGGCCCAGATTTTGACAGTAGGCCAGCTTATAGCAGCCACGCCGATAGAGACAAAAAAACATATCAGCGTTTCTTTCACACTCACGTTGTACTGTATTTGACAGTCTCTTTCTAGCAATATCGTTGCAAATCTAGTAGTGGTAGGTCTGTGACATTGAAGGATGATATAGTTTTTTTTTAAAGAATGATTTTACGGCCCTAGATACGAGTCCTTTAAGAGCATCTTTAGTCTTATTGCTTCTTTATTCCTAACAAGATTTACCTTTCATAAGGATAGAAAATGAGATTCTATGGCTAGTGTTTTTATTTCGCTGGGGGGGGGGGGTTCAAATAGGAAACTCGGGTGTCACACCCGATCGGGACGAACCCCTCGACCCTAGCTATGCCACTGAAGGTGGATAAAAGTTTAAACGTGCCCCCTTAGCATGGCACTGGCGACAGCGTTTATCAAGCGCTATCATCTATTACTATCTCGCTCTAAACTTTATCTGGGTTTATTCACGGTGCCATGCTAAGGGGGCTGGTAATAAAGTTAGAAGACCGTGTTTTATAATAACACGGATCGTGTCTGAGTGTCCCGAAACGTGCTAAACGTCGAAATGGAAGTATACCAAAAAGTTTTCAATAAGAATTTTGCAAAATGGTGTCAATAGGAAGCTTCAGTGAAAATTTTAGTATTTTTTTTAAATTACATCGCAACCGAGACTTCTTCTCAGCAATTTGATAAAGTGGATATTATCTTTAACACGTAAAAATCTTAACAGTTACCATTTTATCAAAAACTGGTGAGACAGTCTCTTTCGTACTTGAGATGCAAGCTTTTTTATTTACTTTTACTGAAATCTCTTATGTTTATGACAATGACGTCTTTATCCCTCACCGGGCAGACAGAGCCTAGGCCGGCAAGGCCCAGGCCACTTTTAGCGTGATGGTGGGTATGAAGGTGGAAAATGGTAATCATAATAGTGATGGGTTGCTAACCGTATCGCCACAGAACACAGTAAGAGTATAAAGAACGGAATCTCCTGCGATCCCTTGCAATATGCGTCCCCGTTCCCAGTCCCCGCACCTCCCCCGCTCTCGCCTTGTATCAGAGAGCGGGCGAACACACACTGCACGGCGCACGCGGTGGCACAAGAACGGGGGAGAGGTGCGGGGACGGGGAACGGGGACGCATATTGCGCGGGACCTTAGGAGATTCCGTTCTGTATACTCTGTCTTCTGTGGCATCGCCTATTGATATGATTCAGATTCTCGCCCATTCTTTCGAGCGGATTTTACGATCTGCGCGGGAAGAGAAGCAGCTGGTACATTCTATGTTTTTTCTTTTGACCAGCAAAGAAGGTGATTTTTTCTAATCTTGCATGACCTTGCCCTCACCCCATCGCTATGACGTAATAAATATATGAATGGCCTCTGATAAAGTGTTTATTTTGTTATAAACCACTGGAACTGGCAAGTTCAGTCCACGATACTGAATTACCCTCCATATAAATAACTAGCTGTGCCCGCGACTTCGTTCGCGTGGTTGTCGGAACGTAATGTTATATAGCCTAAAGCCTTCCTCTATAAATGGACTACCCAACAAAAAAAGAATTTTTCAAATCGGACCATTAGTTCCTGAGATTAGCGCGTTTAAACAAACAAACAAACAAACAAACTCTTCCGCTTTATAATATTAGTATAGATTATTGAAAATCGAAAAATCGACCTTCCATACAAAATCTTTGGTTTTTCATTTATTCTCTAATGGAATATAGTTGAATATCACGGACTGAACGTACTCCAAAAATTTCGGTGGTCGTTAAAAAGTCAATATGTATTAAGAATGCAACTGGGAACGTGCTAAGATGTGAGAGAAAGAGAAAATAAAAGTCACTTGCATCTCAAGTAGTCGCTATTGGAAGTATTGCCTCAAGTCTTTCCAGTTGTCACCAACTTTTGTGCACATTTACAACGAACCGACCACGACAGCCCAAACAAAATGGTATGTTGTTTCTATACACCATATTTTTATGTACTTGAGAGTGATATTTTGAACGTTTCATCTCATAATGACCTCTTCTCATAACTAACTATTCGAAAAATTACTTTTCTAAAATTTACTTACCTCTTTTAAATAAATATTTTCTCAAAACATCCTCTACCCTTTCTCAAAATGACCTATTCTCGAAATGTCCCTTTCTCAAATGTGCTGTTCTAAATGTCATTTCAGGCCTCAGTAAGTAAGTAAGTAATACTGTATTGTACACTAAGAATGAAATATACACAGAAAAAAAGACATGAGATGAGACGATTCAAGTTTTTTTCTTTTGTAATTACAAACTTTTAGATTTTGCTAAGGCTGTCGTGACTTTTCTTAATAACAAAATTTGTTCACGCTTGTATAGTCTTATGTCTCATTAAGATTGTTTTTTCAGTTTTCGTGGCTATGTAGACTTGCTATAATAATACAAAGAAAGACCAGTTTATTTTAACACACACAAATATAATTAAATAACAAAATGTATACAAACACGTACGACACAATATATCAATCTCTGACAAACCTTAAACTAACAGAGAAATAAGAAATAATTTTCGAAATTAAGTCAATATACATTGCAATATAACGAAATAAATGTAAAAAATATGAAATTTATCATGAAATTTCAGTCAAAAAAGAAATTTTCACTTCAAAAAACGATTAGAATTCAGTATAGCCACGAAAACTAACAATTCACAACAACCGGCACAAACAGCCGACTCGGCAGTCGGTCTACAGCACTCACGCGATGGTCGCGGGCGGCACGTCACGGCGACTGTCGCGCAACGAGTTGTTGCGCCGCAACTCGTCCTTGATGGACGACTCGCGCGACTCCAGCCCGCGGCGCGGGGACGACGTCGCTTCCCGACATTCGGACGATGATCTTTTTGTGTGGGTACCTGGAGAATGTATACGTACTGATTAAATTTACTGATTAGATTTTATTTTATTTTTATGTTTTATTAATTAACTTGAATTATTAATCTTGACCTTTTATTTATTATCTAATCCCATTGACATGTATAATAATAACCTTGATATTGAATGGAATAATTATACATTTGGTGAATATTTAATTTAAAATTGCATAATAAACGAATATGATTTTTAAAAAATTATGTCTCACTTCTCCGTTCCAGATCTGGAAGAAAAGAAAAAATTGGAATATACGCGCAGATCGAGGGAATTGGCGAAATTGCGTATCATGTTACTAGGCGATGCGGATAGCAACATATTTTGATTATTTTTTCTATCTTCTCGCCACCATCATTATGCGCAAATCCTTCCTTTATTGTGGTTTACCAAAGCAATATAGCCACTAACTCTGTAAGTCACAAGTTCGATCCTCGCTAGGAACGACTTGTATCTCTGAGTTTGAACTTATGTATGGTAATTTTCAATTACCACCACTTGCTCCCGATGAAGGAAAACATCATGAGGAAACCTGCATACTAGTTCATTATTGTGTAATAATGACTGTTGTCACTAGGTTACAGTTTTAAACTTGTGTTATGGGATACTAACTCAACGATACTATATTTTTTAATAAATACATATATAAATAAACACCCAAGACCCAGGACCCGTGTGGTTCCCTGTAGAGCAAAATAGGACCACTCCAAGTCTTCCCGTGAATGTCGTAGAAGGCAACTTAGGATACACAAGCTAAACAAATCTTATAAATATCAGTGAGACCTTTCCAATTCGTCTGGCCAGCGTGTAGAAGAGACATTCTGCGAAAGAGACGTTACGAGAAAGAGAGATTTTACGACTAGGGGACATTTTGCGAAAGAGACATTTTGCGACTGAGTCAATTGTAATGCTGTATAAATCAATAAATGAATGAAGAGCCTGTAAAGAAGAAATAAGTGTCCACTAACCGGGTAGGTCCCGGGTGCAGGCCATGATCTCGTGGTCTAGCGAGGCGGAGGCCGGCTCGGCGGCGCGCCGCCCGCGGACTGCTTGCTGCAATCGCACGACTGATTATAAATGTTGGGCTTTCATGTAGCTATACTCATTGGATTCATAAAAAGAAAATACAATACCCTTTAATGCATAAAAGTAAAATACAGGACATAATTATCTTACAAACTAGGGAATGCGCAAAAGGCGGCCTTATCGCTTAGCAATTTCTTTCAGGCAACCTTGCTCAAATAGAAAAACCTAAATAAAATATATATGTTTTTATAAAACCCTTCTCCAAAAAAAAAATCCTTAAAAGAATTAACATATGTCGCAGTTGGATTATATAATACGCTGTTTGACAAAACCTCTAGCTGTTTGGAATTACAGCTTGGTTTGGTTAAACAGCTGCATATCGTTCAGCTGTTTAACAAAACCTTTCGGTTCAGTTCACACATCCATACTAACTTTCGCATTTATAATATTAATAGGATTTAGTTGAAGTATAAGTAAATTAAATACTAACCTTATAACCGCTAGAACCACTGGTTACCGACGAACTCGATCCTAAGGGGTGAGTACCATTCTGAAAAAATATAAAAAAAAAAATTACATCAGTAATATCTTGATCTTTTCTTCTTCCTTTTTGTATTTCTTTCTTTCAAGAAATTACTAAATGTTGTAGTAACGAATAGAAAATTTTCCGAAGAGGTCTTTTTAACAAAACGATATTTTGAGAAAAAGTCATGTTGAACGGGGTCATTTTGCGAAAATACCTGGTCAAGTTGGTCTATGGAAGTGTGGCTGGTCGGACTTTTGATAGTGTCAAATACCGAAGAGTCACTGTCATGGTCCGACTGCTGGTGCGGGGTCTCAGGACTGTCCGGTATTTCGTTGGCAGCTAGAAACAACAAAAAAACTTGTTAAAACCTTTTACTGACACTTTTTTTGTATGGTGCCCCATTGTTGGGCAAACGCCTTCTCTCTAGCCTTCCTGTTCCTGGCGACAGTTCGAGATAGTATTAGGGACACTTATGGCTTTAAAAAAAGGCAAGGTAATAATTGTGTAGGGCCCAGGATGCTTCCATGTGGCACTCTACAACCTATTTCTTGTAAAGTTACCACGCAAGCTACTACATATATCGAAATTTAAAAAAAAAAAATTTTTTGGCCTTTCCATACAAACTCGGATCAGCTAATCGTTTCTTATATTTAGATATAATAATTATGTTCCTTGGGGAAAGTTGTTCAGTATCACTAAACCCTCCGGTGTGACAGCCTGGCATGATGACCACTAGGCCACAGAGGTCGTCAAAAGCCTTCAGCCCATTCAAAGTGGAAGGGACATACCCGTAATAAATCGAACCACGGGCTATACTAGATCACTAAAGTATAATGAAATTGAAAGAACAGTCCAAAAACCAAAAAAAAATTCGACATTCCCATACAAATCGCCCGGGCGGCTGCACACTTTTATACGGAAAGTAGCTTTTGCCCGCGGCTTCGCTCGCGTATCCCACGGGAACATTACTTTTTTCCGGGATGAAAGGTACTCTGTCCTTCTCAGTAGGTACTCCTAACTATGTGTATGCGAATTTTCAATAAGATTGGTTCAGTAGATAAAGCGTGAAGAGGTAACAAACAAATATACAAACTCACTTTTGCATTTATAATATTAGTTGGGATTGGGATGCCGAATTTTTTTTTGTTTTTTGGCTTTTATTTTAATTTCATTTTACTATAATGATCTAGTATAGACCGTAGTTCGATTTATTACGGGTATGTCCCTTCCACGTTGTATAATAAAAGCTGACCGTGTGGGTGTATGCTCCGACGCTGCGCGCGCGGCGAGGGCGGGTGCAGCGCGGGCGGGCGGCCGGCGCCCGGCGCGCGGCACACCGCCGCCTGCACCACCTCGCACACCCGCCGGAACCGACGGATGTTGCCTGAAATAAAACGTTTTTGACAAGTTTCGAATATTGTGCTACAAGGCGTAAAGGTAATAGTTTAAACGCGAGGGCGCTACTTTGAATCCAGAGCGAAACGAAGGATGCCACAATAGAATCACGAGCGTAGCGAGGAATTCAAGTATATCGCCCGAGATAAAACTATTACCGTACACCGTGTAGCACATTCTTCTTTTCATCTCCATCTATGAGAAAAAGCGATTAGGTATATACCTATAACGAAAGTAGAATACCTACATATACCTAATCAGAGTTTAACACACAGTTACTAACCTTTACTTGTTGGCGTTTTCACTGAAGAAGTACTATGAAAATATTTTTCTAGGACCACCACATCTTATACATTTTCCAGTCATTGGAATCGTTTCATTACTTTTTCCTTGTCTGTTAATTCTTTATATACCTATTTAAGTATGTATATTAACGTAAACTTCATATTTATTTACTATCTGCCTTATCAAGAAATTTGTCACATTTAAATTAGTTGTAAAAATAACCTAATAGTTCCATAATAAAATTACTATTTAAATCAAAGACAACAATTGCGCGTTTTTATTGGTTTTTAATAAATTATTATTTTGAAGCAGGAGAACCAAAACATTTTGACCACAAACTATGTAGTGATTTTGACCTACAGTCATCCACGTAAAATGTGTTGTATTCCAATTTTAAAAAATTACGACGCCCTTGCCTCTATTTTATAATTTTAAAACTGAATTCTTCTTTTTTTTAGCTGACTGCCAATATTATTTTTGATTCTACATTCGTGTTCGGTTTTCAAATGTGTTTTAACGCCTAGGGAAGCTCTGCACTATGTAGTGAGTCGGGCTGAGAAGGCACTAGAGGAAAAGGAGTTATGTCTGGGGGCCTTTCTCGATATAGAGGGGGCATTTGACCGGACTACTTTCGAATCCATCAGCAGGGCGGCGACGAAACATGGTATACCGGACACTCTCTGCAAATGGATAGAAAATATGCTCAAGAGTAGAATAATCACATCTGAGCTTCTAGGAGAGGAACTATCAGCATTGACTACAAAAGGTTGCCCACAGGGCGGGGTGCTTTCACCGACGCTGTGGAGCTTAGTTGTGGACTCTCTGATAGCTTCTCTTAACAAAGGACCGGTCACAGCGGTCGGTTATGCGGATGACATCGCCATTCTAATAAATGGGAAAGTTCCTGATACGGTAAAAGGGATAATGAACAAAACTTTGCGGGAGGTGCAAGAATGGTGTAATAGGAACCACTTGAGTATCAACCCAAGCAAGACAACAATTATCCCATTTACAAGGCTCCGGAAACTGACATGTTTGAATAATATCAAAATGAACGGTACGGAGCTTAAATTGTCCAAGGAGGTAAAATATCTAGGCGTTACGTTAGATAAAGAACTGACTTGGAACATACATGTTAATAATATAATAACGAAGGCCACTAGAGTATTGAACATGTGTCGGAATACCTATGGTAAAACATGGGGCCTAAAACCTTATATTTTACGTTATATATATGAGATGATGGTAAGGCCAATTTTGACCTACGGGGCACTCGTGTGGTGGCCCAAGGTAAGACAGGTAACTTGTAGAAATGACCTCAGAAAGTTCCAGCGATTGGCATGCTGTGCAATAGCTGGGGCGTTCTCTACAACACCGACCGCATCCATGGAGATCATCCTTGGACTGCCACCACTATATCTATACGTGCAAGGCGAAGCCTGTAAAGCACTCTACAGGCTAACTACAGCTGGTCTGTGGAACAGGCACGCACCAAGGACAAGGCATACGCGAATGGAGACGACGCATGAGCTCGAAAGGATGTTGGACATGGGAAGCGATAAGATGCTCCCTGTGTACAACTTCAAGAGAAATTATAAGATATATGTCCCTACAAGGGAGGAATGGAAAGAACAGCTTCGACCTTCAAATCGAGATTGCTTGACCTGGTACACGGATGGCTCGAAGACCAACCATGGAACAGGAGCGGGCATCTTTTCAAAGGACAAACAACTGTATCAGAGCATGGGGCAGTATGCTACCGTTTTTCAAGCAGAAACATATGCGGTAACTGTATGTGCTAAAATGAATTTAGAAGGAGGCCTAAAGAACCGCCAAATCTATATTCTGACAGACAGCCAGGCAACCCTCGCGGCCCTTAGTTCCAGCAGGATCAGCTCCAGACTGGTCTGGGATGGAGTGCGTGCCCTAAATCAGCTGGGCAGGCACAACAAACTGGTGCTGGTCTGGGTGCCAGGTCATGTTGGCATCGAGGGAAACAAGAAAGCTGATGAGCTGGCAAGGGAAGGGTCAAGTAACACGCCTACAGGCCCCGAACCCTTCTTAGGACTATCATATGGAATGGTTACTAATGCCATAAACGCCTATGTCAGCATGAGACACAAGGCTGAATGGAGTGATATAAGTGGACACACCCACTCCAAAGAGACACTCGGCGAGAATTTTGCCAAGTGGTACAAACGGTTAAATAAATTTAACAGGAAACAGGCAAGAACTCTATTGGGAGCATTGACTGGACACTACCACAATCGCAGTCATCTCTTTAAAATGAGACTTGTTGATAGCCCAAAATGTCGGGCATGTGAGGATTCAGAGGAGACAATGAGACACATCATGTGTAGCTGCGACTCGATGGCTGGTAAGCGCATGGACCTCTTCGGATCAGCATATCCTAAGCTAGAGGACTACAGGCACTACGCACCAGGTGATATTCTGAAGCTTATGCAGTCCTTCTTCAGAAATCCCGAGGCGGGTGAGTAAGGCAAGGGGGTAAGTACAATATAACCCAAAGGTTCGACGTGCTTCCCATCGTGGACCCCAATGCAAGATAAGATAAGAACGCCTAGGGAATTTACTTTTTACTTTTCAGTGTCTAGCGAATTACCAGTGACTTTAGCCCCAAATATTTGGGATAAAATCATCGTTTTTCGAATAGATGAGATGAAAATATCTTTTTAAACTAGTGGTTCTGTGAGAACAGTAGACCTCGCGAGCTCTTATAATATACAATAACCGACACTTTCCCCTTTCCCCTGGCTTAGCAAAGCCATTTCAGTGAAATCCGTCCATATATAACCACAGAGTAAATAATACTAACGTACAGAAGTATCACTCAGCAAAGAAATTCAAAGAAATGTCTACTCAATATGGCTAGCGATATGGTTTAATTTAGCTCACGTCAGAACTCGACGCCTTTACGTAAAGATACCTAGACATCCATTGCAAGCCAATTTCATTCTTATTACTCTGGACAAACGATTCGTATAACTGAATTTACCACCCCGAGGGGCCGCCTGCGCGCATTTTAATAATGTAGGTACATTTTCGATACCTAAACGGGGAGTGACACAGGCCTGATATAACGCGACAGGAAACTTCCCCCTTCCACATCCCTCTTTTGGAACTTTTTGCAATATTTTGTGTAGAATTACGTCCTTTTTTGTGCCTCTGGAGAAATAGAAATATCAAATATCGCGATCGACTGAAAAAAAATCAAGGAACTTGTGTGCCAATTTTCATCAAAGTCGGTTGAAAAATGCGACTTGTAGGCGAGAACAGACAGACGGAGAAAAGCATTTGTGGCCAAACTCGAAACTGAGACGCTTCGCTGACTTGGTTTATAAACTTTACAATACAACACAATACAATACAATACCCTTTATTGCACAAAAATAAAAAACAGGACATAATTATCTTAAAAACTAGGAAATGCGCAAAAGGCGGCCTTATCGCTAAGCAATTTCTTCCACCTCGTTTAAATAGAAAAAAATGATGGGGAATCAGGTAGTGCGGGGTGGTCAATATATAAACATACTCATATACAATAATTATAACAAACATACATACACTTAATACTTAAATACATACAACTTACACAAAAAATGAAGAAACTAGTGGAAACAAGGGAAGGAGATTAACTTTCGTAAGGATAGAAAATGCGATTATATTTAGCACAATATATTAATATTTCCGGGATATCAATTGTATTATCAATGAAAATCAATGTTGAAGTTTTGTTATAAATAAGTAACCAATATGTGATGAGGGAATTCGACAGTGTGATTCAAAGTAGCACAATTACTGGCAGTGTTCTTACAGTACCGATGTGATCGGCGTGAGTTCAAATCCGAGCATTATAATGCTGTATAAATCAATTTATTATAACACTAGCAGTCCACCCCGGCTTCGCCCGTGGTACACACATAGCCTATGTCACTCGGGGATAGTGTAGCTTTCCAACGGTGAAAGAATTTTTTAAATCGGCCCAGTACTTTTTGAGCCTATTCATTACAAACATACAAACATACAAAAATAGGTACAAATCTTTCCTCTTTATAATATTAGTATTGATGTTCTTCACACTACTTATGTACGTACCTGACAATAACGTGAAAGTGATAGCGTATAAATACTCCTTCCCGTTTTCACCCGGCGCTTTTGTTATGGTAGATATATCCACCTGAAAGACCAGATTGTCACTTTAGATCGAAGTGTACTTAACACTATCAGTAAACTAGAGGTCAATAAACTGTGAGAACATATTATAAATATGAAATAACCGACACTTTGCGAAGGCGCTCTTTTATCAATAAATAATAATAAAAGTGCGAGTCGGACTCGTACATGAAGGGTTCCGTAACACCGTACAATGTTTTCAAACGCTGAAGAAACAAACACGTTTCTTGTATGACGACCCCTTTTAATTAATTACTTTATCTTATTGTCGCGAACGTGACAGAACCACCTCGAACAATGTTCGCGAGCCAAAAGAAATACGATAGAATAAAATGAAATACAAGCGAAACTAAGCCCTATGTCCTATGTCATAAAGTCTAGAGTTGCTTGACCATGTTACACCCACACACATACCCGGCGCCTGGATGCTTCGAAACACGTTCGTCGACTATATAGAATATTCGAGATAGTGTGGACCTATTTGATGGCGCATATAAATAGGGAACCGTGGGTGCGCCACAGCAGTTCAATACGAGCTATCAAAGCGATCACTTCGAAGCGAAGGAAACCTACCTTAGTGCGACAAGTGGAAGTACCTGCGACTACCTTGGCGAGATACCTGGACATCAGCTGCTACGCGACTTGGACCTTAGCCATTTGGAAGACCATCTTCACGTGTCAACCTAGGGTTCCGTAGTGAATAAAAACCCTCATACGAAGTTTGGCGTTTTTCTCCAAATTCGAACCCCAGTTTCGTAACATTATTTTTAGTATTTGCTGTTGTAGTGGTCAAAGTAATACATAATCGGTGAAAATTTTAGGTGTCTAGTTATTACGAGTACGGTAAGAGATGTGATGTGAGCCCTGTGACAGACGGACAGACAGCGGAGTCTCAGTAATAGGGTCCCATTTGCACCCATCGGGTACGGAACCCTAAAAAAATAAAAATAAAATAATACACCTTAAGCGAAAGAATTCAAAGGTCTCGGATCATACGAATCTTACCAACCAAAAGCGATGGTGATAAATAGTGTCACCATCCGAGCTAGGATGACACTTCTTTCGCACGTGTAGTGGACGTAAAACACCCGTTTTAAGCCCGGTGCGTCCCCAGAAAATAAATACGCATATGTTTTTTGTTACCCTCTTTTTTTATTGCATGCTGGTCTTGGAGAAAAGAAAAACATAGAATGTACCAGCTGCCTCTCTTGAAGAGAGGCGTAAAAGTATCGTAAAAGCCAATCGAGGGAATGGGCGGAACTGAATCATGTCAATCATATTTGACTCCCTTTTTCTATCTTCACGTCCAATCAATGCGCCAAACGTGGTTTTAAGGCCCTAGGCTCTGTCTGCCCCATTGGGGATAAAGACATAATACTTTAGTTTACCTGAAACCTGACATGTCTCTGAAACATGGCGGGCGCGTTGGATCCTCTCTTATACTCCACTCGGAAAGACATCGGGCTTAGTACACTGTGAGATAGTTCTGCTATCTGTAACATAATGTATTTAAATGTATGTAAATTAATGGTATTAACTTTAAAGAGCTTGATGGCCCAGCGGAGGTACGCATACATTTAAAGTGTCAAATAAGGTTAAAATTATTAAAATAAAAAAAATATTCCACAGGGGTCAAGTTTTGACCCCTGTGGAACTCATGACGATATATAATAATAAAACGTATCATAATTACATACATCTTAATTACCAAAGCTTAGAACCATCTTAGCGAAACAAATCTAACCTTAAAACATAGCAAACTACATTGAAAACCGGGTTTACCTAGGATAAATACGTGGTTGACGTAATCAAATGCCTTAGCAAATTCTGTAATAAATTTACTCACACTTAGAAAAGCGTGTATTAGATCTGCTTTGACCGTAGCTAGAGGTTTCCCCTTCACCAAAGCAGTGAAGGTTTCTTCCTTATCAGCTGACAGTAGTAGAGAGCCGAACCAGGACCGCTTCGTCAGTTCCGGAGACGATTCTGGTGTAAGGTGGACTTCTTCTGAAGACGCTGTGGAGAAATTAATACATGATGTAGCTTAAAAAACTTAAACCTGATTAAGGGAAAATTCCTACTGAAAAATACGTTTATACAGTTAATTCAAACATAGCAGGGAATAACAGCTAATCATGTGTATAGTAAGTTAGTAAATTCTTCATTGTTCATTAAAGACACAATTAAAAAATACAACAAGTACAGAGGCGGACTTATCCCTGTCAGGGATCTCTTCCAGTCAACCCTAAAACCAGAGATATTGTTAAAGATATTTTGAATTACAATATGGCCTATAAAGGGTGCCATATTGAATTCACTGTGACGCCACATAACTTCTCACCAGCGGACAGCTAAGATTTGTCAAGGTGTGATGTATAATATTGAAGATACGAGGGAACATATGGACAAATAAACATAAATAGCGTCGAAACAGATAAATCTCCTTATAGCTTCGCCGTAGATGGGTAAAAAAGATGATAAATGATAGGAGATGACTTACATAACTCACTCTGCATTTTCCTGCGGTGGAAGCGCGGGGAGCCGAGGAAAGAGTTCTTGATGCTGGCCAGGCGGACGCGCCAGGGCGCTGCCGCACCGCTGCCCGTGGCGCTGGCACCCGCTGAAACTCCTAGAAACACAATAAATATTTTAAAATCCAAATCTGACATTACTTACCATTTTATCTATTTTTAAATTTATCTTGCAGCCGTGTGGTTCCCGGCAGAGTAGAATAGGACCACTTCAAGTCTTCCCGTGAATGTCGTGGAAGGCGACTTAGGAAACACAAGCTGAACAAAGCTTATAAACATCAATGAGACCTCTCCAACCCGTCTGGCCAGCGTGGAGAGTGCTGACTCGAAAATGACGACTTTCTGGGTACCAGAAGGACCGCAATAGAGGCAAACCAAGAACTAGATGGCGAGATGACATTGATAAATTCTTAGCTAAATGACGGATAGAGGCAAGTGGAAGAATAAGGGGGGAACTTGGCCTTTGTCCAGTTGTGGGACATAACAGCCACGGGCTAGTAAAAGATGACCTTGTCGATGGTTGGTTGTTACATTACTCTCATTTGACAACCAACCATCTTCATGATGATGACGTGGGTGCATTAGTTTTTTAGATCCTCGTCATCATACATAAAAAGCAATAAATATACGCATCGCCTTAAAAACTGTGTTGCTTAACAAAAAATGTGGTATTCTAGAATAAACTTACGAGTGATACGCGTGTTTCACTTAGCTTCCCTTATAACACCTACCTAACTATCCTAAATACCTAATTTTCAACACATTTCAACAAGAATCTCCTCCGATCACGCAGTCGTCGGTGAAAAAGTGAATTTACCTGTGATAGTTTGCAAGTTGGGGAACAATGCCGGCTGCGCGGGGGACGGGGCGGGGCTCGGGGGGCCCGGCAGAGACGACCTTTCTCGCACTGAAACGATTGTTATGGCATTTTTATATCACACAAAATGTATAGGACCAAGATGTGAACCCTGAACGACTCCAGTTGTAAAAACTATGAATATATGTAATTTATACATCGTATAACTTGTATTTAACCTACAAATATGAACGACACTGATATATTTAGAATAAAACAGTATGTCATATTTAAACCGATGATTACCTACTATATGATTATAGATCGAGAGCTGGCACGGACTTTTGGGTAGGTATTTGAGGCAAGTTGAAAACTTGTCACATATCTCTCCTATTATACCCCAACACGGAACTGCAGACCAGGCTGGTGAGTAGCGGGGCTAAAGCAACCTATAAATTATTAAGCTTTTTTTTTTATTTAAAAAAAAAGTATTTGAGGCAATATGCATTTTTTATATGTTGTAGTTTAATGTTTAAAGAATAAAAAAAATCAATAAGCCAGACGATTTAGTCGGGGCTTCAATATTGCCAGGCGCGTGCAAAAGTATTTTTCAAAAAAATATAAAAAAGGAATTTTTGAATAATAAGCTTTTTACGCTTTTGACGAAGCATGTTGTGGATACTTTTTGTACACTTTTTGACGAAGCTTGTTGCTGATTTATTTTTGTATGTAACTATTAATTTTATTAAAAAAAGGTATTTGAGGCAACTTGAAATTTCAATAGGGTATTATTACTTATAACTAAAAAATAAGATTCTCAAAAAGACAGGTCATTTTGATGAAACTTTCTACCTGCCAGATCAATCTAAATAAATCAAAATGGTTTAGCCCCGCTACTCACCAGCCAGGTCTGCAGTTCCGTTTTAGAAGAATAATAGGAGAGGTATGTGAAAAGTTTTCAACTTGCCTCAAATACCTACCCAAAAGTCCGTGCCAGCTCTCGGACCATTATAAGTCACATTATCAAAGGCTTTAAACAAATTAGTATGCATCCCTCATACTTCTTTCTAATTATAATTAAGCTAAAACAACAACAACCGTGAACACATTACGCGGACCAATGTCAGTACTCGGTTTATACCATTATAGACCCAAAAAAGTAAGATAAAGGCTATTATTTTATGTTTTGATTATGTTTTAAGTAAAGTAATTAAGTTAGTCCACGTTTTAGAATAACCATCGCATTCATAAAAGATACTAAACCTATTTTAGTTCTTCCTCATTTAGTTCTAACCTCTATCAATTAAAAATTCAAAAAGGGTATAATGAATATGAGGTTAAGGCGGTATAATTTACCTCTGTGCGTCTGCGAGGGGCTGTGAGGCCGCACCGCTACTGAGGAGCCCAGTATCGGAGACTCGTTTATTATTATCACAGCCTCGCCGGGCTCTCCGCCTGTGGAAGATAATATTATAAGACCCGGCATAATATTATAGTATATTGCGATATAAGTGCGTTATGATGGTTAGAACCCACGAGGCGGAATTTCAGCCCGAGCCGAAGGCGAGGGCGTAATAAAGCCGAGTGTGTTTAACCAATATAAGCACGTATATCGTATCGTACGACGACTTTCAACACACTTGCGAGGAAAACTACCTAATAAACTAAATTTTTTGATTTTAAATAAACTCAACCATAAATCTGTGACGCACGCTGTTGCTTTCCCGCCATTTTAAATTCAAATTCAAATTCAAAATATCTTTATTATCATAGGATATTTATAATATCTCTTAATAATAGTCACTTTGTTTTGTTTTGCACAAATGTTGACGTCAAATCGTTACTTAAAGCTAAGTTTACGCCGCTTCCTAGGCGCAAGTGCAGAAGAAGCGGCAACAAACTGCACTGCACGTTTTCTCCAAAGACGTCAACTAACAAACTAAAAACTTAAAATTAGTTATATAGATGGACAGAGATTACATTGTTTATTATGTCATAATTAAATTGAATTATAAGAATTACGAAATTTAAAATAATGTCAATTTGTAAATTTAGTATGTACCAATGTACCTAAATTATGACATGTCTAAGTATACAAACCTTTAAGAGGGACCCGCGCCAAGCTCAAGCCAGACCTTTTTGTCTTTAAGATAGTCATCGGTCCTATAATAAGCCTTCTCACAAAGTACTTTCTTTACATATGCTTTGAATTTTCTGTCTGGCATATCAAGGACCGATTCTGACAATTTATTATAAAAAAGTATACACTTCCCCATAAAAGACTTACTGACTGTATTCAGCCTGTAATACGGGCTAACTAAGTCATTCTTATTACGTAAATTTCTATCTGTAAAATCACTTACTTTATTGAACATGGAAATATTTTTCCTTACATACATTATATTTTCAAATATGAATTGTGATGCAAAAGTAAGTATACCTATTTCCTTGAATAATTCCCTCAGTGAGTCTCTCGATCCTAAACCGTAAATAGCACGAATTGCTCTTTTTTGTAAAAGAAAAATAGTCTGAATGTCGGCTGCACTCCCCCATAGAAGTATCCCGTAAGACATTAGACTGTGAAAGTAACTAAAGTACACTTGTCTAGCAGTTGCTACATCTGTCAATTGTCTTATTCTTCTAACAGCGTAAGCCGCAGAGCTAAGCCTATTAGAAAGTTTAGTTATATGAGTTTAGTTATATTTACTTTTTAAAATCAGCGCGGCGCACTGCCTACTGGCTGGCGCCGCGCGGCGGGCAGTTTCAAATTAAAAAAAAAAAACTATTTGAAGCATATAAATAGCCATTAGTGCGGTTATAGAATAAACTTCACTATTTGCGTTTATAACACACGCGTGTTTCATGAGCTGCTTTATACATCGTGTTAATGAAAGAACGCAAAACCTCTCAGATGGTACCTCAGCCCATGAAACTGAACAACTTTTGTTGAACAACTTTCACGAAATCCAATAAAAAAATCGGATTTTCATACAAATTTACTCGTTCAGCTGATCAGTTTGTATGAAAATTCAAAAAAATTGTATGTATATCTAAAACCGGTGAAATTAGATCCACTTTTCGAGCAAGTGTGTTAAAAAATTGTAAATGGATTCAGGTGTTACATTGCGGAAGAAGTTACATGCTCTCCAGTTACGCGCTAAGAAAAGTAGTACTCACTTATATTGAGACTAATCGTAGGTCCGGTCGAGTTCGCCCGTTGGTGATGGTGCTCACGAATCGACGGCGACGCTAACAATGTAATAAAAACTTATTAGCAAACAAATTTTAGAAATCTAAGAAATAAAAATAAATGGGCAAGTACGAGTCGAACTCGTAAATGGGTTGGGAAAGGAAGGAATAGGAAGGGTTCCGTACGTCCGTGCAATGATTTAAAACATTGAAGAAACACGTTTTAATTTTTAACTTTATCTTATTTTTAGAATTTGTTGTTATAGCGGCCATAATAATACATAATCTGTGAAAATTTCAGGTATCTAATTAATTCCATTATAAAGATCTAGTTAAAAAATGTAAAAAAAACACGTTTTTTGTAAGGCGACCCCTTTAATTTTTAACTTTTTTTATTTTTAGTATTTGTTGTTATAGCGGCTACGGTCATACATAATCGGTGAAAATTTGAAGTGTCTAGCTATTACGGTTCAAGAGATAGAGCCCTGTGACAGACGGACAGACAGACATACAGATGGACAGACAGACAGATGGACAGACAGACAGACAGATGGACAGACAGACGGACAGATAGCGAAGTCTCAATAATAGGGTCCCGTTTGTACCCATTGGGTACGGAACCCTAAAAAAGACAAATCTTACAAATCTAAGAAATATGAAAATTTAACTAGTAGTTCGCCCGAACTGTGAACTCGCGAAACCCGTATCCCGGTAACCCCTTGACCGATTTAGGTGGTTCTGTGAAACCAGTAGACCTTGCTCTCATAACCATGCAATAACCGGCACTTTCCCCTGGCTTAGCAAAGCCATTTCAGTGAAATCCGTCCATATACAGGGTCCAACAAAATATATTGAAACTATTTTAAAGCTGAATTCAGTACATGATACTGAACAACTTTCCCTAAAGAACATATATCGAAATATGAAAAATAATTTTTGACCTCCCATACAATTGACCGATCAGCTGATCCGCGATTCTATGGAAAGCAAAAATTTATTTTTCATATTTCGGCATATGTTCCTTGGAGAAAGTTGTTCAATATCATGGACTGAATCTACCCTTCAAATAGTTTCAGTATATTTTGTTAGAGATTATATAACGCTACAGCAAACTTCCCCTTCCCCCCCCCCCCCCACTACCTCTTCTGGATTTTGCATCAGATCGTTTACTAGTGCTAGTGCCACCATCTGCGCCGAGTTAAGTTAATATGTCCTATTAATAAACGGGCAAGTGCGAGTCGGACTCGTACATAAAGGGTTCCGTACCCTCCGTACAATGTTTTAAAGCGCTGAAGAAACACTTTTCTTGTATGTCGACCCCCTTTAAGTTTTAACTTTGTCTTATTTTTAGTATTTGCTGTTATAGCGGCGGTGAAAATTTCAAGTGTCTAGGTAATGTCATTACAAAGATCTGGTTAAAAACGCTGAAAAAACACGTTTAATTTTCCACTTCTTTTATTTTTAGTATTTGTTGTTATAGCGGCTATAGTAATACATAATGGGTAAAAATTTCAAGTGCTATTACCCCGTAATAACTAACTAGCTATTACGGTTCAAGAGATAGAGCCCTGTGACAGACGGACAGACAGACGGACAGACAGACCGACAGATAGACGGACAGACAGGAGAGTCTCAGTAATAGGGTCCCGTTTGCACCCTTTGGGTACGGAACCCTAAAAATGACCTTATATATTTTACCAACATTGGCTATTTGACATTTGGGCGAAAAGCTTTATAGAATAGATTATCTATAAATGCACTTAATATTTTAAAAAAACATACCCAACGGCGATCCTGGGGTAGCAGGCGTCCCACCTAACGAAGACACTCGATGGGGCGTGTGTCCTGAAGGCGCAGAAATTTTATAGAAAGGCAATGGCGCAATCAATTTCTCAAACAATGTGACAAACCACTATTATTTCTGCCAAAAATCATCATTGTGAGTGTCAATTTCCACACAATGACAACGACAAGAACCTGGCTCTTAATGTAGAAGTAAAAAAGACAAGTTCAAATAATTTGTGATTGTAGCAAACAATAAGGAATATGCATGTAATACCAATCCGGCTCATATTTTTATTTTACAATTTCTATTAATACGTTACCACGCCTAGTTAATTATTTTTCTTATTGACTCTTATTTGGATTAGAAATAAATTATTGAAAATATGCAAATATTGCGCGGGAACTTTTAACAAACAAAAGGGAAATGACGACAAAGTTCACAAAAGGGAAATGACAAGTTCGGGTGCGTTCGGAAGGACTGTCCGTCCATGTAGTTTGACTATCGATGACATTCGAAATTATGTACTTTTATATAGAGGTTCAACAAACATCACTGGCTGATAATATCGAAAGTACCCAAAAAAAGAAAAACATGCGTTGACAGCTTCTGTCTCTAGCGGATATTGCTGACTTTGACGTCATATTTTAAAATGGCGTGTTTTAGTTGTTATAATGTACTTGCTATTTTTAATATTTATTTTCTACACCATATACATGTTTTTCGGCACTGATTTATTTTTTGCGGCTATTTCTCGACGAGGACTATCGATTAAAAATATAAAAAAAATGCATGCATACTCTCTATTGTATTCTGATATAAAATCAAGCATACTTTTTGTACTATGTTGTAATTGAGAGCAAACTTTTTGTCTAATGTATTGAAATAGTGCAAACTTTTTGTATTATGTTGTGAAATATAGCAAAACATTTGTATTATGTTGTTAAATCAAGCAAACTTTTTGTACTATGTTGTAAAATCAAGCAAACTTTTTGTACTATGTTGTAAAATCAAGCAAACTTTTTGTCTAATGTATTGAAATAGTGCTAACTTTTTGTACTATGTTGTAAAATATAGCAAAACATTTGTATTATGTTGTTAAATCAAGCAAACTTTTTGTACTATGTTGTAAAATCAAGCAAACTTTTTGTACTATGTTGTTAAATCAAGCAAACTTTTTGTCTAATGTATTGAAATAGTGCAAACTTTTTGTATTATGTTGTAAAATATAGCAAAACATTTTTATTATGTTGTTAAATCAAGCAAACTTTTTGTACTATGTTGTAAAATCAAGCAAACTTTTTGTACTATGTTGTAAAATCAAGCAAACTTTTTGTCTAATGTATTGAAATAGTGCAAACTTTTTGTATTATGTTGTAAAATATAGCAAAACATTTGTATTATGTTGTTAAATCAAGCAAACTTTTTTTACTATGTTGTAAAATCAAGCAAACTTTTTGTACTATGTTGTAAAATCAAGCAAACTTTTTGTCTAATGTATTGAAATAGTGCTAACTTTTTGTATTATGTTGTAAAATATAGCAAAACATTTGTATTATGTTGTTAAATCAAGCAAACTTTTTGTACTATGTTGTAAAATCAAGCAAACTTTTTGTACTATGTTGTAAAATCAAGCAAACTTTTTGTCTAATGTATTGAAATAGTGCAAACTTTTTGTATTATGTTGTAAAATATAGCAAAACATTTGTATTATGTTGTTAAATCAAGCAAACTTTTTTTACTATGTTGTAAAATCAAGCAAACTTTTTGTACTATGTTGTAAAATCAAGCAAACTTTTTGTCTAATGTATTGAAATAGTGCTAACTTTTTGTATTATGTTGTAAAATATAGCAAAACATTTGTATTATGTTGTTAAATCAAGCAAACTTTTTGTACTATGTTGTAAAATCAAGCAAACTTTTTGTACTATGTTGTAAAATCAAGCAAACTTTTTGTCTAATGTATTGAAATAGTGCAAACTTTTTGTATAGCATTGTGAAACATAGCAGTATGTTACCTGGTGGACTGGCGCAGAGTTGCGGCGAGCTGCCGGCGTCGGCGCGGCGCCCCGACGCGGACCTGCTGCGACCAAACCTGCTCAATCTCTGCGTGTTATACACATGCCAGCTACATCACTACTAAACAGGTCTTTTTCAGTCTCCACTGCAGAAGCACGACCCTCTCTGTACTGCCAGACATAATTTATCCCCGTAATAAATCAAACAACGGGCATAATAGATCATTATATTATAATAAAATTAAAATAACAGCCAAAGAACAAAAAAATTTTTTTGCTTTTCCATACAAACGTCTGCAGCCGCTCGGGAAAATAGTATGGGAATGTCAAATTTTTTTTTGGTTTTTCGACTGTTATTTTAATTTCATTATACTATAATGATCTGGTATAGCCCGTGGTTTGATTTATTACGGGTATGTCCCTTCCACTTTGTATATGTCTAACAAAACATACTGAAACTATTTTAAGGACATAGACACATAGACACAGATTTATTGATCTGGAAAAACACACACATACACATTAAGAAACATACACAATATTATGACACACAAAGAAGAAACAACATAGAAGAAGAAACAACAAACACAGTTTTTTTTTATATATATATGTGCGCTTCAGCAGATCAAATGGGCTGTGGCCTAAGGGTAGATTCAGTCCATGATACTGAACAACTTTCCTCAAGGAACATATATGTAGATTAATGTTCGGGGAACAAGGCGATATAATTTATTCGGGTCGACTTTGTTGTTCGACAAATAGTGCCGAACCGACAATGTAGTGTGTAGCAACCCTTACAACCAAAAATGCTCAATACCAGCGAAATGGAAAAATTGGCATCCTTGGGTGGTCATTGACATGCATGTTATATTTGGAGAAGAAAATGCGGGAAAGCGAATCCCGGGCTCCGAAGCAGCACAGCTGAGGATGCAACCGGGAACGCGCTTAGACGAAGAAGAAGACCTGCGAAATGGAATAAGCCGGGAAGCAAACTCCAGGCTCCACAGTAAGCTGAGGATGCAACTGGGAATACGCTGAGATGAGAGAGAGATTAGGCAGGTGAATATGACCGAAGAAATGCTGGCTTGAAGTCGTCAAGGATGACATGCGTGCCAATGGTCTTACAATCAAGGATGCTCAAGACCGAGCGAAGTGGAGAAGAAAAAGAAGGATGTCTAGGTATCTATTCGAAAAGGTGGTGAGTTCTGACGTGAGCTAAATTAAACCATATCACTAGCCACATTAAGTAGATATTTCTTTGAATTTCTTTGCTGAGTAAGACTTCTGTACGTTAGTATTATTTATTCTGTGACAGCATTACAGCTGAGGAAGCAACTGGGAATACGCTGAGATGAGAGAGAGGGCGATGAAATGATTCTTACCTAAACTGTGACCTGCGCGGTGTGATCGGAGATCCTTCGCTGATCTGCCCGAAATGGGTCGACTGACCGTTCACCTGTAATCAATATGTTTCAGAGTTACTTCTATACAAAACCCTACAAACATACATATACGAGTATATATACTCACGTCCCTTATTTATTTATTTATTTATTTATCAAACTTTATTGTCCAAAGTAAAAATATACTTTTAACAAATGGCGGACTTAATGCTAAGAGCATTTTCTCCCAGTCAACCATAGGGATAAGCAGAGAAAATTGTGCGGCGCAAAAGCTATAAATACCTATATACTTACATCAAAAATACTAAGTACTTCATACACACTATTATATATATGTATATATTATATATAAATATATCAGAGTAAATACCTACTTACACAATACATATACTAATAAATATAATAACAAAGAAATAGCTAATGACAAGAAGAACTGAATGATGATGACTTTATACAGAAAGGGAGTTTGAAAAGAGGGCGTGGACTTTCCTCTTAAAACAGAATTTAGTAGAAATTTCTCTAATATCAACGGGTAAAGAATTCCAGAGTCGTGAAGCTTGAAGAGAAAATGAGTTTGACATGAAATTAGTCCGAAAAAGGGGGATAAAGAGCTGACGAGTCTCATTAGAACGAAGTTGTCGATCATGAGTGTCTGAAAGATAGTTATATTTACATTTTAAATATTGAGGGTAATCTTATCCCTTACGGGTTAATCTGTACCTAGGACCAAGGGAACTTTTAATATAAAAATCAATGAAAAAAAATACTAAATAAAAATTGCATAGAGTAAATTAGTTAATGTATTATGCTATAAATATACCGGTCAAGTGCGAGTCGGATCCGTATCTCCGTACAATGTTTTAAAAACGCTGAAAAGAACACGTTTCTTGTATGACGACCCTTTCATTTATAACTTTATTTCATTTCTAGTGTGTTGTTATAGCGGCCACAGTAGTACATAACATAATCGATAAAAATTTCAAGTGTCTCGCTATAATGTTTTAAGAGATAGAGCCCTGTATTACACATACACATGCTGCCATGCCACAATGATGGACAGACAGCGGAGTCAATCTTGAGAGACTCGGTAATGGGGTCCCGTTGGCACCCTTTGCGTTTGGAACAATCTATACTAATATTATAAAGCGGAAGAGTTTGTTTGTTTGTTTGTTTGTTTAAACGCGCTAATCTCAGGAACTAATGGTCCGATTTGAAAAATTCTTTTTTTGTTGGGTAGTCCATTTATAGAGGAAGGCTTTAGGCTATATAACATTACGTTCCGACAACCACGCGAACGAAGTCGCGGGCACAGCTAGTAAATAAATAAAATCAATCAATTAAGGTTACTAATGACCCATATTTAAAGTTTTACATGTCGGTCGCTCTTACAGTGTAACAATTACAATTAATACTAAAAAAGAGAGAGAGGTACTCACCCGACAAGTGTCCAGCCGCTTCCTGGGGGGGTCGGGCGGCGCGGCGGGCGCGGGCGGGCGCGGCTCGTCGTCCCGCGCCGGGCGCCGGCGCTTGCGCTCCAGCAGCAGGAAGTAGATCACTTTTTCCGTGTTATGGCTGAAAAAGATCAATATATCCATTTTGTACCCACTATAAGTTTTCTAACGACTTCGAGGTAGAGGTCTTTCGACGAATCCGACTCGGCTGGGCAGCGTTCGGGAAGCTACGAAGCTTCTTCTCGTCCAAAATACCTCAGTGCCTCAAGACTAAAGTGTATAATCAATGTGTGTTACCAGTGATGGCTTATGGCTCTGAAACGTGGTCCCTTACTATGGGTCTCATAAGAAGGCTCAAGGTCGCTCAACGCGCTATGGAGAGGGCTATGCTCGGTGTTTCTCTACGTGATCGAATCAGAAATGAGGAAATTCGTAGGAGAACAACAGCCACTGATATAGCCCAGCGGATTAGCTCATTGAAGTGGCAGTGGGCGGGACACATAGCGCGAACCGATAGCCGATGGGGCAGAAAGGTTCTCGAATGACGACCACGTACTGGCAAACGAAGCGTTGGACACCCACCCACAAGGTGGTCAGACGATCTGATTAAGATCGCTGGAAACCGCTGGATGCAGGCCGCTCTAGATCGGTCATTTTGGAAATCCCTGGGAGAGGCCTATGTCCAGCAGTGGACGTTATACGACTGAAATGATGATGATAAGTTATCTAACAACCCAAAGGTTAGCTGTCAGATAATGCTTTTAGCATTAAGTCCGCCTATTGTGCTCTAAAAATTGTATTTTGTACAATAAAGTTTCATCATAATCATCAACAGGTCTTTTTTAGTCTCCATTGCAGGACCCTCTCTGTACTACCAGAGCCATATATTAGCCAGAACGGAGGATTTGGCCTACACTCTCCACGCTGGCCAGACGGGTTGGAGAGGTCTCATTGATGTTTATAAGCTTTGTTTAACTTATGTTCCTAGTTTGCCTTCTACGACATCCACGGGAAGACTTGGAGTGGTCCTATTCTACTCTGCCGGGAACCACACGGCAAAGGTCCGTTAGTACATTATTAAATGCCTTCTTCTTCATAATCGTATCCTCATGTCTGAGGGTCGTGACCATCTTGAGCAGCTCTCCTCGCTATGGTTTGCCACAGTGCACGGTCTTGCGCCAGGTGTATGGCCCGTGGAGTATTTGTAAATACTCAATTAAGGGTTAACTGGAGGGACGAAATCCCATACAAACGTACTTTCGTTTTAATTTCGAAACCATAAAACTCATCGTATTCAAATTTTTTACAAGCATTAAGATGATAAATATCTAGATCTGTAATTAGTTTTGGTTCGAAAATAATAAACAAAAAAAAAGTTATAGCAACTTAAAATTTGCCTTTTCTATCGACGAAATCGAGTAATATTTAGACGCCTATTACACTTATAATTATATTTTCGATCCTTATGGAAACTAATTATACGACTAGAGTGAAGACTCTAAATTCCAAATAATTTAGTTTTATTTGGGTATGTATCGTATTTATCGAAATAAACGAAAACTACGAAAACTACGATTCATGGCCTATAACGGCCCGTTTCGCTGGCGTTCAGTGCACTCTCTTTGTCGTACGCGGGGGTGTAGCTCTCACATGCGGGGGTCGGGACGGAGCTACATTTTTTAGCGCCCTTTCTCTTTCTCGACGAAATAGCAACACGACGAAGCGCGTCGGTAGGCAACTCGCTGTGGAGTTCGCCCGCGCCTCCAGTACCACCTTAAATGCCTAAAACCCTATAATATGGAGATTCTTATTTTAAATATATCATATAACAAAAATAAATTTAAAATAAACTTTCACTCACTGTGGACTCAAAAGTTCTTGTATCAGCTTATCTCTTTGCTTGAAGCAGCCTAGACTGCATATAGCCTGAAAATAGGAAATATGTATAGATATAGGTTCTTGCCGCTCGGCTGTGGAATGCTCTTCCTGTTGACATTAAAATGGCTTCCTCTATTGGGTCTTTAAAAAACCGACTGAGAAAATACTATGAGCATTCAGTAGATTCATTAAGCGAATAATTGTGTTTATATTTAGTATATTATGTATATGTGTTATATAAAAATATTTATTTATAAATATGTCATATATTTTTTATTTGTTTTTATGGTTTTTTTTTTTTATTTTAGTCTTAGGCTTTTCAAAATTTCTTTGTATTATATTGACACTCCACCCATTCCAAAAATATGTAACCTTTTGAAGACTGGGTTGACTGGAAGAGATCCCTTCTTGGGATAAGTCCGCCTTTGTACAAGTTATTTATTTTTCTCTTTGTATTAAATAATGTACATTTAAATGTAATCTTTGTGCAATAAAGGAAATTAAACAAACAAGATAAAGTTGAAATACCAAAAAGTATTGAATACGTAAATAGTACAATTGCAACAAATATCCGATTACTCCGTATCCGGCCAATCCAGCCCTCTTTTTGCTATCCAGCCGAATGCTGAACTACTAGCTTACTATTCGGCCGGACAGCGGTTTGTAAATTTTCATGCTATTTTTTCAATTTCAATTTCAATTTATTTATTTGCTTTACATATTGTACATATACCTATTACACTACACTACATTGTCAATTCATAAGTTAGTAGGTACAACATGAACCCTGATAGGGCATTGCAAAAGAAAACGATGGAACGGCATGCGGATTTTTATATATGCTAAACTCATGTAATTATCCAAGTATAGATTAATTTGTCTGGTAGTTTTTAAAATAAAGTGAATTTTAAAATTAAACAATTTATTTAACTAAAACTAAAATCTAAATTAAAAAACTAAATTAAAAAATTAGTCAATTTGTTTTTTAAAAAATGTCAGTGTTTATTTTAAATTGAAAAATCTTCATCATCATCAGGTCTTTCTTAGTCTCCACTATAGAAAAATAAGTTTTCTAAATACTTTCATGCCGGAGATTGTTTGGTTCCCATGTTGCCATATACATACATCGTGTTAATTAAAAGAACGCAAACCCTTTCAGATGGCACCTCAGCCCATGTAACTGAACAACTTTTGTACAATATAATCACGAAACTAAAAAAATTTGAATTTTCATACAAACTGATCAGCTGATCAGGTCAATTTGTATGAAAATCCGAATTTTTTTTTGGATTTCGTGAAAATTGTTGGACAAAAGTCGTTCAGTTACATGGGCTGAGGTACCATCTGAGAGGTTTTGCGTTCTTTCATTAACACGGTGTATGTATATGGCAACATGGGAACCAAACGAGGCGATTACGACGATACTTCACTATTATCTTTGAAGACACGAGGGTACAGCTGAAAATACCCACATACATACATACATAGCTGCGAAACACATAACCCTCCTTTTGGATTAGCCGTAGTCGGTTAAAAAGCCGGGAAGCAGACTCCAAATGCAATAAGATGTGAGCTTAGAGTATACCTGTAAGACATCAGGGTCAATCGCCTCAGCAGAAGGAAGTACCCTCGTTTGTACAACCTCCATCATCGGCAGCTCCTGTTCCAATTCCCCACGACCACCCGCTGTCACCCACGGGTGTCGGGTGATTTCTGCTAGCTGGAAACACATCATTTAAACTTTATGGCTTGAAACATCCTTAGATCCTTACATAGTTTGTGCTTGAACCTACGTCAAGCCAATGCCTCAGATGGGTTCAGCCCGTCTCTGTCAGAAACCCTATGTGCGATAGAGATCGCTGAAACAGTCGCGGGTCACGTGTCTTTGACTAAAATCTTAGTATTACCACAGAATAAATAAAACTCTTAATTTTTAATAGTCTCACTCAGCAAAAAAATTCAAAGAAATATCTACTCAATGTGGCTAGCGATATGGTTTAATTTAGCTCACGTCAGAACTCAGCACCTTTTCGCATAGATACCTAGACATTATCACTCTGGACAAACGATTTGTATAACTGAATTTACCACCCGGAGGGGCCATCTGCGCGCATAGTAATAATGTAGGTACATTTTCGATACCTAAACGGGGAATGACACAGGCCTGGTATTACTCAGTCATTAAACTTAGTATTCATAAAAGATTAAATAAATAAATATATGTATAGGGACAAATCACACTGATTGAGCTAGCCCCAAAGTAAGTTTTTTAAACTTGTGTTATGGGATACTAACTCAACGATACTATATTTTATGATCAATACATAATACATATAGATAAACACCAAAGACCCAGTACAATCTGAAAAAGGCCATTTTCCTACTTGTCCTAGCTGGGGATTGAACCCAGAACCTCCGGATTAGCAGACTAGCGTGTTAACCATTACGCCACAGCGGTTGTATTAAGGAAATTTGTAACTACTTACAGTCATTCTCTTTTCAGGGTTGACTTCAATCATCCCTCGGAGCAGCTGTTGGCAGTCGGGCGGCACGAAATGGGGCACGTGGAACACACCACGTTTGACCTGGAATTCAAATAGGCTTTATTTCTTCTTAAGGTGAATACCAAGCAGAAGTGGCGCCATAATTTAAAATTAATTGTTAAATTGTAAATATGGTGAAAATTTCTATATTTCTCAATGTTAGGCACTAGATAGCCCTCTAAATTATTTTATGAACTGCCGTTGAAACTAGATAATTGGTGATCCGTCTAGCTTTAAACACTTTTTGCGGAGGCAAGTTTTAAAGCTAAACGGATCACCAATTATCTAGTTTCAACAGCAGTTCATAAAATAATTTAGAGGGCTATCTAGTGCCTAACACTTACTTGACTTATGTAAATACTTTCAACAGTGGTTCATAAAATCATTTAAAGGGCTATCTAGTGCCTTACATTGACAAATATGGAAATTTACGAGTTAAGAATTAATTAAAAATGAGGGCGCCACTTCATGGTCATTTGCTTCTATCTTCACCTTACTTGAAAATTGGCCTAAATCTAATCTCATTTAATTTTATAAAATGATTTAATCTTCGGTATAGAAAATACCAGTCAAGTGCAAGTCACTAGTACATGAAGGGTTTTGTACCTCCATACAATTTTATAAAATGTTTTTTGTAGACGACCCCTTTTGTATTTGTTGTTATAGCGGTCACAGTATTTAGTTAATACATAATCAGTGAAAATGTCTAGCTAGTACGGTATAAGAGATAGACACCTGTGACAGACGGACAGACAGACTGCGGAGTCTTAGTAATAGGGTCCCGTTGGCACTCTTTGGGTAGGGAACCCTAAAAAGGTTTTATTCAATTTATTTTACTATATACACACGGACATATAACGCTGCTGTGTTAGTATAAAATTAATAAATATAAAAAAAGTACCTGTAGTGACCTATTTTTTAATTCAGATCTGTGATAGCGTAAAAACATGCTCAAGGCACATAATGTTACTCAAAAATAATACTTACTTATGTTATCACAGAAACAATGAGAATAACTGAAATAGTTTGTGAAACTTTCAACATACCTTTTCAAGTAATTGACGTAGGTTGTCGTCATCGAACGGCAATGCTCCAACCAGCAAAGCGTAGAGGATGACGCCGCAAGACCACACGTCGGCTCGGCGACCATCATATTTCTCGCCCTATGAAGAAAAATACAAAATAAAATACGATTCAAGTTCAAAGTAAGTTTGTTTCTCACAACAGAGTTCGTTTGTTTGTTTACATTACATTTTATTATTGAGAATGACAGTTAAGTTATTTTTTTTTTTTTTATTATATAATTTTACGGCTCTGGATACAAGTCCTTTAGAGCCTATCTTTAATTTTGTTCTTTATTCCTAATCCTAACCTAACCTAATCCTAACAAGACAATCAAAGGGTGGTGTAGGCCTTTGACTACTGCAAAGGAGCTTCTGGCGACAAATCTATACGAGTCCACTAGTTAACATAGACGATTGAGTGGCGGACGACGCCCGAAGACGCCCACACAGTCCGCAAAGTAAATATCACTACAGCCGTACTATGACTGTTCACTTTAATTATTTTACACATTGTTCATGAGCATGAGCATTTATAACACCAAACAACACCAATTTCATATTATAAAGTCCACTAAAATCAATTTGCAAAATAATTTAAAGCAAACCCCAACCGAACCCCTTGACTTCCCGCCAAAAACTCCTTTGTTTTTTTTTTTTTACTGTATTTTGTACGTTACGTTCTATGCTTGTTCATGATAAAGCCATCTATAATAATAAGCCATCTATAATATTTTTAAGCGTTTATACGAAATATTGTTAGATTGCTAATTTACATATATATATCGAGAAAATTAAAAATATACAGTTTAAATTAACTTGCACAAAAAAAATACAACCCCTTTTAATCTTATGCTGCGTAAAAGAAATCAAAAATTATTAGGGTAACCAGTTTTGAACTTTTTCTCTAAAGTATGGCAAAACTTACGATCGCTTGCACGATCTTGATGTGTTATTATGACTCATTGTATTTTTTTTAAAGAAATGAGTGTTATTAATTGTTAATTGTTTTGGTCAACCAACTTTAATAATTTACAATTTCATACCTAACAAAAGTTCATTAGTAGAAACGAAAGAAGTTTTTTGATATACCTACTTTCATTAGAACTCCACCGATTTTATGTTGGATTACGGAAATAGGCAAATAAGGCGATGACCTCTAGTCTGGTAGGTAGTCCCGTCCCGTATAAGACGGGAGTCAAACCAGGCCATGCATGACCCACCTGACCCGACCGAAAATTTAACTTTTCGGTCGGTTCAGTATTGGTATAGTTTTTTTTTTTAATATCTATTTTCAATTGAAAGTATCGCAAGAGTACATATTTTATAATAATACATTATACATTGGTAATGCAGTACCTAGTATCAGAGTAGCACGAGATGTTTGTTCTTATTCCCTAAGCCGCCGCTTACGACATCATCAGGCAGAAATGGAGTGGTTCTATTCTAGGCCGGAAACCACACGGCTCAGTGCAGGCATCTGCCCTTTGCACGATATTTTCTACATATTAGTAAAAATCGCATCAATATTGACTCAGTAGTTATCATTGTTGAGGACAGGACAGACAGATAAATATTAAGGAGCTGCGACTGGAACCTCTGCGTCACCCACCATACTCTCCAGATCTTGCCCCAACCGATTACTACTTTTTTCAAAATTTGGATAACTTTTTACAAGGAAAAAATTTCAAATCTGATGAGGTAGTCAAAACCGCCTTCAAACAGTTCATAGACTCTCGCTCCCAGGATTTTTTTCCAAAGGTATCAATGATCTGCCTATAAAATGGCGGAAGTGTATCGATAACAACGGCGCATACTTCGATTGATTAAATAATAATTTCTTTAAAAAAAACTTCTTTCACTTTTTTGATACTGAACGGCAATTTCATATGTAAGGACCTAATATTATATTATACGTAGGGCCACTTTTTTATACTAAAACCAGCTTCCGCCCGCGGCTTCACCCGCGTGGACGTCAGTTATCGCAACCAAAATCTATTTCCATCCTCATGGTTCAAAGTATCTCCATGCTAAATTTTAGTCCAGCCGATTCGGCTTGAAAGGGTAACAGATAGATAGACAGAGTTACTTTAGAATTTACGTATGGATAGAAGTATGGATTAAGTTTTCCAGTTAAAAGTCGTTCACGCGGGAGAAGCTGCGGACGGAAGCTAACTTTTTGGATATTCAGATCTTCTTTACTTTTACGACTAATATTTCCTTGTCGCACGCCGCGCCGCGAGTCGTGGTCGCGGCCTTACACGCGAACAGGCTACATAAAATTAGTACCTACTACGTGTTTAAATAGTAGGGAGGTGCTACGTGTTTTAATCGATTTTAATTAGTTGTCTTTAGGAGCCCTGATATTAAATTTCAGGGAAATCAGAGTACCTACTTAATTTTTAAATATTTTCCAACTATCAACCCCTATTTTACAACATTTGGGGATTGATTTTAGAAAACTGGATTAAACGTGTTTAATTATTTGTATTTAGGATCTATAGTAACAAATTTCATGGAAATTGGAGCATTTTTAAAAAAAAATCCAAACAAACTTTCAACCCCTATATCGCACCCTTATGGGGCGAATTGTGTGCGCCAATATTTTACGTTTCTATCATTAGTGGTTACTACAGGTTACAACTGTGCGTGCGTCTATAGGTATGTCAGTCAGTGGGAACTGCTCCTTTTATATATACAGATAATTATGGATTATAGATGATAGTATTAGTTATATAAATAAATAAATAAATCTTGTAACAAATATCTAATAAAATAATTAAAAAGAACAAAATCTGTATCTCAACAGTTTGAATTAGTAAAACCATCGGGGACTTTTAAAATACGCAATAGCATAGCAACACTATGAAATCCGTCAAACAACGTTGCTTGTCATTAAGTATTATCCAACTAATTTGACAAGTACTCAATTGTTGACAGTTATTTGAAATAGCAATAGTTTTTTCATAGTGACAAAGAGAGACCAAATACTTTAATAACAGTGTACATAACATTGCTAGGTTATATGACAATTTGTCATTTTTCGAACGACCGTTGCTTTGATTTCGCCTCGTCAGACCGTTGTAAAAATAAGTTGTTGAAATAACTTTCCCAGTGATTGTGTTTTCATAAAAGTGAAAATGAAGTCGGCAAGATCGAAACCGAGACTGAACGAGATGCGCACGCCCGCCAGAAGTAACCAAAATCTGGCTGGAGAACGGGAACCAGTACATGTTTACTGCCGCCTCAGACCTATGCAAAGGGAATCTGACACCCCGTGTATCAAGATAATTTCACCTACAACAGTGCTACTCAAACCTCCATCGACCGCCTTATGCTACAGAAATGAGAATACTAAAACTATGAAATACACTTTTAAGGAAGTTTTCCCGCCTGAAATGTCCCAACAAGATGTCTTTGATAAAGTCGCATTACCGCTTGTTCAAGGCTTGATCAAAGGTAAAAATGGTCTTTTATTTACTTACGGAGTAACAGGCAGCGGGAAAACGTTCACAATGACTGGTGAGCCGAATAATTGTGGTATTTTACCAAGAAGTTTGAATACTATATTTAGAAGCATAAACGACTATCAGGCACGTAAATATATTTTCAAACCTGATAAAATGAACTTATTCGACATTCAAAGTGAAGCTGAAGCGATGTTAGAGCGACAACAGGAGCTACATAAGCTGAGAAGTAATAAAAAGAATAATTCTAATCCAGATTTAATCATGTCAGCTTCCGAGGATACTAAAATTGGAGGTATCAATGAAGACAATCAGTATGCAGTCTTTGTGACATATGTTGAAGTATACAACAACGTTGTTTTCGATTTACTAGAAGATGGACCAGCTTTAACGAAAGCATTACCATCTAAATTGATAAGGGAAGATGCAGCGCACAAAATGTATGTTAACGGTGTCACAGAAATTGAAATTAAGTCTGCCGAAGAAGCTTTTAATGCTTTTTACCTTGGTTTGAAACGAAAAAGAATGGCTCATACAAATTTGAATGTAGAGTCTAGTAGGAGCCACTGTGTTTTCACGATTCGGCTGGTCCAAGCTCCAGTAGATGCAGATGGAGAAGCCATTATACAAAACAAGAAGTTAATAACCATAAGTCAACTTAGTTTAGTAGATTTAGCCGGCAGCGAGCGCACTAATAGAACGAAAAACACAGGAGAACGTTTACGAGAAGCTGGGAACATAAATAAATCGTTAATGACTCTTAGAAACTGTCTCGAAGCATTACGAGAGAACCAGATCAATGGAACAAACTACATGGTTCCATATCGAGAGGCGAAAATCACACATTTGTTTAAGAATTTCTTCGAAGGTGAAGGGCAAGTACGTATGATTGTTTGCGCTAATCCCAGAGCTGAAGATTATGATGAAACTCTTCAAGTTATGAAGTTTGCTGAAGTGGCTGCTGAGGTAGAGGTTGCCAAGCCGCAGATCATGGATACTGGAGCTGCTCTAGGCCTCATGTCCGGAAGGCGCAAGGCCAACCGTCTCTTCCATGCAGCTAGAGATAATATAGCTCGTCCTGAAGCTAACGATTTAGAATTAGATATAGGTCTCGTTTATAGCCTAGGCCCAGACTTCCCAAGTCTTGAACTAAATAGTTCTGAAGCTGCTCACATTATTAAAGAACTTATGGCGCATTTGGAGATGAGGATCAGTCGACGGGAGATGCTAAAGAGAAGTAAAGCTATCAAAGACGAAAGATTCCGATCTGCGTTACTGGAGTTAGAGAAAGAATCTATGGAGATTCGTACTGAAAATGCCTCTTTGAAAGGCCAGTTATCTGCCGCGCATAAACGAATAAAAGCTCTGGAAGATCGCCTAACAGGTACCGAAAGCAGTTCTATCTCTCACCAGAGAAAACTCAATGAATTGACCGAATATACCTCAAGCCTTAAACGTGAATTACAAGAAAAGGACTTATTGTTAAACCAGTTCAAGTTAGAGAAAGAGAAACAGAAGAAGATTCTAGAAAGAAAGTACAACAGTAAAATTGCCGTTGAACATGAAAAAGCTAAGGAAATCAACACTGAAGTGGAACGTTTGAGGAACTTGAATGAAGAAAAGGAGAACCGTCTTAGAATCATCACTCAAGCCTTGCATTGCGAAAGAGGTGATAACACAGAGGTTCAACCAAAAAGCACCGTTGACGTACAGACCTATTTTACTCCAGGAAGTACCCCTAGGGCGTTACCAGCTCATTTGTTGACTCCATTCAGTTCTGCGCCTCAAAACAAAGGCACTCCATCATCGAGACGTGGTGTGGCTGTAGCAAATCCTCGTCACCGTAGATCTTTGTCAGCCGATGGCCGTGGTTGGGTAGAACACGCTCCAAACAAGCTAGTTCCCATGGGAACTGTCATGAAACCGAGTTTAGTTAACAGTAAAGTCGTTAACAAACTGAAGAGTGCTAAGGATATAACTAATTCAAAGACATCCAACTATTGCTTGATATCTCAAGGACAGGATACAGATGGCGAGTTAGAGACGAAGATTTATAAAGGAGATGTGGTCCCTACGTGCGGTGGTGGGGCCCAGGTTATATTCAACGACATTGAAATGCTTAAGCAGTATTCTCCTAATAGGGATTCACATTCGACCAGCAGAGTATCTGGGCCTTCTTGCGCAAGGCATTCTAGTAAGAGAAGGGATTCCACGCATTCCCCTCCTCAGACTCCGTCAAATACGAGTAAGAAGCAAAGAATTGATGATGATTTTAATTGTTAGTTGATTAGTTACGAAAATTCTACTTGTGGTAAGGGGTTGTTTAAATATTACGTAAGTACCAAAAGGGGGTGGGAGAGTTTTTGATTTGCTTATTTTTTATGACAAGGGGGCAGGGGCTCTGGAATTCCGTTACGTCAGCAATCTATTTAGTTATTTTTTACATTCCAAGGCAATTTTGATTTGAAATTATACAGACAGTAAAATAATATTTATTTATTTGATATATTACAAGCACTAATCATTACAGGTTTCATACCTAATGCGATGGTGTTGAGTTGCTGCCACTAATAAAATGATTATTACTATAGTTAAACAAAAAAATTACATAGGTAACACATAACATTCGATAAATATTATTATTAATATACGAAGAAAGGAATAAAAAAACAGCACATTTTGTAAAAAAAAATTATCAATGCTTATGTGAGCATAGCCTACTTTTGGTAACAAGAGAGGGGGGGATTAAAAATGCCTAAAATTCAGCTTACGTAATATGTAAACGGTCCTTAATATACAGTAGGTATGCTAAGTCTAGAAATGCATCCTTATGGAGCTGTTCAGATATTACATTACGCAGAATTTTGACTTTTCGAATACTTGTTACGCTTTTTTCGTATGCCTTTAACGCATACTGTCACATTTGGCATGACCCTCCCCATCGTTATGACGTAATATTTGGCCCCTGTAATAAAATTTTGTCTCCGCACTCCACATTACAACCTAATAGCATGGACAACAAATACTAGGGGGCTGTCAACCCCATAAAAAAGCGTACTCGTCTAGAAAGCCCGAATCCTGTATTATTTCTAGATGTTGCTATTATCTCGCCCGCTAGCCATACAAAGGATGCTGGGTACTTAGGCTGACGGTATTCACGAAGAATCAGATGTGGTGCTTGTTTGTTCGTAGAAAATGAACGCTTATGCCGCCATCTTTCCGAAATTAAGTAGCACTACTACGAAACTACCTTCAAACTAGTAGCTCCATCTAGTTACAACATTTAAACTAAAAATGGAATTACGCTTCAAAGTATGAAGTTTGTTAGCAGTCCTATTGCATTTGTTCGTCCTTGCTAATAGGGAACTTTTCTTTTGACTTTGCTTAGTTTCTATTCCCATAGCATAGACATCAATAAGATAGAATATAGCATTTGTGCAACAACATAGCTCTCCAGAAAAAATTTTGCAACTAAGTACATATCACTTAGCCATAGAGAGTGAGCCCCTTTTTTTCAAGAATGTACGTATAAATAAAATATATGATTGTATATTATCACTTACATTTGTTTTTGTATTGAAAAGTAATTATGATTATAATTATTAATTTATCTGCGTAAAGTACTTAATAAAGTTTTAAGATTAGGCGTAATTTTCTTTTTCTTTTGTTTCTGTCAAGAATAAATTCTTGTTTCTTTAGAATCATAACATAATAGATAGATAAAATTCCTGTAAATTTATAGTTTTGTCTCTTTTGATAACATGTAAAGAGGATCTGTAAGCAGGTGGAATGTACGCCCACTTAAGAACGCCCTTACCCATAGAATTTTCCCTACAAACATACTCTAGCCTTTACTTTGAAACAACATGTCAGATTTCAGCAAAATTGTGTAATTTAAAAGAAATTGCATATATTTAGGCTTCTTTTTTAAGTTTATTTATGACAGAATATAATTAAAACTAAATTAATCAGCAATTAATTAAATCTAAAACTAATAATAAAAACAACAAACATTAATTTATGTAATAATTAATTTCTTTACAAAAAAAAAAAACTGACTTCTAATTTTTTAGGAGTTTCTCCCATATCTCCAAAGTTCTTGATCATATCTTTACCAAATTAAAATGGGTCCAACTTGGTAGTGAAGGCTTTCAAATAAAAAAAGAATCATCGAAATCGGTTCACAATTGGCGAAGATATCGCGTTACAAACATACATATAAAAAAAGCAGTCGAATTGATAACCTCCTTTTTTTAAGTCGGTTAAAAAATTAAATCCAAATTTAACTAATTTTAATTAAATTAGGATTTTAACTGGTTTTCCACATATATTAACTTAAAAGAAAATTATAGTGTATCATTAATTATGCTTCATCAAAATTGACATACACAATATATTCTTTCAAGTTCATTTTGCGAGCGTTTACCATTTTGCGCTTTTGACATTATGCGCCTAAACGCATATTTTGACTGTTGAATGGAAAACCGGTTGAAATCCTATTTTTCCGTTTCAAAATTAAAGAGTATGTTTGTATGGAAAAGTCTAGGCTAAGGGGTTCTTAATGCTGGTAGGTAGTTTTAGATTTTATAAAGTTATCAATATTTTTATAGTGTAATTTACAGAACTACATTATTTATATGCAAACAGGAAAAAGAAATAAGTAAATGTAAGGCCTCTTACAAACTTGCAACAAGTCCTTTAGTTTTCTGAAAATTTATTGAATTTATAGCAAAAACCCATTTCACTGTGAAAATGATGACTGTGATTTATTAAAAAATAAATTCTTAGTTTTGTAAGCACATACAATTTTATTGTAGTTTTTTTTTTACTTTAGAATAGATGACTTTCAAGTAATTAATTTTTTATTTATATGTAGTGTTGATTGAAGAGATTGAGAAATGTACTGTATTTTAGTATGGTTGCCTTTGCTTTTTCCCAGCAGTAGGTGGTGCAGGGTCATAAATTGTAATAGTATTATTCTAATTAGTCCGTCTTGTAGATTATCAAAAAATAATGTACCCATATTTTTTAGTTTATCAAAAAAGTAAAAATTCACAAAGATACAGAGTATTAAAGTTCCAGAGTGGGGGCTTGTGACGTCACCGATGTGTAAAAATCGTACGAAAGCGTGACGTCATGCGAAATTTAAATGCGCTGTATCATCCTTATTTATTGTTTCTCAGAGAAAGGAAAAAATACGTGTACAATATTTTTTAATAATCTAACCGATGGGCCAATAATATTTTTCCAGTAGCCATGCCTAAAAAATAGTATGTTTCAAGATTATTGTAAACTTTGTAAGCTATAGCGCTGATTTCTACTGGAAAGGTTGAGAAAGACTCAGCCGCTTGTTTTCTCAAGCTATACTAATAGATATTGAAGGTTTGACAGTGCAAGTGCTCTGCTAGCCATAACCATTCCAGTCTGAATTGATGCGATGTTTGTTGGATTATAGAATCTCTTGTTAAGGCTGCATATATGAAAGTGCTGCCCTGATTGAAATAAATTTCTCGAAAACGAAAATGGTTTTTTTATTCAAGCTTAAAAAAGGAAGATGAAATAATTTGCAGATACAGAAAACTTAAATACCTACTACAAATTTAATCTAAAAATCGTGTTTTTAATAAAGGCAACACTGTATTTCGTGTCGAGCCTTAAGTTGTATAGTTTTGTAGCAGTATTCTCGTTCTACTTACATGTATGTAAATTATGGCATTTATGTTTTAAACGAATAAATCTTTACGGTGACATTGGTGTTTGTAATATTTTGTCCTTTTTCGTTTATGCTAAATTATGTCATTATAAGGGCTTTCCTGAGAAAAAAAAACGTTTTTTATGACGCCAATAGATGGCTCTACATTACGAGTTAAATACGTCAGTTGGTTGTCAGTCTTCTTTGGTCAGGAGTGCTATTTTTAAAATCGGGAGTCACGAGCGTTTCCAAACAGGCGCATTTTTAAATCGGTCGTACCGTACGCGAAGGATTTGAACGAGTGGTCTTGACTTGAGCACTCAAATAGCAAAAAAGGTACCCTTTTAAAGAGAAAATGAGTTTGAAAATTACACGTTATGTATTTCGCTGATTCCCTCGTTGAAAAATAGCACTCCTGTTTTGATAGCGATGTTTGATTTTTTTTAACATTGAGTGACATTGACATATGTGTTCTGTGCAGCGAACTCTATTAACAACATATGACAACTTTTTTTTTTATTTTTTAACTGTCAAATTGAAAACCTCTCATTATAAATTATTGTATTATCTATCTATACCGTCTAACAGAAGGTTTTTTCTAGCTGATTATATGTCCCACTGCTAGGCTAAGGCCTTCCCTTCCTTCTTCCACTGATCTCTACCTAAAGCAGCTTGTTACCATTCTTTTTTGAAGTTATCGATGTCGTCTCCTCCGTGGTCTACCTCTACGGCTGTGCCCTTCTGGCACCCACAAGGTAGACATCCGGCCCATCTCTCTGACTGCATGCGGCAAAAATGCCCTGCCCAATCCCATTTAAGTCTAGCCGTCTTGACGCTGACATCGACAACCCTAGCATTCTCAGGAGGTTGTTTCCTCTCATAAGGGTTCATATGTTAGTTCTACAAGCAACTCATCCTAATAACTTCAGGGCAAGTGTAGTATGGGCTCCCACAGGACGTCTCCAGCAATACCCAACGGTTGCAGAGACATCCCAAAGGCTGCTATCTAATGTTGTTCCCACTCATAAGGGTTAAGTGTTAGCATCGATAAAATATTAGTAATATTTGATCGATGGTGTTAGCAGTGTTAGTGACAGTTCTACGAGAAACTTACCCTTATAACTTCAGGCAAGACAGGACGTCACCAGGCATCCCAACGTCCGCTATCATAATTTACCTCCATGAGGGGTAGTGTTAGCGTGTAGAGAAGTCATCCCGAAATCAGCTATCTCAATGTTGTTCCTCTTTTATAAGGGTACCAATGTGTAAGTGACAGTTCTACATGCAACTCACCCTAATAACTTCAGGGCAAGCGTAGTGTGGGCTCCCACAGGACGTCTCCAGCAACAACCCAGCTGGTTTCAGAGAAATTCCAAAGTCAGTTATCTAAGGGCATCCGCTACGTTCAGCGGGCGTACGCGACGGGTTCAGTTTCTGTTACAAACAACGTGTGACAGAGACAGGCATCACGCGACAGATTCTGCTATCTCTTTCCCTCATAAAGTTTCTAATGTATGACATCAAGCTACTCACCCTAATAACTTCAGGGCAAGCGTAGTGTGGCCTCCCACAGGACGTCTCCAATAGTGACCCAGCTGGCTGGAGAGACGCCATTCCGAAGTCTGCTTCAGGCTACTCACCCTAATAACTTCAGGGCAAGCGTAGTGTGGGCTCCCACAGGACGTCTCCAATAGTGACCCAGCTGGCTGGAGAGACGCCATTCCGAAGTCTGCTATCTTGATGTTGTTCCGCTCGTCCAGAAGCAAGTTCTCTGGCTTCAGGTCTCGATGGCTGAGGGAACGAAGATTGGTTAGTTCATCGGTTTAGGAGGATTTTACAGACTTGACTTATGGTCGACTGCCTCCGTGGTCCAGTGGTCAAGGCGTTTGCCTTGTGATCCGGAGGTCGTGGTTTCAAATCCCACTGGCAAGCATACTTTGTGAAAAGTTGCTTCCAGACTGGTTAGGATATTGCAGGCTTGAATCACCTGGGCTGATTACCTATCCGAAAAGAAAATAAGTCCGTGCCTCGGAAGGCACGCAAAGCTGTGGGTCCCGAACGCCAGTTAGCGTTTAACCTATCCTGGATTGGTTCTGGTCACCCTTTGGGTTGCGGAGGTCAGACGGCAATCGCTCTGTGTAAAAACGAGTAGGTAACCTCGTAAAATCACCTATATAGGTAGCGGACCCAGGGCTCTGAAGTGTTACCGCTGAGGATGCGAGTCGCGGATATAATCTGCCTGAAAAACCGCCTGGCTTTCTTAGGCGTTAGTCTGCCTTTCTTTCAGCTATGCAAAAGTACACTCTAAGTTTTGGGAAAAAGGTTTAAATAGCGCGGTCTCACGCGACACCGAGTACTTAAATATAGAAGATTAGGTATCACCATATAGAATGACCGTGGCAAAAGTCGAGCGCCTAATATGATGCGTATGCCCTCCTTTCTTTACCCGCTCACCCGCCGACCGGCGTTTGACATACAAAAGTATACTCTATTTAATCTATTTCATAGGTATAAGGTTCAACATAAATATAGAAGATTCTCACCATATAGAATGACTGTGGCAGAAGTCGAGCGCGGATATGATCTGCCTGAAAAACCGCCTGGCTTCTTTAGGCGTTAGTCTGCCTTTCTTCACCAGGTAGTCGAACAGTTCGCCCCCGCTTACGTGTTCTAGTACTAAATATCTGGAAAAAGAAATAGGTACTCCATGTTACTAAATCTATAGAATAGTTACAAACGAAAGCGTGTATTATCCTGATCAGTTGAAATTGTACTCTAAACTACTCTACGTCCATTTTGTAAAGTAGACTTTTAATTTAGCACAAATAGGTGTACTGTTTTGAAAAAAATCCATAATCTTAACCGACTAAAAATTAAATACAATTATCGCTCCAGCGGCCTTAGCACGGGAATTTAAACCAAAGATCTATACATATCTTCCCTCTGTAAAAATGTACATGACAATGTCATGACAAGATAAAATTAATTAATGGAAACGGATTAAAATGTGTCGTCGCAGGCAGTTTTTAAACAGAGTAGGTATCTGTCTGGAATTATAAAAGAATACAAGTACGAGTAGACAGTCCTCAATTACCTAATCGGCCTGCCTAGACGACCGGACTCCTCATAACAACTGCCCATCTTCGTGTCGACACATAATTAATAAGAATATTTCAAACAGAACAGAATCTCCTAAGGTCCCGCGCAATATGCGTCCCCGTTCGCCGTCCCCGCACCTCTCCCCCCTTCTCGCCTTGCCGACGGGCAAGAGCGGGCGAACACACACGTATTGTCGTGTGCACGGATGTATAGTTTCGTTTGTAGTAGTGTAGGCATAAATTATACTCCGCTTCTATGAAGTACCAAACCTGTGGTGTCGATGACATAAATAAGTTTTATACTCACAAGTATTTCTTATTTTCATAGACATCCGACAGTCCTAACACGTGGGGGTGTTCTATCAATTTCATAATAGCTATCTCTCTCTCCACCTGCAAAGAAAAATCATAGTTATAGCTCAGAATAAATAATACTAACGTACAGAATAGTCTCACTCAGAAAAGAAATTCGAAGAAATATCTACTCAATGTGGCTAGCGATATGGTTTAATTTAGCTCACGTCAGAACTCAGCACCTTTTCTATACATACCTAGACATCCATTGCAAGCCAATTTCATTCTTATTACTCTGGACATACGATTCGTATAACTAAATTTACCACCCGAGTGGCCGCCTGCGCGCATATTAATAATGTAGGTATATTTTCGATACCTAAACGGGGAGTGACACAGGCTATATAGATACCTGTAGGTTCATGAATTAACGAAAACATGTTGAAATCTCTAATGATCTTATTTGGTTGTTAGCTACGCCTTAGTACATTTGCTACGCCGTAGAAGACTTCAATAGCTGATAATCTGAACGATTAGAGGCTTTTTAGGGTTGGGATCTTGGGACACATCAGCACTTTCATATGCTGCTATCTTTTTCTGTCACTTAGAACCGTCATTTGCTAAAGCGAGAGAGAGCGACGGAACCCTTATCTCAGGACGGAACTAGGACGGAACGCTGCAGCACGGCCGGTGCTGAAGCGTTCCGTCCTAGTTCCGTCCTGAGATAAGGGTTCCGTCGCTCTCTCTCGCTCTAGCAAATGACGGTTTTGAGTGACAGAAATAATAGCAGCATAGGAAAGTGCTGTTCCGTGCTGACCCAGTGCCGGAGCTAGGTAGACTTTTTTTGGGTGGGCATAATCTAAATATGGGGCCAGATGTTGCCTAGTTATTTCTGGCCAACGGGAGGGGGGTGCTAGCAGGGCCGAATTAACCCATGTCGGGGCCTCTACGCAATTCATGGCGTGGCTATACAAAGTGGAAGGGACATCCCCGTAATAAATTGAACCACGGGCTATTAGATCAATAAAGAATAAAAAAAAAGTAAATTCCAGCCAACCCATACAAAAGTGTGCGGCCGCCCGGGCGATTTGTATGGAAATGTAGATTTTTTTTGGGTTTTTGACTGATTTTTTATCTTTATTTCATTTCTAGCTTTCGCCCGCGGCTTCGCTCGTGTATCCCACATGAACATTACATTTTTCCGGGATGAAAGGTACCCTATGTTCTTCTCTGTACTCCTATGTGTATGCGAATTTTCAAGAAGATTGGTTCAGTAGATAAAGCGTGAAGAGGTAACAAACAAACAAACAAATATACAAACTCACTTTCGCACTTATAATATTAGTTAGGATTAGGATTCTTTATTGATCTAGTATAGCCCGTGGTTCGATTTATTACGGGTATGTCCTTTCCACGTTGTATTTTAAGTTTACTTCCTCTATTTTGGCGATCCGGGCCTGTCCTACCTTCATAAGAACGGACTCGCTCAGTTTCTCTCTGTTGATGATCTTGATGGCGACCTTCTTCCCTGTGACGCAGTGCACGCCCAGCTTCACGAGACCTGGAAAAAGCAGTTGATAACTATTATGTTTCCTCCCAGAAATATTTATTCATTGAAGTGAAAAGTTCTTTAGGCGCGTTGGGCATTTTTTCAGATGGGAAAAAACCGTTAAACTTGCGACACTGTTACCGTAACCGACACCTCTCAAGTTTTCACTTCTCTCGGCACCCCCGGAGTATAACTGTTTTTTTTAATTTATTTAATCTTTATAGAGTTAAGGGCCCGGTCCTTATTTTTTGTGATTTTGACTTCTTTTTCGGAGCTGATTGGAGCCAAACTAACTTAGTAACAATGTGTTAAGATATCTTAAATTGAAGTTTATTTAGGTATTAAAAAAGTGAATGAGACAATTTAATTTTCATTGTAATAGTTTGTTTAATTCTAAATAACCTGAGACGTGTTTCAATTTTTTGCGGTGCGCGACGTTCATGTCTTTGTTGTTTACACAGAATTTAAAACATAAAGTTGTGTATAAATTACAGAAAAATAAAGACAAAGGAAGATCCTAAAAAGTGAATGAGAAGATTTTAGTACTCATTTTTTTAATTTATAGAAAAACTTAGTTAAAAAGGTTAAACTTCGAAGAAAATATAAGGGAATACGTCGTCGGATTTCTTGCGCATATGACTGAAATAAAAAAATTAAAAAAAACACATAAATGAAGATTGATTCATGCTTAAACACGTACAATAAATAAATAAAAATAATTTGTCTTTTGTAAAAAGATAGAAAAATTTTAAGTTCTCGGAAATTCTCAAATAAATATAGGAACGAAAACGCTGATAAGGCAGACCACTCACTGCGCTTCTGAATTCGTCTAAATTCGTCTCCATGGTGCATGTACAATACAGCGCAATGCGTATGTGTAGAAACAAAATAAAGATTCGGGTGTTCAATCAAAAATTCCCACGGTTGGAGACCGCAGTCTTAAAGCTAATGCATTCTCTACCAGTCAGCTTTTAGGAAAAAAAAACCAGAAATAAATACAGGTTCTAACAAAATATACTGAAACTATTTTAAGGGTGGATTCAGTCTATTATACTGAAAAACTTTCCCCAAGAAACATATATTGAAATATGAAAAATAATTTTTGGCCTCCCATACCAGTCGACCGATCAGCTGATCCGAGTTTATATGGAGAGCCAAAAATTTTTTTTCATATTTCGACATATGTTCCTTGGGGAAAGTTGTTCAGTATAACGGACTGAATTCACCCCTAAAATAGTTTCAGTATATTTTGTTAGACGTTATATAATACCTATAGGTGCTTAAATATAAGCATGTAATTATATAAGTACATATACTTTATTCTAAGTTGTTTCTTTTCTCCCAGTTAAGAAAATCTATTTTGCGTCGTCAGCATTCTTTACTCTTTCATGCATGCTCTCTGGATTTGGGACGGTAGTACTCCATACTTTTAAAAAGTCAGTACTGTAGGTATTATTATATTATTTTTGGTTAAGGCCCAAATAAATTATTATACAATCTAGAATGGCTAACAGTTATAATCTTTAAACAAAATATTAAAAATTCAACTTAATGCCTCGTACTTAGGTAGAGTTAATAATGCTTATTTTTAAATACCTAACGTTCACAAAAAAGTTCTATGGATCCCTTTACCGCTAACTGCTAGTGCAATAAAATAGAAAGGGACACATATAACTTTAGGCAACTTTAGGTAACATTTTTAGGAAAATCCGAATTTTATTTTTTGGATGTTGTAGAACAAAAGTTGTTCAGTTTCATGGACTGAGTTACAACCTGAGAGGTTTTGCGTTTTTTCATTAACTCGTTGTATAATTTCTTTGTAGTTATGACTTGAGTTACGAGCGAGACTTACGTTTCATTAGTTACCCGAAACTTCGTCGTATAAAAATGTGTACAAAACATAGCGTACCTATCAGAAGACGGTGTTGAATTCTATTTTCCACAAAACCGGGAATACTATAGAGATGTTTATCTCACTAATGTTACTTAGTTCTTTAAATAAAGTAAACTTTTCTTTACTACAATTACAAAGAGAGACCTTGGAAACCCCTACAGAGACCTTCAGGATCTAGTTGAATTTAATTACCGATTTTCCGAAATCCTTAAATAAATAATCTAGCAACTTAATGCGACTTAATTGGGTAGTATATAGTAACCTGGTCAAAAAGAAATTATGCACAAAATGTCACTTTATCATATCCGTTTCGAAAATGATTTTAGATTTATTAATGCAAAAAGAAACTAATATTAAGAGTCCCCTTACTCTAGACTTTCTCTTACAAACGTAGTTTAGCTTTTATTTTGAAACAACATGTCATATTACGGCCGTATTTTGTAATTTTAAAGAAATTGCACATATAAGCTAGGCATATAACTGGTTTTTACAGTCAAAATATGGACTTGAAAGAGAATAGAGTGGAAGTGTATCATATCCATATTTGACCATCAGTATAGAAAACTTATTACTATATTTTGCCGAAATCTGATATGTCGTTTCAAAATAAAATGTATGGGAAAGTCTAGGTTAAGGGGATTCTTAATACTTATCAGTTTTTTTGCATTAATAAATCTAAAATGGCCTTTGCCCAGCAGTGGGAAGACCAACAGACTAGTAACAAAGAATAATTAAATCACGACACGACAATTTCGAAATGGATATGATCAAATGACATTTTGTGCCGTTTTATTCTCTTATCAGTGCAAAATAATTTCTTTTTGACTAGGGGGTTACTCCAATAATACGATAGTCATCCGATTCATAAAAGCTTTATACGTTTGTATGGGAAAGTCTGATTCTGTCTAGGGTAAGGAGACTCCAGAAACTATGACGTCACGGTTTGGTATTTTGTTTTGACATTAAGACTGCGGTCTTCGACGGTGGGAATTTTTGATTGAACACCCGAATCTATATTTCTATCTACACATACGCATTGCGCTGTATTGTACATGCAAATGGAGATGAATTGCCTTATCAGCGTTTGCCATATTTATTTGAGAATTTCGGAGAACATTTAATTTTTCAACTTTTAACAAAAGACATTTTATTTATTTATTTATTGTACGTATTTACACTTTGTATAATATCAATATTTATATAAAGTGGAAGGGACATATCCGTAAAAAATCGAACTACGGTCTAAACTAAATCATTACAGTATAATGAAATTAAAATAACAGCCAAAAAACAAAAACAAAATTCGGCATTTCCATACAAAAGTGTGCAGCCGCCTGGGCGATTTGAATGGGAAAGTCGAATTTTATTTTGGTTCTTTGACTGTTATTTTCATTATTTCATTATACTATAGTGATCTAGTATAGCCATTGGTTTAATTTATTACGGGTATGTCCCTTCCATGTTTTATGTGTGTATTTTTTATTTTTTAACTCAGTCATATCCGCAAGAAATCCGACGACGTATTCGCTTATATTTTCTTCAAAGCTTAACATTTCTAACTTAGTTTTTTTTAATTAAAAAAAAGTACTAAAAACTCCTCGGCTACTTTTTAGGATTTTCCTTTGTCTTTATTTTTCTGTAATTTATACACAACTTAATGTTTTAAATTCAGTGTAAACAACAAAGAAATGAACGTCGCGCACCGCAAAAAATTGAAACACGTCTCAGGTTATTTGGAATTAAACAAACTATTACAATCTTAGATCATTTAATATTATTTATCACGGAGTTCCTATGGCCACCTTCCAGCTCCATCATCAGATCAGCTCCATGTCATCATAGTATTGCATTGTCACGCAATATACGTGTGCGTGCAAAATTTCAGCTCAATCGGAAACCAGGAAGTGGGTCAAATTTAACTTGCAAGATTTGATTACCTGACAGACAGATACAACGGGACAGGTGATGAAACTAAATAAAAGCTTGTGATAAAAAAGCTTGTAAGAAACACAAATATTTCGATATTTAAATTATATCACAAATAAAACTATATCACGGAAATGTAATTTTCATCGACATCGATAATAATGCGATATCTCGTAACTCAGAAAGTAGCAAAAATTTACTTGGACAGTTGAGTGGTTAATCTATATTCAAATGTAATGACCAGGGAATAAAGACGAAGGTTGTAAATCATAAAATGACTAGTCTCGAGTGCGCATCAAAATCTTATTAGCCTCGTAGGGAGTGCGCTTACGTCATCAACTCATCGTTTTTTAAATTTGAATCTTATTGCTGAACCTTATGAATGTAATTGATATATTTAAAATGAGGTAGTCTCGTGTCGAAGGCTAGTGAAAAAATAATAACATTGAAAAATTAAGTAGGTATGTCAACGTTGTGATAAGTGATTATAGATCTTTTTGATATGGTTATGGCAGTACATAAGATAAAAAATCGCCTGGGATAGAACGAAATCAGTTGCAAGCTTGACTCGATTATTTTTTCCGTAACCGATACTGAAAGATATTATATCGATTTTCAAGTAATTACATTTCAATAGAAATCAACGTTAAAAAATACTAACAAATGAAAGGTTTTTCCATCTTTACGAATATTAGAAGTATTTGACCTCTTTTTACATGCGTTAACTGCACAATTTGGCATTTTTAATCGAGCACTTGTAGACGTCCTTTCGATACTTTACCGATGCACATAATGATCATAATCGATTACGCAACTAGTTCTTATGAACGCATTAGAGCATGCGATCTTATACTTTGGCAGAGGGGAACGCGCAGGTAAGGTTTATCCTGTATTAAATGATCTAAGATTACAATGAAAATCAATAAATTGTCTCGGCCTCTTTTTTAATACTAAAATAAACTTCAATTTAACATATCTTAACATTTTTATTAATTTAGTTTGGCTTAAATCAGCTCCAAAAAAGAAAACAAAATGACTAAAAATAAGGACCGGCCCCTGGTGAGTTCATGAAAGAAGAGCGGTAATAACAACTCTATACAAATTCAGTGAGCAGTGGTTACTTAGATAGACTCAGCAAAACAAGACACAGTTTTTACTGTTGGGTGGAGAGCGAACAACGTTACAAGGTAGCTCAACATCGTTTCAACATGTTACGTAATATGGGGTAAGTTGGTTTATTTCTCGAGTTTAGGAGGCAGATGTTCCAAACTTATGAACCAAGTTCTTGGAGTTTACTCGTTGGAGTTACCCGAGCGAGCGAAGCGTTTAAGTTTCAAAATAAGCCAAAAATGCTTTTGTCCGTCTGTCTGTTCTCGTCTACAGGTCGCATTTTTCAATCGGTTTTGACGACAATTTTTTTTTTTTTTTCCAAAACACGCTGATGTGGCTAGCCCCAAATTAAGTTCAAGACTGTGTTGTGGGATACTAACACAACGTTACTATATTTTATTACAAATACATATATATTATATTATAGATAAACATCTAAGACCCATGTCTATGTGAAAAAGATCATTTTCCATCTTGACCTGACCAGGCATTGAACCCGGGACCGGTCCGGTGTGACAGCCTGGCATGGTAACCACTAGACCACAGACACAGAATACAGTAAGAGTATACAGAACGGAATCTCCTAAGGTCCCGCGCAATATGCGTACCCGTTCCCCGTCCCCGCACCTCTCCCCCGTTTTCGCCTTGACGACGGGCGAGAGCGGGCGAACATACACTGCATGGCGCAAGTTGGCGCACTAAAACGGGGGAGAGGTGCGGGGGCCGGGAACGGGGACGCATATTGCGCGGGACCTTAGGAGATTCCGTTCTGTATACTCTTACTGTATTCTGTGCCACAAAGGTCGAAAATTGGCACTAAAGTTCCTTGATTTATTTATTTTTGTTGTCGATCGCGACTTTTATATATTTATTTAAAACTTTATTGCACAAAACTATTGTAGGTACATGTGGTGGACAAAGCTTTTGTAGCGTTATTTATTGACCGATTTCAATCGAATTTGAGAGGCACACCAAGATTTTAAATAAGTATGTATTATATGTATCTATAATATTTTATTTTTCTGTATCTCCCTTGAAATATTGCACCTCACCTGTAACATATCTAAATTTCTTTTGTATCCATACTACCCTAAGGTCGCCTGGAAGAGATTGCTGTGCGATAAGGCCACCTTTTGTATGCTAACATTTATCTCTATTATTTGTGCCTAATTTGTTAAATTGTGTGCAATAAAGAGTAAAATAAATAAAATAATAATAATAAGACTTCCTTTTTTTTTCGTTTTGGAAATTAGTTTAGTATCACGGACTGAACTTGCTCCAAAAATGTTGCTGGTGTTTTTTATGTAACCATGTTTACTAGTTCTTCTTCTCCTTCTTCTTCCTTACCTTATCTCACTTTACGTGGGGTCGGGACAGCATGTGAGTCTTTTCCATTCTTCTCTATCTTTTGTCAAGGCACTTGTTACATTATTTTTATCCATATCGTCCTTAACGTACTCCATCCACCTTTTCTTAGGCCTTCCTCTGTTCCTGTTTCCTGTAACCTTCAAATTCAGCACCTTTCTGGTAACGTGGCTCTCCTCCCTCCTCATTACATGTCCATACCAACCCTATTTACTTGCTCATAATAAATAAATAATAAGAACTTATTTTGTAAAATATATATCACGTAATTTAGGTAGCGGACCCCGGGCTCTAAAACGTTCCCGCTGAGGATGCAACCGGGAATACGCTCGGATGATGATGATGAATAAAAATAATAAAACAAATTTATATGTAAATATAAATAGACTGCCTCCGTGGTCCAGTGGTCAAGGCGTTTGCCTTGTGATCCGGAGGTTGTGGGTTCAAATCCCACTGGGAAGCAAACTTTGTGAAAAATTGTTTTCAGTCTAGTTAGGATATACCTGATTATGCGAAAAGAAAGATGATTCTGTGCTTCGGAAGGCACGTAAAGCTGTTGGTCCCGAACGCCATCTAGCGTTTGTACCTATCCCAGGATTGGTTCTGGTCTACCCTTTGGGTTGCGGAGGTCAGACGGCAGTCGCCCTGTGTAAAAACCAGTAACCGTCAATTCACCTAGCGGACCCCGGGCTCTGAAGCGTGTAACCGCTGACGATGCAACCGGGAATACGCTTTGATTATGATGTAATGAGTTCCTTTTGTTTCAGCTGTTTACTGGTATTATCAGCTGTAGTGTGCGGAAGCCCGACGGTGGACTTGCTGCCTTCAATGGACCCTCAACCAGAAGGGACTCTGACCACCCTCGATAAAGAATTGATTGAACCAAAGGAAAATTTCAATATCAGTGAGTAATACATCTTAGTAGTTATTGATTTATAATTAAAAAAATTGGTTGCCTGTAAAGTCGGTATACGGGCGAAAGTTTTACGTGACAAGTCTTTTTATGTCTGTCTCTCTCGCTCTTAGGCGGGCTAACCATGCCCGAGTGGAAGGGACGCGTGCCTCTCACTCGCTCTCATTGTGAGCGCATAACGTGAGCGGAGCGTAACGCAGTTTCTTGAAGTGTCACCCGACTAACCAATTTATAAGACGTTGTCACGTCAAAAATATGTGATATATAATTGAAATGTACGAGTCCGACTCGCACTTGACCGGTTTATTATTTATTGATGTGAGTTTTCTGTAATACCATTGATCTTTTTCTAAATAAAAAAGTAAAAGACAGTATTATTTTTCGCATAAGCGTCAGTTTCGCGGTAAAATACGGTACTTATAACGGTAATTTTTGACTTGGAACGGGAGTGGTAGTGACTAAGAAAACTACACGTTTTTTACTGTTTCGCTAACTCCTGCATTCTAAACATAGGTCTCCTGTTAAATTCTCTGGTAAAACCGTAACAGATAATAAAACTTTTTTCAGATCCCTTCCTAACGAACTACCTGCTTCACTCCTTGGCCCAAGAGTCAGAACAGAAGAGAAGATTCCAGAGGATCCGAGACCTGAATGACCTAAAGAACTTTAGATATACTTTCCTTAATAAACGAGACTAAATTCTGATGTCTGCCTTTCTTTTACAACATTAAGTAATTGACAGATTAGCTTGTCGTATATGTACCTAATGGTAATTGGTAAGTGTTATACAGGCTGACTTTTTAACCACCAGCCAAATTTTTGGAGCAAGTCCAGTCCATGATACTGAACTACTTTCCATAAAAACAATTAACGAAAAACTAAAATAAAAATTCGCCTTCCCATACAAATCAGCACTCAGGCAAACGGATTTTGTATGGAAGGACGACATTTTTTTATCGATTTTTAATAACTTTTTTATAGAAAGTAGTTCACTATCATGGACTGAACTTGCTCCAAAAATTTGGCTGGTGTTTAAAAAGTCACCCTGTATTAGGATTATTGGTCTGAGTATATGATAGTTATTTAGATTTCGCGAAGTCATTTGAATTTTGTCGTACAAGCAGGAAACAGGAACAAAAACAGGAAACACTTTTACGTTTGACGTTTAGCAAAGTCCCATCAGGCTAAATAGCAAAGAGTTATAATGTACATAAGGATGTACCTTCCTAGATAGAGGTCAAACGCACTTAAATCTCTAATAAAAAAATGTAAAGAGACACGAGATGGGTATTTTTCAACAAGAAGGTACCTTTCTTGCTCTTAAGTTTTGCAGTTTAGTTATGATCATACTCGAAATGTGTCTCCCTTTTTTTAACCGACTTCAAAAAGGAAGAGGTTATCAATTCAAACCGTATTTTTTTTTTAGTAAATATGTTACGCGATGTCTTCTCCAATTTGTGTACAGATTTCGATGATACTTTTTTTTTACTTAAAAGCCTTTATTACGAAATTTTCCCATATTAATTTAGTGAAGACACGATGCAGAACTTTGGAGATATGAAAGAAGCTCTTGAAAGAAATAGAAGTCAGATTTTTTTTGTTAAAAAAAATATTATTAAGAAAATACTTATACGTACTCTACTTATTAACATTAAGCAGGGACCTACCTGCTAAAAGTCAATAGCACATATCCAAATCCTTGATGCATAAAGATGAAGAACTAAACATATTACGAAGAATTTTTCTAATGTATATTTTTTTGTATGATACTGAACAACTTTTCCAAAAGCATAATAGTGTAGTGTATCAGTCTCATACTGCAAAAGTTATTTAGTATCATGCAAAAAATTGTACATTAGAAAAATGTTCTCATATAACTACGCTTAGTTCTTTAAGGTGAATATAGAATCAAATGGCCTAGAAGTGGCGCTCCATTTGAAATAAATTGTTAACTCGTAAATATGGAGATAATTTCCATATTGCTAATCGTCAGACACTAGATAGCCCTTTAAATTATTTTATGAACCACCGTTGAAAGTATTTACATTAGTCCGTCTAGCTTTAAACTTGCTTCCGCCAAAAGTGGCCACGGCAAGTTTTAAAGCTAGACGGATCACCAATAATAGTTTCAACGGCAGTTCATAAAATAATTTATTAAATAAAGGGCTATCTAGTGCCTGACGATTAGCAATATGGAAATTATCACCATATTTACGAGTTTTTTCACACTTTATTTCACACTTCAAGGCCATTTGCTTCTATATTCACCTTAACTTAGAACTTAACTTTTTAAATTTAGGTAGAGCTACGAACAATAATTCTCAAATTAAGAGAATTATATTTTGATGAGGTAGAGGGAGAAAATTTTCATGTAGGTGCTTAGCTCAGGTGCTTAGGTACTTATTGTCATTTGTCTATTATGTAATGATCGATTAGAATTCAATTGTTACATAAGTTTTACTAAAAAAAAAATTTTTTGTACAATCTTTTATCGTAAGGTCTAAGTACTAATCAAGACAAATGTAATAAGCCCAAAATAGATGGGGTTGTGTAGTTTAATCACAGGGTTCCTATAGCCACCTTCCGGCTCCATCATCAGATCAGCTTCTTGTTATAATAATATTGCATTGTCATCTGATTTACATTAGCATACACAATTTCATCTCAATCGATAACCGGGAAGTGTCTTAAATTTAACTTGCAAGATTTGACCAAAAACCAAACAAAGAATAGAGAATATGCATGCATTTTTTTATATTTTTAATCGATAGTCCTCGTCGAAAATTAGCCGCAAAAAATAAATCAGTGCCGAAAAACATGTATATGGTGTAGAAAATAAATGTTGAAAATAGCAAGTAGATTATTACAACTAAAACACGCCATTTTAAAATATGACGTCAAAGTCTGCAATATCCGCTAGAGACAGAAGCTGTCAACGCATGTTTTTCTTTTTTGGGTACTTTCGATATTATCAGCCAGTGATGTTTGTTAAACCTCTATATAAAAGTCATCGATAGTCAAACTACATGGACAGACATTCCTACCGAACGCACCCGAACTTTCATTTCCCTTTTGTGAACTTTGTCGTCATTTCCCTTTTGTTTGTCAAAAGTTTCCGCACAATATTTGCATATTTTCAATTATTTATTTCTAATCCAAATAAGAGTCAGTAAGAAAAATAATTAACTAGGCGTGGTAACGTATTAATAGAAATTGTAAAATAAAAATATGAGCCGGATTGGTATTACATGCATATTCCTTATAACAAATAATCTTATTAAAAGCTTGTAAAAACAGGCAATGCGCGAGTCCACCTCTAAAATAAAACAGTAAAAAAACAAACACTGAAAACTAACAAGAAATTTCACCAAAAGCACATAACAAGCTGGACCCTTACAATAATAGGGTCTGACCCTTACCCATAAATTATTATTACCTGTTTGGCCTTTCCCCAGGGTCTTCTCCAATCTGAAGGGCCCCACATACTGGTAGGCCTCCGTAGTCGTCGAAGCCCCTTCCATTTTCACGACCGTCCACGAAATGTCATATCTTTTTCAGTCGGTCACTCATGTCATTCGACGATGGTCGAATTTCGCACTGTAAGTTCGCACATTTTGTTATTTGAGTTATGATTCTTTAGTTCCATTTAGGACGGTCATTTTTTTTAAGTTGCGAATGTGTTTTCTGTTGGTAACGAATGTTTAGCTAAACCTAATTTAAAACGTGTTTAAACGTTAGTATTGGATTAAAACAATTAGATACTCAAATTGAAACTAAAATTCATCTACCATTTTTATTCTTTTATTTTTTATTTTATTGAGTATTTTATTTGTGTATCTATAGAAATCTAAGTCCTTAATTTAGCTTAAAACATAATAGAAATAATTAAACAAAACTATGCAACCAAAAAGGTTTTCTTACAATCAGCTTTTCAGTCTGATAAAAAAATCAAGACTCGTTGATTTTCAGTGGAAGCGAAATATTAAATAAGTAAAAACCTGAGCTAAAAACCTGTTAAAATAAGTTTATTTGGAGAATAAAAAAAAATGAAATTTTGGTTTGGATGGATAATGGTGTTCTAGCGTAAGTCTGCGTTTTGCAATTAGACGTCTACAAGGAATTAAACATAGTAAAGGCAACACGTCTCTATGTAGAAAAATGACAAGTTTCTTAGGTAATTATTTCTTAGACTTTTAGACAAGAGTGTACCTACAATGCGACTCCAATGCCTTTGCTGAATGATCTTGTTTTAGGGAATTCGTGAAGTAATTAATTACTTTTTGTGAATAGGTTTACTACTTTATTTATTATCTAGACACGCGGCAGTGTGTCCAGCCAAATGCTTAGACTAGCGTCAAATGTTTAGATTCTTGTTTACTGAACGAGCGAAGCAAACGAAGGTCTTCGTTTCAGCTTAGGCAAAAGTTATTTTCTGCTTCCGAATTTTTCCGGTTGCTCTCGCCTATAGATCGCATTTCACAACCGATTCTCTTAAAATTTTGAGAGCAGGTTCAATAATTATGTAGTATTTTTTTTGCTTTGCAAGTTCTTCGAAATTTTTCAAAATGTAAATAATATCATATTTCAGCCATTTCGAATAAATAAAAAAAGTAAAAAAAAAAAAATTTTTGTTACCCTTATAAATACACAACTTTTTTGTCAGTATATGAGAGGGCTATGCAAAGATAGAGTCGCGAAGTCTACAGCTCATAGAGCCACTAGTAAATTAACTTCAGGGTTCTTTACAGAACTTGGCAGTCACTTGGATCTTAACTTTTTTGTCAGATATTGAACTTAGCTCACATTTTCACATTAATGTTTTTGGTGAGATTTCCTAAATACATGGCCTTTGGGTCTTGAGACCCTGGGCTCTCTTTGGGTAGCGATGTAGACAAGATTAACACATTCACTGCCTTGAACCCACGACGACGTGGGCTCACTTTTGCCGCATTTGAGGGCACAGGGACCGACATTGTGGGCTCAGTAAAATGTATGGCGTGAAGACACATGAAGTGTGTAAGTTTACAAGGATGCGAATGTGTTTGTACATATTTATGTAGTGTACCCATTGTGTACCTATGTAACCAAAAGTAAAACACACATATTTTTATATATCTTATTTATGTACTTCGCACTCCTTCTCTTTAGGGTTGCCTGTAAGAGATTGCTTCGGCGAAAAGGCCGCCTCTTGTACCTTATATTATAGACATTTTCCTGTATTTGTCAATCTTATTTGGTGCAATAAATATTTTTGTATTGTATTGTACATATTTCATAATTTCACTTACGAGTAAGTAGTACTTACTTAGTAGTTTATTTGAGCTTTCATGTTTATGAGTGCATTAGTCTAATTGGTTATGGGTACTTAAGAGGATTGTGTAGCGGAATTTGATAACATTAAGCGATAACGGATTCCCCCCCCCCCCCTAATACTACTTAAATTTTGGCGATTTTCGGAAATTATGTAAATAATTAGGGCTGCTTTGTTTTTTGAAATTTTATACAACGTGGAAGGGACATAATTATATGTTATAAATCGAACCACGGGCTATACTAGATCACTTAAATAAAATGAAATTAAAATAAAAGACAAATTACAAAAAAAAATTGGATTTGTATGGGAAAGTCAATTTTTGTTTTGTTTTTTGACTGTTAATTTAATTTTATTAAACTTTAGTGATCTTGTATAGCTCGTGGTTCGATTTATTACGGGTATTTCCCTTCCAATGTGTATACTTGTGTGATATTTTATTAAAACTAGCTGATGCCTACGGCATTGCCCAATAGTTGCCACAGAGATTCATACAAATTACAAACTTTCATCTTCTATTTTACCCTTTTTTTTAAATAGTAATACAATTACCTTTTGTTTTGAATCATGAGCTATATGTAATTTTTTACATTTCTAACTCCAAAATTGACCAAGTTTCATACAAACTTTTAACCGTCGTTTTAACCCCTTAGGGGATAAATTTCCAAAAACCCCTTCTTAGTGCACACTTGCGTCATTTAAATAACGTAAGTGCAAAATTTCAAACTTCTAGACCCAGCAGTTTCAGCTGTGCGTTGCGTTGGTCGATCAGTCAATATGTCAGCCAGTCATTATCTTCTTTTATATTATACAAAGTGGAAGAGACATACGCGTAATAAATTGAACCACGGGCTATACTAGATCACTAAAGTATAATGAAATTAAAATAACAGTCAAAAAGCCAAAAAAAATTCGACATACTAATCACCCGGGCGGCTGCACACTTTTGTATGAAAATGCTCAAGTTTAATTTTGTTTTTTGGGTGTTATTTTAATTTCATTATACTAGTTAGTTATAATGATTAGTATAGCCCGTGGTTCGATTTATTACGGGTATGTCCCTTCCACGTTGTATAAATTTAAATATCAATTTATTTCGCAAAAACAATATCTATTTCTATCTATAGAGATAGCTCTATTCTATCTCCATACATTTCGAATTTTTCTTCTGCCGGAAAACGGACCCCGGGCTCCCAAGTAACACAGAGACCAGCGGGAGGAAATCGGGAAATTCCTATAAAAACGAAATCAATGAAAAATAATTATATTTTCCTTAAGAGTTCGTTGACTCCGTTTATAAACCCGCTTTTGTGAGGCATCTCTCCGGAGAGGCAAAATAATGAGGTATTGATATACTAAGGGAGGATTCGACGAACCTATTTTAAAATTTATTCCTAGAATAAATGGCAAAATGGTCTAGAATAACTCGATTTTTCTCAAGATAGTGCCTCAAGATATGTAATCAATAAATAAATAAATATATGTAAATAAATAAATAAATATATAGGGACAATTCACACTGATTAAGCTAGCCCCAAAGTAAGTTTGAAACTTGTATTATGGGATACTAACTTAACTATATTTTATGATAAATACATATATAGATAAACACCCAAGACCCAGGACAATTTGAAAAAGGCCATTTTCCAACTTGCACTGGCTGGGGATCGAACCCAGAACCTCCGGATTAGCGGTCTAACGTGTTAACAATTACGCCACGGAGGTCGTCAATGTGTGTTACCAGTGATTACTAATGGCTCTGAAACGTGGTCCCTTACTATGGGTCTCACAAGAAGGCTCAAGGTCGCTCAACGAGCTATGGAGAGAGCTATTCTAGGTGTTTCTCTACGTGGTCGAATCAGAAATGAGGAGATTCGTAAAAGAACTAAGGTTACAGACATAGCCCAGCGGATTAGCTCATTGAAGTGGACGGGGCGGGGCACATCATCGCGAAGAACCGATGGCCGATGGGGCAGAAAGTTTCTTAAATGGCGGCCACGTACCGGCAAGCGGAGCGTAGGACACCCACCTACTAAGTGGTCAGACGACCTGAGCAAGGTTGCAGGAAAGCGCTGGATGCAGACCGCTTCCGATCGGTCTTTTTGGAGATCCTTGGGGGACGCTTATGTCCAGCAGTGGACTTTCTATGGCTGATATGAACTCGATTTTGCGTTTTACCAATTACTAATCCAAGATAAGATGTATATTCCAGAGAAAGCTATTATACCGCCAATTTTTAGAGTTCCGTACAAAAATGAAAAAACGGATCCCTTATAGGATCACTCGTGCGTCTGTCTGTCCGTCCGTCTGTCACAGCCAATTTGCTCCGAATCTACTGGACCGAATCAGGTGAAATTAGGTAGGATGGTGTAATCCTATGACCCAAATACACATGTGCAAAGAAAATAAATATTTTTTTAAAATTATGGTCATTTTCGGGGGACAAATTAGGAAATAAAAAAAAAAGTTTTGCAAACCTTACTGTGTCATATATCAAATGAAAGGGCTCGTTATGAGGATTTCTAATATATTTTTTTTATTATTGTAAAATGAATAGTTTTGATTTTATTCATGAAAGAAGACGAAAATTGACCATTCCCCCCCCCCCCCCCCCCGATCTCCAAAACTACTGAGCCTAAAATTTTGAAAAACATACAAAATATAGTTAATTGCTTGTAGATTACAGGAAAACCTATAAGAATTCAATCAATTGTACGGAACCCCCACAACGCGAGTTTAACTCGCACTTGGCCGGTTTATTTAGGGATTACTTACTTACTTACTTCTCCCGAGGACTTCTTTTCCGCAATTTGGTCCATTGCGCTGAACCCGTTTTGCGTGTGGAGCCGGCGCCGTTATCAGTTTTCAAACCAGCCCCGCTTTTTTGAATTTTTTTTATTTAGGGATAGTAGGTAACGTTATCTGGGAGTATTTTAATGGCGGACTGTCAACAGCTGATGAGAATTCAGTGACGCATGTGATGCTTCAAATGCAATATTTGACATTTATCTCATGCTAAATTAAATGGTCTCCGCAATGCAAGTCAACCTAGAATATAAAGACTTTCAAGAGTTCTCCTCCAATAACTTTTAAACGGCTGAACTGATTTTGATCAAATATAGCTAAGGACCAACTCGACCGATAAGACTTTATTAAAAAACCCGCATCAAAATCGGTCTATTCGTTTAAGAGCTACGATGACACAGACAGACACATAGACACGTCAAACTTAAAACACCCCTCTTTTTTGGGGGGTTAAAAAGTATTACATAACTCGCTGCAGTAAGTATCGCCAAGATCTTTGGCTAGAAGCCAACATTTCTAGATTGATATTAATATGGACAATACAATGTCCAGAGCATATAAAGATCTTTAGTCGAGATAGATTTTTTTTTTTTAATTAATCAACTCAACTCAACTACATATTTGATATATATCCGGGCTGGTGTTGGAAGGTGTCGGGAAAACCGAGTTAGGTGGCGTCCCGCTGATAACGACCTTTGCGACTGCGGTGCCATTCAGTCGACGGACCACCTTCTGTCATGTCCGAGCTGCCCTACGTCATGTACCATAGAGGACCTTAATAAAGCTAACGACAGAGGGATCGCCGTGGCCACATACTGGTCACAGGTGATTTGAAATTGAAACTACAGTGTAACCATTTCGACTCGATAAGTAGAAGTTTATAAGCTTTCTTTAGCTTGTGATATCCACGGGAAGACTATTAGAAAGTTTAGTTATATGAGCGCCCCGTTGAAATTTCGAATCAATTGTGATTCCTAATCAGGTAGTACTTTCAACCAGATCGAGTTTCCGACCATTACCAGTATGTCAACGCAGGCTTGTCTCACATTAGGGAGAGAGAATTAAATGCATTTAACATTTAACATGAGGTTATTGGCTGAAAACCAATCAGAAAAATGAGAAAGATGCTGTTCACCGCGATAGCATCTTTGTTATGTCAATGTATTTGAAATATTAGCGAGGTATCATCAGCAAACAGCACCATGTCAGCCTCTCTCTCAACCATGTAAGGCAAGTCATTTACATAAACTAAGAAAAGGAACGGTCCTAGAATTGTACCTTGGGGTACGCCCTATTTTAACATTAGACCTGTGTGATTGTACGCCGTTACGTCGTATGGGAAGAGAATACCTTATTTTATTAGTAAGTCCGTAAATTTACTGAAAATAACGATCAGTGGTAATTGTAACATGTTTTTACAATTGTGACCTTTAGCCATCGCGAAAAGAGAATACCCTATATTCCTGTACCATACCGCGGAGCGAGTTCCAACCGCAAAGAAACCTTTGAGAGGTTTTGTCTTCCGGCGTTACTGCGGGAGGCTACCGGACACCACGTCATCGTAAAGTGCGTCACAGTCGTCAGTGTCGTCACTCGTCACAGATATTACGTACAAAATAGTGTTAGCATTTAAGTTTTCTATGTTTGTAAGTCTGTTAGGTATATGTAGGTATATGAATATGGGCCAATAATGTACTTGTATGTGTTGACTGCTTCCGTGGCCGATCAAGGCGTTTGCCTTCTGATCCGGAGGTCGTAGGTTCAATTTCCACGGGAAAGAATGCTTTGTGAAAAGTTGTTTCCAGTCTGGTTTGTTTAAACCTATCGTAGCTGATTGGTTTTGGTCTACCCTTGGGTTGCGTAGGTCAAACGGCAGTCGCTCTGTGTAAAAACCAGTAAGCCCATCAAATCACCTAGGTTAGGTAGCGGACTCCAGGCTCTGAAGCGTTACCGTTGAGGTTACAATTGGGAAGACTGCAAATTGATGTGATTCCGTCATGGTCGAACTATTGACACGCATGCATATTGCCTTTGGAGAAGAAAAAGCGGAAAAGCGCACTCCGGACTCCGAAGTAGCACAGCTGAGGATACAACCTACGAACGCGCTAGATGCTTTAAAAACGAAAATGTTAGTGACTAGCTAGTAATTTGATTAGAGCAAGAAGGTAGATACTTAACTACTAATGCGTAGTTGTACCTACCTACCTACTCTTTTGTTTTTATCATAATGTATGTGTAAGCAATGTAAGATATCCTATGAGTTCTTAGAATCTGACACAATTATGTGTTGGTCAATTACACAAACGTAAAACAAACAATATTTTGCTTTTTAGCTTTTTAGCTCCAATTTTTAAGTAGGTGTTTAGTAGGTATCAATCGAGAAGTACTTAGATTAAACAGAGTTAAGAAATCTAGGTGGGTAAGTACGTAGGTACTTAAGTGGACAATTCTTGTAAAAATTATTGTATGCAGTTACTGAAAATTCTATATGGCGACTTGCGATTTCTGTTATGACGTTTTAGAAGTCTCGTGGAAATTATATTTTTTTCTTTTTCGCATGTTCAAAACTAGAACATATTTATAGAATAGTTTTTATTAAAATTTTGATACTGGCATTTTAAAATTTTTATTTAATTTCTATTCCGAGAGGTTTTTTTTTATTTTTTTCATCCGAGAAGAAAAGTGGTGGAAAATGCGACTTTTTTCTTTTAATCTCTCGAATTTAGTCTATACGACACATTTTCCTAAATATAAGTTGATTAAGTAATGTAGAAATTTTCTGTTTTAATAAGTTACATAAAACATAGATGCATTTCCATGAAAACAGTGATAATTAATATTTATTACCGCGTTCGAGGCATTGGAATCAAACGTGTCGCGGCCTTTAAAAAATCACATGAACACTATAAAAAACTATTTTCTCGCGCACAAAACTCCGCACTTACTAAATTATTTAAACACTACACTTATAATAACACTGAAATCCGCATTCAGAGATTCTTCTTGTCACACAGAAAATCAATATGTGGAGTCCATACATCTCGAATGTGTTTCCCGCGGGTAAAGCACTTTATTGAAACACTTTTTACTGTGTATATGCAAAAACATTTTCGCGTTAGTTTAAATGTATAAAAAATTGTAAAGTATTACATAATAATCTATGTTGAAATATAATGTTTTTCGCGGAGAGCTACGCGCGAGGGTTCGGCCGGGCTCGGCACCCTTCGGGGGTTTCCGTGAGGGGTGAAATGAGTGAGTCATTGCTACCGAAGGGTGGTTTTGCGTTCCGTTCCACGCGCCCCATTGCATTAAATAAATTTTAACAACAGAATAGATAGAAAATGTGAACATTATTATAGTGTTTAAAGTTAAGTACATTGATAAAAAAAAAATTGTGATAAATTTAAAATTAAAGGTATTCTAGATACTCATAGAGAAGTAGAGACACATGTTTCTTGTTTTTGGTACATATATGTCGTGTAATCGTGTTTAGCCGTGTGGTTCCCGGCAGACTAGAATTATAGGACCACTCCAAGACTTGGAGTGGTCCTAGTCTACTCGGCCTATTATGCATTTCTATTCTAATATTCTATATTTATTAAATCTTCATTGGCCACAATGGTACAAAAGGTTGACTTAATGCTAATGCTTTCTCTACCAGTCAGCCTTTAGAAAAAACAGAAAATTAAACTAGCGATAGGCGCTTAAAGACAACTAAGTATATATTTCTACACACACTATACACATATCTACATACATACATATTTAATACAAACATACACATACATACATAATATAAAATACAAAACAATTTATAATAATGATAAGTTCTGCTGCAACAAATTAGCATAAAGGTGCGTGTGAACTTTTCTCCCATTTGAGATACTTTTGATGTCTTCGGGTAAGGCATTCCAAAGTCGCGTAACTTGAACAGTAAAAGAGTTAGACATAAAATACGAAATGATGGAAAAAGGAGACGAAGAGTATGACTGGAGCGAAGCTCACGGTCATGGCTTTCGGACTGATAGCTAAATTTGTTTTTTATATATATATATATAATATAAGATTTATAATATAAGATCTTATTCTGATTAACTTTAATTCGACCTTCTATTCTAAACAATGCAGGTTTGCAAATGCCTTCAAATATGGCCCAAAAACCCCGTTTGCAACATTGTAGCTGATTGTTTGTTCCTGAATTGAAAAGGTGAATCGACGGGTCAAAATCAACGACGTACTTAAATGCAATCCATATGTATACCTACATATACAATGTGAAATAGACATACCCGTAATAAATTGAACCTAGGTCTATTAGATACTAGATCATTATAGTATAGTATTATGAAATTAAAATTACAGACAAAAACAAAAAAAAAAATTCATACAAAAGTGCAGCCACCTGGGCGATTTGTATGTTGATGGTGATTTTTTTTCAGTTTTTTAACTGTTATTTTGATTTCATTATACTTAGCAATCTAGTATAGCCCGTGGTTCGATTTATTACGGGTATGTCCCTTCCACGTTGTATACAGGCAAGCTGACGTTTTAAACACTGTCCAAATTTTTGGAGCAAGTTCAGTCCATGATACTAAACTACTTTCTATAAAAAAGTATTAAAAATCGATAAAAATTTTTCGTCCTCCCATACAAATCAGCGCTCAGCCAAACGGATTTTGTATGGGAGGACGAAAACATTTTATCGATTTTTAATAACTTTTTTTATAGAAAGTAATTTAGTATCATGGACTGAAATTACGGCAAAAATTTTTTGGAGCAAGTTCAGTCCACGATACTAAACTACTTTCCATAAAAACAATTAACGAAAAACGATAAAAGAAATTTCGCCTTCCCATACAGATTGGCGCTCAGGCCAACTGATTTTGTGATGGGAGGACGAATAAATTTTCAATACATTTTTTTGTAGAAAGTAGTTCAGTATCATGGACTGAACTTGCTCATAAATCAATGAGGGAAAGCAAAAAAACATTTTTCATATTTCGATATATGTTCCTTGGGGAAAGTTGTTCCGTATCATGGACTGAATCTATGATTAAAATAGTTTCAGTATATTTTCTTAGACGTTATATACCTATGCTGCCCTTAAGGCCGTACCTGAATTTTCCGGGGTCCAGTGCTGCCCCCATTTAAAATAAATCATTTCAAAGAAAACGGAGACATCATTGAAAATTTTTCTACTAAATATAATATAAAATATTATTTATTATTATAAAATACTTTGATTGAAAGTATTTTGAAAGTATTTTATGAACTACTGTTTACAGTTTAAAGTGAGAACGTTAAGCTTTATTAGCGAAAAACGGCCACTTTTGGCAAATGTGCGAAGTAAAGCTTAACGGTCTCATTATAAACTGTAAATAGAATAGAATAGAAATAGAATAGAAAAACTCTTTATTGTACACCAAAAGAAAAAACAATATAAACAAATAACTTAAAATAACATTAGTACAATGGGCGGTCTTATCGCTTAAAGCGATCTCTTCCAGACAACCAGTGGATGGAGAGGACTATGAGAAAGACAATGACGGTGGTGTAACTAAATAAGAAGGGAAAAGAGAAAAAAAAGCTGTAGTAAAGTTAGACTTGAAAATTTAGCATAAACTTACACATTTCTACACATAACTACACACATTTTACAAACTTTTATAAAATACATAAAACATAAACTATACTTACATACAAATAATACACTTACTTATATATATATATATATATATATATATATATATATATAAATCTATATATATATTTACATATATATATATATATATATATATATATATATATATGTATATATATAAGTAAGTAAGTGTTACTAGTTACTTATATATGTATATATATAAGTAACTAGCTGTGCCCGCGACTTCGCTCGCGTGGTTGTCGAAACGTAATGTTATAAAGCCTAAAGCCTTCCTCTATAAATGGACTACCCAACAAAAAAAGAATTTTTCAAATCGGACCATTAGTTCCTGAGATTAGCGCGTTTAAACAAACAAACAAACAAACTCTTCCGCTTTATAATATCTAATCGATGGGATCGTTCAGCGCTTGATTCCCGATCACGGTTAGCCAAAGTTCGGGAATTCTATGAGGCCAAACGATATTATATGTATATATATAAGTAATATATACATACTACATACATAAAATTAATAAACTTACTGATACCTATAAAAATCTTAATTTCTATGGACAATTTAAATGACTTTTGAAAGGTAGTAATCTACTACCATTTTCTTAAAAATAGAGAGAGACTGCCCGCCGTATTGAGACCGGCAATTCATTCCACAGACGCACAGCTTGAACCGTGAAGGACTTATCATAGAAGTTGGATCGATGCAAAGGCATATCCAAAACTAGATTTTCTGATGACCTTAAATTATGCATATTATTAGAATACAGAAATTTAAAACGTTCCTTGAGATAACAGGGGAATGGAAGGAACCAAACAGTACTTCACAAAATAGTTTGAAGGGTTATCTAGGACTTGGTAGTAGTAAAATTTTAAATGGGGGCAGCACTGGACCCCGGAAAATTCAGGTACGGCCTTAACGGTATGTGGTCTCCATCATTTGAGAACCTTGCTAACCCATCGGCCACTGGTTTATCAATCGGAAATAGCCATGCTCTTGGAATCGTATCATTATATCTTCGTATTTTTCGAATAATCGAAATATACAATACAATACCCTTTATTGCACAAAAGAAAAATACAGGGCATAATAACTAGAGATAAATAAATAAATATATAAGGACAAATCATACTGATTAAGGTAGCCCCAAAGTAAGTTTTAAACTTGTGTTATGGGATACTAACTCAACGATACTATATTTTATGATAAATACATATATAGATAAACACCCAAGACCCAAGACAATTTGAAAAAGGCCATTTTCCAACTTGCCCTGGCTGGGAATCGAACCCAGAACCTCCGGATTAGCGGTCTAGCGTGTTAGCCATTACGCCACGGAGGTCGTCAAAGATAAAACGGATATCCGGTAACTATCCGGTATCCGACCGCCATAATACTATCCGGCTGTATACCGGATAGCTACTATATATGTATACTATACTATCAAGCGGCCACAGTAATATATAATCGGTGAAAATTTCAAGTATCTAGCTATTACGGTTCAAGAGATAGAGCTCTGTGTCAGACGGACAGACAGACGGACAGACAGCGAAGTCTCAGTAATAGGGTCCCGTTTGCACCCTTTGGGTACGGAACCCTAAAAATGGACCCTAGACATAGTAACTATTTATTAATCTGTGCCCCAGATCACTGCGCTTGGAGGGTAAGGTACCCAAGAGGCTGGCGGCATTTCCTCGTTGAATGGTTAAGCTCAGCCTCTGGCCGAAAATGCGTGCCAGCTTCGGATCCCCTGGACTCCCTTTGTAAAGTTTACGAGCTTCCGCACTAGAATAAAAAAGAAAAAGAAAACAGTGACGACAGAGGTGAAAACTGGAACAAGGTGGTGTCGGTTACGGTAACAGTGTCGCGAGTTCAATGGTTTTTTCCCTTCTCAAAAAATGCCCAACGCGCCTACAAAAGTTTTCACTTCAAAAAAAGGGTATGTAGTATAAAAAAAATCGACGGAATTCTCGATTTCCCTACTTACCAATTGTAATTTCTGTTTGTCCGTATGTATGCAAAGTAGGAGAATAAATTCTATAGCAATTTATGTTTTATTAATTAGAGTGGTCTTTTGACACCAGGTGTGGAGAACTGTTTGTTATGAAAGTTTATTTTCTAGCCATATAAAAAAAACTCCGACTTTGAAGCGTTAACCTCCAATAACTTTTGAATGGCTTATCAATAGACAGAATAGCTGGGAACCATCTCGACAGACAAGGCTTTCGATTAAAAAAACCGCATCTGAATCGGTCTATTCGTTTAGAAGCTCGATGACACAGACAGACACACGAGTGTCATTCTGAATTTCGACAGTCAATTATTGTCGAAATTCAGAATGACACTCCTTTCAAAGTTCTTCATCATATCTTCACCAAATTAAAATGGAACCAACTTGGTAGTAAAGGTTTTCAAATAAAAATAGAATTATCAAAATCGGTTCACAATTAGCGAAGATATCGCGTAAATACATAAAAAAAAACATACAGTCGAATTGATAACCTCCTCCTTTTTTGAAGTCGGTTAAAAACAGGCTACATTTTTACTTTTGACGTTTGGCAAAGACTTATTCTAGCAACAGTACCTATGCTTAGGGTCCGTCCGTCCGGGTTTCCCCGGATTTGTCCTAGTTTTTAGGGCGTCCGGGGAGCGTCCGGGCGGGGTTATTAAACAGTGTCCGGATAAAACCTGGGCACTATTATTTTGCTCTACATTGTCTGTGAATCAATCTGAATCAAAATGTTGACAACTCCAGCCTATTTAAAATTCGACCAAAAATTCGAACTCCCCCGTATTCGGGAAAATCACTTCGAATTTTAATTTGGGACTAAAACCACGTCACTAAGAAGTCGACTTTTTCAGTGAAAACAAAATTACAAGTAAGTACAATACCCGGCACATAAGTTAAACAAAAATGGCGGCTCAGCGCAGGTATAATTAGAGGAAAAAGTGTGCGCAGTGAACGCCATTTTTGTTCAACTTATATGCCGTATTGTATTAGCAATTATAACTATAATGTCTCGATATACATACCTAGTGGATTACTTGTCTCTTTTCAAGGCGACATATTTTTTACAAGCTTTTAATTAAGCACCTTGTTTTACCCGTCCCGTTGTCAATGTGTCTTTCTCTTCGTCTAAGCGCGTTCCCGGTTGCATCCTCAGATGTGCTGCTTCGGAGCCCGGGGTGTGCTTTTCTGCTTTTTCTTCTCCAAATGTAACATGCATGTCAATGGTCACCCAAGGATGCCAAAAACCTTGCAAAATGGAGAAGATATAGCCGGAACAGTTTAAATGATTTGGCTATAGTTTTACGACCGGCCGCCTGCCTGACGTCAGCCTACTTTGGGAATGTATTTGTGTGAAAAGTTTTACAACCGGCCGCCGTCCGACGTTAACCCTACCTGGGAATGCAATCGTAGCACGACATGTTTGTGCTAAGTCCTTTAGTCGCCTTTTACGACATCCACAGGAAGAGATGGAGTGGTCCTATTCTAACCCGGAACCACACGGGTATATATTGACATTGAATATGCACAATACAATGTCGAGACCATATAAAGATCTATAAGGTCAGTTCACACCGAGACGCGACGCGACGCGACGTATCGCGCTCTTTGGTAGAAATATAGAACTTGTTTACTACACAATAAACGGGCAAGTGCGAGTCGGACTCGTACATGAAGGGTTTCGTACCTCCGTGCAATGTTTTAAAGCGCTGAAGAAACGTTTCTTGTATAAAGACCCCCTTTAATTTTTAACTTTTTTTTATTTTTTGTATTTGTTGTTATAGCGGCTACAATAATACCTACATAATCGGTAAAAATTTCAAGTGTCTAGCTATTATGGTTCAAGAGATAGAGCCCTGTGACAGACGGACAGATGGACAGACAGCGGAGTCTCAGTAATAGGGTCCCGTTTGCACCCTTCGGGTACGGAACCCTAAAAAGTACTAATTTCAATGTGGCTTTGTTGGAAAAACTTCATCCTCGGTCTTCCTTTTCCTCGTCTCCCTTTTTAACCGACTTCAAAAAAGGAGGAGATTATCAATTCGACTGTATGTTTTTTTTATGTATGTTTGTTACGCGATATCTTCGCCAATTGTGAACCGATTTTGATAATTCCTTTTTTTTTATTTGAAAGCCTTTACTACCAAGTTGGTCCCATTTTAATTTGGTGAAGATATGATGAAGAACTTCGGAGATATGGAAGAAACTCCTAAAAAAATTTAAGTCGGTTGTTTTTTTGTTAAAAATTTAATTATATTTTTCCTTCTACTATTATTCTAAAGAGATTGAAATGTCTTATTAGATGTCCAATCATCATCCATCTTCTATTTTCAAAAGTTTTTAAAATATTTCTCTTCTACTCTTTCTAGTACCTCCTCATTGCTTATTCTATCCATCCAGCTTATTTTCTCCATTCTCCACACCACATCTCGAAAGCTTCTGTTCTTCTCTGTCCTTTTTCCTCATTGTCCACGTTTCACATCCATATAAAGCTATACTCCAAATATAATAAGTTTGCCTTTATAAATTATTTTATCAATTAGGTACTTTTTTTTCAATCTGTATGATCTAAGTGGATTTATTCATAATCTAAATAACTAAACAAAAATTAAACTTTAGGCAGATATGTATACAACGTGGAAGGGACATACCCGTAATTAATCGAACCACTTGCTATTCTAGATCACTAAAGTATAATGAAATTAAAATAAAAGCCAAATAAGAAAAAGAAATTTTGGCATTTCCATACAAAAGTGTGCGGCCGCCCGGACGATTTGTATGGGAATGTCGATTTTTTTCTGGTTTTTGACTGTTATTTTATGATACTTTAGTGATCTAGTGCCCGTGGTTCGATTTATTACGGGTATGTCCCTTCCACTTTGTGTAAAACTAACCTAGATACTTATATAACATAAAAATGGACCCAAAATTGCTTCGCTCGCAGGGTGGTGTACCTAACAGACTGGCGGCATTTCCACGTTGAATAGCCAGGCTCAGCTGACCATAATGCACGCAAGCCCTTGGATCCCCTGAGGCATGTAAAGCTGTGGATCCCAAGCGCCATCTAGCGTTTCTTTAAACCTATCCTAAAAATGGTTCTGGTCTACCGTTTGGCTTGCGGAGGTCAGACGGCAGTCGCTCTGTGTAAAAACCAGTAACCTCGTCAAATCACCTAGGTTAGGTAGCGGACCCAGGGCTCTTAGCGTTACTGCTAAGGATGCAACCGGGAATACGGGAGGATAATGATCCCGCAACATGTTTCGTCAAAAAATTTATTCAAATTGTTATTTTCAGACCCAAGATGTCTTTCTACGTACTCCAGCAAGTGAACAAAGCCGTCTACGATCGCATAGCAAGAGACTACTTCTCCTTTATTGCAGCTACCAATGACCCTGACACGGAACCCGTGAAGGTCTTTTCTCCGCTGTCAGAAAAGGTGCTGGCAGAGCTCGAGTTGATCAGGGAAGTCAGCAAGGAATTACAGACCAAGAAGGACGATGAAGTTAATAAAGCTGTAAGTCTTCTTTCCTTTCCTTACTCCATAAAATAAAACGAAAGCCTTTTTATCAGGTCTTTTTTAATCTCCACTGCAGGAGCACGACTCTCTCTGTGCTAGAGCCATATCAGCCAGAGCAGTCAGAGGATTTGGCCTACGCTCTCCACGCTGGCCAGACAGGTTGGGGATGGGTCTTATTGATGTTTATAAGCTTTGTTTAGCTTGTGTTTCCTAAGTCGCCTTCTACGACATCCATGGGAAGGCTTGGAGTAGTCCTATTCAACTCTGCCGGAAACCACATGGCATTGGGGCTAGCTTAAATATGTTATTTGTCCTTGTCTCGTATAGCGTATTCTGGGTTGGATCCTTAGCGGTAACGCTTCAGAGCCCGGGGTACGCTACCTACCTAGGTGATTTGACGAGGTTACTGGTTTTACACAGAGCGATTGCCGTCTACCTCCGCAACCCAAAGGGTAGACCCGAACCAATCCTAGGACAGGTTTAAACAAACGCTAGATGGCGCTCAGGACCCACAGCTTTACGTGCCTTCCGAAGCACGGAATGATATTTCTTATATAAAGCAATATCCTAACCAGACTGGAAACAACTTTTCACAAAGTATGCACCCACGACTTTAATCTAAGACCCACGACCTCCGGATTACAAAGTAAACGCCTTGACCACTACACCACGGAGGCAGTCGTCCTTGTCTATATTTGTCCTTGTCTATCTATTTATTATTATTATTTATTTCATAATTCTTACAGAAAGCCGAAGCAGCGGAGCGGGAAGAACAGAAAGAGAAACAAGAGAATGCAGAGGAAGAACCTCAGATAGAAGACGTCGAGGCAAAAGAAGAGACACAGGAGAAAGAAGAATAGAATAAATTATTTATTTGTTATTACTAAAGCTTTTTTTATAGCACTATATATAGATATATAGATACAGATACAGACGCAGACGCAGATGCAGACTTAGATATAGACACAGACAGGCATGCTGCCCCATACCTGGGGGCATGTAGGCAATTATGGGCATGAAAGTTGTTCAGTACCATGGACTGAATTCAGCCTTTAAATAGTTTCAGTATATTTAGTTAGACCCTGTACCTATACATACATATAGAACGTAGAAGCACAGAATGAATAATACTTACGTACAGAAGTCTCACTCAGCAAAGAAATTCAAAGAAATATCTACTCAATGTAGCTAGGGATATGGTTTAATTAAGCTTACGACAGAACTCAGCACCTATTCGTATACCTAGACATCCATTGCAAGCCAACTTCATTCGTATTACTCTGGACAAACGATTCGTATAACTGAATTTACCATACGGAGGGGCCCCGCCTGCGTGCATAGTAATAATGAAGGTACATTTTCGATACCTAAACGGGGAGTGACACAGGCCAGGTAGAAGGGATATACCCGTAATAAATTGAACCACGGGCTATACTGAATCATTTTAGTATAATAAAATTAAAATAACAGCCAAAAAACAAAAATATTTTTTTGTCATTTCCATACAAAAGTGTGCGGCCACCCGGGCGATTTGTATGGGAATGTCGAATTTTGTTTGCTTTTTGACTGTTATTTTAATTTCATTATTCTTTAGAAATCTAGTATAGCCCGTGGTTCGATTTATTACGTGTATGTCCCTTCCACGTTGTATAAAAATATATGAAAATTGTTTGCAAAGCCTTCCTACCTACGATCAAAAGGTCTATAATAGTACCTAAGCGTATGCATAATAAATACGCTAATTATTCTGTAAGTACATCAGGAACCGGTCGGATTACTTGAATTTCATAGTATTTTTGCGGAATTTCTATCGCTTTTTGGACACTGGGTGGGTAATTTCTCTTTTAACTCGGCTACGGCAAAGTCAAAAGGAGAGTTAGGTTTGGATCTCATCTATCAGCACGGAACAGCACTTTTCTATGCTGCTATCTTTTTCTGTCGCTCAGAACAGTAATTTGCTAGAGCGAGAGAGAGCGCCGGTACGCTGCAGCACGGCCGGTGCTGAAGCGTTCCGTCACCCTCTCACGCTCTATCTATCGAGTTTAAAACGCTGAAAAAAATACGTTTCCTGTATGACGACCCCCTTAAATGTTAATTTTTTTATTATTTTTATATAATACTGTATTCTTTGATATAGCGGCCATAGTAACATATAATCTGTGAAAATTTCCAGTATGTGGTCTAGTTAAGACGAAACAGAGGGGCCATTTTTCCATACAAACGTAGTCCCCTGTTTCCTCCCTGGATAATGCCGGTAGAGTTATATTTTTTTCCTGAATATCTATAGCCACTATTAGCATGTCCCTATGTTTTCTTTTTTTTCATAAATTATTAATTAAAAGAGATATGAACGTTCAATAACCTAAAAAACGGCCAGATTTTCCGCTGTTTTAACATCCAGAAAACAAATTTGACTAAATTATATAAAATAAAATAAATTATATTAAAACATAGGAACACGGCTCAAGTCTTTGTTAATTCATAATGAAAAAATACTTATATTGGTTAAGTTTTGGAGAAGAAATCAGGGGACTACGAATCGTTGATTTTCTGTTCTTTTAGGTATTTTCAGTCCAAGCTGCAGTATGTCTCTATCGCACTTGCTCGGTTGTAGTTCGGGCACAGCGCGACAGCAATAGATTTTATACATACATACTATCACGCCTGTTTTCCACAGGGGTAGGCAGAGACTATAGATTTTATACTCGTAAATACCTATTTTTCATTTCTCTAGCCCTTGAGATTTCCTCTGAATTCCATTCTACGAACAATAAAGATCTACTTAAAAACGCTAAAAAAACACGTTTTTTGTATGACGACCCTTTCATTTTTAACTTTTTTTATTTTTAGTATTTGTTGTTATAGCGGCCACAGTACCTACTACATAATCGGTGAAAATTTCAAGTGCAAATTTCTATTACGGTTCAAGAGATAGAGCCCTATGACAGACGGACAGACAGACAGACAGCGGAGTCTCAGTAATAGGGTCCCGTTTGCACCCTTCGGGTACGGAACCCTAAAAAGGGGGTATAAACCCGAAAGGGAGTTAACGTACCTACTAACCAATGTAAACAACTTTTACTAAGGGACCATCCTCAAAATCGCAAAAAAATCGCATCTGCACGGTAGGTACTTATTTAATTTTGTATGGAGCTGCAGATTTTTTTTCGCGATTTCATGGATGGTCCCATAGTCTTCTTCTTCTCGAGTCGAAAGGCTATTTATTAATTAAATCAAATTCGACCAGTATTTGGCCACGGCGATTCCCCGGTCATTTGCCTCATTTAGGTCTTGTATTGTGCATGATGTGGGGCATTTCGGGCATGATAATAAGTGGTTCATCGATTGGACAACACCGCACTCGCATTTGTCGTTTTTGGAGTAACGCCACCTAACACGATTTTCTAGACATCTCCCAACACCAGTTCGGAGTCTATTCAAAGACTTCCAGACTGCCCAGGGGGGTCGGCACCCGGTGGAAGTTTCTCACCAGGCGGAAGATCAGAGGGTGTCCCATTGTAAACATTGTTCACATTGGTTAGTACGTTAACACCCTTTCGGGTTGATACCTCCTTTTTAGGGTTCCGTACCCGAAGGGTACTAACGGGACCCTATTACTGAGACTCCGCTGTCTGTCCGTCAGTCACTGGGCTCTATCTCTTGAACCGTAATAGCTAGACACTTGAAATTTTCACCGATTATGTATTACTGTGGCGGATATAACAACAAATACTAAAAATAAAAAATTGATAAAAATTAAAGGGGGTCGTCATACAAGAAACGTGTTTTATTCAGCGTTTTTAAATTGATCTTCCTAATGGCATTAACTAGATACTTGAAATTTTCACCAATTATGTATTACTATGACCACAATAACAACAAATACTAAAAATAAAATAAAGTTAAAAATTAAAGGGGGTCGTCATACAAGAAACGTGTTTCTTCAGCGTTTTAAAACATTGTACGGTGGTACGGAACCCTTCATGTACGAGTTCGACTCGCACTTGCCCGTTTATTGTTACACGTTGAATGTGCATAGTATATTAGCGGAGTTCCTTCGATTTCTCGAGGATCCTATCAGATCTTTACCAGGTGACAGTGGTACCAACTTGCACATACCTATACCCGTTAAACAAAAAAAAAATCTAAATCGCTTTAAAAACCGAGAAGTTATGGGGGAACATAAATCGAACCTTTTTTGAAGACGTTTAAAAATAGAACAAGGGCAGTGTCGGATTTAGCAAGCGCGGAGCCCGTAGCAAATTCTACCGAAAAGGCCCCTGATCTGCTATGGCAAGCTCGTTGTCATGTCGGTGGCATAGCGGAAGCAATAACATGGCAGTCAACCAGCTACGTATTTACCTTAAGGCAGCTTGCAGTTAACAACATTGTTGGCCATTTACGATGAAACAAAAAAAAGAACGGTCTCTAGGTAAGCGGATTTGAAACCGCGGGGCCCCTTTTTGCGCGGGGCCCGTAGCAATCGCTACTCTTGCTATGTGGTTAATCCAGCACTAAACAGGGGGCAATGTTTTAGATAGCTGGTCTATATTATTCTATGTCAATGCTTTCAGCCACCACAATGACTTCCCACTTCCTCCAGTACATACTACAGCAGGTCGACGAAATCCGCTACAGGCATCTGAACACTGCCTACTACCAGTTTTTGGAGAACGCCGACAAGATTGACAGCCAAGCGGTGAAGGTGTTCGCGCCGATGTCTAATGACGTCATGAATGAATTGGATTTAGTGAGAGAGGTCACGAAAGAGCTGCAAAGAAGGAAAGTTGAGGACATGAAGAAAGTGAGTGAAACCCTCATCTTTGCCCATTTTAGCGCTCGGTAGCATGGATTGGGCTACAACTGTCAGCACGGAACAGAACTTTTCTATGCTGCTATCCTTTTCTGTCGCTCAGTAGGGTTACTCCAAAGGCGGTGCGCATGACGTACGTATCGGTCGCGTCATGTAAAAAGAACGCTGGAAGAAAGTAGAGGGGGTGTGTTTGCGCATGGGTAGGTACACTCGCGCACAAAGGTACTAGGCCTATTGTACCTATTATTTTTACTCGCTTGGCTTGGTATAATTGGCTATTGGTAGGTACATTAAAATATATATAAGGTATAATATTCATTAAATAGATCGATAAATAGCCTAATTGAAGCTTGACAGCCAGCGTTCTTTTTACGTGACGCGACCTGTAACTGCATATCCGCGTTTTAGCGTCAAGCAACATTGAGCGTCAATATATGTTGATAGTCTCATTTGGTTTGACATACAAGTAGGACGTCACTATCGGACGACTATCGTATTATTTAATGGAGTAACCCCCCAGAACCGACATTTGCTGGAGCGAGAAACAGAGCGAAAATGCGACAGCATCGTTGATTCCGCGGCATACCTAATTTCTTTCTCATAATTATTCAATATAACTGATTCTCCGAAGTCACTTTGCAGAATTTAATCTCAATTTGCAGACTTCAGATTTTTTCTATCAAGGCAATAGGTAGGTACCTATATGTATGAATCTCGTTTTGGTTTCCGTTAGCAACTGATAAATATTTTTAACTTTTAATATCATCACAGAAATTAATAAGAGTATTTCATACAGAACGGAATCTCCAAAGGTCACGCGCAATATGCGTCCCCGTTCCCCATCCCCCCACCTCTCCCCCGTTCTTGCCTTGTCGAGGGGCGAGAGCGGGCGAACCATAGATTAATATTGTATATACTGAAAGGGCGAACACACTAGCGTTGGTGTAAGCATAAATGATACTCCGCTTTTATGAAGTTTCATACCTGTGGTTATCATGCAAAACCTATGGCGAAGTCGTACTTTTTGAAAGCAAATGAAATGGTTTTGCTTGCAGGTATTTATAACGCGTCAAAAATCTGTTTTAGGTGGCATTTCACCTTAACTAAGTACATCCAATTTGTTTCAGAGAGCAGATAGCGAAGAAGAAAAGGAAGAACAGAAGAGATCTACCAAGAGCAACTGAATAGTTAAATTAATAAAATAAATTTTAAAATTTATCTTTTTTTCTTATCTACGAAATTAAAAAAAAAATGTGTTATAAGCGTTACCTACAGTACGTGCCAACGTCATGAACAAACTATTTGAAGGCACGTAAATAGCAAACTAGTCTACAAGTTTGCTACTTACTTAGTACCAACTGCTTACATAGATGGCAGCACACAAATTACTAGCAAACCTGCAAAAGGTAAGTACCTAATATAGGTACCTACTTAGGTTCAATTTAATTCAATTAAATTTAAGTATAAATAGTGATGTGCCGTTTCCGGGAACGTTCCCAAATTCCCGGGGAATGTTTAAAAAAATAAATGTATAATTTAAATATCTAGTCGAATTCGCTACAAAATTATAAATATAATACAAAAAAAATAATAAATAAAATACAGTGAAATATTCGTCGAGAGCGAACAAAGGCCCGGACCCGTGCTCGACGATATTTCGCTGTTTTATTATTATCATTTTTATTATTATATTATTATTATTATATTTTTTTTGTACCGAAATCGACTAGATATTTAGATTATAAATTTTTTGGTATAGTTTTCATATAAAAAAGACGTTGAATAAAATAGTAATGTCTTATAAAGGTAAATTTAGGCAAATTTAGAGGTATGTTTGTGATCAAATTTAGAGGTATGTTTGTGTTTTTTTCTATCAAGCCAAAAATCGTATAAAAACAGAATATTTTTTACGTCAGTGTTCACAAATCTCCCGGTATGGAAAGATAATCGTAAATATGTCGAACTCGTTAGTAGGTAAGTATTAAATTAATTCTGCGGTGCTACCCTAAGTATTATATAAAACTCATACATCGACGTGTGTACAGATAAATTGTTTCTTTTGTAGTACTGGGTGGCGCAAAAGTACTGGCACTAAAGAAAATACTTTTATTTTTTTTATATGACATTTTCTGTCATTCTGTTGTTGAAAATTGTGTAGTGAACAAATGTAAAATACACTGAAAATAAACATGGACCGTTTTACTCCCCAAGAACGTGGAATAATTGTGTCAATGTTCTTACGGAATAATTCATCAGTGATAAGAACACAACGTGAATTTCGTCGACGATTTCACCACCGTCCGGCACCGATTGGTCGCACAATTCGACGCTTTGCCACACGCCTTGAAGCAACTGGCTCAACATTGGATAGACCTAAGTCTGGGAGACCAAGAACAGGCCGTTCAGCTGAAAATATCGATGCTGTGCGCGAAGATGTGGAAGAGTGTCCAGAAACATCAACGAGGCGACGTGCCACGCAATTGGGCATTTCCAGACGGACCCTGCAGCGTATTTTGGTGAAAGACTTAAAGATGTTCCCGTATAAAACTCAAATGACTCATCAGCTGCTGCCTGCTGACCACCGAGCTCGTCTAGATTACTGCCAGCGCGTCATAAACCTCAACCTTGAAGAGGATGATTTTCCTTCAAAATTGGTTATGAGTGACGAAGCGCATTTCCATCTCTCAGGGCATGTCAATAAGCAGAATACTCGGTTCTGGGGCACTGATAATCCGCGCATTATTCAAGAAACACCTCTACACCCACTAAAAGTTACTGTATGGTGTGGCATCTGTGTTGACAGAGTGATCGGACCCTATTTTTTCGAAGACGCTGGAGGCAATGCGATAACTGTCACTGGAGAACGCTACAGAACCATGTTACGAGAGTTTTTGATACCCAGTTTGGACGAATTGGGGCTGGAGCACATCTGGTTTCAACAAGACGGCGCTACGGCACACACAGCGCGCGACACTATGGACTTAGTGAGGGACGCTTTTCCAGGCCGAGTTATCTCTCGTTTTGGCGATTTGCCTTGGCCTGCAAGATCACCCGATCTGACCAGTCCAGACTTCTTTCTTTGGGGTTTTTTAAAATCTCGGGTGTATGTGAACAAGCCACAGACTCTCGCAGCTCTAAAAGAAAACATTCGTCAAGAAATAACGAACATATCGCAGGAAGTGTTACGGCAAGTTATGCAAAATGTCATAAATAGGGCTCAAATGTGTATCAACTCTGGAGGTCACCATTTAAAAGACATCATCTTTAAATCCTAATGGTACGAAATTTAATGGCACAAATATACATTTAAAAAAACCTAAATCTAGTTTTCTAATTTAGAAAAAATGTTATAGCTGAACCAAATAGGGTCTTTACTTTTGCGCCACCCAGTAGTAGTAGGTATATATGTATGTTACTCTGAATCTATGAAGTGTCATACCAGTGTCGGAGTGACAGAAAAGGATAGCAGCATAGGAAAGTGCTGTTCCGTCCTGACAGATGTGTCTCAACCCTTATTTAAAATGGGGTAGAATAGAATCACTAGGACCTACCATACTTCTCTGCGAAAAAAGATGAATAAATAGTACAGAATGTACGAGCTGCTTCTCTTCCCGTGCAGATCGTAATAGCTTATCCATATGTATACGTTACCCTGGCAAAAAAAAACCGAATTTTATAGTGTGGCTGTGAACTTAGGTATATAATATAATATCTGTGAAATGTCTGTCAAAGTGCAAAATTTGTCCCCCATGGGATGTAAATATAGGTGATGTATCTAGCAACCCATCACTGCTTAGATTCCCTTTTTAAGGGACTTCCAAATAGGAGCTTCTCAATTTGAACGTACATACATATACGTGTTAAGGAAGTAACGCAATTCTCTCAGATGGTACTTCAGCCCATAAAACTGAACAACTTTGATCTAAAACTTTCACGAAACCCAAAAAAAAATTTTAATTTTCATACAAACTGATCAGCTGATCGAGTCAATTTGTTGTATAATGAGGAATGCACAATTGCACATGGACTGCCTGTAGCTTGTTATTTGTTATGGTGAATGTGACAGTCTATGCCTGTGAATAGCAGGTGTAGTAAAAAAATCCTAGGTCTATCCTACAGACATTAAAAACTCAATGGTTTAAAAATAAATGATTCTATTATAAAATACCAATAGTGGATTAGCATAAAAAAGTATAATTATTTAATAATACATGACGTGATGCTCGTAGAGTTACAAACTAAGAATTATCTGTCATCACTTCTTCGTCTTCTTCCTCAGGCTCAGCAAGGTCCGGGTGGCACACGCGTATGTGAAGATTCAGGTTTATTTTCACAATGAAGCTTTTGCCACACGTTGAGCATTTATGTGGTCTTTTAACATCATCGTCGACGGTTGGAGGATGCGCTCGAGTCATATGCGTTCGCACCAATGATGAGTGCATTGTACGATCACAATGGGTACACTTAACAAGACAGTCAATGGGCTGCCCTTCGTGAGTCTGTCTATGCTTCTCCATCGTTATCTTCGAAACAAACAGCTTGTGACAGCAATCACATTTGAAATTTTTCACTTTCGTATGCTTTTTCATGTGAATTTTCAAGCAGTTCTTAGTCGGGAACATTTCCTCACATTTCGAGCATTTGAATTTCTTGATATCGTTATGCAGCTGCATGTGAAGTTTGAGATAGGCTTGTCCCGTGAAACTTTTGTTGCAGATCTCACAGTTGATCGTGCTCGTTGCCGAATGAGTTTGCATGTGACTTTTGAGGAACTGCGCAGCAACAAAACTACGGTCACAGACTTCACATATATACTTTTTTGACTGGACTCCTTCATGTTTACTGCGGTGGATGTCGAGATGGTACTGAGAATTGACTTTCACGTCGCATTGGTCACATTTGAACTTGCGACGCTTTTTCGGACCAGTCTTTTCGACAGGCGCCTCCTGCTCCATTATCGGAGCATCTTTATCATTCCCATGAAACTTTTTATGAAGAATCAGAAACTCCATACCTTCAAATGTCAAGTCGCAGACATCGCACCGGTATCTATTATCGTTTTGTTGTTGTTTCATCTCGTAGGTCACTGTCTCCCCAGAGTTGTACGCTTCGCCCATTTTTTCACGTTTAACGTTTTTGTCGCTGCCAGCTGGTTCCATCATACTCTTCATCCAGTGGTCTTGAATCCCCACGCCAGTTTTGGGTTCCATTGACACAAAATGACGCTACCCTGACGCTATGACTATATGATCATCGCGGGGATATTGATCCATGTAGATTGTTCTTATTATCACTGTTTCTCTTATAATAGTCTTCTTTCAGCCCCCACACAACTAATCGAGCATTGTTGTTAAAGATCTCGAGGATATTTTACGAGGTAAGTCGGATGCGAAACAAAAGCGACCCTTGTTACACTGCCATAAATTCCAAAAGAGAAGCGAAGCGCAATCGTTTTTTTGTCGAGGCTAATGACAGCTAGCTTTTTTAATTGTTGACATGTAATAAGTTGCCAATTGAAAAAATTATAAAAATGTTTAATATTAATTTACGAATACCGAAAGATTAAAAGGATATTTGAAATTAGTTAAGTGCTCAATAGAACTGAAACACAAAGGCAATTCAATTTATAGAAATCATTTAAAATGCGCAGGCATTTGCAAAGCGTGCAATATTCTATGTACAAATGCAATGCCCACTAGCAACACTAACAGTCAGATTTGACAGTACAGGCACAATGTCCGTTTCCTTAATTTATAGCGCGAAATTTCGATTAAATCTGCTCATTTTGTTTGTTTGTTTGTGGTTGGGTGGTTGGGTTGAAATCAGTGATGCCAACTTAGGGTATTTATTTTACCTTAGATTTAGAGTAAAATTTATCCAGCCGGGTATGAATTTTCCTAGGAAATTTCTTAGAGTATTTTTTAGGGTATCAGCTTTGGAGTTTTTTTTTATATCAGGATTCGTACGCACTTGCAGCTTGTGTGTGATCCCTTTCTTTTCTCTTTAAAACGCTGAAAAACCACGTTTCTTGTATGACGGACGATCCCTTTTATTTTTAACTTTATCTTATTTGTAGTATTTGTGATAAAACTTTCAAGTATCTCGCTCGCTATTACGGTTTAGAAGATAGAGCCCTGTGACAGACGGAAAGACAGACAGCGGAGTCTCAGTAATAGGGTCCCGTTGGCACCCTTTGGGTACAATATTAATAAATATGTAATAATTATTGATATTTTTTCAAAACAAAAAACCGACTTCCGTACCAGAAAAGCTGAATATTCAAACAATGGTATACTTAGTCGACATTTTTTCTAGTTATTTTCTTTTAAAAAATAAACCACACGTCCGATTTGAATAAAATTTCTACGGGACCACCTGAAAAGTATACCCTTTCAAACAAAAAAAGAATTTTTCAAATCGGTCCAGGCGTCCTTGAGTAATCGGGGAACATACATAAAAAAAAAAAAAGATTCCGACGAATTGATAACCTCCTTATTTTTTTGAAGTCGGTTAAAATACTAAAACTAGAAGGAAATTTGATTTAGGGTATTTTTTCAAAATAATACAGGATATAGGGTAAAATTAGATTATGCCTCGGGTAAAGTCAAAACTTGACCTGGCAATACTGGTTGAAATAGCCAAAAAGGCTACAGTAAAACACGTTTTGCCACGGCAAAAGGGTGAATTTGATATGTTAAGTTTCAAATTGACGCTTCGATGCGACTCTACGATAGTATGAATAGACCCTTTATATTAAGTACCTTCGAAGGAGCAAAAGCTAAATGGCCTTGTTGTCGGTCGTCAACCAGTATATTGTTCTGTGGTCGTCAAGCCTACTAATAAATAATCACTAGACAATTTTTCAGATAAGCTGGCACAATGAAATAAAACAGAACTTTACTGTAACAAATATATTCAACAAAAACTAGGTACTATTTACATTTCAGAATAATGCATGAAACTGGTTAAAATGCTAGATATTTACAAATTATTATTTTTTAATTCACAGGTGGGTTAGAGTTAGAAAGCTTTTTATCTAAATCCGAGCAAAATTAATGAATAAAGTTTTCATATTTAGCAGGCATGTAGTGGCTGCTAAATATGAAAACAAACTTGACACCTTACCACAGACCTCAAAGAACAAAGATGTCAACAGAATATTGCCGTTTGACATGATGATGAACTTGCAATCATGCAAGTTCTCTTGAAAAAGCATGTTGTGAATAACTTTTTGAAAAAGTCAAAGAAGTTATAAGCAATTACATACAGGGTCAAACAATATATACTGAAACACAAATTTCCCCAAGGGTCATATCATATACCGAAAAATGAAAAATAATTTTTGGCCTTTCATAGAAACTTGGATCAGCTGATTGGTCAACTTTTACGGGACGCCAAATATTACTTTTCAACAATACGTATTCATAAGAGCTGTGATGTTGCACAGAAACTAGAAATTATCTAATCGAAATCTCCCATGAGGCTGGCATAGTCACACCAAGTGAAGCCTCGGAAAATAAAAACGGCCAAGTGCGAGTTAAACTCGCGTTGAGAGGGTTCTGTACAATTTGATTGATGATAGAATTATTAAAGTTTTCCTGTAATCTACAATGAACTATATTTAGTATTTTTTTCAAAATTTTAGTCTCAGTAGTTTCGGAGATCACGGGGGGGGGGGGGGGATGGTAAATTTTCGTCTTCTTTCATGAATAAAATCAAAACTATTTATTTTAGAATTATAATAAAAATATATTGGAG